>OX336394.1:285280153-285895867 GCA_946902985.2 Meconema thalassinum
AAAACAAATCTTTTGCCTGTCAACACTATAAAATCTAGTACATGTTTCAGATAACTCTTGTCCTCCCTGTGTCTCCACAACAGGATATCAAAATTAAAAACTACCCGAAACTTTCATGTACATTTTGTCACACCAAAAACAGTGGTTTAGAAAATTATAAGAAAATCGTCTACCTCCAAGCCCAATCTTGAGAAACTAACTGTTTCACTGGCCACTTCAAACAAAGAAGCAAGTCTAATATATTTTAATTTATTTAATTCTAATTAGGTTTTAAAATACAGTATCGTATATTTTCTCAGGGGTAACTTGTGAAACGTTAACGTACGGCAATATGACAATTGTATTACCGGCATATCAGATAAAATGTAATGGCGAAAGTTATAATTTTTTAAATGGGATCTGGTATAGCATAAGTATTTCCAGGGTGCTGTAGCATTTAAAAGGCTGAAAACTGCCAATATAGGCAATGCTAATTGCATTGAAACTTCTGGAAGGTTGCACTTTCAGCATCACTAAACATAATACTTTCCATGTTCTGTTTTACTTCGATGTACACAACGGAAGTCAAAATAATTTTACCTTTTGCAGTAATAACATGTAGCGTGTAATTCTATTTAAGTGCCTTAGAATGGTTAAAAGCTTGTAATCAGTCTACAATGAGATAAGGGTGGCTATGTGGACTGTGCATAATCAGCATGAATAAAAGGAGAGCTCAAGAGAACTAAATACATTAAAAAATAAATAAAATAAAAAAATTTGGACAGCAACCAATGTTGTTCCATTGTTGAGTTTTCTACATGTATCTCCTAAATTTCCTTTATAATTTCAGTGTAGTTGATAAAAATCTTTATTGCATAAGTTTGTAAATTTTTCTTTTTCCTCACTTACGTCATAAGTCAGGAGTGCAATGGGGTGGGCCAACTACAGTCAAGATCTAATACTGCAATGGTGGCGAGTCGTTGAGATCGTCGAGGTATTTAACATAAGCTCATGTGTCCCTCTAGCCTGATGTAAGTGTCCTGAAATGAAACCATTTGGGTGATTTGCACGTCAACAATACTGTTCCAGTACCTTGAACTAGAAGGAAATTTCTTAGCAGGGGTGTGAATCAAGCCCGAGCCTCCAGGGTGACAGCCTATTTTACCAATCTCTTGACATACTTTGTTGAGATGAGTAATAACACTGATGAACAGTCAAATCGTGCTCTGACAACTTTTACATTAAATTCTTAAGCAGCCTTGCTGAGTATTGGTAACAATCCCATGTATTCATTTGACTGTATCTAATGATCCAGGTTTCTTGGCCTGTTATGACCTTGCATACTTCAGAGGAACCTTGAGATAGTAGTATGAATGATTTCATATAAACGGCAAGCTTTCTTCATGACTGGAGTGTCCATGCAGTCCCACGCGACTCCTAACGCAAGATAAATAGAAGGTGAAGCAGTTCAAAGAAAAGAAATACAGATATTTAGGAACCATAGTTAATGATACCAATGATTGCTCTCAAGAAATTAAGGCAAGGAAAGGACAAGCCAGAAGTGCATTCAATCAAATGAGAAATTTATTGTACAATCGAGGCCTTAGTATAAATTTAAAACTAAGGTTGCTAAAATGTTATGTGTTCTCGGTACTCTTCTACGGTATGGAAGCTTGGACACTCAAACAAGATATCATTAACAGATTAGAGGCATTCGAGATGTGGACATATCGAAGGATCATACGAGTAAGCTGGATGGATAGAATGACAAATCTTGAGATATTGCATAGGATAGGTAAAGATAAGGTGATAATTACCTGTGTCAAAATTAGGAAGTTACAATACCGTACTTGGGTCATATAATGAGAGGAGACAGGTAGCCTATAGTGTTTTACAAGAAATTATTCAAGGAATGGTTGAGGGCAGAAGGATCTCTTGGTTGGACAACCTAAAAATATGGTTCAAGTGTAGTTTCAGTGAACTTTTCAGTGCTGCTAGGGAGAGAGGGAGGGAGAGAATGAAAATTAAAAATAAAATCCCCAAGTAAACTTAGTAGTGTAACCAGAACATTGCTTTACATCTCCCTGGAGTCAGCGGTTGAGCAATAAATGTTTTTTCTAAAAAAAAAAAAAAAAGATTAAATGTTGAAAGAATTGTATAGACAACATTACTGGGAATTATACGAGACCACAATATAAAATCTACCGATGGACTTGAAAAGATCTGTGATTAGTATTTTTATATTGGCAGATGTCTTCGTGGAAATTGAAATTTTAACTTAATAAAATAAATGTAGAGAGAATATTATCATTATTTATGCCATACAATGAGATATTAATTGTGGTGATCTGAACACACCACATGACTAGGGCCTACGTAAGTTATAAAGGAGAAAGAAAGAAAGAAAAAAAAAAACCACCTTGCTGAGTAAGGTACCGTACCAAAACTATCAAATTTTATCTCTCCTAATTCATATACAAATGTCAATTTATGTAATGTTTTACCTGTAACCGTTCAGATTCTAATTAATACTTTGAATATAATGAAGCAAATAAAAAAATGACTTTCAAAAATGATACCATAACCTATATTTAGCCTACTGGGTCCATGTTTTGAACCACCACAGCCATGCTGCAAGCAATGAAGGCAACACTCCTAGCACTTCACTTCAGAACACATCAGTGCTCATAAATTACCGGTACTCATGGTTCTATTTATACCGTATTCAATTCCATTTGTAACATAAAACATACCTTGGAATAGCCTATATTACTGAACATTGTTTCATTCAAAATTGAAATTCTACACTATTTGCCCACTCCATGATTAATAAAATGAAAATAATGAAAATACATTCTCTTTAAATCCTCTGTTCCTGGTGAGAATAGTTGTTGCTGGGTTGTTGCGTGAATTTATCTGGCATGCATCCGATGCTCTAGTTCATCCCAAGGGTTCAGGTTTGGGTTTTTAACAGGCCAGTCAAGCAAATCCAATTTATGATGTTCTAACCATGACGAAATGTTTCATTTGAGGGGCCTGGACATCATAGTCATTCAGCCCCATGTATAGGCGTATGCGCATGCAATTTTGTCTAATAACCTGTGTTATTGTGGTACCTCTATTAGTATGTATATTTTTAATTCATGAGAGGATAGGAAAGGAGGCGGGTATGGGCTTAAGTTAGGAACAATCCCGGCATTTGCCTGGCGTAAAAGTGGGGAAACCACGGAAAACCACTTCCAGGATGGCTGAGGTGGGAATCAAACCCACCTCTTTTCAGTTTTGCCTCATGAAGCTGAGTGTACCCCATCCCATTGCTCAGACCAGAATTAAACTTGTTGGCAGAGCCAAGATCAAACCCAGATCTCTGGGGCGACAGCCATGAATTATAGCCACTACACGCCGAGGATCCTTGCTATATGAACAGGAGCATTATCATCCTGATACAGAAAAGGTCCCAATTCCAAACTGTTCCCACAGTGTGGGAAGCAGGTTTACAGTCTAAAATGTTCTCAGAAACACTTGTGTTCATTTTGCCATCGACTTAAACTAATGGTCTGCACCCACATCAGGAAAACCAGCCCCAAACCATTACATCACCACCACTGAATTTCACCATTTTCACAACACACTCCGGTAAATACCCTTCGCCATACATCCGCCAGATCAACAGGTGCCCCTTTGAGTCCTACCTCTTATACCATGACTGATCACTCCATAAAAACTTTTTTCACTGATCCACAAACCAATGACAATGCTGTTTGCACCACTAAAAGGGGATGTCTCTGAACCGGGGAATCGCGGATCCTGCTGGAACTTCGCAGATTCGTTGCGTGAGCCCAACTAGGCAGAATCGTGAAGATTTTTTTTCCCAGAAATTTACTTCACCTTGTCCTAGATGAAACATTAAGATTTACACGTTTAAATTGGCGCGCTAGCGGCGTGAGCTTCAGTGGCTGCGTCAGAGGTTGCTTCCCAACCGTACTGTGGTTCCCGTCCTACGGCGTACAATCACCGAATGAGAGGCGACAGACGGTGACTGTCCCATCATTGCATGATGCATGTTAACATTGGAAAAGTTATATGTTGACAGGAGGAAAAGTATGGAAAATGTATGGAAAGGTCTCTCAGGATACAAGAACAGGACCTGTTGGACAGTTTGGATGGTATGTTGATGGTTTTGTGCTTATCTGGCTTTCTGGCGTTCGTCCCTTGTAACAAATGTGTTTATTTGTTGTGCTTATTGATATTTACAGATATCATAACTGGTTGTATAGAAAACAGTACTATGAACGTGGACACCTATGTATTGTAAAGATGCAGTATTAATGTCCCATGTCACAGCGCAGCTTGTGAGCGCGAGAACGGGAGGGCAGTCGTTTGAAACGTGATCTTTTGATCCACCAATCAGGCGTGAGGCACACTCCCTCTTGACCACTGCGCACAGTTCAAAATGGTTGTATTTACTGCCATCTACAGTGGGTAGGAGTTAATTTCCGAAGATTTTTCTTCACGGTTCTGCCTAGTTGGGCTCACGCAACGTATCTGCTAAGTTCCAGCAGGATCCGCGATTCCCCGGTTCAGAGACTTCCCTTGTAGGTGACATTGTGAATACATCCATGTGTTCAGTGGCTTACGGACAGCACCACTGCCATGAAAACACGAGTCCTATCACATCTCCACAATCGCTCTGTCGCCGACCTCTGTACCTGGCCTGCAACGAAAGTCATCTGCAGTAATAGACAAAGATGCCTGACAATTGGTTCTTGCAATGCGTTTTAGAATTCAGCTGTGCCGATCAGTTAATTACTTTAGGACTGCTAGGTCAACGGTTAGGTTTAGTGCCTCCCTGATGTTTCCGCTTCACAATAACATTGCTAACAGTGGATCCACTTTAACTCCTGTGGAATCTCCAACAGAATGCCCAAACTTGGGGGCCCCTTTAATCATACCTCATTCAAACACACTCAACTTCTTACTTTCCTTCAGGAGCTCACAACTTGTGAGACATGGTTTGGCAACCACATCAATCTCCCTGCCATGGCAGGCATAGCTTTCGCTGGTGCCAGGCTTTACAGGCTTTCCTGTTGACCTTCCTAAGTCAACTCTCCTGACCTTGATATTAGGATATCCAAAGTCCCTATGGCATCTAATTTTCTCACCTTTTATGGCAAATTTCATTCTTTCCCCTGATATTCTCATCTTTCAAGGTGTTAGGACTCATTATTTTTTCATGTTAATAAGTGGGTCTGTTAATCATGTCAGTTGAAGCTGAATCCTCCCAACTTGAAGCTGAAACTATACTTGTGAAGATAAATCCAATGGAAATTAGGAAAGACTAGGAAATACTGATTGGTGTAAGAGTGAGCAAAATGTGGTTATGCCTAACGAGGCATAAAGTGTCTGCAGTCTTATTGGCGAAATAGTTTTTAAAATTTGTGGAGGCTCGACATGCATTAGAGGACACTAGTGTTGTTTAAATTTTCTCCCACATGGGTTTTCGATTTTGCCTGCAATTTGACCCTATTCTTGAAGAATATTGATAATTCTGTGTACATCACATCATCGTGCACAGTTTCCAGCCACTAGCCGGGTCTGTTTGGAACAAGCCTCTCCAATGTCTTCTGTCTTCCCACCATCTCTCAGCCTCCACCCTTGTCCAGTCTTCTCCTCTCTTCTTCACGCTTTCTTCCAACGCCTTCAGCCACCTCTCGGTCTCTTTCCTTTCCACTTCATCTCGTGTATCCTCCTGGGTATCCTCTTTTCATTTTACATGTCCATACCATCTAAGTCTAGATTTCTCTATACCATCCTGTAATGGTTCCTCCTTCATTAATTCTCTGGTCCTCTCATTTCTTATTCGTCCATAGGGACCGATAACCTAGATGTTAGGCCCCTTAAAACAACCATCATCATCATCTTATTCGGCCATCTTTGCAGCTCCAATACTGCTTCTCAAGAACCTCATCTCACTGGCCTGTATTTTGCTCTTCTCCCTTCCTTTCATACCCCAGATCTCCGAGGCATACCTCAGGATAGGGACATAGTACGTTCGATATATGACCTTTTTGCTGTTCTGTGTGTGTAAGTCCATTATGCTGCATACAACATACTTCACTCTAAAACTGACTGTTAAACTGGCATCTCCAGAAATTTTAGCCAAATTTTCTAATTGCAGGCACACGAATCTGATTACAATTTTATAATACTCTTATGTTGTGTAACAGTCTGACATTATAGGCTAAAGTTTTAGATAGACTGAACCAGATACCGGTGACGCACAGTACTTTCTTGTCGCCAATATCGCCATGTAGAAAACCTTTTAAAGCTTTCCTGGGATCTCTAAACCATGCTATGCCGAACCGAGTATATCATTTGGACACTGAGAACAAGAACTTTCGTTGGAAGGATAATAGTAGTAACCTTGTTGCCACACAAAAGCGCACAACAATGAGTAAAAACATTTCCACTGAAGTATTCTTTTCTTCTTTCAGTTGTCTATATTCCATCTTTGTTTGCACTGCCCTCATTGGAAGTAGCATAGTTTCGGCCCTTTGGTTTGTATAATGTAGGACTTCTTAAGGATCCACCGTCTGTCCAATTTGCCATTGTTTCTTTAACATTGACACCCGTTTTGCACTGCACTCTAATTTCACTATTTATTTATTTTTTCCTATTTTATTATCAGCCGCAAGTTCCTTTCCAGTCGTGTCCACAAAATTCCTTGTACCCGTACGAGCAGAACATTCAGTGGATTCACTCAACCTTTTTCCATACTGTAACAAGACTCATTTTGCAATTTGCACTTGCACTTTAATGTTGACATAGCAGATTTCTTTTTGTTTTTTGTCCATAGTTCATAATCATCCAAGAAGTTTGTTGAACACATTAAGCTGTGGTCAATAGGTTCGAAGTTGGCACAATTAACTTTTTCTAACCAAGCTTCCTAGAGAAGTCTATTAGCAAATCTATGGTATTCAACTTCTCCTTCCTTTGATTTTTCTGAATTTCACCTATGGTTAGAGCTCTGCGTGGATAAACAAAGCGTTATCCGCACGACTTTCATCCATATCCGCATGTTTATTATCCGAATCCACTGACATTACAATAATATTTTAAATTTATTAGATAAAGCATAAAGTATTTAAACAACACATTTAGACATTTGAGGAGAAATGCATTCCCCTGGGCTGTGTGTGAATCACAAGACAATGTTGACTTGAGTTTTATCCCACTGAGTAATGACAAGTGAAACAGCGGGTGGCTAATTGGGTAGTACTTGCTTAGTCGTCAGATGTACCCACGCAGGCATAAAGGATTAGTTTTTGGCATAAGTCAACATTAATTGAGAGTATTTCCATGACTGGCTTCTCTCACTTCTCTATTATTCTCATACAATCCAAGCGAAAGCAAATAGGGAAATAGCAAGAAACTTGAAAGACACACCTTCGCAAAAACTAAATTTCTTTTTTTAAAATCCAGTTCAACATTGTATTCTAAAAACTATCCACAAATTTACTCTAAACATTATCCGCAGCTTATTCACTATCCACACAGCCATGCAAACTATATCCACACGGCGAAAAATTCTACGGATATCCATGGGTTTATCCGCGGATATCAGCATCCGCGCAGGGCTTTACCTATTGTTACAACTTTACACAAATAACCGAACATAAACTTATTGTCAGAGCCAAAAATAAACTGCTGACTAAGAGCTGTATTCGAACTATGGTATTCCCCCGAGATTGAGCAACAGTGACGCCATATATTACCAGTCGGCTTTCCATTTTTTACCTATAGCTCATAAATAAAATGAAGTAGGGACCTATGGTATGTGGCATTGTTAATCTGAGAACATTTCTTAAAGAATGATTCAACCAAAAGTTGCCAGGACCTTTAGGTGGGAGGTGATGGCTCCTGAAGAGGAGGAAATGGCACTGACAGCCATCATGCAGTTTTAACCTCAACAGCAGAATGGATGGAAGAGGATGCCCTTTACTTTGTAGTTCTCAATGGCCATAGAGGCGAAAAATGTCATGCCAGACAGAGTAGCTGTGGAGGCACAACTTTATGTTGACGAGTCTATAGCAGTCTGTCGCAGTCATTGTGTTCAATCTTATCTGTCTCATTTCCTATGTGCCAATGGATATGACTTTAGGATCATGTGTGGGCCACTTCTTGCAAACTGAGATCCACCTTAAACAAATTCACTTCAATGATAATTTTTCCTGCTGTCCCTGTCAATTTCAACACCATTGGGATAAGGACGAGGCAGATTTTGGGCGAAATTAAAAGCCTCTAAGTTGGCAGCAGATGTATGACTATGTAATGTGTTTTTCGAGGGTTTTTTACGCCACTGGCATAAGTCAGTAGGAAGCCATTCTATTTTTATTTACGCGGCAAATTGTTCAGCCAAGAGAATTTTTCATGTTAATTTATTATTATTATTAACTTATTATTATTATTATTAAGGTATTTTTTGGAGCATTTTATAAAAGTATAAGCATACAGATAGGTTTTCTATGTCATAGAAAACACTATCAAGCAAATTATTACGAACAACATTATCATAGAAAATTATATGATTGCGGAATTTTACGGAGTTTTGTCAGTTAGGGTATAACGAGAGAGATGACTCATTGGGCATTCAGATACAGGCTTATTCTTGTCAAGAAGCATGTCGCAAGCCTGGGTTGCAGCTTCAGGAAAAGGCGAAATAGTCTGGAACAGCAAACGACATCATCCGCGCACCGTGTGTATTGAGCCTAAGGAGGGGAGTATAGCGGGGTGCACAGCCAATCAGTGGAGACCACGTAAGGTGGAAGTCGGCACCGGATTGGGGAGCCGACGAGTGCATATATCGTTTGCGTGCCGTGGAGCGGGGACAATCTGTGTAGAACTTAATGAGTATGGTTGCGCGTGTGAGTGGCTCCGATGTTCCGTGGAGGCGAGGACTATCTTTGTAAAACTTAACCAGTGTGGTTGTACGAGTGTTTGGCTCCGATGTTCGGACCATAAAGGATTATATCTACCAGTATATCATCAAGTAACGAAGAAGATGACGACGTCCAGGAGACAGTGGGAAGCTCTCTTCATCATCCAGTACGAGGGAAATGCTTCGGCAATTTCCAGTGGTAAGCGCGAATGACGCAGAACTATGCAATCTCTCGTTTCTCTTTGTTTTATATTCAGTATTCAGTAACTTCATAGCTTGGGAATAAGAGTAAAATCAGTAATTTATCAGAATCCGTTTTCACGTAATTTTCTAGCGGTAATATTCTAATCGCAACGCTCCAATTTAAATTTTAAACTTATTATTATGATTAATTTTGCAATACTTGTTTTATATAATAAATTCATTTCTTTTAACCATGCAATCTTTGCTTTCAGTAGGTAGCATTAGATATAGACCAATTCCTTCTCCTGATACAATTGTTTGTTGGGTTAATGATCAAATCATACCACGATCTGAGTGAATAGATTCTTGAAGGTGTTCTACCGGAGCTAGACGTTGTAAAATATAAATTTAGATTTCAACATAGGGTTGAGGTCTTGGCGCCCATTAAAACAACATAGCTTAGGCAAAGGTAAACAGCTACATTTGTCACCCAACAGTAAGGACCAGTCAAAACGTTTCATTTGTATGCTCAACGTGGAGCAAAGCCAAAACGTTACAATTGTCGCTACCACTTTGGGGCTGAAAACCTAATAACATTTGTGGAAGGAGAAGGGTATATATTTCTGTGCCTGTATTTTGGGGGTTTTTCATTTATCGGTGTATATCATTATGGGGGATGAGAAAGAAAAGCAGATGAGGTTACGTAGTGGTCATCAACTGGAGAGTGATGATACGAGCAGTATGTCGAGTGATGGTAGTACCGGGGTAGCGGAGGTAAATCCCGATACTGAAACAGGGAGTGTAGGCAGCCAACCAGAATTAAAAACTTTACTTCTCGAGTTCATGTTTCAGAACAAAGTAGTGATGCCTTAAATAAAAAATTAGAACAAAACAACGCTAAACTCGAGCAAAATAATGCGAAACTCGAACAAAACAGTAGGGAAAATAAAGAAAGTACAGATGCCTTAAATGCCAAATTAGAACAAAACAGTAGGGAAAATAAAGAAAGTACAGAAGCTTTAAATAAAAAATTAGAACAGAAAAATGCAAAATTAGAACAAAACAGTAGGGAAAATAAAGAAAGTACAGATGCCTTAAACACCAAATTAGAACAAAACAGTAGGGAAATTAGTGATAAATTCGAACTGATTAGAGGAGAAATCAGAGGAGTAATGGAAGAGAAGGTTAAAGAGATCATTGCAGATGTAGACAAGAAATTAGGAAAAGTACAGGAGGAGTTGGAAAGTAGAATCAGCACACAGGCTGAAAATTTAAAGGAATTAGTTAAATTAGAAACACTGCAGGTTAAAAAGAATTTTGGGGGGAAATTGACAAGATTCAAGTATCAACTAAAGAGGTTAAGGAACAGCTGGGGGGTAGAATTGAGAAAGTCCACTCGCAAATAGTTGCAGAAGTAAATGATTTAAGAGAGAGTAATAGAGAGAGCATTAGCAAGATTGAGGAGAAACAAGCAAAGCTATATGATAGAGTAGAAGAATCAGAAGGAAACATTAAATTAACAGTAAACAGTATTGAGAGGAAGGCTGAGGAGAAAATCGCAGAATTAGAATTAAAATTAAAAGCTAGGATCAGGCAAGAAAATAGTCAGAATAGGCCAGTTTTTGTGAATAGCACACACAGGGAGGTAGAACTGGGTAAGTTCAGCAATCGACAGGGGTGCCCAATGGAGTTCATGAATACTATAGAAAATAAATTTGGGGAGAGGTTGGAAAATGGTAGTATTGAGTGGTGCCAGGTAGTTGAAATTTTAGAACAAGTGTTTGTGGGGGAAACGAGGAATTGGTTTGCTGTCTACAGAGACAAGTTTACTGATATTAATGATTTTAAAATGAAGTTCTGTGAAAAGTTCTGGAATGAGGTTATTCAGTCGCAGCATCGTGAGGGAGTAGTGTGTGGTAAATATAACCCTAAAGGAAGCTCCACCATGACCGAATACTTTTTAGGGCAGGTATTAGTGTGTAAATATCTGGATGGCTTGAAGGAGGAAAGTGATGTGGTGAGGTTGCTACTTAGGCACTTTCCCTATAGGATCAAGGAGGCTGCTTGTATCCAGAATGTAAAGACAATATCACAAGTAGAAAATTTGTTAAGCACATTTGATGCACTAGGGAGAGGGGGTTATGAGGACAATTTCAATAGGAACCAGGGTGATAATAATAATAATAGGCCTAATGAAGCCAGGCATCAGGAAGTTCAAGGGAACGGTGGCGAAGGGGCCAACGCTCAAAATAGAAATAATAATAATCAGCTATATCAGAACAGAGGAAATGGCTATGGTAATCAGTATCAAGGGAGGAACAATGATTTCAGGGGAAATCAAGGGAGAAATAATGATTTCAGGGGAAATCAAGGGAGAAATAATGATTTCAGGGGAAATCAAGGGAGAAATTATAATGACAATAATTACAACCAGAATAGGGGTCAAGGAAGAGGACAGCCTAGTGGTAGTAATATACAGCCAAACAATGACAACACCGCCCAGAACAACCAGACCAGTGCAGTAGTTAGTAGTACTACAGCCAGCTGTAGCGGTTCTTTAAACGCGAACCAGGCTGCGAAGTAAGGTCAGAATCTCAGTCTGTAACATGCCCTGTCCATACAATTATACAGGAACCCTATGACCTAAATGTAAGAAATGAATTATTACATGAACTAAATGATGAAGGTATTATTCAGGAAGTGGCTAGTAAGAGCCCCATAGTTAAATTTAACGTGTCCGAGGCGTACACAGATGTTTTAATTGATAGTGGTTGTATGAAGAGTTGCATAAGTAGTGCATTTTATGATAAAATGAAAGGAACTGGAGTAAATTTTGAGGAGATGCCAATTAAAAGCACTTTTGTTATCACAGCTGTTGGGAAGAGGTCTAAAGTAATTTCTAAGCAAGTTTTAGTAGACATTAAAATTAATAATCATGTAGAGAAGCAGATTTGCCTTGTAATTCCAAATTTAGTATTCAGTGTTATCTTGGGTTCAGAGTGGCTAAGTAGAGTGTCTGGTAACTTATGTTATGATGTAGGGAGTTTGAAATTTAAATGGGGTGATTCTGAAGTAGAAGTAGCGTTCAATGACCATATTCAGAGAAGTAGTGTTATAGGTGTGATTTGTACTTTAAATGAGATATCGCCAGCCGTAGAGCGGGGTTCTCCATGTTTTGTGGGCAGTGTGATTACGAACGGTAGTCTAGAGGACTCGTTATGTGATGCTGCATTTCAGGGAAATATAGAGGTGGAACAATGTGTTCGGCTCTATGATGTGTTATTGTGTAATAGGAGAGTTTTTGAGGATCGCATTGGTATGGCGAATTGCTATACACATTCATTGAACGTTATCGATAGGTCAGTATTCACAGGACATAGATATCCTGTACCTTTCGCTTATCAGAGTGCAGTTGAGGCACAAATTAACCAGATGCTTGAAGATGGGATTATTGAGCACTCTAACAGTCCTTATGTTAATTCTTTGATCACGGTACCCAAGACCGACGGCACTGTTCGTATTTGTTTAGACGCTCGTATGGTTAACAGTAGAATTAGTTCAGATCAGCTGAAATCTATGTCAATAGAGGAATTAATGCAAACATTTGAGGGGACGAAGTATTTCACTTGTGTAGATTTGAGTTCCAGTTTTTGGCAAGTGCCACTTATGTACGAAGATAGACCATTTACAGCTTTTAGTCATAAATATAACCTTTATCAATTTTGTAGAACACCTTATGGGTTAAAGAGTAGTTCAGCAGCTTTAATTAGGACTTTAAACATCGCATTAGGGGATGACACAGGAGAGTTTGTAACCATTTACATAGATGATATGGCAATTAGTTCACGCAGTTTTGAGGAGCATCTACGTCATTTAGATATAGTTTTTCAGAAGTTAGATCAGGCAGGGTTTACTTCGAAGCTGTCTAAGTCGTCATTCTGTCAGTCCAAAGTGACATTTTTAGGTCATAGAGTGTCGAGTAGAGGTGTAACACCAGAAGAAAGTAGGGTTAATAAGATACTTAACGCAGAGGTGCCACAGAATGTTAAACAGTTAAAAACATACCTGGGAATTTGCAACTTTTTCAGGAGGTTCGTTCTTAAATACTCAGGGTTGGTAGAATCATTCAGGGAATTGCTTAAAAGTGGGACTCGGTGGAGATGGGAGTCCAAGCATGATCAGGCTTTTAGAGCGCTGAAGGAAGGTTTTGAGAAAGCTGTAGTGCTGAAATATCCTTTGAAAGATAAGGAATATGTGGTTATGACAGATGCTTCACATGTAGGCATTGCAGGAGTATTATGTCAGAAAGATGATGAGGGTAATCTGTGCATTGTATCTTTAGCCTCGCGAGGACTGACAGCAGCAGATAAAAGATACACGATTACTGAGTTAGAGCTTTTAGGTATTGTTTTCAGTTTAGGGAAATATAGAATGTATTTAGTAGGGGGGAAATTTGAGATCCATACAGATCACCATGCATTACTGTATATGAGGACTTGTAAACTCAGTTCTAACAGAGTTAGTAGGTGGATTCTTGCTCTGCAGGAATACGAATTCACAGTAAAATATATTAAAGGTAAAGATAACATTCTTCCAGACATGCTATCGAGGGACACTAATTTATGTAGGGATTATCCTGTGGTTAAAGCAGAGGACTGTATTTTAATATGTGCATGTGTGGACAGTAGCAACAGGGCATCGTTACAGACACTGAGAAATATGTTAGTGGAGCAACGTGATGACATTAAGGATGTGTCATAATGCGAGTGTGTTTAGCTGGCGAGCCAGCCTATCAAATGAGTAAGTGTGGTATTTGGTGCGTGGAAGATATGGTCTTCCAGGCAGGCGTATCAGAAGTCACACAGGGGGGTAGTATGTAAGTAATTGAGTTTTTTTAAGGTACAGGGAAATATGACGGGATTGTCGGATGCTCTTGAGCACTAAAATGTCTCGATACACCAAGGCCAGAATTTGGTAGTGCTGGTGAATTCCCATTTGTCTCCAAGAGATGGGTGAGCGCTTGGACAGGGTATTTTTGCTTAAAGCGTCCACGAGACAAAAGATGGGCTATCAGAAGGCGAGACAGTCCTTCATGAAACTCATACTTAACAGCACACGTGATTTCTGTTTACGGCCTCGCCATGTAAGAGTTATAAGTGTGTAATTTAAGGTGATTTGTACTATGGTATTATTTGTGTGAGGAGAACTGGTCTGAGTTGCGAACTAGTATTAAGTAGAAGATGGTCTACGGGAACTTAAGAAGACATTACGGCACAGAAATATTTGGTGTTATATGTAATGCGAATTTACTGTTTTTTTTTTCAGAAGTCAATATTAATTTCATCTGTTATAAAGAGAGATTAAGTAGCCTCCGTGGCTTAGGCGGCAGCACGCCGGCCTCTCACCGCTGGGTCCGTGGTTCAAATCCCGGCCACTCCATGTGAGATCTGTGCTGGACAAAACGGAGGCAGACAGGTTTTTCTCCGGGTACTCCGGTTTCCCCTGTCAAAATTTCATTCCAGCAACACTCTCCACTATCATTTCATTTCATCTGTCATTCATTTAATCATTGCCCCAGAGGAGTGCGTCAGGCCTCGGCAGCCGGCACAGTTCATATCTTCGCCGCTAGTTGGGGGCTTCATTCATTCCATTCCTGACCCGGTAGGAGACTGGAAGCAGGCTGTGGATTTTCATTTTCATAAAGAGAGATTAAGTATTATGGTCACGATGCGCTGCCACAATAGTGTGATCGTGTGATCAGTGAGATTAAATTTCACCATAAGGAAGGAACCTCCAGTGAAATTAGGAAGTTCTATGGTGATATACATATATCAGAACAACCTTGATGCGTGTGATGTGACATCTTATATACATAGTGCTCACACAGTAATTATGTCTATTTTTCCAACATAGAGAAATTTGAGAGGCGGAAATATCCGTGGAACACTATTCTATATGAAAAACATTGGACTGGTTGTAAAGTGCAATCCATAGTGACAACAAACTTTGACGCAAAGTGCGTAAAGAAAAATTATGAGCGTATGTAATATGTATTTTGGATGGGGATTAGTAACGTGTCTGGGATAATCGGATAATGGACCGTCGTCACGGTAAATCATCCGATGATCCGAGGCGAATATGTAACGTGTTTTTCGAGGGGTTTTTACGCCACTGGCATAAGTCAGTAGGAAGCCATTCTATATTTATTTACGCGGCAAATTGTTCAGCCAAGAGAATTTTTCATGTTAATTTATTATTATTATTAACTTATTATTATTATTATTATTAAGGTATTTTTTGGAGCATTTTATAAAAGTATAAGCATACAGATAGGTTTTCTATGTCATAGAAAACACTATCAAGCAAATTATTACGAACAACATTATCATAGAAAATCATATGATTACGGAATTTTACGGAGTTTTGTTAGTTAGGGTATTATGAGAGAGATGACTCATTGGGAATTCAGATACAGGCTTATTCTTGTCAAGAAGCATGTCGCAAGCCTGGGTGTCAGCTTCAGGAAAAGGCGAAATAGTCTGGAACAGCAAACGACATCATCCGCGCACCGTGTGTATTGAGCCTAAGGAGGGGAGTATAGCGGGGTGCACAGCCAATCAGTGGAGACCACGTAAGGTGGAAGTCGGCACCGGAGTGGGGAGCCGACGAGTGCATATATCGTTTGCGCGCCGTGGAGCGGGGACAATCTGTGTAGAACTTAACGAGTATGGTTGCGCGTGTGAGTGGCTCCGATGTTCCGTGGAGGCGAGGACTATCTTTGTAAAACTTAACCAGTGTGGTTGTACGAGTGTTTGGCTCCGATGTTCGGACCATAAAGGATTATATCTACCAGTATATCATCAAGTAACGAAGAAGATGAAGACGTCCAGGAGACAGTGGGAAGCTCTCTTCATCATCCAGTACGAGGGAAATGCTTCGGCAATTTCCAGTGGTAAGCGCGAATGACGCAGAACTACGCAATCTCTCGTTTCTCTTTGTTTTATATTCAGTATTCAGTAACTTCATAGCTTGGGAATAAGAGTAAAATCAGTAATTTATCAGAATCCGTTTTCACGTAATTTTCTAGCGGTAATATTCTAATCGCAACGCTCCAATTTAAATTTTAAACTTATTATTATGATTAATTTTGCAATACTTGTTTTATATAATAAATTCATTTCTTTTAACCATGCAATCTTTGCTTTCAGTAGATAGCATTAGATATAGACCAATTCCTTCTCCTGATACAATTGTTTGTTGGGTTAATGATCAAATCATACCACGATCTGAGTGAATAGATTCTTGAAGGTGTTCTACCGGAGCAAGATGTTGTAAAATATAAATTTAGATTTCAACATAGCGTTGAGGTCTTGGCGCCCATTAAAACAACATAGCTTAGGCAAAGGTAAACAGCTACATTTGTCACCCAACAGTAAGGACCAGTCAAAACGTTTCATTTGTACGCTCAACGTGGAGCGAAGCAAAATCGTTTCAACTAGTCTTTGCGAGACCTCTCAACTACTCGGAAATTAGAAATTCGATCCTTACTTTGTCTTTGAGGCTCACTGCTGCCCACCCCAGATAGGAAAAGCTCTTAGAAAGTGTGGACCGAACATTGATGGTCACCCCAGAAAACTACGAATTACCACACAATAATTGGAACATGGTACATCAGAACTTTGCTTAACACAAAGGACATCAACCAGGCGGAGAGAGCTTGCTAGAATGAGCATCGATACTGCCATCTTGAGTGAAACCAGAGTATCTTGTGGAGGCATATTAGTGTTCAGTTTAGGTTACTCATCTTTTGGAAGGGAGAGGAGGAGGAGAGCACTGCAGTTATTTTGTGAGATTTGCTGAGAAAACCAAATTAGTAAATAGCCATGATAATGCTCCTACTGCAGTCAGCGAAAGACTCAGTATTTCATTCTCTAGAGACAGTTTTATGATACACAAGCTGTACCCGGCATGCGTTGCAATGCCAATCAAAGAAAGTGTTGGCGTTGAAATTGTTTTTTGAAGTGCTTTTGGATACAAAACATGTTTTTCAATTTCCGTTAACTGCCCCTATGCTATCGTAAAATGGATTTTCTAATTTAGAATCAATCGTGGGAGCGTGCACAACAACTTTTAAAAGTTTCATCGCAATCGGATGAATGGTATATGAACATATACGGGATTTTGTTTGAACGATTCGTGCGCTGTCACTCATTTGTTGATTCTACTCGTACGCTACCTATTGAGAAATGGATTTGCTAAGTCGAAACCCTACCCTGGCGTATACACAATAATTCATCAAGGTTTCATCACAATCGAAGAAGGTTATATGAACGCATAGGGGATTTTGTTGAAACGCTTCGCGCGTCGTCACCCATTTGTTGCATATACTCTTGCGCTACCAATTGTGAAATGGATTTATTAAGTCGAAGCCCTTCCCTGGCATGTACACAATAACTCATCAATGTTTCAACGCAATCGGATTAATGGTATATGCACGTATACGGGGTTTTGTTTAAACGATTCGTGCGCTGTCACTCATCTGTTGAATCTACTCGTGCGCTACCTATTGAGAAATGCATTACTAAGTCGAAGCCCTTCCCTGGCGTGTACACAATAACTCATCAAGGTTTCATCGCAATCGAAGAAGGTTATATGAACCCAATAGGGGATTTTGTTGAAAAGCTTCGCGCGTCGGCACCCATTTGTTGCATCTACTCTTGCGCTACTTATTGTGAAATGGATTTACTAAGTCGAAACCCTTCCCTGGCGTGTACACAATAACTGATCAATGTTTCATCGCAATCGGATGAATAGTATATGAACGCATACCGGATTTTGTTTAAACGATTCGTGCCCCGTCACTCATTTGTTGAATCTACTCGTGCGCTACCTACTGTAAAATGTATTTACTAAGTTAGAAACAGTCACGTAAGTGTCCACAACATCTCACCCAAGTTTCATCGCTATCGGACTAATGGGATATGAAGACATAGGGGAGTGTACTGAAACGCTCCGCGTGTCGTCGTTCATTTGTCGAATCTACTCGTGTGCTACCTAATGTGAAATGTATTTACTAAGCCAGAAACCTTCCTTGGAGTGTCCACCATATTTCACCCAAGTTTCACCGCTAACGGCAGAATGGTATATGACCTTATACGGGACTTTGTTGAAACTCTTCGCGCGTCGTCCCTCATTTGTTGAATCTACTTGTGCGCTGCCTGTTGTATAGTGGATTTACTAAGCCAGAAACATTCCATGAAGTGTACACAACATCTCACCCAAGTTTCATAGCTATCGGACGAATGGTATATGAATGCATACGGGACAGGGTTGAAACGCTTCGCGTGTCGTCGCTCATTTGTTGATTCTACTCTTGCGCTACTTATTGTAATATGGATGTACTCAGCCAGAAACCTTCCCTGGAGTGTACACAACATCTCACCCAAGTTTCATCGCAATCGGATGAATGGTATGTGAACGTATACGGGACGTTGTCGAAACGCTTCGCGCGTAGTCACTCATTTGTTGAATCTTCGCTTCGTATTGTAAAACGGATTAACTAAGCCAGAAACCTTTCCTGGAGTGTACACAACAATTCACCAAACATTTATCACTGTCAGACGAATAGTATATGACCTTATACGGGACTTTGTTGAAACTCTTCGCGTGTCATCGCTCATTTGTTGAATCTACTGCTGCGCTACCTATTGTAAAATGGATGTACTAAGCCAGAAACCTTCCCTGGAGTGTACACAACAGCTCACCCAAGTTTCATCGCTATCGGATGAATGGTATATGACCTTATATGGGACTTTATTGAAAAACTTCGCGCGTCGTCGCTCATTTGTTGATTCTGCTCCTGCTCTTCCTATTTTTAAAGGGATTTACTAAGCCAGAAACCTTCCCTGGAGTGCACACATCTCAGCCTAGTTTCATCGCTATCGGACGAATGGTATATGAACGCATACGTGACTTTGTTGAAATGCTTCGCGCGTCGTAGCTCATTTGTTGAATCTACTCGTGCGCTGCCTATTGTAAAGTGGATTTACTAAGCCAGAAAATTTCCCTGAAGTGTACACAACATTTTACGCAAGTTTCATAGCTATCGGACGAATGGTATATGAATGCATACGGGACTTTTTTGAAACACTTTGCGTGTCGTCGCTCATTTGTTGTATCTACTCGTGCGCTATCTACTGTTAAATGTATTCACTAATTTTGAAACCTTCACGTAAGTGTATACAACATCTCACCCAAGTTACATCGCTATCGGACGAATGGTATATGAACACATACGGGACTTGTTTGAAACGCTTCGTGCATCGTCACACATTTGTTGAATCTATGCGTGCGCTACCTATTGTAAAATGGATTTACTAAGTCAGAAACCTTCCTTGGAGTGTACTCAACATCTCACCCAAGTTTCATCGCAATCGGATGAATGGTATATGAACGCATAAGAGACATACCCACAGACAAACTATCACGTTACATTGATTTTTATATATATAGATTGCTACATCTTCCTGAATCTTCAATACTGATGAATAAAATAAGAACTTCTACAACCAATACGTCGTTGGCATTTATCAGGAAATATACAGTAGTATGTGAATATTTCAGAAAATTCAATTTCATGAGGGGAAAAACAACTACTGACAATACATTTAACTTAAAACATACTTATTCCTTTTGTAAGATCTTGTATGCAATTTTCACAATTTATTCAGAACTAACAACTAAGACTCGAAGTAGGGGCAGATGACCTCATAGTTCTGCCCCTTAAAACAACAATAACTAACTAAGACTTGAAGTATCAATTTGTAACTAATGTGTAATGAAAGTTCAGTTTTTCTGTTAGCAACGTAATTAAATAAAAAATATATCTATACATTATGTTCAGGTTAAATACTTGCATAGAAAACAAGTACAACATTACAATGATAGCATACAGGTAAAAGTAGGTTAAGAAAACTAATATAAGAGCACACAATAATATTATGGGGATTTAAGAACAATTTCCTTCAGATATGTGAATAGGTGGCCATATATACTAGACAATTTTTCTCAAAAGATAATCTCTAGCAATGTTAAATGTTGCTGTTGTTTTATCATGATCAAACTAACAGATTTAGAAGCTCATTTTACATAAGTTTAATATGAATTGTTTATAAAAATTTAATTGTTGCTATTTACAAAAGATAAGAAGGAAGCTTGTAGTTTTAAGTGACCTTGAATCTTTTGATCATGAGCCATGGGACCTCCTTTTTACTTGGAATCCAAACCACAGGACAATGGCATTTCACTTTGAAAATCTTACATGCATTGACCGGGAATCAACAAAGTCCACCTTGGTGAGCTATTTACAAAAGAGTACCGGTACTTAAAAGTATCTTATTTCCCACTTTTGTTAACCAAATTTCATGAATCTTTTACTGAAACAATCTATATTGCATGGAGAATGTTCCCTACCACATTTGTTTCAATTGGTCACAAAATTACCGTATATGAACATGTCCTAGGTTTCTTTAAATATTGTTTAACAATATTGTTTAAAATTAAAATGTTATTAAAATTACATTTTCAGTGTTAAGCTTTTCTTAGTGCTAGGGGACATGTATTAGCTATAATTTAAAATAACTATCATGTAAATACCTTTTCTGTGACAAAAGTTAAAAGCACTTTGAACGACTTCAAATGTTTGAAATTCATTTAATGAGTAAATCGCATTTGAAGTTTCGTTAGTAAGTTTTAACTCACATGCTGTTTGTATCACATCAAAACCCCCATGGGACATACACATGCACTAATATGAAACAAGTGAAGATGACTATGGTTATGATGATGAAATAACCATCACCACCATCATCATAGTCATCATCCCATCATCATCGTCGTCATCATCATTGTCATCATGATCATTTTTAAGAACAAAATGCTACATGCTGGAAACCAGCGGGAATTAGAAAGTAGGTCTGTTTCGCCTGGATAGGAATTTTATACATCTGCAGATAAGCCAGACATAACAGCTGTTAGTCATGCAGTAAATTTATTTAGGCATGAAATATTAACTTAATGGTATATTTATAAACCAGACATTTTCTAAAACTAGAAGAAATTTCCTACAAAATGAAATAAAAATAAAAACTTGTGAAATTTGAGAAAAATTGTGTATATGGCCACCTTAAGCGAAGTACTGAGACTGGGTGAATTAATGCATATTTCTTTAAGTAAGACATGGCAGGAGGATTAATAATTTTAGACTACACCGTAATATTATTTCATGCACAGAATTAAAGTAAAGCATGAAATAGAACTTTGATAAATTATACAAACTACATCATATGAGCAATTGATACCACAGTAAAATACATAGACAGTCTTCAAGATGATAGGATTTATACACAAATTTATCAAATATTAATTTATAGAAGAGTTTGGTATCCCCATGTTCTTAGATAGGAGTCAGAGAGGGTAAAAGGATGGAGATGGTAATGGTAAATCATATTTATAAAAGCTTTATGAACTATGGAATGAGAAGTTCAGCACACCAATAGATTGCAGGTCGTCTCCACCTGTTGCAGACCTCAAGCAATACAGCATTAATTTCTAGCAATATTCCGAACGAGAACCAATAGAATTGCCTATACAGTTAGGAAAATTTCACCCCGGTACCATCTGAAATATTTCTCTGAAGAATGTGGCCAATTTTGAGGGCCTACTAAGACACTTTCAAAACTTTTCAATTCCTAGCAGAAGCATTGCTTTCATTCTGTACGAGATTTCTCTAGTCACTAGCAAATTCTGTGTTTCTTAAATTACTTTTGTGTACCAGTATATATTTTTATTTATGTAGCCTACTGTAGATTATCCTATTTCATTGGATGAAATAAAAAGTGATGAATTTGACTCGACCCATCGTCGTCGTTGGCTGTAACTCGATTCAGAGTACACATAACTTCTTCCTGCATAGAGCTTTTCAACCCAGCTTGTGGATGTGTTTCCGAGGGCTGAACAAACCAATCCTGGCATAAAACATGCAGCCACATAAATTGTACTGAATGGTTGGGGGAGGGCGGGGTTGTAATTGACGGGAGCTTTCTTGCTTGTCGCTTGGCCTCTCCATGTCGGCAACGTTTTTCTTCAATAAGTTGGCAGCGGTCGATTTAGTGTTCCACCATAGTAAATGGTCGACTCATACACAAGAATTAAAGCCAGTCATTTCTACTTAGAATTATTTATGTTGATGCTGATAAACAGCAAGCATGGGCTGAACAACTAACTTTTGTTTTATCTGTGTGCTTCCAAAGATATGATGGTGAATGCTCCACCAGGAAAGTTACAATGCACCACCCTTAAACTCTTCTCTCTTATACAAAATTATGTCCATCTCCAAATTCTATGCTAATAATTCTCTGTATTTCTCTCTTATCATTGCTCCAAATTTGGGGAGATAACTTATATCATACACCCTACATTTTCATAATAACTTATAAGAAATATATAAGATCTCAACCTATATCTTGCATTACTCTGGCCCCACAAACAAGTAAAATTCTAAAACATTATTCATGCACTTGGGATGAAAACACAGGAAAATAATTTTAACTTTGTACAGAATTAATGCAATACTGCAAATTATCTGGCAAGTGGATTGTCACCATTCACACAATACACAGTAAGAACTTCTTGACTAAGTCAACACACCACAGTTTCTCTAAAGGTTTCATATCTAGAAAACAAATACGATTGAGTAAGGATTTAGAAAAGATTGAAGATAAATGATAGAATGTTACACTAGAAATAAGAAGCTACATCAACATAGAATATCTCTCTCACACATGCACACTGTTGTCCTACTCAGTATACAATTAACACATTCACTCTTCATGAGCTTTTTAACAGAGTATGACATAATGGTGCACAGAACTTGATATCAAAATTATGCTAGATATAGCATACAATAATATTCTATTACCTTCTACATTTACTGCCAGTAAAAACACAAGTCTCTGTTAATCTGTTACAAAAATATGGTAGCAACCGAAATATATTCCAGTTCATAAAAGGAGGGTGTTATATGACGGGTGAGTGTGTAAAGTGCGTTAAATCAAGAAATGGTGTAAACTGAGTTAATATTGACATCGAAGAGAGGAGGGTGATCTGCTTGCGCTTGTATAGTGCGTTATGTCATATTGTGGACGGTTACGAAGTTATTGAGTTGTGTATTACGTGTTATATTGACTTCGGCCTGACTTCGGGTGTGCAAAGAGCATTATGTCCTTCCCGTCATGACTTACCACACTGAGAACTATTCAACACTTCATTCTGTGCGTGGAAAGAGCGTTATGTCAGTTTGGTAGTGACTAAGCGCATTACTCATTCGTGCTCCTCGTGAAGTTGCCCAACAATATAATTAATGAATTCTTACACCAAGCATCACTCATTAGCATTGTGTGATTATTAAACTAAATTCCCGCCAACTGGAATGTCACGTAGTCCATTGTCAATCGTCATTTCCCAGCTGTTCTGCTTGTTGGCTAGTGACATGCCTTGTTGCGGTACCTATTGCTTTGCTGACAGGATCTACTGTATATTCACAGTGTATGTTATGAGCTTAGTTAAAGAGCATTATGTCTTCCAGAGCAGAAAAGATTTTTTATTAGTTTTAATAAGCATTGATCATAAGTTCCTAGTCCTTGGCCATGCCAGCCAACAAGAGACTTATTTAAATATTCTTGCAGTTATACTACTTCCGATACGAATGGTTCTATGGCTTTAAAACGTGGTTTTCAGGCCCATTTGCCTGTTATACAAATCTGCACCATTTCACCAAACTAAACTAAAGTTTACGTCCCGAGTTTTGTTTCTTGCTTTGCGAGGCTTAAAATGAGCCTAGATTGGTCCTTGTACTACAAATTCGATCCTTCGTCTATGTGCCAAATGGCCTAAATCTAGGAAATGGATAGGGATGTCCGAATTTCAGAGTGTTATTTGCTAGGTTTCGAAAGGTAAGTATGTAAAATTTGGTTCAGTTCGGTGAAACGGTATAGATTAGTGCCAAAGGGCCTAAATGCAGTGAATGGAGAGGGCTGTCCGAAATTTCAAGTGGACAGTGTTACTCGTCGGGTTTCAAAGGGTAAGGACATAAAATTTGGTTCTGATCGCTGAAACTGTGTAGATTTGTGCCGAAGGGCCTATATGCAGGGAATGGAGAGGTCTGTTTGAAATTTCAAGTGGACAGTGTTACCCGTAGGATTCCAAAGGATAACTAGGTAAAATCTGGTTCAGATCAGTGAAATGGTGTAGATTTGAATAAATTACAGACAAACCAACATTGAGTTTTATATTAGACTATATAGGCGAGATGTGGGTGTGCAAAGTGTGTCAAGTCGTAATTTATGAGACACCTCGTATTGTTTGGCTCCGTAACTACGTGAATTTACATGGAATTTATTATGACAAGTGATCCCATTGTTGTGAACAGTATTAGGCTCCTGAAGACATAATTCAAATTACTTATATTCCACAACTCGATTTTGGGTTTCGAATTGAACTTTAAAACTTGATTTTCTCAAAATTGTGACATAACACACTTTACACACCCACCCGTCATATTAAATAGGATTAAGAGACCTCCCATTTGTGTATATATATTGAAATAATGCACTTATATAAACGCGCGCTCTCTCTCTTACTATACTTTTCCAAGTACTGTATTGTTCTAGACAGAAAAGTGGTGGTGTAGCTAAGGGAATCTGATGGCATACCGGATCCAAATGCCAGATCAAGAGGCACCTAAATCAGGCAAAGACAACCCCCACACAAATATATACATAAAAAGTACTTAATTCATCAGCATTTAAGTAAAATGATAATGAAATGATCATTACAGATTGACCTACATACTGTACATAGTGGTAAATTACCTATCAAAAGGATCACCAATATTTGTTTCTGACTGAATTTAAAATTATAGCTTGTGTACTTTTTCTGTTTTAGTTCTGTTTTAGTAGTTGAATTTGCCTGCCAACAAATTTATTCCTGCACTGAAATGGTTCCTATAGACCCAATAATTATAAAATATTATTTCCGAGTAAGTGCATAATTAAATGTAGATAATGTTATTTGTTTTACGACCCTTTTAACTACTGCGGCTTTTAGAGACGCCGGGGTGCCTGAATTTTCCCCCGAAGGGGATCTTTAACGTGCCAGTAAATTTACTGACATGGCTCACCAAACGACTGCGCTAGGATTCGATCCCGCAACCTTGGGCTCAGCAAGCGAGAACGTTACCTGCTGAGTCACGCAGCCAGCTGCATAATTAAATACAATCAATGCATACAGTAATTATACATTTAATGTATATCATTCTTATGGATGTGCTCTTTTGATTACTTTTTAAAATATTACATTATTTTTAATAAAGCAGAGTATATTGAAATATTGTTGAGCAACTTCCATCCCATTGTTCTTATCTAAAAGTTACCCTAAAAAATATATTTTTGTGGCATGTGTACGCAGCAATCTTCATGAGAAGAAAGGGCACCAAGTCTTGCTTTGTGCCTGCACCCAGTATATAATAGCTTTCAGAGTTTCTCCATTGGTTGCAAATCAGGAATTGTTACAGTGGTATGAATGGGAGTTGCAGCATTGGCCCTGATTACTCTATCAGGATTGGGGTCCAATAGCTGCAATTCATAGCACCATATCTCATGTGCGTAACTGGCAGTGTATGACCTAACATTTTCATATCTTCAGACGTTATGGTGGAATATCATTTGCAACCTATGAATAGGTCAGCTACTATGTTAGGATAGGTGCCTTGGTTGACCGAAGAAACTAATGCATGGAGAATTTGTGGGGAAATTACCTGTACGAAGGCATACCAGTGATGACTACAATTTTAATACATTTGTGTACATTATTTCATTTCTTGAAATGATACTTATACATCTTCCACAGCATTGTCCAATGCCAAAACCACAAATGTGTCTAGTCCTAATTTTTGGGACACAGGTTTATCTCACATTTTAACACATTAGCAAAGTCACTGATGTACCGGTATCAATGTTAACATGATGTGTCCAGAGTTCAACTGCATATTCATACTTCAGGCACCCCATATCTTTTGCCTGCAATGATTCCAAACCTGCAGAAAATAAAATTTTGAAAACGTACCAATGAGATAACAGCATTACCTGTGGTGTTTATTGAGGCAGTAAATGCAGTGCATATTTGTGAAGATTTAGAACCAAACATGTGTCAAATATTTCTTTTGAAGTGCAAAATTGATTTCTAAACATTTACTCCCCAAGATGCGACTTGGTCCATACAAACAAAGAAAAGCTCACCAAGTCCTCTAACAAAGTTTCAAGAAATTAAAATACAGCAATGCTTGGTGCATCCGGGCAGTCTTGCATGCGTGGCTCCTGATGACAACGTAGCAGGACAACGGGAATAGTGGCATGGCAAGGGTATGTTGCTGAAGTTGATTCTGCCCTTGCCTGTCACCTTTCCACACCCATCTCATCTCGCAGATCAAAGGTTTTACCAGCGTTCTCTGGATGCCCATAGCATGGAGAAATTGTTGGAGGCTCAAACCCAGAACCACGCATTTCAAGAGTGGTGATATGTGATCGTCCGCGAAGAGCAAGAACTACAGATCGACCACCACTAGTTACCTCACAACATGTTACAGGACGATTCGGAGTGTACACTGCCAGCAGTTCACCTGTGAATGCAATATTAAACAGTAAAGATACAGAGGATATGGAGCTAATATTCCTCAAATATACACTTAGTACACAGAATAACCCTTGTATTAATTTTTTTAAACTACTACTTAGATGGAAAAAGAAAGATACAAACATGGGGAAAAAAATGAACGAAGCAATGTTAAGCTTTCGAGTCTTTAGATGGCATGGTTGTGGGGATCGCCCTCATCTCTTTACTGCATTTACCCATACCTTATATCTTTATATGTTGAATGTAGATTCCATTATTTTAAAAACTTTTACAGCATATATATTTTAGAATTATTTCATGCAAATGATTTAAGTTTTCTCCAATTAACATGCAGAGAGCTTGCCATGGTGGGTGAGTGGATAGCGTGTCGGTCTACTAACCCCAAGATTGCAGGTTCGCTCCTGGCCGTGGTAAGTGATTTTTGAAAGGCGGCAAAATACGACACGCATGTCATACAGTGTTGGCATGTCAAAAAACCCAATTGAATTCAGTAGGCCATGTTCATAATGGCAAAATTAATCTCGGGAGTTTCCGCCAACACAAAGTTCCTCATTTCTCTACTAGAAAGCGTTATAGTGTTCAAGGAGCTTAGATTTCTGTTCTCCTTGACTTTCATAGTGATTCAAGGAACAACGGAATTCGACATTGAAGCTACCCTGTGGGTGTCAAATTACAATATTTATACACAAATTGTGCTAAATGTTCCGGCATAACTCAACAAAATGACAGTGTTTCGCCCCGGTGTGCAATTGGGCTCTTCAGTTGGTTAAAGCACACCTCACCAAGACACTGTCTAGTGCACACCGAGTTATGCCGGAACATTTAGCACAATTTGTGTATAAATATATAATGGCTCAACGGACAATACATATTTTTCTTTTGAAAATTATATAGTCAAATTACAAAGCTTGCACCCGGCAACGAGGCCATACGATATTATTATTATTATTATTATTAATATGCAGATTCACTATCACCATCAATTTATTGTTACAGCATACTGGGTGAAATTATTTGAAGGTAAAATCGCTTTGGTGGCATAGTCGGTAGCATGCTGAACTGCTATGCCGAAGATTGCAGGTTCAAACCCGGCCGAAGTCGTCAGATTTTTAAGAGTGTTAAAATCCTTCAGTATGCCCTCCTTTGGAGTATGCCATAGATTTATGGTGTGTAAAAGAACCTACCACTACAATTGGTAGTGTGTAACCAAATTTGTAGGTTATATTTGGTTAGAAACTCTCAAGTTTCAACGTTCGCTGCTAGGTGTCAGCGACAGTGGCATCTGGTAGCCACAAATGGAACTGCTTGAAATTGAACTTGCTGGGAGCCTACGGGCGTTCAATTAAAATACTCTGTTATGGTCATTGGCTGCAATTCATTGTATTTTATTTGAAGGTAAAAGGAATTCTTTTGGTTACTTTCCTAAATGATAGAACATACAATCTGTTGACATTTTGCTCTACTGTCTGATGATGTCAATTCTTGTTTTAAGGGGCCATCTACCCCACTCTCTCTGTAAGTTGTGACGAGTATTTTACCTCATAACAGTTCAACTATCAATTCGTGAACTTAGTAGTCTTACATACAGTACGTGAGTTCAGGGCCACAACTCAGAGTATGTCCAAATCGCATAATCCTTTTTACAAGTCTACAGTACGGTAGCAAGTCTGTTAGTTATCTGGAGTCTAAATTCCCCTTGAAGTGGATGTTTCTGAATAAGAGCATGGTATGTTTGGTGGTAATGTATAGTACGTCTACAACATTGTAAGTGTTGACGATTAGGATGTTAGCTCCTGATTCTACTCACAGGTCGTATATTTGGGGAGCAGCGGAGCCGGAAGTCAGTCCACTGCTAACTAATGGAAGGAGCAGACCATTGATAATGCCGAACGTAGTCTTTGGTGAAACGTCAGGCGCTAATATCCTGCCTCAATCTCAACCAACAAGTCCGGATAACTTTTACATAGCTATAACCATGATTAAAATTTGTTTATTGCAAAAATAACATACAGTACATAAAATACTAGTGTTAAGTTACTGGAGAGACCTCGCAGCATTGCCAATTCTCTCCTTGCTCATTGTAATGGTATGTTTGGTGGTAATGTTTAGTAAGTCTACAACATTGCAAGTGTTGACGATTATGATAATTGTTGTTTTAAGGGGCCTAATATCTAGATTATCGACTCCTAAAGGTTTGGGTGATAGTGAAAATAAAAAAAATGTAATAGATACTATAACTAAAAACTAATTGCAGACTTACAATGAAAACTACCGGCAACTACAGACTTACATACTAGAAGGAAGCTTGTAGTTTAACGTGACCGTTAATCTAGAGATCATGAGCCATGGGACCTCATTTTTACGTGGAATCCGAACCACAGGACGTGGCATTTCACTTCGAAAATTACATACTAGAAGAGCAAATGAAAAAAGGAAAAAGGTTAGTAAGAGATAGGACGAAAAGAAATGCCCTCGATCCTCGAAGAATGACAATTGAGGGACTTCGAAGGTAGGAGAGCTACAAAAGGCAGATAGAGAAGGGAAAGATGAGAGTGCCCACCCCCAAAGGCAATGGAAAGAGGGAAAATAACCGGACCCAGGCGAGGTAACCCTTGGGGTCGCCAACTCCCAATCTCACCAGCCGTAGCCGTGAGCCCTTGAGGGTGTAGCACTATGCAGGGTGCACCATAAGTGATAAGTGGTGGGGCTACATACACCCTGTCTCCTTTAGGGCCTTAAGCAGGAAGCAGGAGATATCATAAAAAGAAACAGAAGAGGTCTGACCCCTTGAACGATGTGCGATCAGGTAAGATAAGACATGGGCCAATTAAGGCGGAAAATTGAAAGACTCCCTAGGCCTCAGATATCCTAATACCATCAGGGTCAGAAGAGAACAAGAGTTGACCAAGGAAGGTCGACAGGGAAGAAGACAAGAGAGGAGCCCAGCAAAAGTAAGTGGAAGCTATGTCAGACTCAGCTGGGGTTCCGTGGTTGCCAACCCACATTCCACTAGTCTTGAGCCCCTGGGGGTTCAACATTGTACAGATGTGATCACTAGTACTAGTGGCAGGAAACTGATGGAATATGGAATTTCTTTAACAGAGGGGTCTACTGAATTAAGGAAGATTTGCTGTGCCAGGAACTACATTAAAGTTTCAGTCATTTGAGAGTTGTCTCAACTAGCAACAATAAGATGTAATTGATAAACAATATGTAAGCAAAGAGCATAAGGATAAGAAAGTAGTTTCTTATTCACAATCTTGAAGAAATGATTTATGTAGAGAAGAGCCGAAAAATAACAACTTGGGATGAAAACTTCAGAAGTAGTTAGAGTGAATATATTGGAGGAAACTTTTTTTCTGTTAATTTCTAACGAATGTGTATCAATATGTAGTATGGATAACTTTTGTCTTTTTTTTTTCAGTTGGCTAATGAATATGTCAGTGAAGGATCTGACGTATATGACTGAAGACTGAATCATACGGAGACAGTCCATCCATGCAATCGCTAGAGTCGACGATGACTCTATGGCACCTGATCATCATCATCATCATCATCATCAATGTTGTAAGGCATTGGTTGCCAACTTTTAAGGGGAGGGCCAAAATAGGAACTTCAGGTAGCCTATGGTTGCGGGACGCACTTTAATAATAGGATAATTTATATAAAACTTTAGGCTGGATGCCCTTCCTGATACCATAGAATTTTTCAACTGAAAATCCTACCCTAGCAATCGGTGGGATTCGATTTTATTGCTCAAAAACTATTCTACTATTTCATAAGTGAAATAAATATACCAAGATACCAAGAAAATTTTTAGTTTTGATTAAGAACACTCAACAATGTAAGTTTATTTGAATTAATACAAAAATGACAGAGCCAAAAACCTAAGAGACACTGAAATTAAGAATCGTTATCAAAACAGTACTTACAAAAGGTAAATTTGGTAGTAAAAAGTTTTCTTTGAATAAATATTAAAAATGGGTTTATTATTCTGTGAGTAAAGGGGAGGGAGGTCACTGACTTGCTGTAGCCAGGTCCTCGGGTCCTGCACTGTGTGATGTGGCACGTTGTACAACGGTTCGCCATCAATTCTTTATCCAATTACTTTGTTAATTTTTGCCGAATAGAAATACATAGTACTTTAAAACGAGCATTGATATATATTCTTTTATTACATTTTTTTTCTTTCTTCTAAAACCGCTCCCGGGCAGCAAAAACAGCACAATTTTCGATATAAATAAAACTATTTTCACACAGCTCTACTCATACAGAGTAAGGCCATTGATGATTAACAACTAGTTTTAAGCAAAAAAGATTTTATTTTAAATACGAGAAAGGAAGGCACACATACCTTTATTTAGGTTCCACAATCGAAGAGAACGATCCCTGCAATTCGAGTCTGCAGACATGAATGAACCACCCAACGGATCCAGCCGCAGGAAATTAACGGGTGCAGTATGTCCACAGAGACTCCATCTGCAGTTACCTGAATTGAGAGGAAAATTAATATCTTGACGCAAGAATCAAACAACAAAGAGAATGAAAAGGTACAAATTACGTATTAAAGGTACAAATTACGTATTAAAGGTACAAATTATTGGTCAGTACTGAAAACACAAAATAAGTCATGACTCTTGTCCCTCTTGATGAAGATATTCTGAATCCTAGCATCTGATGCCGACAGTCCCAAGCCTACTCATGCCTGGGCGGTATGATGCTCCAGTTTAGCCACCCTAAACCCAAGCGGGAAATTTTAAGGTGAAGTTATTTCAGTCATGCTTTTTGACGTGGGGTTGCTTCCTCCTGGCTAGATCTCCGAAGGTGTTCATCTTCCTGGTGTTGCATTGAAAACGTGGAGCACATTTTCTTGCCAAAAGACAAGGGTAGTCTTTGTATTCGCGAACCCGAAGTGAAGCCATGCGCTCATATTGTGAGCTGATTGGATTACGGGGTGAAAAGGCAAAATGTGCCTGAAAAAAAGATTCTGGGAATTATGCATGAGAAACATCATGGCGCATCTGATTGTACTCTATACACAGGCAACAGTTTGATGGGACGTCAAATGGGGTGACTGGATAACATTAGCCCACATCTGTAAACACTTGACCCAGGCAACAGTTTGACGCGTCCATTGGAACGCGAATGCCGAGGGTGGTCTAGATCTGCTAATTGTCCCACACCCTAATTCCCAAACCAGGAGAGCTTGGCAAAATATGCATTATCGAGGGTACCCCCCATTTGCTTCAGAAGGTACAGATTGTCTAATTAGGGACCCAAATGATGTTCCACCAGTAATTACACTCGCGTACATCGTATGTTTTGGGGTCATAGGTTCAATGCCTGGGGACGGGGTGTTAGGCGAGGAGCATTGTGCCGATTGGCACAACTCGTACAGAAATGTAGTGCCCCAAAGTAATGTTTGACCTCAAAATCATTAATTTATTTCTTATGGTATGCAACATGTTAGTTGGACCACAAAATCCTGCTTAATTCACGAAATTGGTGGTTCAACAACCAGAATATTTGGAAATTCTACCTTACCATATGCTAATAACAATGTGGGACATTTTGTATGTTATTATTTTATAAGAAGTGAAGCCTAGTTAAAAATGTATTTGAAGCTACAGTCTCAATCCCAAATTCTTTTACTGGATATCCGTAAAATAAAATAACCTGTTTTTAAAGCGATAAGAGGAATACTGGAGACATGTATCGACACTATCAAATAATACCCAACATCAATTCGGAAAGAACTGTTTTCCAATATTCTTTATGATGGGTTAATGATCCTTATACAGGTATCCCTCGATTTACGCGATGAATTCGTTCCGAGTAATCATCGCGTAATACGAAAACGCATCTAGTGAATGTATTATGTTATGGGTTGGATAGGAGATACGGACTATTTCAAGGGAAAAATAAAAAGCCTAGGAGTGTTAAAGAAATGCAATTGAGTGCTCGTGGGTTCTCAGAATGATAAACCAACAGGCCTTTGATTTTATGGTCTTGAGACGTATTTCCTCCTAACAACAAAGTGAGGCGATCTTTGGAGACTTTAAAGCCGGGGGTCCTCTTTTATTGTATTGACAGAAAGGTTGTGGTCGCACTTTTGTCGATTTCTTTTAATTTTTTCTGCTCGACTTCTTATGGTTCTCAGAGTTGATTCCGAGATTCCTGTAGCTCTGACAATGTCCACAGTGCGCTCATCGCATTCATATCGCTTAATAACTTGCAGCTTTTCTTCAAGTGTTATTGATTTCCTTTGCTTTTTGTTATTGGAAGCATTTTGATCACACTTTCCTATGCCGCCAGTCAACACTGAAACAACGCAACACAACCACTCGGCACTCTCCTGAGACCGACTACACGCTGCGCTCCGCCTTGCAGCGCTGCACACTCGATCACGAAATCGTCCTACAGGGTCATTGTGAATATGCAACCTTACATGTACATATTTTTTTAAACTCTATATAATTATGTTAATTTTTTTAAATCGCGTTATAGCGAAATAGCGTTAAGTGAGAACATGTATAACGTGGGATGACTGTACCACAAAGCCTGGAATCAATGTTGACTAACTGAAGGTATATGTGTTAAAAATAATAAAATGTGCAAGTGATAACTAATCCTTTCTCTAATCCTTTCTCAAAGATATTCGATGGGGTTTGCAGTAGCGTAGCCAAGATCGACCAATGAGAGTGGTTTTAGTAACTGCGGGATAACCGTAATTTGGGGAATTGCAGGGCATAGTAATATGATGCAACTCTGCTATCTCACACTCAAGAAGTTAGCAACAATCTCCAAATTAATGTTAATGTACCCACAGAATTTTCTAGGTCCTTATTAAAATATTTTATTTTTAATTTAAACTAGATTAATTTATATACAACTTCCCTCCCGCTAAGAAAAGAAAGAAAGCCTTGCTTGGTGGGATTTGAAATTATCTGGGGGCTAGGCTCAGTTTGAAAAAAGAAGCTATGTTTTGCTATATTTAGAGGATGGAGTTATGCGTAGTCACGACTACGTGTGCAGCCTCAATGGGGAGTCGGACCGAAAGGTGACAATACAAAACGAGCAACCAGCGCAGTGGTGATGCTGACACACCCATACTGATTTTGCACAAAGCAGGAGTTATAGAATCATAAGCAAGTGTCATTATTTAATATAATGTTTATTTAGCTTCTGAATTATTAGCAGTTCCTGTTTTTGTAAAAATTCCAAAAGGAGGAGTTTCTACCCCCCCCCCCCCAGTAACACTACCCTGGTTATGCCACTAAGGGTTTGATTGGGAGTTTAAGCAGGCCAGTCAAGCAAATCCACCGTATGTTTTTCGAACCATGATGGAGTTTTCATAAACATCTGCTTTCATTTTGCCATCAACCAAAACTAATGGTCTGAACCCTACACCAGGAAAACCAGCTCCACTAAATTGCATTGTCGGCAGAACATACTCTGGTAAATACTGTAAATGCCAGTTCCACACATCCATCTGAGTGGTATATTGTACTGTGACTGATCACTCCATAAAACCTTGTTCTACTGTTCCACAGACCAATGACCATTCTAAACACTCTCCCTACCAAGCCCGTAGTTTTTACGGGGTCGCTCATTCAAACAAACACAAATTCCCTCCCCGGCATTTCTACGGGCCTGGTTAGCGAAATCTTGTTCTTGTACCGTTGGTAACAACTCTCATCCACAGATTGCATCCTATGTCTGTTTTACCACGATTTTTCTCAAGGTCACCATTTTACACACAAAGCAATTTGATTCACAGTAAATGGGTGTTCAAGATGCTCGTATATCAAATAGGTAAAATATTCATTACATGCACATTTCACAGTGAAGATAAATTAATTTGAACAGTATTGTGAACATGGAATATTTGTTTGACCTTTATTTATTTTTGGTGAAATTTTTATAAATCTATAAGAAATGTATTATCAACAGTATTTTATTTCACAATTCAATAAGTGTATGTATATTACTGTAGAAAGATCTATAAAATTAGAATAATTTTGTCAAATTCTGTCTTTTGGTTGCGGTGATAAAAATAAATGAATATCGTTGAACTTGACTGGTTTTCAGCATTTGGTACAAAATAATAGCCCGGTACTGAGAGTGTTAAGCGACTTCATGCATTCGTTCTTGTGACCAGTGGCTTCTGGGTCACAGCATGACCATGAAAACCGAGTCCTATTGCCTCTCAATGTTGATCTTAACATCATCTTAACTAAGTATAAACATCTCGCATATCCATGAAAACTACAAAAGAAAACCAAAGCACACAATAACACATGTCAAGATCCAATGATGTAACAACAGTTATTTGTCAAAAACAATTAACTAACTTCAAAATTTCCATTGGAGCAGGAAGATACATACAGTGGCTGGACAGCAGTCGCTTGTTAGGCCTAGGCCCTTCACGGGCTGTAGCGCCACGGAGTTTGGTTTAGTTTTAGAAGAACTGAAGCTTCTGCTGTATGATAGACAAGTGGCACCAAAAGCCAAAGGTTACAGATTAATATACTTTCACCCATTCAGATTTTAACTCTGTATCTTCCATCTTTGTACAGTACATGTCCCAATAGTTTCTAAGCCTCTTTGACATATTATTTCACCACTTTCATACCACAATGGACCAATATTTTATACATAAATAGTAACCAACTTTATTCACTGTAAAATCTTGTCTCTAGGCATGATTAACAACTAAAAAACATTTTTACCCAGACATTACCTGTAATGAGATCCCAAACAAGAACACGAGCATCTTCTAGCCCACTCAGAACACAGCCATCTTTCGATGATATATCAAGCGAAACTGTGTTGACTCCAGGTTTCCATTTTTTAAATAATGTTCCACTTTGTAGGTCATAAACCACTATGAAGTTAGGGCTTGGTTCATCAACCTCCTATATGGGATTATACCAAGATTTAGAAATATCACTTCTGATGATTTTGAAATTCATATTACACACTTTTACTCTTACTTTAATGAGATATTAAAGTCGAGTTTCTTACCTTTGCAACACAGCACACATAGTGGCCCTCGTGTGTTATGGCTGCTAGACTGGTGACAAAGTCGTGGTGAGGTATACGGAGATCATACAGCAGTTTGCGTGAAGACAGGTTCCACACCAGTAGAGGGAATGGCTTCTGGGTCTCATCTCCACAGACGAGTACTCTGGTGAAAGATACACCAATAACATTGCATCCACCCAACTTATTTAGAAACTGGGAAAGGAAATATGTTCGAAAGACACTAGATATGAGGCATAAACATGCAAAATCTGCCTAGTCCAAAAAATAATTCAAATATGCAGAGAAATTTACATAACTTGAACACACATTATTTCACAAGTTATGCGATTGATTTGACTTGGCCGATGAAGTTGCATTGTAAGCATCTCTCATTGAATTATTACTAGGGACCGGATTTTGAGGTTACTAAAATTTTCATTTTAGGTTTTCAAAAACATAAAATAGTTTATTTTTAGGTTTTTAATAGGTAGAATAGGTTTATAAATAGGTTTTTATGTTTAAAGTGTAGCAAAAGTTGACAAACTGCGGAAAGCTTAACATTAATGCCTATTTTAGTACAAAATCCGATTGCAACGAGAGTGTAAATATTTTACATAATGATAAGTCTTATCAAATTATCACCGAGAACTTCACACTTTAAAGCAAAATTTGCTCTCCTTAAATATGTTAATTATTCAAATTCAATAAAACTAAGGATGCCAGAGATGATTTTCACATTCTAGCCCGTTTAATTAACTTTTTTAAAATTTATAATGTAGGGAACTTAGAATAAATAAGAGATTTATCCCCACTTTCCTGACAGTAACTAACAAAACAAATATACGCTGAAAAGTGCTGAAAGTATTTGAATTTTTGGACAGGTAGGATTTCTCTCAATCAACTAGAGCTAGGAATAAACACTATCTTCAGGGTTACTTTTAAAAATAATAAGGACTAAAAATTGAAATACATTAGGTGCATAAGTCCGTAGCGGTTTTGGTTTTGCTCGTTGGTATTCTGGTTGCTATGGTTTTATTTATCGACTGTCATTGTTGCTTGGTAGTTCAATGTTTGTTCGTGAGTTTACATATTGAAGTTTTGTCATTTGCAGATAGGGAGTGGAGCCGTGGATGCTAGAAAATGGAATGCCGTGTGGAGAAATTTGAACATTTCCGATATATTCTTCTCTTTGAATTCAATAGAGGGACGAAAGCAGTGGAGGCAGCCAAAAACATTCGCGCCGTTTCTGGGGACAATGCTATTGGAAAGACCACGACAAGAAAGTGGTTTTCTTGTTTTAAGGTGGGTCGTTTTGACCTTAGTGACTCCCCACGTTCAGGGAGGCCGTCGGAATTTGTTTAAGATAGTTTAAAATGCAATAATTCACAATGATCCATGTCAGTGTACACGAGAACTGGCAAATGTGATTAACTGTGATCATTCCTCCATTGTGCGACATTTGCATTCAATGGGCAAGGTTCAACAATCTGGTGTATGGTTACTGCATGCTCCAAGCCAAAATTCAGCTGGTGGCCTATGTGCATCTCTGCTGGCTCGTTATCGATTGGCTCGTGTACAACATCGACCATTCCTATCCTGTATCGTTGCTAGTGACGAGAAATTGTGTGTCTATGCTAACATAAGGAGAAGAAAGGAATGATTAAGCCCAAACAAACAAGCAACTCCCCGTACAACGACTTGCGCACATCCACAAAAGATAATTTTATGCATCTGGTGGAACACCGGCGGTGTGCTGTACTAAGAATTGCTTCCTCAAGGTGTAACCATCACTGCTGACATTTATTGCCAACAATTGGGACGTCTTGCAGATGCAGTAAAACAAATACAAGCAGCAAAACTGTGTGAAGTGATGCTCCTCCATGATAACACCCGCCCGCACTCTGCTAACCTGACTAAAAACACTACACAGGATTTGGGCTGAAATCATTCCGCACGCACCTTATTCGCCTGATCTTGCGCCCTCAGATTTTCACTTTTTCCACTCTCTATCGAACAATCTTCAAGGAACTTCCTTTCCGGATGAAGATGCACTCCGAACATGGCTTGAAGAATTCTTCAACTCAAAACCACACAATTTCTACAGGCGCGGAATAAAAAAATTCCACAGCATTGGCAGAGAGATGTAGATAGTGAAGGAGAATATGTTACTGATGATTAACTTCTCTTTTATGTTATCTGATATGTTTAGGAAACTTATAATAAACTTGATGAGGATAAAGTTTTGGAAAATGCTACGGACTTATGCAACAACCCAATACAATAAATGGAACAAAACTGCAAATAGGTATTTTTAGGTACTTTCATACCATTTATTCATGAATATGGCTCTTGTGAGTGTGATTCGAAAAGTATTAAAGTAGTTTTGGAATTAGAAGTAAGGAAACTAGGTAAAAGAAAAAGGTAAAAACCTAAGAATCCGGACCCTAATTATTACGCATGCATTGTACACTATCCTCTCTACTGTTTACAATATAAGAATGATTAGGATTGTTCTCCTTACTAATAGCACAAATGGTTTTCAATATTTGATCAAATTTTGTTTTTAATCATTAATTTTGAATATACATTGTTTACATATTTTACCTATCTTTGTGAATGATAACTAGGTTCTACCTATTGATAAGCCTTAACAAGGACAGGTTTCCTTAATCTGTGTGCAGTGTGTCATTCACTCTCCCCCACCCCTCTCACAGGACCAGAAGTGGCAAAAATAGTATTTATTTAGAGGAGCAGTTTTCAACCTTTATGGACTCTCAAACTCCTTCTGCAACTATCTGAGTTGGGTAAACCACTAACTTAATATTGTTAGAACACAAACAAGCCGGCAGACTAAATTTCCATTGTAGCGAAATCAAATGGATTACTAACGTTGTTACATAACTGTAAATCAGGCATTCGCGGTAAATATTAATTTATTGTGGAAATAATATGATAAATGTATCAAGGGGCATTACAGGGTTTTTAATTTAAGTAATAATAATTATAATAATATGACGATGCCACAAAATTAAAGAAACAGTAATAACCTCGAAACCCGTCATATGGAAAGAAATTTGGAGAATCCCACAGGTTGGGAAACAATGGAGGAAAGTTAAGTTTGACTGTGTAGTAGATGCTGGAGCACCTCCCAGCTAAATTTGTTCAAGTATCGCAAGAACAGAAGCCACAACATGCATGCAAGAATCATTGGAGTAGTCGAACATTTGCAGCGTTCCTGTAAGAGAGTTTGTCAAGAAGAGATGACAACTCAGTGATCTTTTATATCCATCGGCATTCACAGAGGTCCTGCTCAGTGTAACCTCCTCCTCCAGCAGAACGCTATGCATATTCCAGAATACTGTGCTGAAATTTTACAGCAGTTCCTAGTAATTCAAAAATTCTGTACCATCCGGAGGGGTTGATACAATTTATACAGTCATCCTGACCCATCAAACATAGCTCTGCAAATTTCAATGAACTTTGTCCTCTTTGACTACAAAGAAAGGCAAGGCTTGTACCTCTTTGCTCTGCACACACTGATGACAGGAACAAATGTGCGATCATTGCTCAGAAGTTCATGCTTCTGCTGCAAATGAGATATGATTTAAAATAAAAAGGAGTTCTGTAAAGCAACCTTCAAACTATTTCTCTGAATTTTCCTCTTCCCAGCCATAACAATACCACATCAAAACGTTACTTTTCGATCCAAAAGAATATATGTCTACAAGAAGTGTAGTTGTAATGGCAGGTTTTCAGGTTTTATTCCCAAAAGTGGTAAAGGAAGAATTGCCTCTCCTTACTTTCCCTCTGCTCTCTTGTCCCAGTAGTTTTGAAAACTGCATTAGATGTATAGTAGAAAGTCATTTATCCGGACTAATTGGGACCGAAAGTGTTCCGGATAATGATTTTTCTGGATAATCAAACATAGCTTCTCATTTAGGTGCAACGCTTTCTCTCACAACGAAGGTCCAGAAATGGGATATCCCTTACTTTTTGTCTGAATAAACCATAAGTTTTCTTCCGTAGCTGATCTCATGGCTTTTTCTCTTTTTAGAACCCTTCTTCACTATCTAACTTCGATGCATAATTCAGAATTTCACCTTATTGTGGATTTTCCGACACACTAATTTTTCATTAGACACTGCACACTCACATTTATCCAGTTCATTAATAATCTCCGCCTTATTCTCGATCGATAAAACATTGCGATTTCGTTTTTCCTTTTTACCACTCGTAGAAGTCATTCTCACAACGTAATGCAGTATAGTACACACAGTCACATAGCCTACTGGAATACGTCGAATCGTTATAGAGCAAACAAACTGTAGGAGACAACAATTGAAAACGAGAACCGACTCACTATTGTAGGCAGCGCGCACTTCCGCATAACAACAGTAAGCGTGCGCTGCCCCGACTTTTTTTTTTTGCTCGTCCGGATAATTGACGTCCCGGAAAAACGACATTCTACTGTAATTGTGTCCTGTTATAGCATTACTCGCTCAAGGCAATTAGGAATTCAGATTTAAACTGCTGTCCAATTGAAAAACCTTGTAAAAACGTTTGTACAAAGGTAGCTAGAAAAGTTCTGCTTTCTGAACAGATATGATTGTATCTTACCTTCCATCTCCTGATACAAGTAGAGAGTTGAGGAATCTATCTTCTCCAGCCTTGAACGTTGTCACACAGTCCCCACTTTCTAGGTTCATCAAATTGACATACATCCTGTTACGAGATAAAGCTACAAGATGGCCATTGTCGTGTAAACCAAAATATGGCATCTTTTGGTTCATTACTCCCTTGAGACGTGTCACAAACTGACCTAAATCGAGATCATAAATGCGTAACTCACGACGACACAAAACTACACAATGATATTCATCAATGGGCTTGAGGTTTATGGGATGTGTCACCCCCAACAGAGTTCTTACAGGAGTTGCCTTGTGAATATCCCAAACAGAAATCTCTTCTCTTTCCGTAGATACTGTCACTACAAAATCAGGGTTGTTGCCAAGACGTGTTACAATGTTAAACCGAGACTGATCAAAAACTTCGCCATCGGTTTCTGTTGTGCGTGTGCTATCTGGAGTAGCTTCAGATGCTTTATCTTGACCGTCCAGCGGCGCAAGAGGAAGCAAGGAAGGAACAGGGGGATTTGAACATATTTCGAAAAGTTTTGACATGAACGTGTAACCAGCAGACGACTCTGCAAATACTTTAACGAGATTTTGGTACATGTGAGAATAGAACTGTCTTCCATCATAGCTTAAGGCCATTGCACTAGCTTCCAGGCATTTCTTCAGAAGTGCTAGATCCTTGTCTTGTGCTCCTCTCTCTTCAAGGGCAATATCTTCCAATACCTAGGGAAAGAAAATTATAAATTAGGAAACTAACATAGGCTACTCCAGAAGTAAAGAGATTCTAATGTTTTTCTGTTCTAGTTAAGGAAATGGAAGCACCATATTAATGAATTACCAAGTACTGACATTCCCTGGTCAAGAACTATTGCCAGTCTGCAGTTCAGAAGATAGCCATCACAGCACAGATATTTCATTTAAAACAAGTAGATCTTTGACGAACTAAGGAGCCTACTTTTCTTAAAATTTAGGTGGCCACAAAGTCCCGTTACCCCCCCCCCCCCTCTTATAACCAATAGAAACCCCTGAACCTCGTTAAATAAGTTGTACACCATTTCTAAGAGAGGTTTTCTTATGAATATACGGCATTACGAGTCCAAAACATCAGTCTGTGCACCATCATTTTCATGGCAAAGGATAATATAGCACCAAGTTCTGTGCGACATTCTTCGGAGCATTGCTGGTGTGACTTGAGTGAAAGCTTGTCTCACAGCATCTTTCAGTTCATCCGTGGTATTGTATCTGTTTTGTGAAATGATACCCTTTATGAACCCCCATAGCGCATTATCACATGTGGTAAGGTCTGGGCTTCGTGGTGGCCAGGCAAGTAGAGCCGGCAGCACAGGAGAACCACGACCTATCCATCGCCCTGGAAGAATTTCATTAAGATATTCGCGCACTGCAATGGCAAAATGGGCAGGTGCCCCATCATGCTGGAACCAACATGTCTCTTTAAATCCGTGCTCCTCCAAGAGAGGATCAAACCAGTCCTGCAACATGTTGAGGTAAATGTGCTGATTCATAGCACCATCGAAAAAGAACGGCCCAAACAAGCGTGCAGCCGGCTCCACTTGCCTGGCCACCACGAAGCCCAGACCTTACCACATGTGATAATGTGCTATGGGGGTTCATAAGGGGTACTGTTTCACAAAACGGATACAATACCACGGATGAACTTAAAGATGCTGTGAGACAAGCTTTCACTCAAGTCACATCAGTAATGCTCCGAAGAATGTCCCACAGAACTTGGCACCATATTATCCTTTGCCATGAAAATGATGGCGCACAGGCTGATGTTTTGAACTCGTAGTGCTGTATATTCCCAAGAAAACCTCTCTTAGAAATGGTGTACAACTTATTTAACTAGGTTTAGGGGTTTCTATTGGTTATAAGAGGGGGGTAACGGGACTTTGTGGCCACCCTGTATGTAGACCTATATAGAATAATGACGAAATCAAGTTGGTAATACTAACATTTTGTTCTACCCTTTTCGTGAGGGTTGAACTAGGGGGTGAGTAGGTGTGGAGGGTGGTGTGTAGTTAGGGGGAGTTTAGCGGATGCGTAGAACCGCCGGATGGGTGTTGGAAAGTGTTGAGGGTAAAAGGTGAAGCTCTGTGAATGAGGAATTACAATTAAGGGATGCACCCTCACGAATGAAGATAATGGCGTGCGGAGTGGGAGCCGCGATGAGCAATCTAAAGCGTTACTGACGGCGCATTACTACGGTAGGTGCTCGGGCTTGCTAAGAGAGCAAGTCCGCTGGCAATAAACAAAATACTATTGTTTGTGCAGCGATTTTGAAGTAGTGTGATGACTGGACAGGGTGTGTGTAGGGCAGCAGGCAGTAAGAAAGGTGATGACAAACAATCAACAATCGGGCTATGGTGATGAAAGTACTTATTTACTAAGGTCTATTGACAGTGTAGTGGATCCCCTGAATGTTGGGAGAGTACAATAATGTAATGATCTACAAGTACAATGGGTGTGGTAATTGGTAGGAGTTTAGTGATGGTGAAACCCTGAGAGATACACACTCACCTGAGGTACGTCGGTGTCGCGGTGGGCACTGGCATGGAGACGGGATGCAACAGACCCCCCCCCCCCCCTCTCCTGTTTTGGGAGGCTATTTAAGTATTTCGAAGTGCTGGGCTCTGCTGGATTAGCACATTACCGTTCTGGTAAACATTTCCTGTGTACTTGTTGATGTGTGTCGTAAGCTTTGGCAAGAGTTGTTGCATGATTCTGCTGGCTTTGTGTAAATAGAAGTGTATTGCTGTTGGTTGTTGCTTACAGCTTAGGGGTATCTTGAAGGGTGAAATAGTGTAGGGCGCTGGGCAGATAGCTGTAATTGGTGTAGATGTAATAGATAGTTATAGATCTGGAGTGTAGATTTAATTGCAGATTCGTTGGTGTATGTGAATATATCTGTTAAGGGTGCTATGTGCCAGGGCCCTAACAATTTCTAAGTACTGCAGTTTGAAATACACCTGAAATAGTGTAGCCTAATAGAGTAACTTACTACAGTTGGCAGCCCTGGTGACTCGGAATATATTCTTAGTTCCATCTCTAAGATACCATATAGAATGCACATACAACATTTGGTTGAAGTCGAATGGATAGTATGGATGTTACATGTTGTTTGATAATGGATTTATCAGCGTGCGTAAGATCATGTTGGGAACAATGTCATGTATGTGATGCTCAGAATTAATCTGAAATATTGCGATCTATTATAGTGCCAATTTTGGATAAAATCCATTTGTTAGCATAGAAGTTACATGTAAATAATAATTGAAACTATCAGAAAGCTTCGAATCATGTTGGCAGCACTGAGGTATATTAGTTACTCCAAATTAATCTAGATTGTCAGGTACTATACTTGTGCAAAGTTTATCGAGCTGCATGCTTTCTGATATATTGATATTAGGATTAAACACATAGAGGGAGCATTTATTAACAGTTGGCAGCCCTGCTGGTTCTTAACAATACACAGTCATAATTGCTATGGTACATAAAGCACATACAAAATTTGGTTGAAATCGATTAGTATAAACGTTATATGAATTTCAAAACTGGACCTATCAGCAGGCTTAGAATCGTGTTGGCAGCACTGATTTATATAAGTTACACCAAACTAAGGTAAAATGTCAGGTACTATACGTGTGCAAGGTTTAGAGATGTTGGTTTTCATACTTTCTGATATATTGGTATTAGGGTTAATACATAGAGGGAGCATTTATCATAAGTTGGCAGCCCTGGTGGCTCTTTAGAATTCGCACTGTCATATCTGTTGTAGTACACATTGTACATGCGAAATTTGGTTGAAATCCAATCGATAGTATAGAAGTTACATGCATTTAGAAATTGGACCCATCGGCAGGCTTAGAATGATGTTGGCAACACTGGCATATATGAACTTCTAAAAATTAATCTGGAATGTTATTGTCTATGTGTGTGCCAATTTTGGAATAGTTTGCATGCATAACTTCTGAGATATCCAACATAGAGCTCAAATTTCAATTGCGATTTGTGAGCAGTTGGTAGCACTGACGTCAATTTAAAAAAATGGCCATGAGATATTCAGGTATAGTTCTTTACTCTTACCAAATTTGGTTTTGATAGCTGCAGCCGTTTAGGAGTTGACACAAATTTGGTTTTGATAGCTGCAGCCGTTTAGGAGTTGACACACACACACACACACACACACACACACACACAGAGAGAGAGAGAGAGAGAGAGAGAGAGAGAGAGAGAGAGAGAGAGAGAGAGAGAGAGAGAGAGAGAGAGAGAGAGAGATATTTATTTTTTCCCAGATCGATCTCATGAGTGTACTTTTTCCTCATTTTTGCAAAATGATAAAAGCAGGCTAAAAATCATCCTCTATTTTTTTTTTAAAGAAATATCAGTACTGTGTGATGATAGCTTTTTTCTTTTATATATTGTTACATCAGCATCACAACAGAGGAAGGGAGGGGTGGGTGGGTAGAATGACACACTTATTGATGCAATAAGAATAGTTGGTAATTATAAAAATGAACAGCTATTTATTAGAGTGCCAATATGTTAGAATTATCACCAAGCTGCTGCTGCCATTATTGTTAACTTGGGGCATTGTGCTACATGTTCTCACGTGTTCCAAAATTATTTAGTGGGAACTACGAGGGCGGATCAAATATAAACGGGAATTTGAATGTACCGCCGCCGTTAGCAATAAATCTAAGGCGGGTTTTTGCCAGAATGTTGGTGGGAGTGTCTGAAGAAGGGGTTTGCGTGCACACGCACGGCAGGGAGCTGGGCTGCTTCTGTACGCTATGAGTGAGCAAGAGGTGCATGTGTCTGTTGCGCAACGCATCATCAGATTTCTCGCAAAAGAGGGCACCAAACCTTCCGAAATTTTGAGATGGCTCCGCGCACAATTTGGGGAAGAAACACTTTCGCAGACTCGAGTGTATGAGTGAGCTAAAAAATTTGTGGCAGGAAGAGAAACAGTGGAAAATGAACCTCATGAGGGGAGACCGCGGACAAGCATCACTGCACACAACATTGTTGCCTTTTGTGACATTATTGAAGAAGATCGGCGAATAAAAATTTTGCAAATTGTGTTAGCGTAGGAATAAGTTACGGAAGTGGCCAAACCATCATCCGAGATGAGCTCGATTTCAGAAAATTGTCATTCTTCTCCACGACAATGCAAGGCCGCATACTGCCGCTTTAACGCGGGAAAAACTGGAGGAAATTCATTGGACACCTTTGGAACACCCTCCCTACAGTCCAGATTTATCGCCTTGCGACTACCATTTGTTTGGACCACTTAAACAAGACCTAGGAAGACAGTGGTTCGATGATGATGCAAGGGTAGAAAAGTTTGTGCGCAAGTAGCCCCTTACACGTCCATCTTCTTTCTACCAGGACGGCATTACAAAGTTATTGATCCGATGGAGAAAATGTGTGTCCAAGGCAGGACACTATGTAGAGAAGTGATCTCTATATGTGTATATTTTTTGATTGATGCATTAAATGTAAAAAAAAAAAAGTTTATATTTGATCTCCCCTCATACTATTGATTTATTGTTAAGGCTGTGAGTTTGTGTCATCGCTCGCCGCTTGAGTCACAACTGCCCCAGGGCTGGGCTGTGGCCTGCCTCCTGTATTGCGTGTGCCTTATGCAACAGGGCTACTAGGACAAAGGGGTAGTCCAGAATATTCGTGACTGGACCAGAGATGGAAACCTCGAGAAGCCGTGAACCCTGGATGGATCTAGAAGCATTTATTGAGTCACCGGCCTGCTATATAAGTATGACCTGTCTAGCAGTTGTTGTTGTTGTGTTTTACGAGCTAGTGCGAGCGATTATCTTGTGCGACAGAAGTGTGGTGACGAAGTGCTGTGCGAGTTACGAAATCCAGTGACATTGTTTCTCCAGCTTGTGGACAGCGAAATAGCCTGCAGCAAGTGATCGTAAGTAATTGTGGTCGGTGAACATAAAGGAGAGGAGCAGATAGTTTCTGTCAAGGCCACCGTACTCATTAGGACGGATTAACTTCTGTGATCTGTTGACAAGTGGAAGGGCCAAGAGCGCTCAAGGAAGAGACTTGAGGAAACTGGAGTAAGGCTCCTAATTGCTTGTATTTGCTGATTAGTGTAATTTTCTGGCCACAATAAAGTTAATTATTTCTTTAAGCAGTAATTGGTGTTGTGCTTTGTACCCCCACCGTAATCCAGTTAACAAAAGTGCCACTAGGGGGTGGCACGTAACAACTGGTGTCAGAAGCCGGATTACGAACTCAAGCACAACGCCTGACGGTCCTGGTTTCAAAACCCGAGCAGGTCATTTTCTCTAATTTTCCTGTGAGTGCATGCCCTTTACAAGGCAAACAACTAAAATAGAGGCGCAATTGGCAGCATTGCTAGAAAAGTTAAATGGCATAGAAGACGGCCAGAAGAATTTAACCAAGGAGCTAACTGCCAAATTGGAAGACAGCCAGAAAATTTTAGCCGAGGACCTAACTTCCAAATTAGAAGGAGGTCAGAATAAGCTAGCAGAGGACCTGAAGGACGGCCAAAATAAGTTAGCGGACGGCCAGAAGAAGATGGAGGACGGCCAGAAGAAGTTAGCCGAGGACCTAACTGCCAAACTAGAAGACGGTCAAAATAAGCTAGCGGAGGACCTGAAGAGGATAGAGGACGGCCAGAAGAAGATGGAAGACTGTCAGAATAAGTTGACACAGGACCTGAAGAAATTAGAACTGGGTCTGCGTGAGGAAGTCACGGCAGTGGAAAAGAAGTTCGACGCCTTACAAGTGGAAGTTGCCGAGCTGCGCCAACGCCCGCTGATGGGGGTGGAGGAGAAATTCAACGCCTTGCAAGTGGAAGTTGCCGAGCTGTGCCAACGACCGCTGATGGGGGTGGAGGAGAAATTCAACGCCTTACAAGTGGAAGTTGCCGAGCTGTGCCAACGCCCGCTGATGGGGGTGGAGGAGAAATTCAACGCCTTACAAAAGGAAGTTGCCGAGCTGCGCCAACGCCTGCCCACCGTTACACCGGGAATATCAGGAACGGGACATAGCAGAGTGACGCCCCCAACCTTCGACGGAAAGGTCCCGTGGAACACCTACTTACGTCAGTTCGAGGCGGCCTGTTCCATAAATAACTGGAACAACACAGAAAAGGCTACAGCTCTCATTGTAGCGCTGAGAGGTGACGCCCTTAACGTCCTTCAGGCCATCCCGACTGGATCCCAGGACTAAGCTTCCCTGATCGCCCATATGGAGTCCCGATATGGAGATAGCCATCTTCAGCAGGCCTATCAGATGCAGCTCCGGACCCGGGTACAGAAGAACGCGGAAACCCTGCAGGAGTTCGAGATGGACATCGCACGCCTCGTAAGGCTCGCCTACCCAACAGCGCCGGCCGACTTTCTGGAGCAGATAGCGACGCAGACTTTCACCGACGGGACTCGGACACTCGACAGGCGCTGCGTCTTGCGTGCAATAAGACCCTGGCAGATGCGCTGAGCCACGCACTTGAGTTCGAGACGGCAAAACAGGCATCCAGAATGCACGCCCGGGTGCGTCAAGTGGACGTCGACGAACCAGTAAAAACCAACGTGACCAAGCCCCTGGCCGACGAATTAATGGAGGCGCTAAGCCGTTTCTTCGATAGTCGCGGTACCACCAACAACGACACAGCCGGAAGACAACCGGAGAAGCGGCCCGGAAGAGGACTACCGACCTGCTGGGCCTGCGGTAAGAAAGGCCACCTGAGCAAGGACTGCGGTGATCGCCGCCGCCGAGGGTATCCGACGGGAAATCAGTCTTCTGAAAACCGCGCGGCCCAGGGAAACGAGTATTAGCCAGCCTTGGGGGGCAAAGGTTGGCTTGTAACAGTCGTCAAGCCCCAGCAGTCCAAGTGCGTGTGACGAAGTTACGGAGGGACAATAGCAGCCTGATGGTCGACGGAGTCGTCAACGGAGTGAGCTGGCCCATGCTGATCGACACGGGAGCGTCGAGGACCATCGTCAATCCCACCGTGATCCCGAAGTGGAGAGTGCAACCCACACAAAGGAACCTCCAGCTAATAACCGCGACCGGAGAGACCGCACCGGTACATGGCGAAGCATCACTGGAGCTCGTCATTGGTCGACGGGTGGTGAAGCATCCAGTGCTTGTGGCTGACGTATCAAACGAAGTGATCATCGGACTGGACTTCCTGGACCAGAACAACATCATCTTGGACTTCAGTACCAACACTCTGCACTTCGGAGGTGAGGAACTTGCTTTGCAACCAGCACACAAGGCCGTCACCGCACGACGAGTAAGGCTGAGAGAGGACGTCATCGTTCCTGCCAGGACGGAGGTCAGCGCCGCCATAATTGTCGACGGAACTGCTGAGGGAGTGGCGGCTGTCATCGAGCCAAAATATGAGGACATCCAGACAAAAGGATTGCTAGTTGCCAAGACCCTCATCAACACGACGCCTCGGCCGTACGTCCGCCTGTCCAACCTGAACGACTACGATATTACGGTTCACCGGGACACCAACCTAGGAGTCTGCGAGCCCGTTACCTGGATTACCCGCATCACAGAAACGACGGACGGACACCTGCAGATGGACAACCGAAGAAGACGCACACTGCCAGAAGAACTACAGAAGCTGTACCAAGGATCCCAGGACCATTTAGACGAAGAGCAATCACGCCAACTTCAGGACCTGCTACGCGAATTCCAGGATGTCTTCTCCGTGGGGAGCAAAGACTTCGGCAGGACAAGCTTGGTCCAGCACAGAATCGACGTTGGAGACAGCGCACCGATTAGGGCCCCATTCCGACATGTCCCGCTCGCCAAGCAAGCCGAAGTCGACCGGATGGTAGAAGAGATGAAGGAGCAAGGGGTGATCGAGCCATCACATAGTCCTTGGAGTTCTCCGGTCGTGCTTGTGAAGAAGAAGGACGGTTCCACCAGGTTCTGCGTGGACTACAGGCGGGTGAACGACGTCACGAAGAAGGACAGCTACCCTCTACCCCGGATCGACGACACGCTGGACACCATATCAGGATCAAGATGGTTCTCCACCTTGGATTTGAAGAGTGGCTACTGGCAGGTAGAGGTCCACCCTAAGGACCGCGAGAAAACTGCGTTCTCTGTGGGCAGCGGGCTCTGGCAGTTCACCGTCATGCCATTCGGTCTGTGCAACGCCCCTGCGACCTTCGAAAGGCTAATGGAGTCCATTCTGAGGGGACTACACTGGAAGACCTGCCTGGTCTACCTAAACGACGTCATCGTTCTGGGAAAAAGTTTCGAGGAGCACTACAGCAACCTGAAGGAGATCTTGATGAAGCTACGAGCTGCCCAGCTGAAGTTGAGCCCCAAGAAGTGTCAGCTCTTCCAGAAGCAGGTCCAGTACCTTGGGCATATTGTCTCCGAGGAAGGGGTGCGCACCGACCCAGAAAAGACCGCAGCTGTGAGGGAGTGGCCAGTTCCGAAGGACAAGTCCCAACTACGAAGCTTCCTGGGACTCTGCACTTATTACCGTCGCTTCGTGAGAGGATTCGCCGACATCGCCAAACCTTTACATCGACTGACTGAGAAGAACCAACTCTTCACGTGGACAGCAGAATGCCACAGTGCCTTCGAACAACTCAAGCAGGCTCTGTGCACCGCGCCTATTCTGGCCTACCCCAGACCTGGAACAAGGTTCATCGTCGATACCGATGCCAGCGACTTTGGCATAGGGGGAATCCTGTCGCAGGTAGTGGACGGCGAGGAGAGAGTAGTGGCCTACTTCAGCAAGGCCTTGTCAAAGCCAGAAAGGAACTACTGCGTCACCAGGAAGGAGCTGCTCGCCATCGTGAAGACCATTGAACACTTCCACAAGTACCTGTACGGGCAAGAATTTCTCATCAGGACTGACCATGCATCCCTGCGGTGGCTCCTGAACTTCAAGCAGCCCGAGGGTCAACTCGCGCGGTGGTTAGAGAGGCTTCAACAGTACAACTTTGAGATTCAGCACAGGAAAGGCCAACTGCATTCTAACGCCGACGCCCTGTCACGAAGACCGTGCCCCGAAGACTGCACCTTCTGTGCCCGAAGGGAGGAGAACACCGGGATACTGTGCCGACGGACTACTGTGGAACTTCACGGGAACTGGAGCCGCGAATCTTTCACGCGGGCACAAGCAGAAGATGATGACCTGGGATTGATAGCCGAATGGAAGAGGGCCTGTGTCCCCAGACCCGGGTGGAACATTGTGAGTGACTGCAGCCCAAAGTTTAAGTCCTACTGGGCACAGTGGGACTCGCTGATTGTAAGGGATGGCCTCATCTGCCGTACCTGGGAGAGCACCGGCGGGAAGACATCTCGGGAACAAGTCGTCGTTCCAAAGGCTATGACGGAGGAAGTCCTGAAGGAAGTTCATGGAGGATCATCTGGTGGACACCTAGGGATAAAGAAGACCCTGGAGATGCTGAGAGAGCGGTTCTACTGGATCGGATGCCGAACAGACATGGAGAACCACTGCGCGAGGTGCCACGATTGCGCAGCCAGCAAGGGCCCAGGACGAAGACGACGGGGTCCACTGAAGACCTACAACGTGGGCGGCCCCATGGAGAGAGTGGCCATCGATGTTGCTGGGCCATTCCCGTTAAGCGAGGCAGGGAACCGCTACATATTAGTCGTCAGCGACTACTTTATCAGATGGCCGGAGGCGTATGCGCTCCCTAACCAAGAAGCCGCGACGATTGCAGAGACCCTGGTGAAAGAATTCGTCAGCCGGTACGGAGTACCCCTGGAGCTGCACTCCGACCAAGGGAGTGCGACTTCGAGTCGCAGGTGTTCCAGAACCTATGCCAGCTGCTGGGAATCCGGAAGACAAGGACGACGACGCTACACCCTCAGTCCGACGGGATGGTAGAGCGATTCAATCGCACCATCGAGAACCATCTCCGAATAGTCGTCAGCGAGCACCAGAGGGATTGGGACAAACATCTTCCACTATTTCTCCTGGCCTACCGCGCCGCCGTGCATGAAGCCACCGGGTGCACACCAGCCCGGGCCATGTTTGGGAGGGAGCTCCGTCTACCTGTCGATCTTGCCTTCGGCCGACCTGGGAATGATCCGATCCCGGTAAGCCAGTATTGTCAAGAACTGGTCGACCAACTGGAGGACGTGCACGCGTTCGCGAGGAGGAAACTGCGGATCGAGACCGACCGAATGAAGACCCGATACGACCAGCAGACGGATGCCGGCGGATTCCACGAGGACGACCTGGTCTGGCTCTTCAACCCATTACGGAAGAAAGGCCTGTCACCCAAACTTCAGAAGTCCTGGGAGGGCCCGTACCGAGTCGTGAAACAGATCAACGATGTCGTCTACAGGATCCAGCGGAGCCCGAGGGCGAAGATGAAGATCGTGCATCGAGATCACCTGGCAGCCTACAGAGGGACACAGACGGACCAATGATTGATCTGGACGATCAGCCTTTTTAGGAAGGGGGTGGTGTTACGGCTGTGAGTTTGTGTCATCGCTCGCCGCTTGAGTCACAACTGCCCCAGGGCTGGGCTGTGGCCTGCCTCCTGTATTGCGTGCGCCTTATGCAACAGGGCTACTAGGACAAAGGGGTAGTCCAGAATATTCGTGACTGGACCAGCGATGGAAACCTTGAGAAGCCGTGAACCCTGGATGGATCTAGAAGCATTTATTGAGTCACCGGCCTGCTATATAAGTGCGACCTGTCTAGCAGTTGTTGTTGTTGTGTTTTACGAGCTAGTGCGAGCGATTATCTCGTGCGACAGAAGTGTGGTGACGAAGTGCTGTGCGAGTTACGAAATCCAGTGACATTGTTTCTCCAGCTTGTGGAGAGCGAAATAGCCTGCAGCAAGTGATCATAAGTAATTGTGGTCGGTGAACATAAAGGAGAGGAGCAGGTAGTTTCTGTCAAGGCCACCGTACTCATTAGGACGGATTAACTTCTGTGATCTGTTGACAAGTGGAAGGGCCAAGAGCGCTCAAGGAAGAGACTTGAGGAAACTGGAGTAAGGCTCCTAATTGCTTGTATTTGCTGATTAGTGTAATTTTCTGGCCACAATAAAGTTAATTATTTCTTTAAGCAGTAATTGGTGTTGTGCTTTGTACCCCCCACCGTAATCCAGTTAACAAAAGTGCCACTAGGGGGTGGCACGTAACATTATTTAGAGGTTGGCAAGTTTGTGGTCACCAACTCTGTGTATTCCACTTGGGTGTGTGTGTTTTGAATTTGTCTCATAACTTTTCAGTGAGTGAAAGAGGGAAACCACTTCTAGAATGGCTGAGGTGGGAAATGAACCACCTCTTCTCAGCTATTCTCATGAGGCTGAGTGTACCCGGTTCCAACTCTTATACCAGAAACCTGGGATCTTTGTGACAGGAGTCTTGATACATACCTTTAGGCAACTGTAGGAACTACAAGGTCATCATTTTAAAGCATATGACAGTGTATGCATAAACTAAGTATGGAAGTCCCTGGAGGACAGAGGAGTGGAAAAATGGACTACACGGAGGATAAAGGAGATGTACAAGGGAAGCGTGAGCTGTGTGAAAGTGGGAGGAGAGAGATCGGACTGGTTGGAACAGACAAACGGCCTGAAAGAAGGAAGTGCACTGTCACTGTTACTTTTCATTGTGGTGATGAATGACATAATGACCCGAGTGGCACAAGTAATTGGGGAAGGAAAGATGAAAGCAATGGTGTTTGCAGATGCTTTGATGATTTGGGGAAACAAGGAGGAGGTGGTACAGGAGCAGTTGGACATGTGGGAAGGAATAATACTAGGATATGGGATGAAATTTAGCATAAGAATGAGATGGTGATCACAACAAGGAAGAAGGAAAGAACCACAACGGAAATAACAATTGGTGGGGAACAGCTGAAGAAAGTGTAGAGTTGGAAATATCTGGGAAGCCTGATACAAGATAATGGAAGAAACGATAAGAGAAATAAATGAGCGGGGGAGACAGGTAGAAGCATTCCGGAGGAGTGTGAGAAGCATGATATGGAGCAAGGATGTACCTCAGAGCAGCAAGAAGGTCATATCGGACGTACTGTAGCTGCTTCGCTTGCCCCTAACTGTTGGGTGATAATTGTAACTGTTGACCTTTGCCTAAGCTATGTTGTTTTAATGGGCGCCAAGACCTCAATGCAATGCTGAAATCTAAATTTGTATTTAACAACGTCTAGCTCTGGGAGAACACCTTCAAGAATCTATTCACTCAGATCGTGGTATGATTTGATCATTAACCCAACAAACAATTGTATCAGGAGAAGGAGTTGGTCTATATCTAATGCTACCTACTGAAAGCAAAGATTGCATTGTAAAAGAAATGAATTTATTATATAAAACAAGTATAGCAAAGTTAATAATAATAATAAGTTTAAAATTTAAATTGGAGTGTTGCGATTTTAATATTACCGATAGAAAATTACGTGAAAACGGAGTCTGATAAATTGATTTTACTCTTATTTCCAAGCTATGAAGTTACTGAAATATGAAATGTAAAACAAAGAAAAATGAGAGATTGCGTATTTCTGCGTCATTTGCGCTTACCACTGGAAATTGCTAAAGCATTTCCCTCGTACTGGATGATGCTGTGTGCTTCCCACAGTCTCCTGGACGTCGCCATCTTCTTCGTTATTTGATGATATTCTGGTAGATTAGATAATTCTATGGTCCGTACATCGGACCCAAACCGTACAACCACCACGGTTAAGTTTCACAAAGATAGTCGCTAACTCCACTGAACATCGGAGCGACACGCACTTGCAACCGTACTCGGCAAGTTCTACACAGATTCTTCTCGTTCCACGGCGCGTCGAACGATATATGCACACGTTGGCTCCCCACTCCGGAGCCGTCTTCCAGCTTACGTCGTCTCCACTGATTGGCTGCACCCCACGCGCTATACTCCCCTCCTCTGCCTCATTACACTCGGCGGTAAGGGGAAGTCGTATTCCGTTCCAACAATTCGCCTTTTCTTGACGATGCGACCCAAGCTTGCGTCATGCTTCCCGACAAGATTAAGCTTGTATTTGAATTTCCAGTGACTCATGTCTCTCATAATATACCCTAACTGACGAAACTCTGTTAAATTCCGTAATCACATAATTTCCTATGATATTGTCGTTCGTAATAATTTGCTTGATAGCGTTTTCTAAGACATAGAAAACCTATCTGTATACTTATAATTTTTATAAAATGCTCCGAAAATATCTTAATAATAATTATAATAAATTAATAATAATAATAAATTAACATGAAAAATTCTCTTGGCTGAGCAATTTGCCGCGTAAATAAATATAGAATGGCTTCCTACTGACTTATGCCAGTTGCACAAAAACCCCTCGAAAAACACGTTACAGTACTATGTCCCAATCCTGACGTATGTCTCGGAGACCTGGGTTATGAAATGAAAGGAGAAGAGCAAAATACAGGCCAGTGAGATGAGGTTCTTGAGAAGCAGTATTGGAGCTACAAAGATGGACAGAATAAGAAACGAGAGGACCAGAGAATTAATGAAGGAGGAACCATTACAGGATGGTATAGAGAAATCTAGACTTAGATGGTATGGACATTTAAAACGAATGGAGGAGAAGAGGATACCCAGGAGGATACACGAGACGAAGTGGGAATGAAAGAGACCGAGAGACAGGTGGCTGAAGGGGGTGGAAGAAAGCGTGAAGAGAGGAGAAGACTGGACAAGGGTGGAGGCTGAGAGATGGTGGGAAGACGGAAGACGTTGTGTTCCAAACAGACCCGACCAGTGGCTGGAAACTGTGCATGATGATGATGATGATGACGCACTGCTAGGTTGGTAAAAGTGACCTTGGCAGGCGCAGCCTTATCTTCCCAATGAAGACACGCGCTGAGCCCGGCAATGCTGTAATAAGCTGTCAGTATCTCCGGTGTCGTAAGATTGTGAAGGGCTAGTTGAGCGAGTGAGCGGGTGTCAGTGCGAGAGCTTCCTGAGCCTTGATTGGTATCGGAGGGGAGACTAAATTGATGACCCGGTATAAAGCAATTTATTTTCATTGATTTAGCCAACAGCATATATTTATTTTCCTTTATCAAGAAGAGATCCAAATCCATGTTACAGTCGTCATCATCATCATCATCATCATCATCACCTTGTACAGTTTCCAGCCCCAGGCCTGTCTGTTTGGAATATAAGCCTCGCCATTTAGTCCTTTCTTCCCACCACCTCTCCGCTGTCACTCTGGTCCAGTTCACGCCTCTCTTCTTGACACATTCCTCCACTCCCTTCAGCCATCTATCTCTTGGTCTTCCCCTCCTACCCCTCCTCCACGTAGTGGGAGACGGGCAACGGCATGAAATAGGGGATTGCCTCTAGGGGTGAAGTACAGTGGGGACTTTGTGTGCCCCGGGACCGCTACGGAAGCTTTGAAGGCCCTATGGGAACCCTGAAAAGTGACGGCTGACTGGGCTCTGGTGAAGCTACGATAGGCCTACCAAGCTAGTAGTGGATCTTATATTTGCTTTCAAAACAGGAACAAGCCGTTTACAGTATCAATATTAAAATTAATAATGGGGTGTCAATTTTACCTTGGATTGGAGTGAATCTTAAGCATGGCAGTAAATCTACTGACATGGGGGGTTTCATTTTAACAGCCTAATCCACAATCTTGAGTTTTGTAGGCCAACACTTGAACAATGTACCTTTCAACCCAGCATGCATATTTACATAGTTGTGGAAGGTCATGAAGATGATGAAGATTATGATAATTGTTGTTAATGTTGTTTTAAGGGGCCTAACGTCTAGGTCATCGGCCCCTAATGTTTTTTTTGGTGATCGTGAAGATGATAATGAAATGTAAACTATAACTAAAACTAACTACTAACTTATGTACTAGAAGAAGAAATGGAAAACAAAAGGAGAATAAGGCAAATAAAGGACAGGAGGAAAAGAAATGCCCTCAACCCTCAAAGGATGCAGATTGAGGGACTTGGAAGGAAGGAGAGCCATGAAAGGCAGATAGGAAAGTGAAAGCGGAGAGGGTCCGCCCCAGAGGTAATGGATAAAAGGGGGAAAACCGAACCCAGCTCAGGAATCCCTTGGGGTCGCCAACTCCCGAACTCACCAGCCGTGAGCCCGAGGGTGTAGCAATATCTAGGGTGCACCAGAAGTGGTGGGGCTACAAACACCCTGCCTCCTTGAGGGCCTTGAGCAGAAGGCAGGAGATTACATGAAAAGAAAAAGAAGGCTGAACCCTCGCAGAAGGAGGGTATCAGAAAAGATGACACAAGGGCCAATGAAGGCGGAAAAGGAAAAGACTCCCTAGGCCTTGGATACCCTAATACCGTCGGGGTCGGAGGAGAACAAGAGTTGACCAAGTGAGGTCGACAGGAAAGAAGACAGAGTGAGGAGCCCGTCACAAGTAAATGGAAGCAATGCCAGACTCAGCTGGGGCCCCGTGGTCGCCAACCCACGTCCAACTAGATGTGAGCCCCTGGGGGGGGGGGGGGGAAGGTCATGAAGGTTTTCTTATAACATATGAGAAAGGGGGGCTGTTTAACTCTTACCTATTGTGCATATTTTATGAATGATCATCATATAGCCCTGCAGACAGTTTGGAGAGCATCCATTGAGGTCGGTAGGTTTAGATTCAATGAAAGAAAAGGAAAATTACAGTAATCCCTGAAACTTGACAAGTGTACATTGCATGAAATTCCTCATCCACAGGTGATTTTGCCACCCTTCTCTGGGTATAATAATATAATATCGTATGGCCTCGGGTGCCGGGTGCAAGCTTTGTTATTTGACACCCAGAGGGTAGCTTGCAGTCGAATTTCATTGTTCCTTGACTATGAAAGTCAAGGTGGTTAGATGTTAGATATCTAAGCTCCTTGAAAACTATAGTGCTTTCTAGTAGAGAAATGAGGAACTTTGTGTTGGCGGAAACTCCCGAGATTAATTTTGCCATTATGAACTCGGCCTACTGAATTCAAATGGGTTCTTTGACATGCCAACATCGTATGACATGTGTATCGTATTATTGCCGCCTTTCAAAAATCACTTACCACGGCCAGGAGCGAACCTGCAATCTTGGGGTTAGTAGACCGACACGCTATCCACTCACCCACTCTGGGTAGGAGACTATTCTTGGACAGAAGTGTCCTGGTGGCAAGTGCTGTTGTATGAGAATAGTAACTGTGGCCCTAGGGAAATTCCTGCCTATGCCTGGTGATAGCTATTTAACCCTCTTAGTGCCAAGTCATTTCCTCAAATACTTGCCAAGAATGCCAAGAAATTTTCAATGGTCATGCAGACTATTCGAAAAAAAATCATAAATACCACATTTCCGAAGATAGAATCATTATCTTTGCTTTGCATTATAACCAATACCTCATTCTTTCATACATTATGTTCATAAAAGTAAATACGGCATCTAAATAATTTTAATTGAGGTTATTCTGATAATTGTTCAATTGTTCAATTTTTTTTGGTATAAAATCAATTTTGAGCCTAAATTAAGCACACCTAAGAGTCTTATTCGAAGAAACACTATGTTTTCAGCGGTAGAAAGTTCTTAGATACATCTGTAGGCAGTGGTGGGAATGCGCGTGATTGGGGGAGCGCAAAGGGAGGACGTGAATACAAACTCAAACCTATCGCGTAACGGACTTCGAAGGAAAAAAAGTAAACACCGCAAAGGCAAGCTTGAAACCTCACCTTTCCAGCAGTATGAAATAATCACGGACAAATGCCTACAGATATCTACAAATATAAGATAAACAGCACGCCGATTGAATCGGCTTGGGCACTTTTGGCGTGAGCAGCGAGAGCCGATCTGATCGGCGCATGGCACTGAGAGGGTTAAGGTGCAGAGGTTCAGTCTTGTTATGTTTCAATTTTGTCTTGTCCTGAGTGGATCTTCACCCAACAAAAGATTGGCCAAGAGTACAGGAAACAATAGCCCAGCATTACTCTATTAACCAACCGGATGAGTTAGTCGTGGTTGTTACGGCGTGGCTGCAGGCAGTCGCTCACATTCGGGAGGCGAGGAGGTTCGAATCCCCCCGCCGGCAACATTCAAGATGGTTTTCTGTGGTTACCCATCTTCCTTCCAGGCAAATGCCAGGGTTGGTCCGTAACTATAGGCTACAGCCGCTACCTTCCAATTCCTAGACCTTACGTTCACACTTTCCTCCCCAGGCGACGGGACTTGTAGCTCACCCCATGGGTGTCCGAATAGAAGCGGCTACTAACTCTGGCGAGCCGAACATGTCCTCGGACACTCCTGGCATGAAAAGCCATACGGAAAAAAAAAAAACTATTAACCAAAATGACCTGCTCATTGTTGTCTACAATCTTAAGATTCCATGATTAGTTTCCAATAATCAAGTCTACTAAAAGTTGCTATTTTCAATAACACTTGTCACAATATTACAATCATTATATCCAAGTTTTAATAAATAAAAAATCACTTGGACCTAGATTTTTTTTCCTTCTTAAAAGAGAGAAAAAAAAAGCAACTGCATTAAAATACTGGAGGATCATATAAAAGCAGCAGTTATTGACTAGTCTTAATTAGTAGAAATGAAAGTGCCTCAAAATTTGGTGTTATGTCTCGGCAGTTTGAGCAATTCTCAACACAATCTGCTGCCATTATTCAGATTGGCAAGAATGAAACTGTCATGTCCCATGATTCCGTCAAAGAGGAGAATTACTGAAAAATAATTGGCTTCACATAGAACTTGGCTTCCACTCTAAAATAATTTAACTGGAGAGTTTATGCAGTACATAGTGTCTCTTCCATGGGGGTCCAACAGAAGAAAAGATATCATCATTCACCAGCGAACTCACGAGGTTGTTGCTCTTGATCCAACCATTTGGTTTGAAAGAGACCTATCTCATTCAAATGAAGCTGACCATGAGAAGGGCATTTACGGTCCCGGTATCACACAGCTGAGTGAAAGATTCAACTTTCAGCCAAGAGACTAGTCTCAATGGGTCTGTTATTCAAAGGCAAAGATGGCATTAAAGGAGTCATGTGGAAGGTTGTGATATCAATCTATACCATTGACGGCCAGAACTTTTGCTTGCGTGAAAGTCCTTGTACGCAAGCAATAAGCTGTTCAACAGCTGGACACTTCTACGCCAATTGCAGCAATTCCTCACCTCCAAGCCTGAATGGTGGGGCAGAAGGGAGAGAGCTGATTGGCTACGGCTGTGTGCAATAGGGGCCGAGTAAGATAATAATAATAATGTTATTGGTTTTACATCCCTTTTAACTACCCTGGCTTTTAGAGACGCCGAGGTGCCGGAATTTCGCCCCGAAGGGGATCTTTAACGTGCCAGTAAATCTACTGACACGGCTCCCTCGCATTTGCGCACCCTCAAATGCCAGCTGACTGCGCCAGGTTTCGAACCTGCAACCTTGGGCTCAGCAAGCGAGAACGTTACCCCTGAGCCACGCAGCCAGGCCCGAGTAAGATAAGACAATACTCTTGCGGCTCTGCTTGTATACCTTTCGTAATAATGAAATGCACAGATATCGGTTAATTGCCAATTCCGTTGTTACAGATCACTGTTGAACATGAGCATCAAAAGCTACAGTTCATTCTGCCAATTATTCCACATCACTCTCTACTGCTTTACAGATAGTTCTTTTTGTTTTGGTGAAAAAAGAAAAAAAAGAAAAAAAAATGACATCTGGCGTTGAGCGGTAAAACAAGTTCTGCAAAAGGATATAATGGTTTTATTCACAGCCGCTGTATTTACATCCACTAGATCGGAATTAGAGCTAAACATTTTAGCAAAATTAGATGTTACAAACCTAAATTCTATGGGCATCACTGATGTATACTGATGGTATAAGCAATTTTACACACTATAAAATTACATGAATATGTAATACGAAGGTCTGTAGTCGCAACGGATGGTAAATAAAACACATCTCGCTGAAAGTCCAATTAAAGTCTGGTTTGAGAGGGAGACAATGATTCATAGTTCATCCCGAGTGTTCAATTGGCTCACTGGTAGCATGCTTGCTCCTAACTCCATACTATACCAGACCCAAAACAACTGTGAACATGGGCTCATCCAGTAGCGTGCGTCCAGCTAAGCGCTGTTGCCACAGCGAGAATGGCAGAGATGACACAGCTCTACACTCGCAGTATACGCACGACCTTCCCCGTGAACACAAGGCGCTCCGAATGTAAGTGCATGTACAAGATGGGGGGCCTAATCCTACGAATATCTATGCTCACAACGGAGTGCGCACATTTTTATAATTGTGATATGAGGCAGATAAAAGATATCACACAAACGTTATTCGTGCACTCCTGGTGTAGCGACCAGCATTCTTGGCTGTGGCCCAGGAGGTACAGGTTCGATTCCCGGGTCTGCCAAGCAATTTAATTCTAGTCTGAGGGTTAGAACGGGGTACACTCAGCCTCGTGAGGCAAAACTGGGACGATGTGGGTTAGATTCCTACCTCAGCCATCCTGGAAGTGGTTTCTCATTTATACTCCAGGCAAATACCGGGATGGTTCCTAACATACGGTCGCCTCCTTCCCAATCCTCACAAGCATACAAATACACACACTCTAATACAGACACCACAATAACCCAGATTTTCAGACAAGTACACGGGGCTAAAGTACGAAAATGTTCTAGCCCCTCAAATGAAACAATAACAACGTTATTATTTCACATGACATAATCTACACCCCAAGCCATTCTGATTAACATCGCTTGTGGACTCCTTATAAGGTAATAGAAATACAGAAAACAATTTATTGGGACCAGTTTTTGTTTATTGGATACCACCTTGTGGTGTATTGGCTAGCACACTTGCTGTCCATTCTTGGCTGTCACCGCGGAAGCCCGGGTTCGATTCCCAAGAAATGTAATTCTGGTCTGAGGGCTGGAACAGGGTACCCTCAGCCTCGTGATGCAAAACTGGGAAGATGTGGGTTTGATCCCTACCTCAGCCATCCTGGAAGTGGTTTTTCTGTGGATTCGCACCTCTACTCCAGGCAAATGCCGAGATGGTACCCAACGTGCCACGGTCGCTTCCTATCCAAATCCTACCTGAATTCGACTACAAATACACACACTTGTACAGACATCAAAGTGACACAGGTTATCAGACAAATTCCACACACACCCAAATACACGGGGCTACATGACCACGATGTCCCAAAGCCCCTAAAACGATCATCATCATCATCATCATCATCATCATCATCATCAACAACAACCCGTGAGGTCCGGATTCGATTCACGGCTCAATCAAGACATATAGTCCTGGTCTCAGGGTTAGAACTGGGTACGCTATGCCTCGTGAGGTAAAACTGTGAAGAGGTGAGTTTTATTCGACTCAATTACAACGACAAAAAACATAATTGCTGACACCACAATAACATAGGTTAACATATTTTGTGTTTTCATGTACTTCTGTATTCGAAAACTTCTTTTAAAGGCCATATACCCTGAAAATTATATTTCTTGCCTGGCTGTGTAAAACTGTTCGGCTGCCACTCGGCTTGCTAAGTGACATTGTCATGAGTTCAAAACTTCAGCTCACAGCACTTGTAAAGCTCCACTACTGAATTGATACAGCAATGCCGTCACTCTTCTCTATCTTCCCTAGCGAACCTAAATATGTCAACATCTAAATCATTCTCTCTCTAATTATCCCTTCAGTTCAAGGGCAGATGTTATCATGACCACAATACGAGATCTGGCTCCTCTCTTGCCATACCTATAAACCGTACTGCTGTTTGCAACCGCTCGTTCATAATCTCTGCGTCCAGGTCATGGAATTTGCTACCTGCGAACATTCGAGACAATCCCTCTCATCGCAAGTTTTAAAGTGGCTTGCGGCGAGTATTTGCTGGGTGGATCCCGCTGACTTCCTTGAAAAATGTTGAATGAACGAATGAATGAAGGAGATGAATGATTGGATTACCGTAGTTACGTCATTTAAGGGTACCGTACTTTACTTTGTGTGTTTTTGAAATTAATAATTCTACCATTATTCATATTATCACTATTCTTATTGCTATTAATATTATATTTTGTGCTATTGGTATATGTAATTATAAGTCATGTAGATGTATACTCTTCTAGTGGTTAAGTGTAAGAGAGGGCCTTGAGCCCTAACTTCGCCACCAATAAAGTAATTATCAATCTATCTATCTATCTCCCGAACGGGTGGTCGTAGCGTAACGGGGTTTGGACAGTCAGCTTCAAAATTTTTAGCTCTGTAACATAAGGTCATTAAATTAATTGAAGAATTAATTATTTTTGTGCGCGGAGAGAAATAACGATTTCGTACGGCGCAGCGAACCCTGCAGGCTGAGTTATCTAGGCAACGCCGCGCTATGCTATTGGCTGGCGCGAGTGAGCGAGGTAATCTGGCTCCTCCCTCATGTTCACAGTTGTTTTGGGCCTGGTATAGGATGGTTTGAACCTTACCATGGTGGTCATCTTATGCATTGTTCGTAATGTTTTTCACCCAACATGTCTCATAATCATTCGTTTTTATCATCATCATCATCATATGCTGAGCTTGTATGCCCAAGACCGCGGGTTCAAACCCGGCCGAAGTCGTTGGATCTTTTAAGAGCGTTAAAATCCTTCAGTATGCCTTCCTTTGGAGGGGAAGCAAAGTTGGAGGTCCCATGTCATAGATTTATGTCGTGTAAAAGAACCTTCCACTAATTAAACTTTTGTGAAGCTAAATTTGCAGATTCGATTTCGTTGAAACGCTCTACCAAAGTTCCAACGTTCACCACTAGGTGTCAGTGACATCTGGTAGCGAAAGTTTGAACTACTTGAAATTGAACGGAACTTGTAGCTCACCCCATGGATATATACATTGAAGCAGCTACAGCCTCTGGCGAGCCGAACATGTCCTCGGACACTCCCGGCACTAAAAGCCATACACTAAGTAACAATAATAATCATCAAAGGTAGTAGAACAGATTGCAGAAACTATCGGGGAATAACACTAATGAGTCATTGTGCAAAGATCTTCGAGAAAGTTTTGGAAAAGAGAATTAGGACAAGGATAGAAGGAGGGATGAGGGAAGAACAACATGGCTACAGAGCAGGAAGGTCCACAGTGGATTTGATTTTTGCTGTAAGGCAGTTACAAGAACAGCACTATGAGTATGGAACAGATCTACTGATGGCCTTCCTGGACATTGAGAAAGCGTATGACAGTGTATGGAGAAACAAAGCATGGAAGTCCCTGGAGGATAGAGGAGTAGAGAAATGGACTATAAAGGAGATGTACAAGGGAAGCGTGAGCTGTGTGAAAGTGGGAGGAGAGAGATCAGACTGGTTGGAACAGAGAAACGGCCTGAAACAAGGAAGTGCACTGTCACCGTTACTTTTCATTATGGTGATGGATGACATAATGACCCGAGTGGTACAAGTAATTGGGGAAGGAAAGATGAAAGCAATGGTGTTTGCAGATCTGATGATTTGGGGAAACAAGGAGGAGGAGGTACAGGAACAGTTGGATGTGTGGGAAGGAATAATACAAGGATATGGGATGAAATTTAGCATAAATAAGAGTGAGAAGGTGATCACAACAAGGAAGAAGGAATGAACCACAACCGGAATAACAATTGGTGGGGAACAGCTGAAGAAAGTGGAGAGTATCTGGGAAGCCTGATACAAGATAATGGAAGAAACTATAGAGAAATAAATGAGCGGGGGAGGCAGGCAGAAGCATTTCGGAGGAGTGTGAGAAGCATGTTATGGAGCAAGGATGTCCCTCAGAACAGCAAAAAGATCATATATCCGACGTACTATGTCCCTATCCTGACGTATGCCTCGGAGACCTGGGTTATGAAAGGAAGGGAGAAGAGCAAAATACAAGCCAGTGAGATGAGGTTCTTGAGAAGCAGTATTGGAGCTACAAAGATGGACAGAATAAGAAATGAGAGGACCAGAGAATTAATGAAGGAGGAACCATTACAGGATGGTATAGAGGAATCTAGACTTAGATGGTATGGACATGTAAAACGAATGGAGGAGAAGAGGATACCCAGAAGGATACAAGAGACGAAGTGGGAAGGAAAGAGACAGAGAGGGAGACCGAGAGACAGGTGGCTGAAGGTGGTGGAAGAAAGCGTGAAGAAGAGAGGAGAAGACTGGACAAGAGTGGAGGCTGAGAGATGGTGGGAAGACAGAAAACGTTGGAGAGGCTTGTGTTCCAAACAGACCCGGCCAGTGGCTGGAAACTGTGCAAGATGATGATCAAATTACTCTTTCATTCCTCTTTTTAAGAGCATTCGGACACAAATTACAATATTGTTGACTTACAGCGAATACCAGTCCCTCTGTCTGTGCCAATCTATTAACAGTGCCGAGTCCTTGCGCATGAGCAATGCGTTGTATTTGGAGCTTCGTCAATTTGTGTGCACGATTACTTATTTCTATAATTCATTGTAAACTTAGATGAATGGCAGTAAAATCAAGGGACTACTCACCTGATGTACACTTGAGCCACATAGCTTTTCATACAGCCAAGTATGGTTGAACAGGAAGTCTTTCTTTATGGACCCATGTAGCTGATACATCTGATATGGAAGCTCAACTAGTTTGCGACGATCATAGCTGAAATTAACATTATTGCTATCTTGTATCTTATTTCAGGTATAAGGTGAATGGAAATAATTCACTCTTAGGATATGCTAATCAACTGATTTTGAGTAAAATGTTTTACTACTCAGCTTTTAGATATTTTAAAATAATTAATTTTCAAAAATGTAAATTTAAAATTCTTGTTAAGTGTCAGTGTAGCAGAGCTTTGCCTATTTTAACTCTCTACTCTCATCAAAATCACTAACACATTTTAGAAGTGACAGAAGTTTCCAGAATAGTCAAAATAATAAAAAAAATATAAGGAAACCATTAAATGCTATTCGGTAGAATAGGACTTAAAATAATATGCAATTCATGTAATTTAGTTCCTCAATTGAAATATTTTTTTTATTCTTATACTTTCGTTTAACAACTATATTGTATTACCTATTTATTCGCACATTTTGTAGCAGGGAAAAAAACACTTGAATGCACCAAAAGCTAACAACCGATTCACTACCTTACTTCTTTTGTCAATGCAAGAGTTGGTCATGGTTAATAAATTTAAAGATCTTGGCATCACCTTGCAGACAACGGGTCGATCATTCAGTTAACATGTCGAAGAAAGGACATCAACAGCTATTAAAAATATATGCAGACTTAAGAACTTTCGCCGTTTATCACTGAATACGGCTATGACACTTTTTGATGCCACAATAACACCAGTAATAACTTATGGCATCAAACTTATATGGGAAAATCTAACATACAAGAATCTCGAAAGAATTGAAAGGGTATAAGCAAGGTTCATTAAACACTGTCTGCGAATAGGGAAATATGCTTCATCAAGACTTGCCTATGAATTAGCAAGAAGAGACTTACTACATAGAGACATATGCTAAACCTGCCATCTACTGATGCTTCTAGCTACTAGACAAAGGAAAAGAATGGACATTGACCAGGAATTCTACAGTACCGATGCAATGCAAGACAGATCATGGACAAACGCTAACTAAGAACAAAGACACACAATTACAAGACTAGCCATCCATGGCTTTCACCACAAGTTATGTAGCAATAGGAAATTTCATCTACCAAACGAAAACTGCTTGTGTTCGCTCTGTGAAAAATGCTGCGGAAAATATCATATTGTGTTGTGTTTAAAAAGGACTCAAATTAGCAAAGAATAGTTTGATGTACACGTTGTATATTGTATATGCCCTTTCGGGTGCTATTAATAAATTAATTTGTCAATGCAATGAAATTCTACTTGCAAGACCAAGGAGTTTCTTACTTTGTGTCCACCCTGACATCATTGAGTGCTGCAGGTTCTTAATTCATTTATTATGGGCTTGGGAAATTGTGATCTTCAGCTCCATGTACTAGGTTGTGTGTTGTTAATTTTCTGATGAACTATATTTCTGTGGTAATTGTAAAAGTGAGTGAAACTAATTAATAGTTTCAAGGATTTGGGTAGGTGCTCCAGACCTATAAATAAGTTACCATCTTGGCAATTGCCTGAAGGAGAGTGGAAAAACAAAGAGAATGGCCTCTGTCAATGCCAGGATTTGAACCACCAATCTTTGGACTTGCTACAGTTCCCCGTTGCAGTTGTGATGCACAAATTTATCTGCATGGCTATGATGTGGGGTAACTGAATAATGACTAATACAGATACAGTAACTGAATGTAATTTCCAGCAGCTCTACCATATCATTAAAGCTAAGACTCAAAAGGCTGACAATTCCTTTTCATTACAACAGTCCCGGAGTGTGTAATTATGTAATACTAAAATGTTTTGAACAACAATACATACGCTATTTAGATTTCACATGTTCTACAGAGGTAGAGTTATGTTTTGCATTGACGCTCATTTTCATTATACCGTATTGTCTTCGACAGGGGATTTTTTGAATTATAGCCATAGATTGGTGTTACTTATGTTTGTGGATTATTTAACCATTCTTCTATTGCTTGATTTCTCCAGTCTTATCTGTCATAGAGAGCTTTTCAGTCGGTCAACACGATTGTACCCATTTAGATTAGATGGGGAGTACAAATATTTAAACACACTAACCTGAAAGAAATATTACTTTACTTGAGTAACATATTTTTTGCACAAAACCAAAAAAAGTATTTAATTGGATGACATGTTTCGATCGTCTTGTGATCATCATCAGAACCTGTTCATATCATATCTGAATCTTGTTATACTGGGTGAGCAAAATAAAGTGGAACCGCTGCACCCTTTGTGCAGGAACAGCAGGTGACTAAATACAGTGCTGGCTGGGTGTACTCAAGGCCGTGCTACCGCGCGAGATTTCATTCCTAGTTGGCATTTGTGGCAATAATACACGACAATGTATTTACTGTGTGCAGGCTGCGCTGCCGCAGGGCCGGTTCCGCTTTATGTTGCTCACCCAGTAGAATAAGTTAACCAATCACATATGTTGACATATGGTATTAACCACATAAACAATATTATTAATAATAATAATATTAATAATAATAATAATGCAACATTTATAGAATCCAAAGGACCAATTGACTAATAGGGGCAGATAACCTCATAGTTCCACCGCTTAAAACAACAATAACTAACTAACTAACTAACCAATTGAGTAATATCTTTAAATAAGATCAACATGTTATGCAAGTTATAAAAAGCTTCATGTAATTGTAAATATTGCTGTACACAAGTGTAATACATAGGCTATCTGCTGAAACTAATCTAAGCCTAAACTAAACAAGATCTGATGACTATAGAAACATAACCAATTAAATATGCCGTTTGCTTTTTTTGTACTAAAAGTGTATCAATTAAGTGATAAATAATTAATGGAACATTTCTTTTAGGTTAGGGTGTTTAAATATTTGTACTTCCCGCCTAACTCATCGAGTGCTTCGCCCGTCTATAAATGGTGCAAAAGAACCCTTTTATTTTTCATATTCCCCCATTCGCTTTCTAGTGCCAAGCCGATCTCAGGCATATTCTGACATCTGTTGGTCATTATGTAGTACTACTGGAGTTTGGATTTTTGCTCTCGGAAGCAACTTACAGAGCATCGTGTAGAAGTCTGTCCTCAACAGCTAGAGTTACTGTGATGTAAACAAACATGGCAGAATAACCTCCTCCTCCTCATCCTCATCCTCCTCATCCTCATCCTCCTCCTCGTAGGACTATGCGGAATCAACATTTATTGACTTTGATGTCAGCCCAATAACTCTTCATGCGCAACGATTGAGCGAGTCTTCATTGCTCCGACCAGACATGTCTGGTAAGTCTTCTCTCTTCTTCCTCAAAACCCCGTGTATGAGAATTTTTCCTAATTTCCTCTCGATCCTTGAGATTGGGAAAACCTAATTCAGCCAAATCCTTTTCCGCCTGTTTGTACCAATTGGACCTTGTTGCCTTTTTCTGCAAAAACGTATAGATGTTATGTGTTAATCTAGTTGGGTCCATTCTGTCCTAATGTCCCATGAATTGGATCCTTCTCATACGGATTGTGTCTGTGATAACTTACCTACTGATTATAGGAAATAATATTATTTTGGGCCCTTTACATGGTATGGAAATTATGCAAACATGGACACAAAAACTTTAATTTAGATTTGTCTCAAAATGTAAATTGAATTCTAAATTAATTTTGAATGTACATTTAGAATGATATAGACCTAAAAGCTATAGATAGTTTAAGCTCCCTTCATAAGTTGAAAATTACAACTTGTACAATTTATTTCAAATGCAAATTAAAAAAACTCAGCACTTAAAAGTTAATCCAATTGGGCACAATCTTGTTGACCGACTAAAAAGCATTCTATGAGATTATTACTAGGCTAGAAAACAATACTTCAATACGAGTCATATTTACCAATAACACTTTCTCTTTACTTGCCAATATCTTCACTTTACAATGGAACAGTACTGTACTTAACTCATTTACTGCACGATGAGCAGAGGAGTGGAAATAACGCTCGAGAAAAGGGCTAGTATGATTGCTTGCTCACTATTGGTCTCAGCACAATATACTATATTTTAATATGAATACCTTGTCTTTAACAACAACCTTTTATACTATTTAAAAAACAAAACAACTATCAAACTTCATTATCTGAACTTTTAAAATTCAAAATCTTGAATAAATCAAACTTTTCATGCGATCCTATAACATTCCTATACAAGAAACTATATTTAATCTATTTCTAATTCTTGAATAAATAATAGTCTATATATATAATAAGCTAAGGTGTATGTTTCACAAAACTCAAGCTCCTAAACCAGGAGTTAGAAGGTGTGGTTTGTACCAAAATCTTCCAAATCGTCTCAATAGTACAGGAAAAATCTTGCATTTCTTGAAAAGTCAACTTATATATATTTATTTGTTTAAAAAGTGTGCTTATACAAATAAACAAGACGATAGCCCCGGGCAGAACTGTGTCACATACAGCCACATAGCACTAGGGCCGGGCGGGTAGTCTATACACATGCGAGAGTTCTCGCACGGGTCTGCTAGTGTTAATAGATTTCTGATTAGAAGAGCAGGTAAACAAACTAATTTATCATTTATATATATTTGTAGATTACAATGAAACGATAAAGTATAGAAAGTGATGTGATAATGTTTTTCAATCCTGTATTTCCATACTATTATGTCTATAAATTTAAGACATTAAATACTGTAAAAGTATATGTGAAATTCATGGGTATTACTTACCACTTATCAACAATGCTAGGTTTCAACAAGATTCGAGCTGCTAGCCCCGTTTGATTCTGTGGCCACGTACCCTAGGCACAGTCAAAAAATGTTATTTTGCACCAAAATGTAAGGGAGCTACTACAGTCGGTATGATCACATGTTTTTTTTTTCTTTTCAGAATTATAGAACAGCTCTAAAGTAATCTATCATCAACAATACAGTTGCTTAACAAAGTCATACCTGGAAGTAATTGACTAAGGTCTCACTTGCCCATCGTTTTTGTTGCTGGCTACCAAGATATCGTTGCTTGATGGCATTCAGTAGCGTTTCATCTTGCCACTGGAGGGTGCTAGAATCACCCGAGGCAGACCACTGCAAGAATGGAGCTAGATACTTATTCAGGCGAGCCCAAAATAGACAAGCTGGAGCCCAGGACACTGCAATAAGAAGAGAATATATCATAGTGCACTAAGCTGCATATGTTATATGTTAACCACAAATAATGTAACCATCATGACCAGTGGTAACCATCATGACCATTGATAACTAAACATTGTTTTGACCTTTTTATTTTTTAAGTTCTATAAAATGCACTTGAGAAATGAGGAACTCAGTGGAATAAAGGCCCATCCCAACTCCAGTAAGTGTTGAGAAAAGTATAGGTTTTTCAACAGTTACTCTTGGCATATTAGGTACAGCACCCATTTCAGGTTCCGTATTGACCGTGTTTACAATAAGTAAAACCTGAATTTCCCGTCGAATCAATACTTTACTTAATAGAAAACTCTATGGGTACATGTTTCGGAGACCCTCTGTCTCCTTCCTCAGCCCTCTTTTGGTACTACAAACATCATAAAACACACTCGAAATTCCCAATAAAACACACATCATAAATTACAAAACCACAACATATTAAAAACTACGAGCTTAAAAAATACACTAATTAAAATTCAACAACAACCATAAATAAAGCATGTAATGCTCCTCGCATTTTCAGTCATTCAGTCCTTGTTTAGTTCGTGTCATTGGACACATTAAAATATTGTTTATGCACAACCACTTAATTTGTTCAAAGTGTCTTCAAACTCTAAAATAAATGTAATCAATCTATGGAGACTCTTGCATACGTAGGGCTTGTTGAAAACATCTAGAATTTGCCTATTGTTGATGGACACTTGTTGTTCGAGGTAGGACAACAAAATATTATGGTGTTCCCTATCTAGAATACTTAACAACATGCTGTAGTGAAGCGACTGTTGTTTATGAATAACAGTCCAATTAGATAGCTAGTAGAGAATTGAAGACAGTCAATTCAGGGCTTCTTAGACGATGGTTAGCTGACGGTCGGCGGCATCGATTATAAATATTCATTACTATTGTTTTGGTCCTGAAATGAATGAAGTACGTTTTAGAAATTTGAATGCCAAGAATCTAAATGTTTATCAAGTCATCTAACCGGATCAAAAATAAAAATAAAATAAAGACTTACGAGGAACATTAACAAGTTGACATCTCGTCTTATTCGTCATGGAATGCTGAATAGTTCCAAATATTCTGATGAAAAAGAACATCAGATAACGCCTTTGTTAGTACGTGTTTCCATAGTTATTGTATGGAAAAACATTCTTATGGATAATTAAAACGGCACAAAGACTTACCGGACATATGTGCCCTTGTCAATACCACAACCCTCACAGAGGTCAACTTCAACTGAACAACGCCTGAGACATAACACAGCTGCTCGCTTGCAGTGAATCGGCCTAACGCGGTGGCGGGGAAGGGCGACGGGGAGGGGAGGGGGTAAGACATTAGTTTGCATGGGTGTAGTTGGCAGAATTTGAACGAATCGGGAACGTATGAGATAATACCTACTGCGGCGGGGGTTGTGGGGGTGGTTTGCGTTTTTTATTGTTTAAGTAATCTGCTATTGTATCAAACAATTCGTTGGTTTCAAAATTGATTTCGTTTAGATTATTGCATTCATTAGATCTCTGGGAAGTATTGATATGAATATTTTCCAAGATGTTCATGTAGCTGCCCTTAGACGCATAATGCAAGATTGTGACGTCTTTGCTTATGTCGGTGAACTTATGTCCCGTTTCTTCCATGTGTGTTGCCATGGCTGAGAATTTCCTATGCTTAATGGCCGAAACATGCTCAGCATAACGAGTGTGTATGCTCCTACCTGTTTGCCCCGTGTAATTTGATCTGCAGGAACTACATCTAAGTTCGTAAACGCCCGATTTCATATACTTATCAAATTTCTAAAACGTACTTCATTCATTTCAGGACCAAAACAATAGTAATGAATATTTATAATCGATGCCGCCGACCGTCAGCTAACCATCATCTAAGAAGCCCTGAATTCTCTACTAGCTATCTAATTGGACTGTTATTCATAAACAACAGTCGCTTCACTACAGCATGTTGTTAAGTATTCTAGATAGGGAACACCATAATATTTGTTGTCCTACCTCGAACAACAAGTAAGTGTCCATCGACAATAGGCAAATTCTAGATGTTTTCAACAAGCCCTACGTATGCAAGAGTCTCCATAGATTGATTACATTTATTTTAGAGTTTGAAGACACTTTGAATAAATTAAGTGGTTGTGCATAAACAATATTTTAATGTGTCCAAAGACACAAACTAAACAAGGACTGAATGACTGAAAATGCAAGGAGCATTACATGCTTTATTTATGGTTGTTGTTGAATTTTAATTAGTGTATTTTTTAAGCTCGTAGTTTTTAATATGTTGTGGTTTTGTAATTTATGATGTGTGTTTTATGTTGTTTTATTGGGGATTTCGAGTGTGTTTTATGACGTTTGTAGTACCAAAAGAGGGCTGAGGAAGGATACAGAGGGTCTCCGAAACATTGTAACGTGTTTTTCGAGGGGTTTTATGCAACTGGCATAAGTCAGTAGGAAGCCATTCTATATTTATTTACGCGGCAAATTGTTCAGCCAAGAGAATTTTTCATGGTAATTTATTATTATTATTAATTTATTATAATTATTATTAAGGTATTTTCGGAGCATTTTATAAAAATTATTAGCATTCAGATAGGTTTTCTATGTCTTAGAAAACGCTATCAAGCAAATTATTACGAACGACAATATTATAGAAAATTATGTGATTACGGAATTTTACGGAGTTTTGTCAGTTAGGGTATTTGAGAGACATGACTCACTGGGAATTCGAATACAAGCTGATTCCTGTCGAGAAGTATTACGCAAGGCTGGGTCGCAAGGTCTAGAAAAGGCGAATTGTTGGAACGGAAAACGACTTCTCCCTCTCGCGCGCCGAGTGTAATGAGGCAGAGGAGGGGAACTGGAGGCGTGCTCAGCCAATCAGGGGAGACAACGTAAGCTGGAAGACGGTACCGTGGTGGGGGAGCCAACAGGTGCATATATCGTTCGACGCGCCGTGAAACGAGGACTATCTGTGTAGAACTTGCGGAGTACGGTTGGAAGTGCGTGTCGCTCCGATGTTCAGTGGAGTTGAAGACTAACTTTTGCAAAACTTAACCAGTGCGGTTGTACGAGTGTTTGGGTCCGAGGTACGGACCATAGAATTCTCTAATCTACCAGAATATCATCAAATTCCGACGGAGATGACGACGTCCAGGAGACTGTGGGAAGCTCACGGCATCAGCAAGTACGAGGGAAATGCCTTGGCAATTTCCAATGGTAAGCGCAAATGACGCAGAAATACGCAATCTCTCATTTTTCTTTGTTTTACATTTCATATTTCAGTAACTTCATAGCTTGGAAATAAGAGTAAAATCAATTTATCAGACTCCGTTTTCACGTAATTTTCTATCGGTAATATTCAAATCACAACGCTCCAATTTAAATTTTGTACTTATTATTATTATTAATTTTGCTATACTTGTTTTATATAATAAATTCATTTCTTTTATAATGCAATCTTTGCTTTCAGTAGGTAGCATTAGATATAGACCAATTCCTTCTCCTGATACAATTGTTTGTTGGGTTAATGATCAAATCATACCACGATCTGAGTGAATAGAGTCTTGAAGGTGTTCTGCCAGAGCTAGACGTTGTTAAATACAAATTTAGATTTCAACATTGCATTGAGGTCTTGGCGCCCATTAAAACAACATAGCTTAGGCAAAGGTAAACAGTTACATTTATCACCCAACAGTGTGGGCTAGCAAAACTGCTACAACATGTACCCATCGAGTTTTCTATTAAGTAAAGTATGGTAACTGTGCCTAAGGTCAGACAGCCCCCAGTAGTCAGCCATGTCGTGATATATTTCCCTGTAATACATTTGTTTGGAGCCTAACTGTCAATTAATCCGAGTTCCAGTACTCAGTCACCCTTGATTCAAATATTCCGACTAATGCTGCCCCCTACTGGGACTATCTGAAACTTCCAAGAAGAGACTTAGTTAGCTGTCTACCAGCATCATGGCAGTTGAAGAGCATGTGCAGTTTTTGAACTAACTGCAGCCCATAGATTGAGAGGTCATTATTATGCTTTCTTTTATCACAAATCAATCAATTATGGTTGTAATACAGTAACAATGGATGAATTTGAAGTATTTTCATGAAGCTGTTGTGTTTCTGTATTTCCTAACCTACAATTTTGGGAGGCTGACTATAGGTACAGTGGTAGCATCAAAATCCAGTCCTCGGCCTAGGAGGCTGAGTACTGGTGTTTGGGCTCATTCAAGATATTGTTCCATGATGTTCATTGGTTGGAAATCGGAACTGGCCATTTTCTATAGTGTGAAGGATATGTGCATGCCACTCAATAATACCAGTAGTCAGCCGCATATTAAAATTACGGCTGACTACTGGTGTGATGTTAACCAGTAGTCAGCCATGATATTTCCTTTCGGCTAATTTCCTTTTTATTATATCATGATCCCTTTCTGCATTAAATAACTGTACTTTTTCATACAGGATCTATAGCACGTGCCTTTTATAAATATGCCAGGGACCAAGAGGCCTATTCATCTGTATCCTGAAGATGCTCTCACACAAGCACTTCAGGAAATCCGAGAAAATGTAATGCTAATTAGAGAAGCGAGCAGGAAGTTTGGTGTGCCAAGAGGGACTCTACAAGACCGTCTTCATAATAGAGTTGCAGATGGACCACGAAAATTGGGGCCTTGCACAATTCTGACTGAATTAGAGGAATTGAAGATAGTGAAATGGCCTGAGGGTTGTTTTTGGGGAGGTCGACAGTGGGTGGATGAAGAGTGGCATCTTCTTTGAATACATTATTAATTGTGTAGACAAGTGGTTAGTTGACAATCTAATCCAGAAACCCATTTTGTTACTTGTTGATGGCCACCGAACACATCTCATGATGGAATTAAGTAGGGAATGGTCAGAGAGAAACATCATTCTCAACTGTTTACCACCGAACACAAAGCACATCATGCAGCCAGCTGATGTTAGTGTCTTTACACCACTCAAATCGGAATGGAAAAAGACAACTCGAGAGTGGCAGAATGATCCTAAGAATGTCAATACCCTTCGGACGAAGTCAAACTTCTGCCCACTTCTATTCACGATCCTAAAACAACAAAGTCTCCCCACTTCAATTCAAAATGGATTCAGGAAATGTGGACTGTATCCATTTGATTGCTGTGGATTACTCGAAATGTGTTAAGAATCAATTGGAAAGCTTGGCTGACACAAACCCAGCCCCAGAAAATGTGCTACAACGTGAACATTTCAACATAGCTAAGAAAGTTATCCAGGCATTAAGGAATGAATTAACTTCAAAAGGACAAGATGTTGATGTCATTCTTGAAACTGTTAACACAGTAATGGAAGGATTTACAGCTGAGAGGCCGGCCACAGTGTTAGACAGTCAAATTGAAATTGATGGAGATTTGCTTGATTTTGATATTGAACCGGGGGTATATGAAGGCCAGGGCACTTCTCTCATCAATTATTGCACTGTCCCAGATCGCCCCCTGTCAACTCCTGGCCCATCAAGTTCAGTAACTTTGTCAGGTAATAACTTGGCTGTCGCATCTCAAGAAACACACACTTCATTTCTCGCCCCTTTTTAGGAAGTTTCAACTTCTATTACAGCAGAAAATTCTGATTGTGGGACCCCTGATTCATCCCCTTCCTTGCAGGTATCACCTTTCTCGTCATCAGGAACCACACCTACCACTTTAACTGCTAAAATATCCCTATTCAATAGTCATTTGTATTTTCCATCTCCTATTACGAAGTCCACAAAAGCGAAGCAGAAGAAGGCATTAGAAAGTGGGGAGAATGCACCAAAGACACCTCCCAAGGCAATTCCATCAATTGCATGGAGAGAATGGTATTCAAGGAAGGAACGGCAAAAGAAAGAGAAAGAAGAAACTTTGCTCAAGAAAAGAGAGGATAGGAAGAAAATGGCAGAAGAAAGAAGATTAAATGAAACAAAAAAGAAAAGGAACAGAGTTAAGCGAGGGAAACTGTCTGAAACACAAAATAGAGACACTAGTGATGATGGTGTTATTAAGTGTACAGAATGTCAAGAAGAACTGGTTAGTGACGTTGAAGATGACGATCTAAACAAGATGTTCAGTAAAGAACATATAGCCTACTTTCTCTTAAATGTATGAGTATAGTTATAACTCGTTATTATCAAAGAGTATAATAGAACTATTCTTTGTTGAAGGCCATAGAAACGATTTACCTCTACCAAACGCCACAATCTAGATAAAAACTGCTACCATCATTGAAGAAAGAAAGAAAGAAAGATAAGAAGTATCTCAAGAATGTTATGGATCTGGAGACATAATCGACCGGACTGGCTGCGTGGCTCGGCGGTAACGTTCTCGCTTGCTGGGCCCTAGGTTGCAGGTTCGTATCCTGGCGCAGTCAGCTGGCATTTGAGGGTGCACAAATGCGAGGGAGCCGTGTCAGTACATTTACTGGCACGTTAAAGATCCCCTTCGGGCCAAAATTCCGGCACCCCGGTGTCTCTAAAAGCAGCAGTAGTTAAAAGGGATGTGAAACCAATAACATTATTATTATTATTATTGTTTTAATGTGCTAAACGGTTCCAGGCTAGTGTTCAGAAGTAAAGGGGGAGTTTTAGTCGGTAGTCTGCTACTCAGCAGCAGGAGCCCGACACTCTGTGCGTAAATGCATTTCTTCCCCTAAGAAAAAAAATAAAATAAAAAAATAATAATATTATTATTATTACATATACGACCTGCGGTGGGCAACATCCAACTTTGAGTTGAGGCATGTCTTTACGCGTCTGGTTGTGCAGGGCTTTCACAACCCTAATTGAAAAAAAAGGAAGGAAGATTGTAGTTTTACGTGGCCGTGAATCTTGTGATTATGAGCCACGGGACCTCCTTTTTACGTGGAATCCGAACCACAGGACATGGCATTTCACTTCAAAAATCTCACATGCATTGACCGGGAATCGAAAACCCTAATTGAATTAACAAATCTTTCCATGACCCTACAGAGACGTGTGTATACAAACTATGTGGATATTTTCGATTGCTATTTGCCTGAAATAAAAGTAGTAATTAATACCTGAACTAACACCAACGGCTTGAACTCAGTTACTATGTGAAATCGTTTTGTTCTTTACTTCAAATAACATTTTCAAGTAACGCAAAATAGGCTGTTACAAACCCTTTAAAATAAAAAGTAAAAATGTATCGTATCGTATTCTTCAAATTCGATGCGCATAGAATGCCAATGGTATATTAATCAATGGAGCCCCACGTAGACTAGTCGTGACTTCTAGTGGTGAAATATCGAACAATATAATCCTAACAGAGCGAGTGCATTCTAGCGGCCAGAAGAAGAAACTTTTCAATAAAATCTGTAAGTTAATAAGTATGTCGGCGTGCAGTTACCTTTTTGGCAGCTAGATGTCTCGAGTAAATCTGCTGGCGAATTATGTTTTAATTAAATATATATTTTACACCATAATATGCACAATATAACGCTTAATTTTAAAACATCTGAGTCATTACAAAACAATAAACATATAACATTTCAAGCAAAAAATCTAGCTCTGATCGGGTTTGAACCATAGGCATTTGAGCGATAGGCTAACGCTCTACCACTGAGCTAATTGTGTCAACGAATATCGTTCTATATAAAATGACTTACATAGAACTTGTTAGCAAATAATGATTTATACTAAACGATTTCATCACTGGAGTATATTATTTATATATAAAGCATTTCATACAAAGTTTATTTATTTTGTATCAGTACGCTATATTGCATTCAATACTCAAATTAGTGAAATATAAGTCAGGCACAAGATATCCGCTGCCATCTTGTCTTATTACTGAATCAGCTCAGCTTTTTAAAATCACGTCTTCACTATAGTATTACAAAATAAACTTTTAATTTCGAACGTGCCTCTTCCTTTAGAACAGTTAAAACGATTCTCGGCTCGATAATCGGAACTGGTGGGTCCCATGATATGGATTATAAAGTTTGCATAATTCGCACGGCCGCCATCCTGAAATGGTATGGCGGACGACCTTGTAGTTTGGTCACAAGACGCATCCTATACGAAGATATGTTGTTACCAAATTTGGTAGAGATCGGATGATTTGGTTAGTCGTTATTTGATTTTACGTTTTGAACGTTTGAGTGGCCGCCATTCAGTTTTAGTAAAGATGGCGGTGATATAAAACATGACACTGAGGTGTCCTTTGCTAGTGCTACCTTTGTACCAAATTTCGTTCAATTCGCATTCACCGTGTTCGAATTGATAGGGGGGGACAGACATTCAGAGTACACACACTCACACACACACACAGACACACACACACACAGACTCACACACACACATACACACACACACACACACACACACAGACTCACACATACACACACACACACACACACACACTTTTTTCGCCCTGTGTTGATCTCATAAGTCTACTTTCATTTTTTGCAAAAATCGAAAGTAGGCTAAAAATGTTGGTTGTTAGAACTGCCCAAAGTGGTTCCATTTAAAATGCACTAAATTCCAAGGTTTGTCATTTCACTCCGTATATGAATCACCATTCCAGTGTAAAAATTATTAAAACATAGGCTAAGCACAATAGGATAAGATTGTTTTGGCAACCATTCCATGCCTGAAATTTTCAGGTGTGACTGTTATATTGAACTATTGTAGAAATTTGTTAATTGTTCTTTTTGTATTATTTTTTTCCAAGATAAAAAATATTATCAAAACACTTACATTTTCAAATTACTCAACTTAAATCTCCAGAACAAACACTGGCTGACTACTAGGACTAGAAAGGCTGACTACTGAAAATTAATGGCTGAGTACTAGAAAAAGTGTCAAGTATATTTATAGCAGTTAGAAACAGTATTCATTTTGAATTGATGCTGAAAAAAAGTACATAACAGAAAAAATAATTAATCATTCTACCACCCAGTTACAAATCTACCTTAATGTGCTTAGGCAATGGCGTTCTGTAGTAGGAATAACCCACAAGTTTTGTTACCTGGCTGACTACTGGCGCATTTACCCTATTGATTCGGCGGGAAATTTAGGTTTTACTTATTGTACTCTTGGAATGGAATTGCAGCAAATTAACTATTGTACAAGGGGTTACGCGAATTATGTCCCGATAATATCCATTTTGATCTCTGGTTGAGATGACCCTCTAAAAAAGGGTAGCTTGTAGTTTTAAGTGACCATTAATCTAGCGATCATAAGCCACAGGATGACCTTTTTACAAGAAATCTTAAACCACCAGTTGTGACATTTCACGCACCACCAGTTGTGACATTTCACGCGAAGTCCCACAAGGGATTGAACCTGGTCTGCCTTGGTGGGAGGTAAAGCAGCTTTACCACTGCACTACCATGCCCCTTGATGAAATGTATTTTAGGTCTTAAAAGAATTATGTAAAACACATTGTCATCTGTGGCAGCCCTCAAATGAGTGAAGTACTTGGAATTGAAATTAAAGAAAGGCAACTTTTATTTGTGCCTTTCTAGAAACACACTCAAAACCATGGTAACAAAAAACTGTAGGTTACATGCAGACAATTCAAAAAGAGATGATGAAAAAAAAGGCTCCTTTAAATTCTAGATCTACTCTTTCAGAATGGGAATAGATCCCACGGGAAAACAGTCACTGGTTGTTATCCATCCTAGCAAGATCAATTGTTGACAGAAGCTAATTTTTCATATTCATCAATCCTACTTTATACTACCTTCCTTTAATGTGAGTATTAATTTAAATGTAAATTGGGCCACTACAGGATAAACATAGCTTCTGTACATTGAAGACATTTCAGAGCTTTTAAGAAAGGATTTCAAACTATAAACTAGCAGACTACAACTACAATAACAACAACAAGGCAACGGTTCATTCTTTCTTTCAATTTTTCTTTTAAAGACTGGAGCAATTTTAACACCCTTAATTACCATTGAACTGGGCCCAGATCTGACCTGTAATCTTTGGTTTTGAAGGTAAACATTACAATAAAGTGTCTCTCAGTCCGACAATAACATACATACATTTTCATTTGAGACTGTTTTGCCTTTCAGCATCCAGTCCAGTCCAGTCTAGTCTAGTCTAGTCTGCAAGCCTCTTTTGAGAACAAGTCTTCTCCATGATGCCCTATTAGCAGTTATCACTGCGGCTCCCTCTGCTTCTACACCTCTCGCTTTGAAAGCGTTCAACACTGAATCTAACCATCACCTCTTAGGTCTACCTCTGCTTTTCTTACCTTCTACTGCTGAACTCTTGAACCTCTTAGGTTATCTTTCCTCCCCCATTCTCTTCACATGACCCCACCATCTGAGTCTGCTCATACAAACAGCTTCATCTAGCGTGTTAATTTCTAACTTAGCCTTTATCTCTTCATTTATTTGTCCCAGCAATCATTCATGCTAACCTCATATCAATTACCTCTAGCTTATATATAAAGACCAACTTAAGCAGACCATGAGAATAGTAGAGATAAACCCAAATACTTGGCAAACTCTTGCACTGGATCGCCCTCGCTGGCATGCTACCATCTCAGCTGCAGTTGCATAGTTTGAGCAGGAACGTCGAACACAGGAAGAGGAAATTTGCCAGAGGAAGAAGATACGTCAAGCACTACCATGTCCTCCACCCTCCATCGGATGCAACATATGTGGCCGCATATTTTATGCAAGAATTGGTCTGATAAGCCATAAGCACCATCTTTATCATCTGGACTAAGGATTATGGAACTGCAGGCGAGAAACGTAAACTCGGATTAGAGTATCGGTCGCCGCCGCCGATATATCAGATATCCCGAATCTACCCAACTCTCACTCCCATACAGCAAGGTCAGTCTAAATACTGAGCAATGTAGGGAGAGTTAAGTCACTACTCTAACTTCTTTCTTGCAGAATACTGAGATCGTAACTGAGAACTCACTGCATTGGCTTTCTCACAGCTCGACTCGCCATACTACCATCTTGAGAGAATATACAGCCCAAGTACTTAAAATGTTCACCTGCTGCAATTTAGTTCATCCTACCTGTCTCCTATTTTCTCGTGTTTCTTCCCTACTGACATAACAATCGCCATTGAAATGTTGATCTTCAAACCATACTCCCTTCATTTCTGTTCAAGTTCTAACAAGTTGGCTTGCAAGCTATCGATTGAGGCCACCATTACAATCAGGTCATCAGCATAGGCATAGGTTTCCACCTAATTGAATCCCACCCACCCAGTTTATGCACTTCAACAAATGGTCCATTTATAACCAGAAATGGTGGAAGATTACAAATATGAAAATTCTTATCTACTCACCGTATGTGGCCTGACTGTGGAAGACTTTATCCTGGGCAAGTAAATCAAGCATCTCTGAGTCTGTCAATCCAGTCTTGGAAATAGTGGCCAATGCAAGGGCATGCTCAGCCTGAAGAAGAAAGAAAACATGATTCAAGATGGGGGTTTTCAATCAGAAGTTTGCAATGATTTATTTAATACCAGTCTAGAGGCTAAAGTTAATATATTGGGGTCTATTATCCAGTAATCTTATACTACCTTCTAACAGTTACTGTTATCAGCCAGAAAGTTTTCATACCATTTCCTTGCCCAGGATGCCCTCCAACTCGTTCAACATCATACTCAGCTGGTCATTGATATTACCCTTGGGAGAAACATCATGTTCAATGTCTGTCCACCACGAAGTCTGCCATGCCAGCACCTGAACAAATTATTTACATTAGTGTAATAATTTGGTCTTTCACAGCCTGTGTCATAGTGGATGAACTAGTTTACTGGGCTTGTGGGCTGAGGTCTAGTAGGGCTTCAACTTCCCAACATTTCACTGAATACAGGATCTGTCACTTTCAAGGGGTTCTCTGTGTGTGGCAGTTGGTAGTTCATAATTATTTACATTTGTTATTTTTGCCTCACCTACACAGAGAATAAGACAGCTTTCAATTGCTTGGCAATGTTTCCAAAGTGAAATAGAATCATACTACACTGGTCAAAACAATTAGGGGATCAGTTGAGATATCTAGGTTCTGACGTATTGTCATCGGCAGAATGACCTAAAATGGTTCGACGTCTTTCTGTTGGTTCTATGGAGTGGAGGCAACAACATTACGGCAACCGAGATAGTGGTAATAACAGAAAGATGTTGCAGACGGGGTTGGTGTGGACGTTTGTTTACTCTACCAAACGAATGACACAAGCAGTTGGGTTCAGATGGTGTAGTGAGCAGGTAGTGCAATGCAACAACAACGTGACTTCCCGAAGGTATGGCATGGAGAGCCATAGGAAGGTTGGAAACGGGAAAGACACAGAGGGAGGTGGCTGCAGCTATTAGAGTGTCCCAAAGTGTAATTTCCAGGACCTGGACACGATTTCAGACAACAGGAACCGTTAAAAGAAGGCCAGGCCAAGGTCATCCACGGGTAACATCAGCAAGAGATGACCGTTATCTCCGGTTAACAGCCCGTCGAGACAGGAGGCTGAATGCAACTCAGCTGCAGCGCACCCTCTAGGCGGCAACAGGACGCGCAATATCAACACAAACAGTCCGAAATCGCCTTCGGGAAAGTGGCCTCTACACACGGAGGCCTACGGTGTGTGTCCCATTAAAACCACGCCACCGTTTAGCCTGCAGAAACTGGGCGGAGAAACATCAGGATTGGCGCCAGGTTCTGTTCAGAGACGAGTCAAGATTCTGTGTTCAGCCGGAAAATCGTCGTCCCCTCATCTGGAGAGAACTTGGAACTCTGAACAATCCCGCTTATGTGCAGTAAACAGCACCATATCATAGTGGTGGACGAATGGTGTGGGCAGGAGTCAGTATTGGAGGAGTTACGGACCTCTATGTCGTTCAGAATGGCGCTTTGACTGCTCAGAGGTATCGAGACGAGATCCTTCGACCGTTTGTTGTATCCTATGCTGGTGCCATAGGCGATGGGCTCATTCTGGTGGACGATAACACACGTCCCCACAGAGCTGCACTGGTGGACAACATGCTTGACGACGAGGGCATTGATCAAATGGAGTGGCAAGCTTGTTCACCGGACTTAAACCCGATTGAGCATGTCTGGGATGCACTTGGCAGAAGCGTTGCAGCCAGACCAGTACCTCCCACAACGGTGTCCGAGCTGAATATTGGACTGATGGAAGAATGGCCAAAGATCCCTCAAGAGCTGATTGATAACCTCATGCTGTCCATGCCACGCAGGTGTGCAACTGTCCTGGCCGTCCGAGGTGATCACACACCATATTAAAGGGCAACGAGAATGACTTTTTCACTATTATGGTAGCCCCATGGTGCCTCGCTCTAAGTAAATGCCATGTAAACCTCCAGTAAAGAGCTGAGACAGCACAATGTCATACTGTAGCACACACAAATTACAATTGTAACCCAATTCTGAATAAAAGACGTTACCATATGTATCTTGTGTATGATATCTCACCTGATCCCCTAATTGTTTTGACCAGTGTATTTATTTCACTTGAACTGTTTAGTGCCAGAGAGACTAGTATCTCTTGAAGATGCTGGATGCAGCATTTGGTAAAATGCTGGGAAACTCAAACCATGTCCAACAAACCTGGAAAACTTGTTCATCTACCATTTGGATCCAGGTGAGGATGGAGCATTTCTTGAATATACAGTAGGGTTGCCACAGATTTCATCCTAAATAATACTGGTGTCTTTTTCTCATTTTGCTCTGTGTACTGTACATGGGAAGAATGCAGTGCATAACTTGGACAGCATTTTGTACCAACAAGTCCATTCTAAAGAAGTTGAATATCAGAATAAAGTTATCAGCAATCTGTCAGCAAAAAATTCAATTCTTTGGACACCTCATGCAATGGTGGCAACAAAAGGCTTGAAACATCAGGAAAAGTTCCTGGGAAGAGGGAGCGTAAGCAAGCTACTACATGTTTGACAGATGACATAAAACACACAACCAAGGCATCCCTCATAAGCGACATGTTTGGCAGAAGACCATAAAGGATGGAAACAGATGTAAAGACTTATCTCCGGAGATCACAATCTTCGGGTTTAAGGGTACGTGCTGTACAAGAAGTGTACATTCCTTTGACAGCATGATAAATATTATAGACATGTCAATGCAGTAATTACACACATCAAAAAAAGTTTTGCATCACCTCGGTTCCAAGAGTTCCGGAACCGTTAAATACAAAGGGAATAGAGATCAACACAAACAACATTTCAGCTCGTTTTATTGCTCATGAGACCCACACATTGCATGTTGTACCATCATACAGCTAGACTTTCAGCATTTGTGGTCCAGATTGCAGTACACACCACTACCTCTAATACCCAGTAGCACGTCCTCTTGCATTGATGCATGCCTGTATTCGCCGTGGCATACTATCCACAAGTTCATCAAGACACTGTTGGTCCAAATTGTCCCACTCCTCAACGACAATTCGGCGTAAATCTCTCAGAGTGGTTGGTGGGTCAAGACGTCCATAAACAGCCCTTTTCAACATATCCCAGGCATGTTCGATAGGGTTCATGTCTGGCGAACATGCTGGCCACTGTAGTCGAGCGATGTCGTTATCTTGAAGGAACGCATTCACAAGATGTGCACGATGAGGTCGAGAATTGTCGTCCATGAAGACAAATGCCTCTCCAATATTCTGCCGATATGGTTGCACTATGGGTCGGAGGATGTGATTCAGGTATCGTAAAGCCGTTTCGGAGCCTTCCATGACCACCAGTGGCGTACGTCGGCCCCACATAATGCCACCCCAAAACATCAGGGAACCACCACCTTGCTGCACTCGCTGGACAGTGTGTCTAAGACGTTCAGCCTGACCAGGGTGCCTCCAAACACGTCTCCGACGATTGTCTGGTTGAAGGCATATGCGACACTCATCGGTGAAGAGAACGTGATGCCCATTCCGTGGGGTCCATTCAGCATGTTGTTGGGCCCATCTGTACCGCGCTGCATGGTGTCGGGGTTGCAAAGCTGGACCTCGCCATGGACGTCGGGAGTGAAGTTGCGCATCATGCAGCCTATTGCGCACAGTTTGAGTTGAAACACGACGTCCTGTGGCTGAACGAAACGCATTATTCAACATGGTGGCATTGCTGTCAGGGTTCCTCCGAGCGGCAATCCGTAAGTAGCGGTCATCCACTACAGTAGTAGCCCTTGGGCGGCCTGAGCGAGGCCTGTCATCGACAGTTCCTGTATCTCTGTACCTCCTCCATGTCCGAACAACATCGCTTTGGTTCACTCTGAGACGCCTGGAAACTTCCCTTGTTGAGAGCCCTTCTTGACACAAAGTAACAATGCGGACGCGATCGAACTGCGGTATTGACCTTCTAGGCATGGTAGAACTACAGACAACATGAGCAGCGTACCTTCGTCCTGGTGGAATGACTGGAACTGATCGGCTGTCGTACCCCCTCCGTCTAATAGGCCCTGCTCATGCATGGTTGTTTACATCTTTGAGCAGTTTTAGTGACATCTATGAACAGTCAAAGGGACTGTATCTTGGATACAATATACACAGTCAACGTCTATATGCCGGAGATCTGGGAACCGAGGTGATGCAAAACTTTTTTTGATGTGTGTATATGCCTAAAAATTAGCATCATTTCACGTACGGTACTGCCAGTGGCGGTTCTAGAAGCTTAAATCTGGGGGGGCCCGGTTTGGTATTGAAAGTTTGGGTGACAGAATTCAATAGAAAAGGAACCATATTTGTGAAAATACACTGGGCAACATTAGCACAACCATTAACATGTTCAGTTACACACATACAACTATGCCATATTATTTAAAGAACAATAATGTACAGTAATGCATCCAAAACTAACCATGATCAGAAAATGAGAACTGAAAGTTACTTACTATAGGACAGAGATGAGACCACAACAGTAATAAATACCCTGCATTTTATAACTGATGTATGTATGCATTATAAGATAATATTGAGCAATAATATTCTTCTGTTTCCACCCTGGGCAAACTGGTTCACTATATCTGAAGGGTCTTGAAATAATGGTATTTTACGCAAGTCTTTTCGTGTCAATTGCCATGAAACTAATCCACTGTTGTTAAAATTCACTTTAATATATTTATACAGGTTAGTAATTTTAAAAACTATAATTGTTTAAAAAAATGCACATTCCACTGTCTCATAAATTTATTTTTCTGTTTCCACTCTGGGCAAACTGGTTCACTATATCAGAAGGGTCTTGAAGTAATTTTCCACTTAATTCTCTTTCAATTGAAAGAATTGCGAGATTGGAAAGCCTCTTTGTTGCCATTGTTGCTCTTAAATAGGACTTTATACGTTTCATGACAGAGAAACTGCGCTCAGGAGAAGCAGATGACACAGGAAGAGTCAGCATCAACTTGAAAAATATTAGTAGTTGTGGAAAAGCAACTTCCATTTTCAGAAGTTCAGAAAAATAGAATGAGGAAGTGTTTGGATATTTGCCTCTAAATACAATCTTAGCTAAACTGATTTCAGTCTCTAGCACCTTACGGTCTGTGAAGATTAGATTATACTTTTCACAGAACGTGAGAATATATTCAAAATTTAAAACGTTTTCACTTCTTGGGTTACAGGCATCCATTGCATTGCACACAAAATCATTTTCAGTAAATCTACGCTGCAACTCTTCTACCATGTTGTCTAATATTTTAAGAAGATTTCTTTTACATGTCTCTGATAATGTGACATTTTCCTCTTCTTTCTCCGTTGAGGGTGCGCAAATGCGAGGGAGCCGTGTCAGTAGATTTACTGGCACGTTAAAGATCCCCATCGGGGAAAAATTCCGGCACCCCAGCGTCTCGAAAAGCCAGAGTAGTTAAAAGGGACGTAAAAACATTAACATTATTCTTCTTCTTTCTCCGCAGAGACTGGCATTAATAAAACGTAGTCTGAAAAGTTATTTGGAATACTTGAGACTCTAGATTGTTTATAAACTTTCATGCCTAACGACCGAGCAGAGTCACGTGTAACCGCCCATAGTTCCTTAAAATAATAATCATTTCGTTTTTCTTGCAACGATTTTACAAGACCATAGATCAATCTATGTGCCCCTCCGAAGTCCACATGTTTTTGTTGTAAGAACATAGAGGCTCCATTGGCAAGCTCGAGAATATCAGAAAATATTTGTAACACAAACATCACCTTCACTTTGCAAAGCTGTTTCAACAAACCTTTTGCTTCTGCTGCCTCTTTCTTGTTAGCTGACTTTGAAAAATACTCTAGAGCTGCTTTAACTGAAGCAAAACGTTTCTGAAAATACATTACTCCTCTATATTTACATACCCATCGCGTGTCACGGAAGAGGTACCGTCTCTCTAAAACACGTTCTCCTGGATAAAGATCACTCTGTATCTCCATAAACTTTTGGTGTCTTACAGTAGATGCAGACTGAAAAGCATTAATTGCTTCCAGTAAACCAAAAGTGTCCCCTACCACGTCTACTGCCTTTGAAATGTCCACCAAAACTAAATTTAAGCGATGTGCATAACAATGCACGTAAACACACGGGTTATTGACCTTTTGTCGCAATAAACTTTTCACACCGTTTATCTTCCCTGACATAACCGCGGCTCCATCATATGCTTGTCCAATGCACTTACATGGATCGAAATCCACTGAAACAAGGTACTCTAAAGCTGAATTCGCTATACTTTCTGCATTCAGTTGAGACAAATGTATAAAACCAATGAAACGCTCCTCTATAGAATTTTGTACTACATATCTGACACATACGGACATCTGTTCCACTTTACTAACATCTCTAGCTTCAACCAGGATTAAGGAAAAATAAACATTGTTATATTTTTTCGTCTCTCCTCCAATATGTTCAACTATTATATTAGCTGAGATATCAAGAAATTCATTTTGAGAATCTTTAGATGAGTAAGTTGCATTCTTTGGTAGACTGTTTACATTCTCCCTTGTGCTTTCACTTTCTAGTTTAATTACATTTAAAATTTCAACAAAATTCCCTTTATTATTACAACTGTCGTCATCCGAAAATGTTTCTCGATGACCTCTAAGAGCCCAATGTCTTGCCGAGCACAAAGTAATGCGACTCAGGCCATTGTGGCCACAGCTGAGCGGTTATGCAATATGTCATCTTTGGGTTTCTCGAATAGCTTCGAAATCACTGTGCCGCTACGTTCACTTTCCAGAAAACTGTTCCACTTTACTATTGAAGATTTATGACATTCACTATCAGCATGCTTTGCAAGTTTTTCTCCTATTCTTTTCCAATTGCAAAATCCAGATTTAGTGAAAACATGTTCAGCATTGCTTGAATCAGATTGAACGAAATGACGACACGGAAAACAGAAAACAGCATCTTTGTTTTCAGAGTATTCAATAAATGTATACCTATCAAACCATTTACTGTTAAAACTTCTGTTCTTATTGTATAGTAACGTTTGTTTATAAACTGATTTACGTGGCTGGCATGGACTATCATATATCGATGCACTGATATCAATTGGTACTGGTTCGTCTATATTAGAAACAGTTGCACTCACATTTTTGTCACAGAGTTGGGGACATATCGATGCAATTGTATCGCATGGAGGTTTGTCTACATTGGAAACTTCTGAACTTGCATTTAAGTCACAAAGTTGGGAAAAGAGTTTAATACTCTTCGGTTCATTGGGTTCACATTGCAACGGTTTTGCTGCCCCTTACTGTTGGGCGTACAAATGAAACGTTTTGACTGGTCCTTACTGTTTGGTGATAAATGTAACTGTTGACCTTTGCCTAAGCTATGTTGTTTTAATGGGCGCCAAGACCTCAACGCAATGTTGATATCTAAATTTGTATTTAACAACGTCTAGCTCTGGCAGAACACCTTCAAGACTCTATTCACTCAGATTGTGGTATGATTTGATCATTAACCCAACTACAACTGTATCAGGAGAAGGAATTGGTCTATATCTAATGCTACCTACTGAAAGCAAAGATTGCATGGTTAAAAGAAATGAATTTATTATATATAATAAGTATTGCAAAATTAATAATATTAAGTTCAAAATATGTATATATTGGAGCGTTGCGATTTTACTATTACCGATAGAGAATTACGAGAGAACGGAGTCGGATAAATTACTGATTTTACTCTTATTCCCAAGCTATGAAGTTACTGAAATACTGAATTTAAAACAAAGAGAAACGAGAGATTGCGTATGTCTGCGTCATTCGCGCTTACCACTGGAAATTGCCGAAGCATTTCCCTCGTACTGGATGATGAAGAGAGCTTCCCACTGTTTCCTGGACGCCGTCATCTTCTTCGATATTTGATGATATACTGGTAGATTTGATAACTCTAGGGTCCGAACATCGGAGCCAAACACTCGTACAACCACACTGGTTAAGTTCTACAAAGAGAGTCCTCTACTCCACGGAACATCGGAGCGACTCACGCGTGCAACCATACTGGTCAAGTCTTACACAGATTGTCCTTTATTCCACGGCGCGCCAAACGATATATGCACTCATCGGCTTCCCACTCCAGTGCCGACTTCCAGCTTACGTGGTCTCCACTGATTGGCTGATCCCCACGCGCTACTTCCCCACCTCTGGCTCATTACACTCGGAGGGAGGGTAAAGTTGATTGCCGTTCCATACTATCCGCCTTTTCTTGACGGTGCAACCCAGACTTGCGTAATGCTTCTTGACAAGAATCAGCCTGTATCTGAATTCCCAATGAGTCATCTCTCTCATAATACCCTAACTGACGAAACTCCGTAAAATTCCGTAATCACATAATTTTCTATGATAATGTCGTTCGTAATAATTTGCTTGATAGTGTTTTCTAAGACATAGAAAACCTATCTGTATGCTTATAATTTTATAAAATGCTCCAAAAAATACCTTAATAATAATAATAAATTAACATGAAAAATTCTCTTGGCTGAACAATTTGCCGCGTAAATAAATATAGAATGGCTTCCTACTGACTTATGCCAGTGGCATAAAAACCCCTCGAAAAACACGTTACAACATGCACTTTCATCACACTTCCGCTTGTCACGAGAAAAGAACTTCAAAACATTACTCTGTTTAGACATACCATCACTAATACAAGAACACGTCTACTCAAGCATAGCGACTAATCATCTGCTACTGAAGACTGTTGCGAAACGATAAATCCTTTTTGTGATTGTTAGAACAACGAGCAGTCGGCACTGTCGTCTGTGAGACTTTGAATGCAGACCGCTTTGACTGATTGTTGTTGTAAAGAAATATCTGACCATGTTGATCTTGGTGTATGCACTACGCATTTTAAAAATATTGTATTCATACACGATTTCAATTGTGAGTTTAAATTACATATAATAAAATAAATAAATAAATAAATCTTGAAATTGAAAGAAAAATTAACTTAATTAAAAGCATTAGTTTGTTTTATATCAGATAAATTATATCTGTAAATTATCAATTTATTTAGTAACCAAGGAATTTTAAAATAATTATTTCACTAAAACTGGGGGGGGGGGCGGGCTCCCCCGGCCCAGGACTAGAACCGCCTCTGGGTACTGCACCTATAACGCCTTTACAAGTTGAAGCTGTGCTATATAACTACATACCTGAACGAAGGTTTGGACTACTGTCATAAAGCATAGGTAACCAGATATTATTGTCCTAAGCCAACTCCGACTATGCTTTATGACAGCATTCGAAACAGTATATAGATACATCACCGAGATGAAATAATCTTTATGCGGCCAATTTAATTACTAAGGCAACATTGAAAAATGGTTTCTAAATTTCCCATATACCGTCAATATAGTAAAATCTATACTATTTCAAACTTTTGTTGAGGTACTGGTTTGTAATTTGACTTCTTGACTGTGTGGTGTAACCATATTCTAACCAGTAGTTAGAATAGGATTACTCCTACCATTTTCAAACATAGGTATTTTGGAATAGACCAAGAGGCATAGACCAAAAGATGGCTGGATGAAATAGGTACAAAATAAGCATAATCATCAAAGATGGGAGTTCAAAGAGGCGGCTTGTTCCCACACCTTGCCTGCTGGAGTGGAGAACCAATGAATATTATGAGTACACATTCGATGAATACAGGTCATTTTCTTAATGCAAGTGAAGCTGATAAATACAATACAGAAATCCCTTAAATATATCTGACAATATTGGATCACAGAAATGACTATATAATAACTCTCCTCAAGTGATTATAACTGCTGTGTGACCCAAAACTTCTGCTGTCCAGTCAGACACATTTAGCCATTTATACCATGAAGAGGATTAGTTTCAAAATCTTAGATCAAGATAGTGCAGAGGGAGAAGTCGCCCAATAATGATAGTGGTAGTGTAAGTGTATGAACACTCCGGCACAGCAGGAATTTCAGATTTGAAACCACAGACAGCAGGAATTTCAGATTTGAAACCTAACTGTGGTTTTACTTGACAGAAACAATAAAAAGGTTTCTAATGAAATGGATACACAAACACACATTTAAATGATTGTGAGTAACATATAACCTATCCAACCTGCATCCAAGTCACAATGACACATACCTTAACATAGAGAGGTAGAGTGCAGTCTTGAACCGAGGACTTTACACAGTCCTGAACCTTGCTATCCACACTATGATTATATTGCATAACTGATGACATAAGGATAGTCTGTGCCTCTGGTTTCCCAAGGTCAGGCATCTGCAACCATAATTACAGAACATTTGAAGTAATACCCTTGTATAAATGGAAAGCAAGGAAAACATTACAGAGGGAAGAGTTTAAATTTGCTGCTGAAATGACACTTAATTTGCACAACCACCATACCAGCTTTATTTTTTAATAATCCATTCTTTTTTGTTTTCCCATATTCACATGACCTTGCCAGTTTGCCTTAAATGGTATCAGTGTGTGGAAGGTTCTAACTGGTCATCAAAATATAACTACAGTAAATTCAGGATTGTCTAAATTGAAAGGCACACAATTGGACAAAATGTCAAAAATAATATTGAAGGGACAACAAGGTGCTCACATTAATCTGGCAGTTCCAAAAATCCTGTCCACTTTCGAACAATTTTGTAACAACCCAGAATACAATACCTTCTTCAAGACAGACTAAAATGGGAAATAAATCATCATGAATGAGCGGTCTCCATTTAGTTCTCTCCAAGAATATCTCCTCCTCCACGACCTGCTGAAAATCCAGACCTCTCCCTGCAAGATCATTTCTAACCTGGTCGATCCATGGGAAATAAATATATATGAAAATTGTCTACAATACATATGGGATCACAGTCAAAATGATTCTCGAAAACACTTAAATTCATCTTCCAATGCTAATGACAAGAAAATATTTATAATGTCCGAGTTGGTAAGGTTACGTTCTTTCTTGGCAGACAACATAGCTTGTTCTACTCACTGGTCTAACAAAGTTTGCACTATACAGTAGATGTAAAGTTTTGAAGCCATTTTTATTTCAGTGTGGCCTATAGAAACTGTTATTTGCAGCTCTTCAGTCTGTCAAGAAAATTTACCCGAAGACTAGGTGGGGTACGATGTAATATATGTACAGAAAATAAATAACACTCCTGGAAAAAATTATATATATTAGTTATGATCTCTGCCCCTACCATAAGTGATCATAACTAATACATTTAATTTTTACCAGGATTGTTATTTATTTTCTGTACATATCTACTATATATTTGTCAAATACCACTCACTCATTCATCACGAAATCTCAGAAACCACCAAACGGATTGGAATGAAATTTGGTATGCAGCTTCCTCAAGGGCCGTACGTGCTCGCTAAGAAAGGTTTTCAAGAAATTCACTCTGGATCATGGTCAAACCGTGAAAAAAAAACCAGCCTCAATAATGCCTAAGTCCAGTGCTTGATTTGTAAAAATAGAGGTTCCGGTACTGTGGGCTACCGGGTGGTGATGGGAGGGGTGTTATGGATTATTAAAATATAGAGTTCTAAAAACGATATTTTAATGATTTTCTGAACACCTTTAAAAGTTAATCAATGGACAAAATAGCAATCTAATCTTGATTGCAATTTTAAATTAAATTGAGACTGCTGTAGCAACATTTTTCTTACCATAGCCGTTGGCCTATATTAAATTTCAATGTAGGCCAACTAGGCTACCATTCAAACAATGAACAATAATTCAATTTTTTTTACCCAATTTAAAAAATTAAATACATCTGGTTTGAAAATACACCCATGTACACCAACAATCTTTTATTTCTAGTTTTATAATTTTGTATTTACAATTTTCTGAAATAATTATCCAGTCAAAGACCAAGTTGACCTTGACTTACAACTGACGTTCCACAGTTCTAAAAATTATGTTATATATTCTACTTTTCTCCCGATCAGAGGTTTCGGTACAGCGTACCGTCACAAACCTAGCCCTGCCTAAGTCTATAGTTGCTAGGCAATGCGGGCTGCATCACGTCGCCCCTACCAGTGTTTTGGTGCTTTGCAGCCAGTGAGCTGTGTGGGTGCGCCATCTGAACAGCAGCCTCAATTTCTACAAATTTACTTTGCAGGTTTCTCCAATTGCAGGATCTGTTACACAAGCATAATAGACACATTCAGGATTTTATAACAGCAATGGAATCAGTTCCTGATGGCAATCAAGACTTCTGGGTGGTTATCAAAGCTGACAAAAGACCTCTTGGCGAGCACAGAGGCCGCTATAACGCCCCTAGCACTAAGGAAGTGGCGGTTTTAATTGTTGGTCAGGAGTTTGAGAAAAGGGATATTGTACTCCACAGCTTCGTATTAGTGAAACACATCGCGCGTATGAAGCTCTGCAATATCCGCTTATGTTCTGCCGTGGAGAAGATGGCCACTGCATTAATATCCCTCAATGTCACAACAGCACTCAAGACCGTGTCTGCCGCTAACTTTTACAGCTTCAGAATACTTGAGCGCGAGGGTGATAATTCTTATCTTTTGTTATTTCGCAATCTTCTCAATCAGTTTCTGGTTCACATGTATGCAAAGATTGAGACAGAGAGACTACTTTGGATTGGCATCAATCAGAAAAAGATGAGAAGTGAGGAATATGTGCAACTGAAGGACGCAATGAGTAAAGATGACAGCTGTTTGTCAGATATTGGTAAAATGGTCGTGATGCCATCGACTTTCACTGGAGGTCCGCGCTATATGCATGAACGCACTCAGGATGCTATGACTTACGTGCGCCATTTTGGACGTCCTGGTCTTTTTATAACATTCACCTGCAATCCAAAATGGTCCGAAGTAGTCGAGCACCTGAAACAAGGTCAATAACCTCAATATAGGCATGATTTGGTAGCGTGGGTATGCCATTTGAAGGTCAAGCACATGATAAGACTTCTTACTAAGGGTTGTATCTTTGGTCCTTCAAGGTGTCACATGTATTCCATTGAATGGCAAAAGCGAGGATTACCTCACGTTCACATACTTCTGTGGCTGGAAGAAAAGCTAAGGCCTGAAGACATCAACAAGGTGATCAGTGCTGAGATTCCTGACCCAAATCTTGACCCTGCTCTCCATGAGATTGCCAAGGCAACCATGATCCACGGTCCATGTGGAGTTCTCAACAGGAGTTCGTCTTGCATGGTGGAAGGAGTGGCACCAAGAAGTACCCCAGACCACTTATCAAGGAAACCCAAACCGGGGAAGATGGATATCCCAAATATCGCAGCCTGCCCACTTTGGAGGGTGGGGTTTTTATTATTAAAAAGGGAGTGGAAATTGACAATAGCTGGGTGGTACCCTATAACCCTGTCCTATCTGCACCTTCTCAGATCATATCAATTTTGAGTACTGCAACTCTGTAAAGTCAATAAAATACATTTGCAAGTATGTTAACAAAGGTTCCGACCAAGCTACTTTTAGCATCTGAGAGTTTGACGAAGTTACGAGATATGAATCAGGACGCTACATCAGCAGCTCAGAGGAGGCTTGACGCATATTCTGCTTCCTCATACATTAACGCTATCCTTTGGTCCTGCAACTTGCCATCCACCTCGAGAACAGCCAGCGGGTATACTTTAATGAAGAGGACGTTCGTGACCAGTTTAACAGCCCTCCAAACACAACTCTTCTTGCTTTCTTCAAACTATGCCGATCCGATAAATTTGCTTCAACACTTTTATATTGTGAAGTTCCATCCTATTTCGTTTGGAAAGGTAACAAGTTCTGTGGAAGGAAACAAGGAAAGCCATCCCAGGCCATCCTGGTGTGAAAAAAGATCAGACCCTTGGCAGAGTTTACACCGTACTCCCTGGTAATGCCGAGAGCTACTACCTCCGCCTCCTTTTACATAAAATCTCTGGCCCTCAGTCTTTTACTGACCTCAAAACCGTGGCAGGGGTGGTTCAACCAACATTTCTAGAGGATGATGCGCACTGGGACCGCACGCTAGAGGAAGCGTCCTCCACCGACTCCCCCCACAAGATACGCGAGCTGTTTGCCATCTTACTGGTGTTTCGTCAAGTGAGTGATCCCATCATGCTCTGGAAAAAACACAAAGACAGCCTCGCGGAAGATATGGTGAGAGAGGTTCAGAGGCAGTGTGCTGATGTCAACCTGGTCATTGGCGTTATCTACAACAGGTGTCTGCTGCTTCTTGAGGATTTAGTACTAAAAATGTCTGGTCAACAACTAGAACGCTTTGGACTTCCGTCGCCTTCTCGAGAACCAGACTCCGTCATTGTTCACCGAGAATATGTCAGTGAACTATCTTACGACACAATGAAGTTGTCCAAAGTGGTTGCTGATAATGTTCCAAAATTGAACAACGAGCAGAGATTGGCCTATGACAAAATAGTTCGAAATGTTGTTTCAGAATATGGTCAGCTCTTTTTTCTGTATGCACCAGGCGGAACTGGCAAAACCTTCCTGATTAATCTCCTGCTCAGTACATTTAGAAGTCGACAGAATATTGCCATCGCAGTTGCCTCCTCGGGTATTGCAGCAACCCTACTGGATGGTGGAAGAACAGTGCATTCTGCCTTCTAGCTCCCTCTTAACCTCAGTCACGCTGCATCTGCCCTTTGTAACATCTCTAAGCAAAGTGGCACAGCTCGGGTGCTGAGAGACAAAACTAATTTTTTTTGGGATGAATGCACGATGGCACACAAAGGAGGAGTCGAGGCATCGGACAGAACATTTAGGGACATAAGGGGTAACAACCAACTTATGGGTGGAGTCACAGTACTTCTTGCCGGTGACTTTAGAGGTTCAACAGACCCTCCCTGTCATACCCCATGGAACACGGTCTGACGAAGTAAATGCCTGTCTAAAATTGGTGTTAAAAACACTCTCGATAGACACGGCAGTAGGCTAGGGGACCTGCCTTAAATCAAAGCTCCCCGTCGTATATTGCACCCGATTTTCAATTTCAACGCTCTTATGTTGCCTTCATTATCTTCCACTACAGAAAAAATCTATATAGCTTATGTTATAACGGGATTCCAAATGTTATTGCGGGCAAAGCCGCGGGTAACAGCTAGTATTACATATATTGTACTCCACCCAGTCTTTGGGCAAATTTATGTTGACCGACTGAAGAGCTAAAAATAATTGCACTATAAATTCCACAACAGATTAAACATGGTGTACAAGTGAATCACCTGAGAAGCATAACATATGCTTTGATATACCTGCAGACACACAGCTATATATGATCACAAAGTTCATTTAATAATAATAATAATGTTATTAGTTTTACGTCCCTTTTAACTACTGTAGGTTTTAGAGAAGCCGGGGTGCCGGAATTTTGACCCGAAAGGGATTTTTAACATGCCAGTAAATCTACTGACACTACTCCCTCGCATTGGCACACCCTCATATGCCAACTGACTGCGCTGGGATTCGATCCTGCACCTTGGGAACAGCTGGCGAGAACGTTACCGCCGAGACACACAGCCAGGTACAACGCTCATTTACTGTATTTGCAACATTGTTATCATGTAGTCCTGTGTACTTGGGTGTGTGTGGATTCCATCTGATAACCTGTGTAATTATATATTTGTGTATTCGTAATTGAGGTTAGATTTTGGCTAGGAGATGGCTGTGACCTTAATTTAGGTACCATTCCAGTATTTAACTGGAGTAGGAGGTGGAAAACCACAGAAAACCATTTCTGGAATGGCTGAACCCACTTATTCTCAATGCTGCATCACTAGACTTAATATACCCCCATTTTAGCCCTTGGACCAGAATTAAATTTCTTAGCAGAGCCGGGAATTGAACCTGGACCTTCACAGTGACAACTAAGAATGTAAGTGTTTACACCATGAGGTGGACTTCACTAAGTTTAGACAGCATCATAAGTATCGCATAGTTGTGATCAAGCATTGCAAAATAACTATCATTCTCCATGCTCGCAATATTGCAATGAAACAATGAAAAGGTTAAAAAAGTCAGCATCATGCAACATGAGCCCAAAACGTTTCAACAGGACGTCTTTGAAACTAACCAATATCAAATGATCCTGTGAGTAGCATTCCTGCTAATTTCAGTAGACAAACATTCTGTTGGTTTCGGGCTTCTCCACATTTGTAATCTTACTACAACTAATTTTATGATCTGACTGCTGACTACAAGCTATTGGGAGACTGTATACACCATTTCTAGGTTCAGTACCCAGTTCTATTCTTTCAGTATCAGTAGCCACATCCCTCGTTTACAGGCATAGGTCTAGCACGACTTATTATCAGCCACTGGATAATTCTGGTTTATTTTTATTGTGGCAGAGACATACCCAGGAATTTTCCGGAAGAGGATTTGTTTTGTTTTCACCCCAGCTCGAATGATTTAATCTCCAAGGGATCTTAACTTATGGAACATTTTTGGCAAGTTCGATATTTCCACTCATTTTCACTTTGTTCAACTCTATCCTACCTCAATAATTGTAATGTCCTTCTAATTTTCCCAAGGGTATTAGGGCAAAATACCCTCAAATTTTCACCTTTCATGGTCCTCCTCAGTTTTAATACTAATCCAATTTCCTCCATTGTTTAAAAATATTTGTTTATTAGAGAATTGGATTTCCTCAATAAACCTCCTGCACTGAAACATCAAGCTTTATTCAGAGTGATGTAACACTGTGAATCAATACAACTTCTGATTTTACAGGCACGAGAAGTAGCATGTCCTCATTAAAAGTTGTCTGCTAGTTTAAGAGGGCCCCAATTATGATTTGATTGGTTCATGAGACTTAAAAGGTAATGGATCATTATCAGTGGCGTAGCTAGACTTGAAGGTGCCCCGGGCCAAGAAGTTGAAATGGGGCCCTCACTATCTTTTGAAAACCTGACCTAACTGCCGGCCTTTAATATTAATAATGTTCGAAGATAAGAACTTATCAAAGTGACTTTATGCACTCTTCGAATTCCTCCCCACTTGCCACTTCCCATTTTCTATAAATATTTCATTTATACATTGGCTGTTGTCTCCATAAAATGTCATATATAATTATGATAAATAATAGCTACCGGTATAGCTTTTCAATTTGTGAAATTGTGATGTCGTAATAAGAAAAATACGTCTACACAAATATCAATTAGAAAGAGAAGAGAACTGTAAGTAAATATATACAGTATTATAGGCTAAGTACACATATTTGTTCTTTTATTACTGACAATAATGTAGCTAGAGTAGAAAACAAAGGGGAACAGATAGGATCGTCTATGAAGTACTAGGCTTTAAAAATAAAATACACGCCAGGTCGAAAGCTCAAAATTATAAATGTATTGTACAAATTACTTGAAATAAAATAAATCTATAAATTTTTACTCATTGTTTATGAAAAAAATTGTTGAGTTATTATTAAAGAAACTATTTAAAACAAATAAACTTATCAACTAACCTAATTTACACAAAACTTTTTTTCCTACTCTTTGGGTCTGCAAACATGTTAATTACTGGTACATTAGAGAAGTTAAGTTTTCGAGCTCTTTCATTTTCAATCGATAAAAGGGCCAACACACTTATGTTCTTGGCTCATTGTGCTTCTTAGGTAGGACTTGATAATTTTCAGTTTGGAAAAAGATCTTTGTGCTTCAGCCACTGTGATGGGTACAGTCAAGAACGTAAAACAAGCCGTACACACGTCATGATACCTTGCAACCAGAATGTGATTTTCAATGTAGAGGAGGTCTATCAGTTGCTTAACAGTCGACATTTTCTTAATTTTAGAGGAAAAAGATGCACGCACGCTGGAAATTTGTGCAGGAAATGTTGACGACACATCATTTGAAATAGTCTCAGCGAAACCTTTTGCCTCTTAAACAGTTCGTCATCTGGAGACATTTAGATACGATGTTCAGTTGCAGCAAAATCTTTGTACAACTAACAGAAGCACAAATTCAAAACTTTCAATTTTCTTTTTCAATCCTATTGCATCATTCCTTTCTTTTGCCTTATTACTTGTCAAAATAAGTTGGGATAGCTCTCTTAATATATCGCCAAACCTCTTCTTTTTAAGAAAAAAACTGGTTTGTACGGTACCTTAAAATAAAAAAATCTTGTTGGGTTGAGTGTTTATAACGTTATGTTTACATTTTCAGATACCGGTACATCTTGCAGCACCAGCCAGTGTTTCATACTGTGTCCAAACAAGTTGTAGACATTTAGTATATCCTTAAAATCTGCGATATTTCACGATTGGATTCTACAGCGTCTTTCAACGCCAGATTTAAATTGTGACTTGTACGAAATATGCATGTGGCACAACTTCTTGAATCTTTTTCTGCACTCCATTGAAGAGGCTACTCCACTCATTACGCTAGCGCCATCATAACATTGGCAACGACATTTTTTCTATTCAAGACCTTGATCTTTAATAGATTCCACTATTTTACTTGCCAATCCAAATGCACTTTGATCTTCTACTTTTGTAAAATAAGTACACGTCTCGCAAATCTTTATTTCTTTGGGTTTATTTTTTTCATCATTTACCACTTGGACGTACCTGAAAACTTCACTTAACTGATCAACTTTACTTATATCCTGTGTATTATCCATAATAACAGAGAAATAAGGAGATCCCTGTATTTCATATTTGATTTCTTTCAGTATCGTACGGTACTTCATCTTCCATCAAAAAAATAACTTCATTTTGGATGCTAGGGCTTAAATAGTTTACACTTTCTGCTGGTTTTTCAAAAGGGTTTTTAGTACAGGGACATAGTCAGACAGGAGTTCTATTATAGACAAGAAATTTCCTTTATTTGGATCTTCCATCTTACTACTTCTTCCGCGGAAAGCAAGGTTACAGGTGGCCATATTTAATGAAACATTATCTTTTCTTTCTAGAACGTTCCTCCAGTAATTTTTCTCTTCTTTTAACTGTTTTTCTAAAGCATCACTCATTGTTTCATCATTCCTAACACAAGAAAATATGTGGTCATCCGATTGTTCATGAGTTTTAATTCTATCACAAAGATGTTTCCAGTCGTTTAGTCCCGTACTACCGAAAGTGTTCTCTGAATGTTGTGGGAACAGCCAACATGGTTGACAGTAGACACGGTCTAACTTTTACGAATAGCAAAGCCAGAGTCTGTTACATTTCATCCCAGAACCTGATATCAAACTGTACTAATTAGTTGAAAATGATATTTTAAACCTTCGTCCATCAGGCTATTTTGGAAAGGGACCACGAGGTTGACAAGGTCCTGATGCTATGATTAACCTTTTCATTGCTGGATTATTGACTGGACTGGGAAATTCAATTTTGTCTTGCAAAACTTAATTTTCATCGTGTCCAGTTCAGTCAAGCTTACTGCGTCCTTGTTATTATTGACTGACTGATCAAGACATGAAAGGCCACTATGAGTGGTCGGAACATCGATTTTATGTACTTCAGACTGTTGATGAGCGTCAACATCTGAAAAAAATGCATTGTGAATAATATTGAGGAATAAGATTTAGAGTAGTGGTGTATAGTTGATTGCAGTGTGTTATTTGTAGAAACAGATTCAACTAACTGTTGAACTAAGAACTAACTGATTATTGGTTGGTTAACGGGACAGAAAAAACTGTATCACCAATGATAGTCGTCCGTTGAAACGATGCATACTGTATACCCGATACAGTGTGATTTTTGATGTGAAATGAAAAACGAACATGTGCTCAGTCCAAGTGAAGTGAATCAACCGTCGCAATTCGCAAACCGCTTCATTGTTTGTTTTTATCACACATTCTATGCTTCTTATAATATTAACGTAATATGATATTAGTTTGCTATAAAATATTACGTCCTGACCAAATTGTTAATGGAACTCTTAAAAACAATAATTTCACTTTGCTTAAAAACTTATAACACTTTTAAAATATAGTTAACTTTGGTTTCTTCTTACCTTCATTATTTTAATTTTCTTAGTTTTGATATCGTTTCTGCACCAAAACGTACGCTAAACCTGATTGAGTTTGAGGGTGCAACCATGCAGTTAACGATTTAGTACAAACACGAACCGTCTCCTCTTTTTTTCTTTTATCCTTCCTTTTTTTTAGCTCAACTTTCATAAGTACATTTCAAAGCGTCGTTAAAAAAATAGCACAATGCAAGCCACAACTTAAATTCAGCCACTTAACCGGGCTCCGCTGTGGCGACGTACCAACTACACTACTGCTACTACTCTGCTACTGTGCATTGCTGTGGTGTGATGACGCAGTGGAGGGGGAAGGGGAGGAACGATGAGTCATGGTCATGCGCTGAATGGGGAACAATGCATTGTCTGTCCGGCGCCTGGGTCGGGCGCCCGGCTATCAAAAAATACTCATAGAATACCACACAAATCGATGGATATATCTTTCATACAGATTGCACTGAGCGTGACTAGTATCTAAACACAAGTTTAGATGCATAGTTCAGAAAACAATTGGGGCCCCTGAACTAAATTGAATTCTCAAATATGTTTTCTAATACTACTTTTATTTATTATCATTTATTTATAATATTTCTTTTAGGGTTTGGGGGCCCCGTAACCTCGGGGGGGCCCGGGGCGGTGCCCCGCTTGCCTCATTGTAGCTACGCCACTGATCATTATAGTAGAACTCTTTCTCCTTGAATTTGAAAAAAGAAAAATAATAATACCAATACTGGTACCTTAATAAGATTGCCTGCACTGCCAAGTTTCTTTGACACCTCAGGATACATTGGGCTGTCCTCGGCCACTGTCAGTACCAGCTTAACGTTCTCAGGTAATTCTGTTGGTAGCCAATCAAGGGTCTGTGTCCCATACTCTCGCACCTGAAAATACGTGATGTTTTGACCAATACAAAATACAGCACTATATTTATAAGAAAAGAAACCTTTTAGAGAAATTTTGCATCCTCAACACAAAAAGAAATTTAGCATCAACACAAAAAGAAATTCATGGACAAAGTCACAGGATCTTAATTTGTAGTTTCTACACAACATTTTAATTTACCTGATCAATACCATCAATCATGATAACCTGCGTTCGCTGCACTCCCGAGGCTGCCAGCAGTATCGGGAGATGATCTTTGTAACTCTGGATATTCTTTCGATGAAAAAATAAAGAAATCACTCTTATCATTTCTGCCATTTTACAAACGAAACATCCAAGCATGCCAGGTTGAAATAATACGGTATTTAGTGTCTTACCTGGCTATCCCAATAGTGATGACCATATGTTATAACAGATACTTGGTCCACAATGCTTCTCAACAGCTGTTCCGTTGTTTGACTTTCAGCAGAGATACCTACAAATCTCACAGCTAAAGCAGCATCAGGAAGCCAGGTATGGAGGCACTGAGCAGCTCGGGATAACAGGGTGCTCTTCCCACAGCCATGAGGGCCATACAGCACTAGGGGAACCTTACTCACTCCTGCCACATAGCTGTAACAATAGAGATATAATCTATCATAGCACTAAGCCAGGTATGGAGGCACTGAGCACCCCTCCTTCACACACATTTATTCATTTTCTTTGACAACAACAACAACAACTTCTAGTTCTACTTTAACCTATGCACGGCCAAACAAAATCTCCCTTGAAGTACACTATACAAAATGAAATTGAATGATCAGCCCAAAACCATGATCTAAACCCAATTGAACAATACTGGGATGAAGCCATTCGAACCCATTTTTGAGTGTTGCCTTACAGGGGCGGATACAGGATTTGTTTTCGGGGGGGGGGGGAGTGGGGGATCTGATGACTTGCTACAATTAGAAAATATGGAAATGTCATCGAATGCATAAACATATGTCAGATTTACAGAGTTATACAATTACATTTAAGGAAGAAGCCAACGAGGCTTTTTACACATTTTATCCAGTACTTCTTGAGTTTTAATTTCCACATTTTTATGTTCTGTATATACATTAACGGTAGTCCATTCAAACTGTCTGCTCCCATGGTGCTCCTCAAATAGGTCTTCAGATACCATAATGTTCTGGTGTTGCTGTAGTTACCGGTAAAGTGCAGAAAATCTTCAACGCCTTGTGTTTGAAGGGGAAAATAATTTCATTACACCTATTCAAAGACGATATAAAATCCTCATTCTGTTCAAGGAAACTTCTTCTCCACATGTTTAGCTCACTGAAGAATAACTCTGGTATTGCATCAATATGATCCGGCCATTGGTTTATGGCATCAAATGCTCTTTGCAGATGTTCACCTGAGGCTTGCACTATGCTTTATGGCAGCAACGTTTGTGTGGTTTGTAGGATCCCTTTATGATTCAAAAATCTGTCCTTGAGCTGACTCATGAAATAATCTATGAAAGGAAGGGAAATTGAAAGCCTGTAGTACATTACATGTATGGTACATTTAGTATTTTAACGAAAATAATGTAGAAAACGCTCAGATCATTTGATGAATATATTGAATTAATGTGAATACTTTTATCTTTAGTTACGTCGTCCTTAATAGTTTCGAAATTTCTGGGGGGGGGTTACAAGCCTCCCCCCCCCCCCCTCAGGATCCGCCCCTGTATGTCTTATTCTTCTTCTTCTTCATTTGCTTTAGTGTTTGTCCTGCCTCGTGACAGGGTCCGCTATGTGAATCCGCGTCACCACTTTACTCGGTCATGGGCCATGTACGAATGTAGGTCGACGTGTTTCAGATCCCTGTGTAGTGCATCGGCCCAACGTCTCGGTCGCCCCTTTAGTCTTTTCCCGGCGACCTTTAGTGTGTAGCTCTGTTTTGCAATGGTGTCCGCTCCTGACCGTAGCACATGCCCAACCATCGCAGACGATCCTCACGTATTTTGTTGTTGATTGCCCTATTGACAATTGGTATTACAACTTCTCAGTTGGTCAACACAATATAGTCCTAATTACTGGAACAAGCAAAAGAATAACCTGCGATTAAAATATATACAGTAGAGCATCGATAATCCGGACGTCAAAAATCCGGATTCAATTCCCGTAAAAAAGTTGTAGTGAATACATACATACACATTTGTCAAAACCAAAGCGTTGATGCGACAGGCAGGGCGGGGTCGTCTTACCGCTACGAATCAAAGACTTGGCCGCAGAAAAGCTAACCACTACTGCAGCTCAAAAATCAATAACAGATTTTTATAAGAGCTCTGACAAAGTATAGTATTCTGTAAATATGTACATATTGTACATGCATTATATATGTATGTATATTCTTCCATCAAAATACATTATAAGCTCTTATTAATTAACTAGCGGACCCGTGCGAGAACTCTTAGCATAATGTGCGCCCCATGTGTACAGACTACCCGCCTGGCCTAGTGCTATGCGGGCTGTAGGCAACAGAGTTCTCGCAGTGGCTATCGTCTTGTTTATTTGTTTAAAAGCACTATATAAATAAATAAATATATTTCCGTTGACTTTTCAAGAAATGCAAGATTTTTCCTGTACTATTAAGACGATTTGGAAGATTTTGGTACAAACCACACTTTCTAACTCCTTCTGGTTTAGGGAGCTTGAGTTCTGTGAAACATACATCTTAGCCTTAGCGTATTATATAATAAGATGTTTTTATTTATCTGCTCCAATTATTTAACCACTAAAGTAAATTATTAACGGTTTTAGCAAGTTTCCTTTTTGTTATGAACTCAAACAACCTTTTTTTGGGTTCTTTTCGAAAATCCAAACATGTTCATAATCCGGACAGGGTCCGGTCACAATCCGGATTAGCGATGCTCTGCTGTATGTTTATTTGTTATGGACTACAGAAGAGTGAGAAAACTAAAGGTGACATGTTTCACTCATCAAGTGAGCATCAACAGATCCAAATATTCAAGGCAATAGCTCTCTAAAACACTACCAAATCCACAATGCCACCCACAAACAAACTCTGCTCTCCAAAAACAAAAGAAAAAGCATGGCATGAACTTAGAAAGTGTGGCAACTATTATTTATAAATGCAAAAGCATTAAGGACACTTAAAAAGAACTACGGTATTTATTTTAATACCACAATGTTACAAGAGTGAGAAATGATGATTCCATTAACAAACAGTCACCCTCCACAAAGGGGTGGCCACGACTGCTGTCCTATAAGTTCAAAACTAGAATTTTAAATTAATAAGCAGACGTACAAAAACGTACTGCAACGTACAAAAACAGTGCTTGTATATTAATAATGTGTTTAAACACTATAATGCTTAATGATGGAGCACTCAGGTTCAAATGATATTATTGAATGTCTAAGTAAAAGCAGTTAAGTACATAATTCATGCAGTTTATTATATCGATCTTTATGTTAGTAATTGCAAGTGTCCCATGAAATGTTTATTGCATGTACAATTTTGTCTATTTCATTATCTTAAAAAAAAGTATAACGTAAAGGTCTACCCAGTCAACACCATATATTTTATCATATATTCTTCTTCTTTTTCTTGTTCCATATAGGCCAACTACGGACCACAATTTCAACTATTTTGTTTGGAGTGGGTCTTTTATGTTTGCACAGTAGTCATGCATCCTCTGGCTGTGTTCCTTTCTCTCCTTTGTCCAGAGGGCACCTGTCTTCTTCCTTGGGGGTTTTTCCTGGAACTTCATTTGCTTAAATTTACTCCTGCGAGACGTTCGATCTTTAATGTCTTTTTCTGTAACTCCCAGCTCCAGCAGATCTTTGTGCACTTCTATCAGCCACAGTGACTTGGTCTTCCTTCTTTGCCAGTATGTGAGAAGCTGGTTGGTCAGCCTGGTGGGATGCATCCTGGAGACGTTTCCATAACATGCTAGACGTCTCTTCCTGGCCATGTCTGTAATTCTTTCAGAGTATCTAAGCAAGCAAGCTTGTAGTTTAACGTGACCGTTAATCTCGAGATCATGAGCCACGGGACCTCCTTTTTACGTGGAATCCGAACCACAGGACATGGCATTTCACTTCGAAAATCTCACATGCATTGACCGGGAATCGAACCCGGATCGCCTTGGTGAGAGGCATACAGCTAGACCGCTGAGCCACCACGCCCCTTTCAGAGTATCTATAGAGCTCCTGGTTGGGTTGTCTTTTGTAATTACTCCCTTACTTTACTGGTCCCAATATCTTCCTCATTATCTTCTTCTCTTGGATTTCTAGTTGTGTGTGAGTCCTTTCCTGTTTAATATGAGGCATTCAGAGGCATATAAGGCTTCAGGGCGGATGACCGTTTGATAGTGCTTCATTTTGGTGTTGCGGGAGAGGCACTTCTTATTGTAGGTGTTCTTAGTCAGGTAGTTCTAGTGTATTTACTCTAGTTGTTAATGCTGTTCCTTCGGAGAGATTGGGTTCCAACCATTCACCCAAGTACAGGGCTATTACAAATGATTGAAGCGAATTCATAAATTCACTGTAGCTCCATTCATTGACATATGGTCACGACTCACTACAGATACGTAGAAAAACTCATAAAGTTTTGTTTGGCTGAAGCCGCACTTCAGGTTTCTGCCGCCAGAGCGCTCGAGAGCGCAGTGAGACAAAATGGCGACAGGAGCCGAGAAAGCGTTTGTCGTGCTAGAAATGCACTCACATCAGTCAGTCATAACAGTGCAACGACACTTCAGGACGAAGTTCAACAAAGATCCACCAACTGCTAACTCCATTCGGCGATGGTATGCGCAGTTTAAAGCTTCTGGATGCCTCTGTAAGGGGAAATCAACGGGTCGGCCTGCAGTGAGCGAAGAAACGGTTGACCGCGTGCGGGCAAGTTTCACGCGTAGCCCGCGGAAGTCGACGAATAAAGCAAGCAGGGAGCTAAACGTACCACAGCCGACGGTTTGGAAAATCTTACGGAAAAGGCTAAAGCAGAAGCCTTACCGTTTACAATTGTTACAAGCCCTGACACCCGATGACAAAGTCAAACGCTTTGAATTTTCGGCGCGGTTGCTACAGCTCATGGAAGAGGATGCGTTCTGTGCGAAACTTGTTTTCAGTGATGAAGCAACATTTTTTCTTAATGGTGAAGTGAACACACACAATGTGCAAATCTGGGCGGTAGAGAATCCTCACGCATTCGTGCAGCACATTCGCAATTCACCAAAAGTTAACGTGTTTTGTGCAATCTCACGGTTTAAAGTTTACGGCCCCTTTTCTTCTGCGAAAAAAACGTTACAGGACACGTGTATCTGGACATGCTGGAAAATTGGCTCATGCCACAACTGGAGACCGACAGCGCCGACTTCATCTTTCAACAGGATGGTGCTCCACCGCACTTCCATCATGATGTTCGGCATTTTTTAAACAGGAGATTGGAAAACCGATGGATCGGTCGTGGTGGAGATCATGATCAGCAATTCATGTCATGGCCTCCACGCTCTCCCGACTTACCCCATGCGATTTCTTTCTGTGGGGTTATGTGAAAGATTCAGTGTTTAAACCTCCTCTACCAAGAAACGTGCCAGAACTGCGAGCTCGCATCAACGATGCTTTCGAACTCATTGATGGGGACATGCTGCGCCGAGTGTGGGAGGAACTTGATTATCGGCTTGATGTCTGCCGAATCACTAAAGGGGCACATATCGAACATTTGTGAATGCCTAAAAAAAACTTTTTGAGTTTTTGTATGTGTGTGCAAAGCATTGTTAAAATATCTCAAATAATAAAGTTATTGTAGAGCTGTGAAATCGCTTCAATCATTTGTAATAACCCTGTACTTGAATTTGTTGGTTTTCGTAATCCTTCCCTGTTCTAGAAGTAGTTCATGAGGGGATTCACTGATGTTCATGATGTATTATGTTTTCTCAAATCTATTATTATTACAGTAGAACCCCTTTTTAACGAATCTCAGGGGTATTTGATATTTCTTCCTTAGAAGGGGGTTTCCCTTGGTTGGTTGGTTCTTAAGTTTAGGGGCTGCGACAACGCGGTCATGTAGCCCCGTGTACTTTGGGTGTGTGTAGAATCTGTCTGATAACCGGTGTTAATAGTGATGACTGTATTAGTGTGTGTTATCTGTTTTTCAATTCAAGTAAGAACTGCAAACTTTTAAATTTTTCAAATAGTTCCTACTTTTGCCACCAAACGCCACTGTCAACGACTACTAAAAAGGGGGTTCGAAGAAAATAGGCTATATATCACAAGAAATAATTATACCGGTACATTTATGTCTTCAACTAATGTAATGTCAAGAAATAATAAATGAACATGTTAAGAAATACTAAAAAGTCAAATTAACTCAAGAATAACAGAAAATATTTACGAAACAGCACAGGTAACGGATTCCTTAGTGGTCCATTGGGAGCACAAGCTGCAGCAAGGAAAGGAGAAATAGGTATTACTGACTTGTAATTGTAACTTGAAGGAACAGAGGCCTAACATATATTAAGGATATTTGTGAAGGCAGATCATGAGAACTATGAGAATAAGCATAAGGTATTAACCTTTACTTTCTGAAGTAGTCCAGTAAAGTAGTTTGCTTCCTCTTGCCCAGATGTCTCACGGAAAGAAGTTTTCTCTCAATTTGGTTGAGAGTGTTGATGAGCTCTTCATCCACACTGGAGGAGGAGAAGTACCAGCGGACAATATCCAGTCCTTCCACTGCTGCCCCAAAAGTTGGTTCTGCTGGATCCTCTTCTTCTTCTTCCTCTTCAGTACTTTGCCTTTTTGCATCATCACAAAGGTCTCCAACATCCATCTGTGGTGGTGAGGTTAGGATATCATCATCACAAGTAACAAATTCTTCAAATGTTGTGACAGTAGAATCCTTTGATACAACCCCCCAATCTTCCCCAATGTCATCAGTAGCGTCTTCTTCATTAAAAACTTCTGAAATAGCACCAAAACCTGCATGGCTAAAGCAGTTTTGAATAGTGGTCGTTGTGACTAGTTGCCATGCTGCTACAAACATATGCATGGCTTGGAGTATGTTCAATTTCATTACCTCATTTCTTTCGAGGAAAGAAACAGCTCTTTGAGCCAGGGCCTTCCTGTACTTCACTTTCACAGAATGAATAATGCCAAGGTTCAAAGGCTGTCATCCATGCACTTTTGTTAAAATCATATTTACATGGGAGTGTACGGGTGTTCTTGAAACATCTTGGATTCTTAAATTTTCCAATTATTAGTGGGGGTAATTTTTCACTCCCGTTGCTGTTAACACATAACAACGTTGTTAGTCTTTCTTTACCTTTTTTTTCTCCGTGGCATTTTTCTCCACGAACAGCGTATGTTTTGGACGGGAGCAAGTTGTAAAACACTCCCGTTTTATCGGCGTTAAAAATATCCTTAGCATCATATCCTTCAAGAAGTCAAGGCAACGTTTTCTATTTCCAGTATACAACTGTATCGTCATTAACTTCCACACTCTCGCCGCACATGTTTTGGAACGAAAGATTGTGCCGTTTTTTGAAGCGATCAAACCAGCCATTAGAAGCATGGAAATCGACCAAACCCAGCTTAAGTGCGATTTCTTGAGCTTTTTGTTTAAGTATGTTCCCGTCAATTGTAGCGTTCTCACTCCTTTTTCCCCTCGAACCATTTCATTAAAATGTTTTCAAGTTCCTCGTATGGCGAAGAACGAATGTTCTTCCGTATTTTTGCCCCAGAACCGCACTCAACTTCCGCGGTCAGAATAGCTTCCTTCTGTTTCATGATGCCAAACAGCGTAGAGGGTGCCAAGTCATATTTTTTTGCCATCTGTGACAAAGGTACTTGGCTATCCCTTTCAACATCCCTGATGATGTTGATCTTTTTCTGAAGAGTCAGCTTCTTACGTTTAGCAACCATAATGAATGTGTTCCGCCGTAACTTGCAGTACAACTCTTATCACAGACACAAAAAACTCGTAGCACAACTTCCAACAACACAGGAACAAAAACAGAGAATGAGCCTTCAGTCCGCGCCCCTTGCGTCCGCGTGATTCCTAAGCAGCGATTGGAGCAGCAGGACAGAAGTGCCTAGCCGGTATAAGAGCGCTGCGGCTATAGGTTAAGGCAGCTGACGTCACTGTAGGCATTACCCGACTAAAACTGTCCTAACTCCCTAACGGTTGGAGATAAGTATATGCGTTCACGGACTTTTTTGTAGAGCTTGAACAGCTCTACATTTCGTACGCATATACTTGGGGTCTATCAATGACGGTTTAGGCAGCGTAAGCCATGGAAGGCACGACTTTCTACTTATTCCGTAATTTTATCTAGAATACATTTTCATTTTGTAGAATATCCATAAACATTTTCAGTTTCTTATTGCTTATTGCTTTTAATCTTTCACCGTAAATCACGTGAAGTTTGCAAGAGACCTTTGGCCTAAATATTTATATTTCGTGAAGTTACCAGAGTCTTGCGGCATTTACGCGTAGGCCCTACGTCAGTCATGCCTCTAGGCTGTATAGCTAGTCTCAAGGTAAACCGCACTTCGTTCCCATACAGCCGTCATTCCAGTACTACCTACAGTTCAATGGACATAACTAACCAACAGCGTCTAGCGTGATAGTGACTGCTGCTTGCCGGTAACAGTGATTTCCAGAGGCCGCGACAATTTATCACTAAAGGAGCGATTTCATTTAGGGCGTCAACTTCGGACTGAGATTACGTCAAAACAAGTTTAGAAAAAAGTATCTTATCGACATATTCGTTACAACGGGATGCGCGATCGTAATTTATGTGAAATATATTCCTTAGAAGCGGAATTTTCCTTATATCGGGGTTCGTTAGAAGGGGGTTTAAATAACACTGTGCTTATGGCGATTTAGCTGGGACTTACGAAAATCTTCGTTAAAAGCGGGAATTCGTTAAAAGCGGGCACGTTAAAACGGGGTTTTACTGTATTATTATCAAAATACCCGTCAATGAACTCCTAAGGAGACGCAGATTACAGTGGTTTGGACATGTCGTGAAAATGGACAGAAATGGAACACCAAGATATTATTTCAACAGAAGTGAGAGGAAGGAGACCGGTAGGAAGGCCAAGAAATCGATGGATAGACACAGTGAAGTATGAGGTCAACAAACGGAATGTGAAATGGGAAGACGTAGAAGAACAGCAACTCTACTCCGACAGAAAGAAATAGCATGCGCTTGTATACCACACCCAAGAAACTGGAGCTGGAAAATGATGATTGTTCATTAACTAGGGAGGCCCATACATTGTTATCCAAGTTTAAAATGGGTAATGTAAGAAGTATATCAAAAGAAACATCATATGAGGCACCTAGAATCAAAACCCGCCAAATCCATATTTTATGAAAATTGAGATAAGCATTGTTTCATATAGCTTTTGCTGCGCTGAATTCATTAAAACTATCATTTTGTTACAAAACCCGCTACATCCTACTGTAAAAGGAATTCAAAGTTGAGGCTTAGTTGCAATATCCGCCAAGCCCAACGACAGTTTCGCCATTTTTGGTCACAAAACCCGCCACATCCACATCAGCCAATAGGAGCACCCAGTTCCGCCATCTTACCTTCCATGATGCTTTGCGAAGTGTGTTCTCTTTACCTACGTGCATTAGTCAGAGAATGTACCTCTGCCTGACGTGATTAGAATGGTTTATGTTGTTGTACTTTCTGATAATTTGTTTTGGATAATTTTGACAAAGAACAAGAAGAACAATAACATTTTGGTCTGGGTGATGTTTTCCACAGAACTGACATTTGCGAACACAAACGTGTCACGAAACCTGATTTTGATATGACTCACGTAAAGCCAGAAGCCATAAACAGAGGGATTGTCCTTCAGGCACAAGAAGTGAAAGATGTTTCGAGACTGCTTTCGAAGCATTTTGGAGAAAGATGGAGGGAAAATGTAGAGCTGCAGTTTTATTGCAATCTGCAAAGTCTTGGCGAACACGAAGAGAATGATGATGATTGAGAAACTAATATTGAGGATGAGGCAGAAACACAAATTGTGTAGCTATAACTTCCAGTAAAGAATGTGATCTAATAGTTGAATGACGATAGTTTTGTCTCTAAAGGCCTGAACCATAGTAATTGAATATTAATTTAATTTAACGCTTTTCCTTATTATTATTATTGTTCAGTACTGTAGGCTACAGTATTGCGGGCCCCGTGGTGTCGGGGTAGCGCACCTGCCTCTCACCCGGACGCCCCGGGTTCGATTGCCGGCTCCGTCAGGGATTTTGGAAACTGACGTGAGTGCTGGAACGGGGTGCACTCAGCCTCGTGAGGACAATTGAGTAACTGATTGTGAGGCAGCGCCCCGATCATGAAAACCAAGATTAACGGCCGAGGGGACCCGATGCGCTGGTCATGCGGCACCCCAATATCTGCAGGCCAAATGGCTGGGGAGTAGGCCCTTCACGGGCTTAGTGCCAGGTGTTATTTACTGTACAGTATTATTGCCCTTTCAGGAATTGATTGCCGGCGGTGGAGATGGGAACTACTCTTTATGTAATTGTGTCACACGTCAGCTTGCTTCGTTGACAGGTACAGTTGCGCGTGTAGGATATGACTCAGCTCCAGTACCCCCAGTCATCATTTACCTGTCCATGGTGACATGAGCTCCTGTGACGCTTATCTGACGCAATGCAGCGTGACCTATGTGCAGATTGCACTCTGTCATCGCTGTGTCCTCCGCTTCGCCCCGCAGATCTCATGCTACAATAAACATAAACGCTGGCACAGCCACACTCAGCGGCAATCAAATCTTGAATGGGTAGTATGAGTTTTATTCTTTTTCTGTTTAATCTAATAAAACACAAAAACCGCCCCTTAAAATGACAATAACAACAACAAAACACAAAAATTATATGATTTTTTAATTTTATAACCTATATTTAGTTAACTTTCATTCAAATATTAATTTCTGAATAAAGCTTACGAAATTTCTACAATCACTTCGCAACTTCAAATGTATTAGGGCTCTTTGGTATCAAAACCTGCCAAATCCAAATCTTAGTAACAAACCCCGACAAATCCGAATTATTGCTTTATATTTTTCTACATACATTTTTAACTATACCGGGGATCAGCTTCGTATATCGTCACTGTTTTTAAAAATAATTCATTCATTTTTCAGTGAAAAAAGGATTTTGTTTTGGGTATTGGTTCGTTTGTGACAGTTTTTGCCACTTTGCCGAAAAAGTGAAGGAATGGATTTGGCGGGTTTTGATTCTAGGCACCTCATATACACATTATGTAATCTACCCACAACTACCAACAACAAGATCAATATAAAAACTGCTTGCATTATTAACTTTGTTAACAAGAACTAATTAATACATGTTTTTACAGAAAGTCTTTAAAGAAACATTTTAATACTTTGAGCCTGAATGTTTTGTCATATTTTGGCATTGTAATGTCCTCATTTCACCACATCAATCACGTATTGTAAAATGTTAATTCATGTTTGTTAAATGTCCATTATCATTTACCATACGGTAATCACAAATCCATTATTAATAGTGTAACGTGTTTTTCGAGGGTTTTTTATGCCACTGGCATAAGTCAATAGGAAGCCATTCTATATTTATTTACGCGGCAAATTGTTCGGCCGAGAGAATTTTTCATGTTAATTTATTATTATTATTAATTTATTATAATTATTATTAAGGTATTTTTCGGAGCATTTTATAAAAATTATAAGCATACAGATAGGTTTTCTATGTCTTAGAAAACACTATCAAGCAAATTATTACGAACGACAATATCATACAAAATTATGTGATTACGGAATTTTACGGAGTTTCGTCAGTTAGGATATTATGAGAGACATGACTCACTGGAAATTCAGATACAGGCTGATTCTTGTCAAGAAGTATTACGCAAGGCTGGGTCGCAGCGTCAAGAAAAGGCGGATAGCTGGAATGGAAATCGACTTCATCATCCGCGCGCCGTGTGTAATGAGCCAGAGAAGGGGAAGTAGCGCGTGGGGAGCTGCCAATCAGTGGAGACCACGTAAGCTGGAAGTCGGTACCGAGGTGGGAGACCGTCGAGTGCATATATAGTTTGACGCGCCGTGGAGCGGGAACAATCTGTGTAGAACTTGCCGAGTATGGTTGCACGCGAAAGTCGCTCCGATGTTCCGTGCAGTGGAGGACGATCTTTGTGAAACTTAACCATTGTGGTTGTACGTGTTGGTTCCGAGGTTCGGACCATAAATCTTCAAATCTACCAGTATATCATCAAACATCGACGAAGATGACGACCTCCAGGAGACTGTGGGAAGCTCACAGCATCATCCAGTACGAGGGAAAGGCTTCGGCCATTTCCAGTGGTAAGCGCGAATGACGCAGAAATACGCAATCTCTCGTTTCTCTTTGTTTTATATTCAATATTTCAGTAACTTCATAGCTTGGGAATAAGAGTAAAATCAATAATTTATCAGACTCCGTTTTCACGTAATTTTCTATCGGTAATATTAAAATCGCAACGCTCCAATTTAAATTTTAAACCTATTATTATTATTAATTTTGCTATACTTGTTTTATATAATAAATTCATTTCTTTTACAATGCAATCTTTGCTTTCAGTAGGTAGCATTAGATATAGACCAATTCCTTCTCCTGATACAATTGTTTGTTGGGTTAATGATCAAATCATACCACGATCTGAGTGAATAGATTCTTGAAGGTGTTCTACCAGAGCTAGACGTTGTTAAATACAAATTTAGATTTCAACATTGCGTTGAGGTCTTGGCGCCCATTAAAACAACATAGCTTAGGCAAAGGTAAACAGTTACATTTATCACGCAACAGTTAGGGGCAGTCAAACCGATACACTTGTCACTCAACGTGAGGGCTAAGCGAGACCGTTACAAAAGTTGCTGAGACTTTGATTTCATGAGGATTGTTTTCACTTATTAAAGGACACACATTCCAAAACTATTACAACTAGTCAAAAATAAATTTGTATATTGACTAAGCAAACCCATTTTATTTGCCTCTTATTTAAAGGGAATTTTGATGTGCAAATAATAAAGAAATTCAGATCGTACTATGAGGATCATTGTACTTATACCAGCCCTGGTAACATCAGTGTCTAAAGGCTAAGCCATGCTAATCAAGCAACATTTCTAGGACAGTCATTCTCAATCCCATGTTATTATAGAGGAAAACTGCCTATCTTGCTTTGCCCTGAACTCTGCTTCTTCAGAATATGGTGAGTTGAGCAGGATTGAGTGAAGGCAGTCAATGGCAAAGTCTTGGATTTTTACTTTCTGTGTAGTAACAAAATTATCTCTGCAACTTTAGTCAAAGGATTCTGGTACTTACTTTTTGATTTCCTGCAAGACAGCTTCACGGTTCACACTGCACTGTGCTGCTTTCTGGCAGAAACATGTGTGCTGCATCAGCTCTTGTAGCAACCACTGCTCAATGCCATAGTAGGATCTGAACACAACCTAAATAAATAAAAACTCAATTACTCTGCTTCTTACTCCCGCCTTTAAAAAGACAGTTATGCACATGTATATAACACACCCAGCACTGTGCTTATCGATCTGGTATATCACTATTTTGATTGATGGACCAGCCAAGAGATACTGCAATGTGCTTCTAACGTTGAGACATAGCAAACAGTTGGCTATTCCTGAGGGATCCAGACATGGTGCACCGATTGTCTGTTGATGAGCCCAACTGAACACCTGGGCAAAACCTTACTACAGACATGACAAAAACAGAGGATTTGCTGGAATTCCAACACCTGACCACCATGAAAGTTAATATATGGCATGCATATAAAAAGAAGACACTCAGCTATTGTTATATAACACCTTACTCAGTTTTTATTGAAGTGCTTTCCTCTGCTGGTCTGGGCCCTGGTAAAGAACATGTGAATGTTCAACATTGAAGATGGCAGTGAGTTTGGTTATGGCGATTGTGTTTTTAAATTTATTTTTTAATTTATTTTTTAGACTTTGTATTTTTTTAATCCATTTTTCTTTTATCTTTACCTCTGCCTACACCTGCCTGTCATTGGATTTGTCCTGTGTTTTTCCTGTCCATTTTTTTTTATGTCCACCTTGCTTATTTTCCTATATAAAAAAATAAATTAAAGAAATGCATAATCTTAATTACTATGCAGCCTACTTTTAATAATTTGTCATTAGACTGTATTCTCTCTTTTCAGTAAAGACTGTATTTATCATATGGTGTTAAACTTTGTTACATTTGCAATATTATTAATAATAATAATAATGTTATTGGGTTTATGTCCCTTTTAACCACTTTAGCATGCCAGTAAATCTACAGACACTGCTCTCTTGCATCTGCACACCCTCAAATGCCAACTCACTGCGCTGGGGTTCAATACAAACTGTCTATCCCAAAGCCAGGGTAATCAACCATACGATGTTAAAACCCATGGTTCAGCCGGGAATCAAAGCTATCTCTGAATCAAAGCCTAGCATGCCATCTACTTAGTCTCTTAGCTCGCTTGGGGTTGGGGAAAGAGAATGGCAACCTGTTATCTACATCATTCTGTTTCTGTAAGAGGATATAAGGAAACCAGAGATATATAAGCAAAGCGAACTGATGTGAGTTTAATGATAATAACGAACTGATGTACATGGATGGCAATAGCGGAACCGCACAAACTAAACATGTGCGAACATGGCGCGAGTTTTAGACAAACTGAAAGCATAAATGGCAGGTGCCAGCACCTTACATATATAGAACCGCATACTTGATAAATAAGAATAAAACTACCAAAGTTACAACACTTCTCCTCAAGTACAGGTTCATACAATCTTTACACTCTCCAAACCAGCAAACTTCAAGCAACGTTCATGTTTCATTCGACTTAAACTCTTCGTGAGAAAGTCAGCAACTTGATCGTTCGTAGAGATATACTTCAAAACAAAAAATTTACACTGAAAGACTTCACGAACAAAGTGATGTTTGATATCAATATGTTTGCTTCTAATGTGATACATCGCGTTCTTTGCCAAATTAATTGCACTTTGATTATCACAAAAAATGAACGTAGTGGCTAAGTCTTTGAAGCCTAACTCAAGCAGAAATCCACCTAAGTACACAGCTTCCTTGGCGCACTCTGGCAACGCCATGTACTCAGCCTCCGTGGTGCTAAGGGCCACGGTTCTTTGTTTTCTCGAGTCCCACGATATAGGGCATCCGCCGAGCAGGAACACGTACCCCGTGTAGGACCTCCTATCTTCTTGGCAGCTTCCCCAGTCGGCGTCGACGAATCCTTGGTTTGGTTCGGTGTTTGCTTCATAGATCAGCCAGATGTTCGAAGTCCCCTTCAAGTACCGCAGCGCTCTCTTGGCAGCTTTCCAATGTTCGACTCCGAAGCAATTGTTGAACTGGCCCAGGTAGCTGACAGTGAACGAAATGTCCGGGCGTGTAGTTGTCGACAGATATGTCAGCGCGCCTAGCAATTCGCGGTAAGGCAACTTCAACTGTCAGTACTGGGATTCTCATTTTTGCTCAATTTCGTTCCAGGGTCGAGTGGTGTGACTACAGGGTTGCAGTCGGCCATCTCGTGGCGTTGAAGAAGCTCTTCAATGTAACCTTGCTGTAGCATGGCTATACATCCAGTCTCCTGGATTAGTTCGATGCCTAGGAAGTGTTTGGCCAATCCTAAGTCCTTGACCTTGAAATTTTCACTCAGGACTCTGGAAATCTCGGCGATCGTCTTTTTGCATTTTGACAGCACCATCATGTCGTCAACGTAAACGGCAATCAAAGTTATGTTAATTCCGGAACCAATTTGGAATAGACACGGATCCGATTCGGTTGGTTTGGCACCGCACTTCCTCAAGACCTCACGCAGCTTGGCATACCAGTTTCTACCGGCCTGTTTCAATCCGTACAGTGATTTTTGTAGTAAGCAGACCTTGTCGCCTCCCTGCAACTGGCGAAGCATGTTCTTGGCCTTCTCCTTGGTTTCGTCGTCAGTTCCAGACATCGCAATGCCCTCTAACATCTCCCTGAGGTTCTTCGGTTGTTTCATGAATATTTCCTCGTCTAGGACCATACAGATAAGCCGTTGTGATATCATACTGTCTGATTTTTACACCGAGCTTGGCAGCGAGACAAACCATCAATTGAATTGATTCCATTCGCGCCACCGGTGCAAACGTGTCAAAGTAGTTGATTCCATACTCCTGGTTGAAACCTTGAGCCACCAGCCTGGCCTTTCTCTTCTCAAGTGTTCCATCAGGTTTTAGTTTGTCGTGCCGCACCATCCGGCATCCGATGACTTTGGCATCACGGGGAGGATCCACCAGCACCCATGTATTGTTTCTCAGGATAGATTACATTTCCATGACCATGGCACCATGCCTCTCATTCGAGTTTGGTCCTGTTATTGCCTCCTTGAATGGAATCTCTGCTAGAAAAATCTCCTCTTCTTCTTCTTGCTCCTCCACATCTTGGAGATTTGTTTGAAAAAGTTTCTTCGGTCTTCCCCTTTTTCCAGTTCGCAGAATCTTGGGTCTACCAGGTCCTTGTATCAATTGAGGCGTAGTTTCGGATGTTTCGACAGTTGTTCTATGATCATCCACTGGCGTTACATCGAAACCGAGGAAAGGTTCATCTTCTCCGATTTCGGGTTGAGAGACTGGTTCCTCCATGACAGCTGGTTGATCTTTTTCTCTTGGTGATTGCGGCGGTGGTTCTGCAAAGAACAGCTCCCAACAAATATCTAGCTTTGAGGATTCCGGGCACTCCATCTTAGTCTCTTCCAGTGGCTTTTCATTCTCGAAGAATTTTACATATCGGCTGATCAAAACTTTGTCTTTGTCAGGGGAGTATATGCGAAAGCCCTTGGTTTCTTCGGAGTAACCCATGAACACCCCTTCTCTGCCTCGTTGATCCAGTTTCCCTCTTCCGGGATCCCTGTCCAGGAAGTAAACCTTGCTTCCAAACGTTCTGAATTGTGAGACGTCAGGAATCTCTCCTGTCCACAATTCGTACGGTGTTTTGCCTCAGATACTTTTTGATGGCAGGCGATTACGGATGTAATTTGCAGAATTGCTGAGTTGCAGTATTCATTGCTTCCACCCAGAAGCGGTAAGGTAATCCGGCGTCGAACAACATGCACCTGGCAGTCTCCATCAAAGTCCTATTCATCCTCTCCGACTTCCCATTTGTTCGGGGTTGTGAGGGACTGTGAAGCGTCTTGTGATTCCGCGCTTCTTCAGGTAGTTGTCGAACTCTCGATTCAGGTATTCCCTGCCGTTGTCAGACTGGATCACCTTTACTAGTTTTCCTTTCTGATTCTCCATCCTGGTAACGTACTCGACGGTAGCTTCGTAGACCTCTGATTTTGCCTTCAGAAATCTCACTTCACATCAATGAGAGTGATCGTCGATGAATTCCAAGAGGTACCTTGAACCTCCCATAGATGGAGTCGGCATTGGTCCACACATGTCCGTGTGGATCAAATCGAGTAGCTCCGTCCGTCGATCGGATTTCTTTGGAAACTGCGTCCTGGACATCTTTCCCTCGAGGCAGACTTTACAGTCCAGAGTCGTCGATGGATTCCTCAGCTCAACGCCAGAAACCCTCCCTTTTCTCACAGCTACCAAGATGTCGCCCACGTTGACATGTCCGAGCCGACGGTGTAGCAATTTTAGATCAATTATTTTGGGCGATGCAGCCATATTTGCACGTTCTTGACTCTCGCTGACGTAATATAGGTTATTCTTCCTCTCAGCTCGCATCAAGACTTCTCCTTTTTCGTTCATGACGACTGCACCTTCCTTGTCAAAAATCACCTCGTGGCCGCGGTCGGTGATCTTTCCCACCGACAGCAAGTTTGTCCTGAGGTCTGGAACGTGAGAAACATCTGAAAGAGAGACATCTATCTCTTCGTTCGCAATGCGGGTAGATAAGCGAACACTGCCTTTTCCCACGATCTCTGCCGTTGAATCATCAGCCAATTTCACCACACCCCTTCGTGACTCATCGATCTTCGAAAAAATCGCAGGGTCGCCACAGATATGTGAAGTGGCGCCTGTCGAGACACCATATTCTGCGTACGCCACTGCTCTGAGTTGCCGTCGCCTGTAAGCATAGTTCTCGAGTGAAATTTGCCGATTGAGGATTAGAACTGTCTTTACCTTTGTTCTTCGATGGATCTCTTTGTTTAAATCTGCACTGGCTGGCTCGATGACCTTGCTTTTTGCACACGTAGCACCGGAACTCAGATCCGCCTTCTTCTGTTTCACTGTTGTTGTTTAGTTTGGGTGTTTGTTTCTTATAGTTCTTGTTACCTGGACCAGTCTTCTTCTTGATGAACATAGCTCCCGCTATTTCACCTTGTGTGCTCGATTTTCGTGCGTCATCCTCTTCGATGATTTTGGTCTGAAGAGCCTCGGGAGTCGGTAGGTTGTCACGTGACTCTATTGCACACCTAAAGTTCTCGAACCGTGCCGGCAGACTGTATAAACACATAACTGTCAACAATTCCGGATTGATCGTGATGTTCATACCTCCCAATTTGTCCACGGTGTCGAAGAAATCGTTCAGATGGTCACACACGTCGCCATCGTCCGCCAATTTTTGTAAGGTTAGCCTTTTCAGTAAGGTCGCCTTCCAAGCCAGTCCCTGGGATTGATGAAGATCAGTTTCAGTCGATGCCATGTATCACGTGCCGTGACACAATTCTTGACTTGCTTTATTTCACTTGGAGACATCGACAAAATGATCAGCGACCGAGCCTTTAGATCCTTCTTGTCCCACTCTTGAAGTGCCACCGCGTTTGCATTTCCAGCCGCTGGTTCTGGTTTCGTAGAATTCCCGCCGACGAATTCCCACAAATCGCCCGTAATGAGGATAGCCTGCATCTGCACGGCCCATATGTCGAAATTATCCTTACCGAGGGGTTCAATTCTCCCAATACTTCCGGCGTTCATTTTTGAGGTTAACTTCTGGCACGTTTTTACGAATAATTACGATTTGTTATTTATGCACTTAGTCACGTGCATCTGGGTCCATAACCTGTAAGAGGATATAAGGAAACCAGAGATATATAAGCAAAGCGAACTGATGCGAGTTTAATGATAATAACGAACTGATGTACATGGATGGCAATAGCGGAACAGCGCAAACTAAACATGTGTGAACATGGCGCGAGTTTTAGACAAACTGAAAGCATAAAGGGCAGGTGGCAGCACCTTACATATATGGAACCGCATACTTGATAAATATGAATAAAACTACCAAAGTTACAACAGTTTCATTATATAGGTTGGAGACATGGGCGCCCATAGGATTGTTTCCAGGGGGGGGGCCAAGTTAAATATTTTCGTTTCATTACCTACCGGTCACACCCCTCCCCTCCCCCCCCCCCCCACACACACACACACACGCACACGAAAAGAAGGTTTCATTTCTTACTTACTTCGTGAAATTCATTATTTTACTGCTCTGAAACCATTGGCTACCGTGTGGTAAGTATGGGAGGAATGTTTTCTTTCAGTTTTTGTCTGTTAACGTTCGCTTTTCTTCGTGATTTAACGTCGTAATGTTCAGTTCTTAAAAACAGGAAAAAACTAGTGGTATCGACAAAAATAAAAATCAAGTACCGTAGTTCATTAAAATGGTATCGTTAATCCAGTTCGCCAACTTTCTAAATAACTGGACATATTTTCACATGCTCCCAAATCACTAAGTTAAACTGTGGAAATATCCCAACATCTGAATCAGCCCAATTATTTAAGTAGCACTGTTTTGCAAATACAGGCTACGGTATCTAGTTTGTGCTGGCCATTACAGCAGATCGTCACGTCTTTCCTCTTCTTAACAACCAATCGGAAATACTTCGCATTGCTCTTATTAGAATTATGAAACACTTGTAGCCTACGAACTGATAAACTCGAGCCTATGGTTTTTGTAAAAATTAGTTTTGTCAATAAAAATATTTCGCCGGATTATTACTAACCACTAAGCAAAATGGATAAAAACCACTATATCACATACTACCATTATTCGCATTCTCGACTGAAACAAGAGGAAAGGTGATACGAACGTAAACAAACCACTTCTTTCAATGTGTAATTGAGCCTTATGCTCAAGCTTTTCTCTGTTTATGAAAATAATAGACGATAAAATGAAACTAACAGATATTGTACAATTCCGTAGAGTTTTATAAAATTAACAAGTGATATATTTCGCCGTATTATTGTACCTGTGACGTAAATAATATACTGTCTAACCAATCTAATACAAATACTTTTTGAGTCTTTTAAATTTATGTGTGTTAAGGCTATCCTTAAAGAGGGGAAAATTAACCTTTTTATATTCAATAACTGGCATTGTTGTAAATGTTGTTGCTTTATTTGTAAACAGATTTAAACCTTACCCCTTGTACTTGACTCTGAGTGAAATTTCGGTTTATGTAATAACGTATCATTAGGCGAGTGTGTATAAGTAATGTTGTTTCATAGTACCGATACCGTAGTTTTGAGACGAGTGCCCCGGAACAGAAACATGATACATACGTGGTATTTCCCTGAAGGTAGTGTTGAAAATATCGTAGGCCTACTAGGGATGGCTGCTGTCAGCGTCGGCAATCAAATTTCGAATATTTAGGTAACCAGTCGTCATCGTGGAGCTTAAATTGAGGTACTCAACTACACAGACGGGCTTAAAGATCAAATTACTACATTCTGTCCTTTCTTACAATGCATGCCACGTATGGATTTACGTCGAATTGGTGACATTTTGGCAAAATAGCTGATATATGGTGTTCATGTCTTCCAGATTTTTGATAGTAGCCTGGAAAAGAAAAGCGCTACTCACGCAGCCGTTTAACTTGGAACGTACATTTTTACACCCTTATTTATAAGTTTTTTTTGCACCATTTCCCAGAATTGTCAGGCTAATTATAGCACATATTAGGCCTAAATATGAAAGTTATGATCTTTATGTTTACTGATGATCAGATATCTTTTTGAATTTGCTGAAGTACCGTACCGTACCAATTTCAAATTGCTGGTTGTTACAATTAAGCATCAAGTCGAGCCTAACATTTATTCTGTGAATAATATACTGTCTAACCAATCTAATACACATAATTTTTAGTTTTCTTAAATATATGTATTTATGTCTCATAAGTACATGTTACGCATCCAAAATTGCCTGCCTTGCAAGAGGGTTCCATTGAAATCATACACAACATTACGAAGTCTATCACTATTGAATTACCATTTTGTCTATATTCGATTAAGAGTGCGATTCTAATGCCTGTTGCTCACGGTAAAATGTTTCTTAAAATTTATTTTACTACTAATTTTATAAAAATTTGACGAAAGCAAGCTGTGTTGTTCACGGTAAAATTATTTTATAAAATCCGTGGATGTATCAGGATCGCCATCTACCGATAAACTTCTGAACCAAGAATCAGCTGTTCAACACACATTGGTTTGAGAGTATGGCTCCGACAAACAAAGCAAGCATTGCAAAAATTGCTGCTTAATTTAGCTACAATTAAATGTCGTACAGTGGTAAAAAGGAAGAAAAGGAATGCTAGGAAGTCCTGGACTCGAGAATGGAGAAGAGAAGAGAAGAGTAGAGGAATACTCTCCTTGGTCGAAAATGAGTTGAGGTTAGAAATCAAAATTCATATAGGAATTTTCTAAGAATGGAGGAAAGCAGTATTAAAAAACTCCTAGATCTCGTTGGTCCCAAAATTATTCGACAGGACACTTAACATGAGGCAAGGCATTTCTCCTGAAATGAGACTGCAAGTGAGTTCGAAGCCCGTTTATCTTCGCCTTCACATCAGCCTGGCTTGTGTTCGGTCGAATTTGTGAAACATATTCGGCGATTGAGATTTCTGCCTCCCTTCTTGCATTTCTATTGTGGTATATGGGCGTTTTAACCTCATACAAACACTGATATTTCTGGTACTCGTCCAGTAAAACACTAACAGCTTGGGAGCCCGTATCACACGACACTAGTTAGTATGAAAGCTTCTACCAGTACTGGTGTACACGCTGGTATAGACGCGTTTAGCACCGTGTGATATGTACCTTCCATGCTAGGTTCTGCCTTCCATAATAGCTTCCATACAACTCACGAAATTGAACAGGTGCCATTTTTCCTGGCAGTTTTCATGGAAGTTTGAGTACAACAACCAATCGGATTGCTTTTCTCGTTCAGGTAGATATCCTAGGGGCAACATAAACAAGTAGATTTGTTATGTGGGTAGGCCTACGAATAAATACATCAGAATTAAACTATATTTTCTTTAAACGGCGTCTGTGTGATAAGCGCTAGCTATATCCAGTAAATACAGAACGTGTCATATTATTATTATTATTCTGGGATAAATATTTAACTATTTAAAAGTTATCACGAATGGTATCCGTCCATGGTTACAGTATTTAGGGAAAATAAAAATTTTAAATGGGAGAAAACACAAAACAATGTTGCAATATTGCTGTACGATGTAAGGAGGAAATTATAAAATAATTAAAAGGAAGTAAAAATCTCCGCCCCTGGATAGCCTTGAACCCGGGATCTTCTGAATCAGCAAGCGAGCGCGATACCACTAGCACACTTTTCCAACTGACGATACAGCAATTTGTTGCACTTCTTATCAGCGCGTATGGTTAAATATCCAATTATTACAATTATATCTTAAATATTGATTGGAATTCATTCATTTAGTACCACGCATATTTTCAAATGTACTTAAAGCAAGTTTCATGACCGCTTTGCGTTAATAATGCGAATCGACTGTAAATTTTACCCCCAAACGACAACCGTCCTCCATGTTTTATTTTCGAAGAGTTTGTTTACAAGCGAGCTTCACAATCTTCTCACCACGTGGCGCCAGCATCATCTTCATGTCAGCTTCCCTGATTGGTTCGTTTCGTAAAATTAATTTTACGGAATAGAACATGTCCTATTTTATGAAACGTTTTATGAAAGGTTTTATAAAACTTGAATTTGACCGTGAGCAACATAAATTTTATAAAATTAAATTATTGTACAATAAATTTGAAGGAAAATTTTACCGTGAGCAACGGGCATAAGTTACTTTGATTATAGCACAAACATTGCAGGATAATTTTACTGTATTATAAATTGCTTCGATTGTAGAAAATGTAACACTGCAGGTTAAGAATCTACAACTGCAATGTAGGATTGCTGTTCATTCGTAGCAATAATCGCTTTGTCCTCAAGAAATGAGCCACCGTACTATTGCATACCTTTAAAATAAAAATGTACAGCATTTCGCCACACGAATAACAATCGCGGAAAGGCGAGCCGGCGTAATATGGCGAGAGTATAATACAGTCAGGCCCATATTTAGGGTTCTTGACGCCTCTGGGATAAAAAAAAGACAACTTTGCTGCCCCCGACTTGGAATATGCAGATTTATTAAAGTTGTAACCTTCCCAGGTCACAAGGGATCGAACCCTTACTTTTGGGAGGTACGATTTTCATAATCGTCCATATATTTTTATTTGATGCCTTTTTATGTTTTATATTATGTAATGAAGTGTATAATACAGTATCATGTGATTTATTTCCGATTAATTTGTTTAGGTTTTAAGAGATTGCAATTGGCAGGATCTGAGTCTAGTTGAATATGAATATCCACAGCCTGCTTCCAGTCTCCGACCGGGTCAGGAATGGAATGAATGAAGCCCCCATCTAGCGGCGAGGATATGAACTGTGCCGGCTGCCGAGGCCTGACGCACTCCTCTGGGGCAATGATTAAATGAATGACAGATGAAACGAAATGATAGGGGAGAATGTTGCTGGAATGAAATTTTGACAGGGAAAACCGGAGTACCCGGAGAAAAACCTGTCTGCCTCCATTTTGTCCAGCACAGATCTCACATGGAGTGACCGGGATTTGAACCACGGACCCAGCGGTGAGAGGCCGGCGTGCTGCCGCCTAAGCCACGGAGGCATCCTGAGTCTAGTTATATGTGAATATTTTAACATTGGAATAATCTTCAGTCAGAGAGTCTGGAATTGTGTGCAAGAACCAGGAAGTAGGCTTGTTGTCGCCTGGGTTTTTCTCTCGCAAGCTGAAGTGCATGATGACTCATGCAGGTAGTAGGCTTGGCAACCCTGTGCTAGGGGTGTGTCTAGGGTATTTTGAAGACCAAGAAGGCGCTTCTTATATGGTAATGTTTTGTTTTGATTGGCTGGACCCGTGAGGGAAGCCAGGTTGGCCAGTGATTTGTGGAGGGGAGATGAATGTTATTAGGACTTGACGAAGCTGTGAGGGTGACTCATTCTTAGGACTCCGTGGGGAGTAGTACTCATCCTTTGGACCGCGTGTAGGGCGGTGTACTCATCCTTTGGACTCCATGTGGAGTGGTTCGTATTCTTCGTAGGACTCCGTGAGGGAGTGGAACTTGTATTTTGGACTTGTGTGGTTTTGGTGGAGAAGGAAGGTATTTCAGACGATCACAAGTTGGTGTTCGATGTGCAATTACTGAGTTGTGGGCTATATATTCTCAAGGGAATTATGAGCCTAGTTTCAAACAAATAGCCTAGATTGTTTGTCTCGAATCGCATGAAGTATTGTAAACTAACGTCTGTATACCGAAATTCTGAGACCATAGTGGTAAATTGTTATACGACAAATACTAGTAAAATATGCTGTGTATTAGTAAACTCAGGAGCGAACTAGATGCGATAATCCAAAACACGGATTTAAAGCATCTTTGTATAATCAGATCCACGAAACTAGATAAATTGTTGGATGCTGACCGTCAAAGTATTAATGTACATAATGTTCGTAGTTGAGAGGCTTGCGTGAGAAATATATAGTAATTGTGCTGCGAGTAAGTAGGAGTGATTCTCTGGGAGCAACTAACCCCCAAATCAGTAGAGTTAAGTCGTCACAGCTGAAGTCAACGCCTGTAAGTACCAGTCATCATTATTTCCGAGGGTCATCAATATGTCATAAGTGTGCCTGCGTAAATATGATAGGGAGTGTTAGATAGTCTGTACGACGAGGATCCTGCGAAGTGTATTTCATGTCTGGTATCAGAATATATTGTACATTTTACCAGATCTATAGTGCTTTTAATTATGAGGTAACCAGTGTAGTTAAGAGTGAATGTTTATTGCTGTTGCTCATACCGTACAGGTGTTTAACCCTCTCGCAACCCGTGAAGCCGAGCAGTTACAAAGTTTCCATAACATATGAGGCTGTTTCTTCGCCTGAGTGTGTATTTAACTATGAGTAGCGTACACTATAAATATGCGTTTGCTAAAATTACAAATTTAAAAATATAATACAAAGAATGTATATTAAATTTTAACAGATATCATACACAACCAATGTGCAAAAACTATTATTTAAATACCGGTAACAAGTTTGGAATTTCCTCATTGGTACAATTTCACATTCAAGTCAGATCAACAGCAAGAACACCAAGGTGACTCAGACGATCCATTCATTTATGTCCTAAAATAATCAACAATGCCAAAGTATATTCTCTTGAGGAGGGCTTAAACTTAATCAAATTGACGTTTAATGACCAAGCAGATTTGTACAGTTTTCCTGATATTTTTCCGTCCCTAAAATGGGCCGCCTTGGCAGTTGCAAGTTTGTGCCCCTGTCAATACGGGTCTGAATACAGTAAATTATCCAATATTGTAAGCACGACCTTACAGAACCAGTGTTTTACTAGTCAGCATAGAAAAGCTTATTTTAGGGGTTAAGATACGCTAGCGATGTTGCAATGTCTAAAAATATCTCCACAACGTGCTTTTCATATCGACACTGCCGAAGTGAGGTGGCAAAAGTAGTAGCCACTCAGATAGTGATGGGGAAACATACGGTATTTAACACTAGGCATAACCGTATTGAAATTTGGAGCTTAGCTAGATGTTAGGCCCGTTTAAAAATCAATTATCATCATCATCATCATCATCATCATCATCATCCATTGGTGACAGAGTGCATGGCATCATTAGAACCATATTTTTATTTAAAAATTGTAATACATATTACGTCAGCAACATTACAGAATTCTTTTGTTGTAACAGTTGTCAGTTGACTATCTGTAACTTCCATTTATGAAATAAACTGGTGTGACAATGAACAATCTTATTTCAACATTCTCGGAAATCCAGCTCCCCTAAGGGCGCCCAAGATATTAACCCATGCATGAGTACCAAATGGCCGAACAGACCCACTTAAAGCTTGAATATTCTAAGAACAATTCTTAGTGAGCACCCACAAACTGAGAGTAATCAACATACAAAATTTGATTTTCATAGCCCTTGTGGTTACAAAGATACGATGATTAACGAGCGAGTGCCTCCTTTTTGGATTATATATAATAAGATAAGATTGCATTACTTACCTTTAAATGAAATATAAATCCATTCATAGACGATGCACACTAAATTAATAATTAATAATACTGTAAGCACACAGTCTAGGCGGCCGTTCATAGTGAACACACTACACACGAATCGAATGTAGGCTACGCGCATATAAATTACAACATTCCTTAGTAATATTACTCAAGTGTCTAATTTAAAGCGAAAGCACACCAGCTCTATTGCATAACTGACATAATATGTAGGATGATTTTAACCTTCCGGTGGGTGCTACTGATCTGACGGGCACATGAGTTAATTCTTATCTCATATTCGTCAACATATTCGTGAACTACCTTTCAGTAGTTACTTCTTTCCACATGACATTCATGTCCATATCGGCCAGTTTGTCGATGACCCTTCTACACATTTGCTGTTGTTGCAAACGTGATATGCGAGGCAGATTGCGCCTGATCGAGCACCATTACGTAATAGACTATGTAGAGAACGAATGAGTGTATTCACTAATTGAAGCAAAACTATTCTTCAGCAAATATTGTGATTTTTAAAAATTCAGATTTCTGAGGTGTGCCAGACAGGCTTAATGCGCCCACTGCCACTATACAGTATTTAATGTTTGGCCTGTCGGAATGTTAAATATCTGAAGTATTTATATTTAGTACAAATTAATTAGAATACTGTGAGCACTTTTGCAAAAAAAAAAAAAACAGTCTGATTTTCATATCGTTTTATTTTTCAAGGATCCAGGGGGGGGGGGGGGCTATGCCCCCCCGTATGGGCGCCCATGGTTGGAGATATCAATATCATCAGCTCTATGTACTAACATGTGTGTGAGGATATTACCTGCCTTGATAATGTGTGTTATTGCTGACAAAAGGCTAGAGTTCTACCCACTTGGCTATGAAACTATGAAGTTTAAAGTATTTAAAAGATATTGTGCGTGTAGTTTTCTTGAATTACCGTACCTCACCTTTGCTTGATCTTCCTCAATAATAGCATCAATGACCGAGCGTAGATGTTTTGAAAGATGAGCTGTCACTTCGGTGATGTACTGGGCATGTTCTGTCAGTTCCATGTTCACCCCACCCTCCACCCAGCGGACAGGCAATCTTAAGATGTGCTTCTCGTTCAGAAGGTTCTGGAACAACATGTGCCTGGTAATATTATATTAAGCAAATTAAGAATACTGTACAAAATTTTGATGATTTATGTTTACAATATAGTTCAGCAAGAAATACTGTATAATCTGAATTCAATCATTTCTCAAGATGTTCCATTACAACATACTGAATATCACTGAACTAATTACAGTTGAAACTGATTTTACATAATTCAAGGGAAACAGGATGTTTTAATAAAAAGTGAGCTTAATTTCAAGAATGAATTCCCCATATGTAGACATGAAAACATCTTACAATATGGGTCTGTAAATGATTGGTTTTCGAGTTATGTGGTGAATCAATGTCAGCCAACTTCTTATATTAGTGTCCCTTGGTTATTTCCAGACCTAATGACACATCCACCAAAGAACAACCCACCTGGGGAGGAAAAGAAAACACAAGCAGGTGGCAATGCCTATGTACCTTACATCAAAAGTGTCATGGACGGAATAGGAAGAATACTGAAGAGCCATTACATATAAACTAATCTCAGGAACTCCGAAAGATCCCATTGACCCACTGATCACTGCAGGTGCATCACCATTCCATGTTCATGCAGCCAATTATATATTGGCATGACTAAGTGATGTGTATAAAAAAGAATTAAAGAACATTCTAGACACTGCAGACTCCAGTGGATTGATATATCTTTCGTAGCAGAACATGCCCGGGAAAGAGATAATGTTATTAGTAGGGCTAGGATTTTTAGGTAAATAAATATTTTTTTATGTAAATACATATTTTAATAATTTTCTCTATAAATACATAAATTCCTGTTTTTCACTTATTAGCACATAAAAAGACATAATAGGGCTATTTACATTTTTTTTAAATCAGTATGGTAGATCTTTCAGTTTATTGCATTTTTGTTCTGTGTTACTTCAACAGGGAAGAACCTGTGAGCTATCTAAACTTCATGCAGAGCATATGTCAGCTTGCAACTGTGTTATTCTTTAACTTCTCGCCCCGTGCTACTCACAGCGGAAGTCGGGGATTTCCTTGTCCATATCCATATTGCACCACGTGCTAGACCTCCCCCTCCCCCAGCTACCTGGAACCAGTGTCACTCACATACAGTTCATTTCTGGCACTGCGAAGTTTAAGGCAGTTCTACGATGCCTAAAGTAAAAACAACTACCAGTTATCATCTGTTGCAGAATTTAAAGATAATTTTATTCTGATGGGGGCGTTGTGTTCTGCCAGCCATGTGGGAAAGTAATAAATGCTGAACAGTGATCTCAAGTTACAACGCCTCAAGGGCAAGAAACATATTGCCGCAGTTCACGCCTTCCGAGTAAGTGTTTTGTGATAATCGTCGGTCGTTTGTGATGGACAACCTGAAGATATATCTCGTTGTGTATCGTAATGCTTCAGCAGTCAGTGAGACATGGAATAAATTGCATTCGTGAATACTGCATATTGTTTATATTCACATTAATAAATTAAATTACAATAATATATTTTTACTTTTTTGTCACATATTTCAGGTATTTTTAATACATAAATAATAAATATTTTCCCGATTTTTAGCACCTAAAAATCCGAGCCCTAGTTATTAGTTTTGAAGACACAGCAATACTCTAGGACATTGAACTACCACACCAGGATGTACAGAGAAGCAATCAATATATATTAACATCCACAAAATTTCAGTAGAAAGGAGATACGGTACTCTATAATGACAAGATTTGTAAACCAGCCAGTTCCTGGAGCTTTACTGGCATTCTTCACTTCCCCCATATTATATAATTATATAATAGCATCAGCAGCCAATCATCATGCAATATCGTAGTGTCAATAACACTTGATGCAGATGCCCCACATTAACCCTGATGTGTTAATACAGAGAAGCCAGTGCTTTCGAAGCAAAACCAGATTTTCTCACACATTCTAACTTTCAAATACACTTATCTCAAAAATAACTATTTGGACTTGAATGCCTTTTTTTTTAGCAATTTATAGTGCATGAACTTTCGGGGACTAATTTCAGCCACAAAAATATCTTGAAAAAAACCCACAGGATTTGAGAAGTTAATGTCTTCTTTCTCTTCTGAACTTTTTTAATTTTGTAAATTATTATACATTACCTTGAGATCCTTGTGCAACACTTCCAGCCGACGAGCTAGCTCTACTTCCCCAGGCGAGGATGGTTCAGGTGTCTGGCCTGTGTGAGTGTAGAGCCGGTAGAGCCACAGACAACGTCGAGCAAGTTCCTGACTCATACAGACTGTGTTGTGGACCTCCTAACATAAAGAGGCACACTGGACTTTAAAAACCCTTACTGTAATGTAACCTACGTAAAGGTAAATAGCTAAGAATGAATGTTGTATACTGATCCTAGTTTCTTAAACATTTGCCTTTTCAAGCATTATTTGTATCTTAGAAAGGAACTGTCATGTAAGTCAGTATATGCTATGTTGTGCAGTTATTGTAATTATCTCTTTTTTTTTTCTTCTAACTTTAGTTGTTGCTTATTTTAGGGGCTGCCAACATTGTGGTCATATAACCCCATGCATTTGTGGGTGTGTGGAATTTGTCTAATAACCTGTGTTATTGTGATGGCTGTACTGGTGAGTGTTTTAATAAATTGGGGGATAGGATTGGGAAGGAGGTGGCCATGGCCTTACGTCAGGAAGCATCCCAGCATTTGCCTGGAGTAGAAGTGGGAAACCACAGCAAACCACTTCCAGGATTGCTGAGGTGGGAATCAAACCCTCTTCTTCTCAGTTCTTCCTCATGAAGCTGAGTGTGCTCCATTCCAGCCTTCTCATCAGAATTAAAATTTCTTGGCATAGCCAGGAATCAAACCCGGACCTCCGGGGTGACAGTCAAGAATGCTAACCGCAACATCACAAAGTGGTCTTCTAATTTTAGTGTATTATGTATAGTCAGCTCTACAATATTTCAAGACTGTTCAAAAAAACATTCATTACACATGAGATTTCTGTTACATGTTCAGTTTAAGTCTACATAATTTACATCCATGGTAGCCAGCTAAGTAATACTTTGTATTATTAAGCCTGCTAACCTACTACAAATGTGCAAACAGAATCAGATAATGGTCAATAATACTGGAAACAACAATTATGTGATTTGACTATTTGCAGAAAATAAGATGACCAAATAAACTAAATTCCAAGAATTTATTACATGTACCGGTGCTGGAAATATATATATATTTTTAATGTTCAGTATAAATAAATTGAAAAATACTACCACTTCACAACTTCTTCAAATTCTTATGCTCATCATAAAAAAAGAGAGGCAATACACAAACCTGTTCAACAACAGTAGTTAAATACGTATCCCGCAGTTCCTGAGGGAAAACGTTTACCATAACGGCCAGAGTACGTTCTATTTCTGCTCGCCATTCCAGGAGTGCTCTTTCCTTTTCTTCAGCGGAGTTCTCCTATCATCAAATGGTTACATTAGAATTTGAGAACTTTTGACATTCTCTTGCAATCATTTAATCACACCCAGATTTGTTACATAAAATGTTGTGTACAGTACATTCAATTATTATTTGTCGAGACCAGAACCTAAGAATCAACTTGATGCAAATTATATGTGTAGGACAGTTTCATCAATTCACTTACAATGACTATCACTAATAGACACTTAATGCAAGAGGTTTTCAAGCTATCTTCTATTGGGGGCTGGATAAAAAAATGAAGAAAATTAGGAGGCCAAAAAATGTCATTTCATGATAGGATGTAATAAACTTCCTGTTTACTTAGTGACAGGGATTATTAAGACTCTTAAACATAACCAGAATTCTTCTGTCAAAATGGAATGGTCTATGTTCTTGTACTGTTCAAAACCACACAGGCAAGAAAATAAATAAGAACTCTAGATGTTATGTTTAAAGAAGGGAGAGATAATCCAACTTCAAAGAGAAAATAATTATATTACTTTCAAATGAGATGAGTGAAGTGAATGATTTGATGAAAAAGAAAGTAGGCTAATAAAGCAACACATAATTACATTGGAAAACATCAACTAAAATAGAATTATTTATTCTAAGATTGAATCCCTCATGAAAGATATTCATGACTTCTTTAAACATTAAACATCATGATATCTATGCTTTTAGTGATATCCTTTCCTTTTCCTTTTTACCTAAGGAAAACAACCAAAGTCATCAAAGCCAATTTTTCTCTTTTTCATTTCCTTAACCAGCCAAGACATGCGACTCAATTACTAAAACTTCTCTAAGCAGTTACTCATAATTTCCATCTCAATTTCCAAACTACCGAGTACAGTATCACATAGTGGTAAAGTGAAACTTCTAACTAGTAAATCTTCTCAATTTCTTCATCCAAAATAAAATAAATTTAATCAAATCAGAGGAGAGTCATTTTACATCTTCTCCGGCGAGATCTGCAACCGGAGTACTATTGTCTTTTCTAATCCAATCCTGTGTCGGGACTAATAATGCATCTTCCTCGAAATGCTGATTACACTGGTCGACAAGAAGAAAATGTAACAATTGTCACAGTTGGTAAATCTTTAATAATAAAATGAAGGTTTTGTCTACACATGGTTTAGAATCAACAAATTTTAAGATCTCTTTGGGTTACATGCCAAATGACACTTAATTGAAATTCTCTGTAAATAACAAGAAAACTGGGTTTAACTGGATGAAATTTAATCAGAAACAGATGCTCTTTCTCACATGAAATACAATTCCTTGTCATTTAGAAAATAAAACAAGACACAGAATTCTTACCCCATTTTTATAATTATTGCTCAATCCAGTTATTGTACAGGGTCATCAATTGAAGTCTCGCATCCGATACCGATCACGGTGCGGCAAGCTCTCGCGCTGACACCCGCTCGCTGGCCGGTAAAAGGTGCGCGACTTCTCCCCACTACTTCGCGTCTACATACAGTCATTTAATAGCAATTTCTAGTGAAAATAATTATCTACAAACTTACCTGGTTTTACAAGAAATGTTCAAAGTGTTGTCCGTCAGCTCGCAAGCATGCCTGGCACCTCGTAAACAAGTTTCTAGACACACGGCGAATTTCTTCCTGCGTGACGTTCGTTATAACTTGGCGAATATTTTCTTTTAACTCCTCACTTGTGAGGATTGTTTGCATATGAATCGAAAACGGCACTCTTTAACAGAAGAATACTTCGCATAAGAAAGCACAATGAATACACGTTGTTCTATAGAAAACATCACTTCGCATAACAAAGCACAATGAATACACGTTGTTGTATAGAAACATCACTTTAAGGCAACACATAAACTGTAAAATTGCCCCGAGACTGCACTGTATGTTGGGTCAAATCAACTAGCACTTCACAAGCTTGAATACGCCGGAGATACTGACAGCTTATTGCAACATTGCCGATCGCAGCGCACGTGTTAATTGCGGGGAGAACGCAGAGGCCGCATCTGCCAAGGCCACCTTCACCGGCCTAGCGGCCGCATCTGCCAAGGCCACCTTCACCGGCCCAGCAGCGCATACAAGCGGGAAATAAAATGATGACCCAATACATTCCAGCTTTGCAACTTCCCATAGTATTAATATTTCATTTTACTGTAAAAATTACCAATATACAGAAGCACTATATAAATCACCTGTTGGTGCTTCTAATATTTCGAAACCACTGGCGTTAGTGAGCTGTTACCAGATGTTCAGCAAGAGTGATCAGTCTAGTTACTATTGAGTATTTGTAGGGATAGGAATTTTTCGGTGATTTCTAAGTGAAGAAAGCAGTGTTTTAAATTTAAGTGTACAATTCGGTGGTTTCAATTGCACTTTTCGGTACTTTAAAAATGATAAGTTTTAGGCAGGATATTTTTTATATCATGGATAATATGCATTAAATATTAAAATACTGTACACTAACGACACATTTCACAGCCCTTCAAAGTATACTTCAGTGAAAAGATCCAAACAGTGACGCATATCACTCAACGTGCTAGTGTAAGCTGAAAAAAAACCAACATTCACAGTCAGCATTTGAATAGGGTATCCAAATGGTCTTCAACACAGATTCTGAGAACTTTGGAAATGCAAATGTCATTCTGAGAACTTTGGAAATGCAACTGTCATTCCTTGAAAAACTCCAACAATGTCTGTCTTGGTCCTGTCGTGCATCTGCTTCTTGATTAAAGTTTGCAGTTGATTGTATCCTCTTATCACCTCACTTGCTTCCGTGTTCCACAGAACAGAACTTGTTAATTTTCTTTGCAAGATCCTCGTTGATGTTTATTGGCACTATTTCTGCTGGATCAAACACACACATGTGTAGAACTTGTTCCCAGGGTCTACGGATCTCAAGCAAGAGCATGGGACTCAGCGTTTACTAAAACTGAATGTATTTTCCCTCTTTTTTGACACATTTTCACGACCCTCCAACAACTCCTTAATGTTGGTACCGTACTTTCCAGAAACGGCAAGTTTAAGGGCTTGTTTAATTCTCTGGAGATGTCCATCTAGAAGGTGAACCGTTGGATAAGACTGGCCTTATAAAGTGATGAGTTCAGTGATGTCTGTGCCAAATTCTTTGATGAACATTGCCTATACTTGAGATTCAAGTACCGGTATTTCGTCATGTGAAACATTGTTGAGAAAATCAACACCAGAGTTATCAGTCCCTACTAAGTTACTTCATTCATAAATTATTGCACAATATCTTTCAAGTACTCCGACAGGTACGCTACAGAATGAAAACCAGAAGACGACCTGGTTATAACTGGTTTAGAAAACAGGGGCACATTTTTATCTGTGTCTATTGTGTCTCACAATACAATGTTATAAAGTGTAATATTTTATTTTTTTGCGTGTACATAAAATACATTTCAATATTTTAACAACTACCGTAGTTTTATTTCTGCTAGGCTTAAAAACATAATTGCAGATAATTTGTGATTTTCGATAATTCGCGCAAGTTCGTACATTAATTGCAGTGAATTATCGGGAGTGCATTTAGAAAGCTAAAAAAAAAAGCTAAAATTATAGTTTTCATGTGGAATTCACGAAATTTTGTGAGATTAAAAACCATTCTTTTTGCCAATTTTGTTGTTGTTTGAGTCTTCAGTCTTTTGACTGGTTTGATGCAGCCCTCCAAGCCTCCCTGTCCTGAGCTAATCGTTTCATCTCTACATAACTAACACACCCTACATCTGAGGCAATCTGTTTAACATATTCTAACCTTGGTCTACCCCTACAGTTCTTGTCCTCGACCCTTCCTTCCATAACTAAGCTTGCTATTCCTGGGTGTCTTAGTATGTGTCCTACCAACCTATCTCTTCTCTTCATTAGCAGTCGCCAGAAACATCTCTCCTCTCCCACTAGTCTTAATACCTCTATGTTTGTAACCCTATCTACCCATCTGATCTTCATCATTCTCCTGTAACACCACATTTCAAATGCTTCTATTCTCCTCTTTTCTGCTGCAATGGACCAATCTGAGGGAGATAATCACTAAGTCAGCTGAAGAAACCATTGGTTTGGTAAAGCAGAAAAGTCAAGACTGGTTTGATGACAACAATGAAGAAATTTTGCGTCTCATCAACATCAAAAGGGAAGCCTATCTATCTCATCTTCAAGACCCATCCTCAAATACGAAGAAAGCTCTGTATTTAGAACTCAAGAGTAAGTGTCAGTCACAAATAAGAGAGATAAAGAATACTTGGTGGCAGCGGAAAGCTGAGGAACTTCAGAGGCTATCTGATACTCGTGATCTGAGGAACTTCTATGCAGGGATTAAAGAGATATATGGCCCACTTCGTTCTTCATCAGGTACACTAAAAAGTGCTGACAACTCTGCCACTCTTACTGACAGCCATGATATCTTAGAGCGTTGGAAGGAACATTTCTCCATCCTTCTAAATCGTCCCTCAACAGCTGCTGAAGACTTCCTCCGTGATGTGCCGAAATATCCTGAACAACCATGGATGGCTGTACCTCCTTCTTACACGGAATTCAGTGTAGCTCTCAATCAAATGAAACCAAGAAAGGCACCTGGCCCAGATAACATCCCACTGGAATTAATTCAAGCTGGAGGTCAGTCCCTCAAAACGCGGATTTTCACTCTTATTCTCAAAATTTGGGAATTAGGAGAAGTACCTGGTGACCTAAAGAACGCCACTATCATCACAATCTTCAAGAAAGGTGATCGTAGTGTTTGTGGCAACTATCGCGGTATATCGCTACTATCTACTGTGGGTAAAATTCTCGCCAGAATTTTACTTAACCGCCTTCAGGTTATCTCAGAAAAGATCCTCCCCGAGTCCCAGTGTGGATTTCGATCTTCCAGGAGCACAACTGACTTGATTTTCTGCATAAGACAACTACAAGAAAAATGTAGTGAGCAACAGAATCCACTCTTCTTAGTCTTTTATGATCTGGAAAAGGCCTTTGACTCAGTTCCAAGATCTGCTATGTGGGCGGTGCTACAACGCTTTGGCTGTCCTCGACGCTTTGTTGATCTAATCCAAGCTCTCCATGATGGCATGACCGGTCAGGTTTGTCAGCAAAATAAGATCTCTGACGAATTTCCTATCACTCATGGACTGAAACAAGGCTGCGTACTTGCTCCAACACTGTTTGCATTGTATTTGGCTGCAATGCTCTATAAATCGCCCACAAACATCCCAGGTGTAGATGTCAGGTACCGATTTGATGGAGGGCTCTTCAACTTAGCTCGATTTCGCTCCAAGAAGCTAACTCAGGTTACGAAGATAACCAATATGTTGTATGCAGATGATGCAGCATCGCCTACACTCACGCCAGTGGAGTTGCAACAGACTGTTAATTGCTACAAGAATGCATGTGAACGTTTTGGTCTCACCATTAATGTTCAGAAGACCAAGGTTCTGGCACAACCCTCACCAGGCACTTCCCTTCCGCACTTCAACATTTCTATCTCAGATACTCCATTGGAGCAGGTAGACCACTTCTCGTATCTGGGCAGTCTGCTATCTGTACACGGCAATTGTGGGCAGGATGTTGAGAAGAGAATCGGTGCTGCCCATGCGGCATTTGGGCGACTATCGCACCGGGTCTTCTTGAATAAAGATCTGACCGTGAAGACGAAGCTCATGGTGTACCAAGCTGTTGTTATCTCAACATTGTTGTATGGCTGTGAAACCTGGACCCTCTATCGACATGACTTCCGAAAGCTTGAGCGCTTCCATCAACAGAAGCTTCGATCCATCCTTAAGATAAAGTGGGAAGACCACATCACCAATCTTGATGTTCTTGAGAAAGCGCTTGCTAATAGTATAGAATCATCCATCATTGGTCATCAACTTAGATGGATTGGACATGTCCAACGGATGGATGATACGAGACTACCACGCCAGGTTCTGTATGGTGAACTCACCTCCGGCACCAGACCTCATGGAGGCCCTAAGAGACGTTACAAGGACCAATTCAAGCAGAATATGAAGTTGACAGGTCTCAATCCACAAACCTGGGACCAGCTTGCTAAAGACCGTTCAACTTGGCGCCAGACCATCCCGGCTGCTGTCAAAATGTTTGAAGAAGAACGTCGTAGAATTGTTAAGGCCAAGCGACAAGCACGTAAGCTCCTTGCAGCACAGCCACGCCCTCCACCAACAGTTCTGTGTGATCTGTGTGGACGTTTGTTTCATGCACGCATTGGGCTGTTCAGTCACCGCAAACATGCCCACAGACCTCAACCTTAGATTATTTTAGACTGTTTTGGAAGAAGATGTATACTCGGAAACGAGTTAAAGCCGACGACGACGACGACGACGACGACGACGGCTGCACCAATAGTCCAAGTTTCACTTCCATAGAGCGCCACGCTCCAGACAAAGCCTTTCAAAAATGACTTCCTAATACCTAAATCTATATTCGATGTCAGCAGATTCCTTTTTTGTAGAAAAGCTTTCTTTGCCTGAGCCAACCTACTTTTTATATCCTCTTTGCCAATTTTAGGGTTATTAAAAAACAGATTACGACTCATATATTACTTCATTTAATAATTTGCGAAATTTGCAATCGCAAATTTTTCCTATCCCTAAGTATTTGGTATTACATTATACAAGGTGATTTTCTTTATGGAGCGAGGCCAACTTGTAAACACTAATTTATTTACATGGGACAACGCCTGTGTCAGCTGAAGGAGAACATTTTCAGCATCTTCTGTGAAAAGGTCAAGTTCTGTAATCATGTTTTCCTGGTTTATTTATTATTAATTACTGTACTCTGTTTCGGTTCCTACCTCCGCGCCAACTGCAGAAACAAGTTCGGTTGCCTGGCGGAACGCATGCGTGTGCCTGGTAGCTGGCCGAGGCTCCACTCCAGCAAAACAGAATCACCCTGCACAATATAATGGTAACAATGATTTAAAACCTTTATTTTCCTAGTCATGTTTGTTAAGCATTCAGAATAAGTAATAGTCAAACTTATATAAGTTGAATTTCTATATCTCGAATTTTTGATAACTCATTTTCTATAGTTCGAAGTTCTATTATTCGAATATTTCGAAAACTCGAATGATGTTTAGTTTACCAGAGATAAAATGTGTGTCTTTATTCAAAATGCGGTGGAAGTACATTCTTCAGGTGGGACATGGGAATTGCAATATGGATTCAGTTGTGTAGGTCACCTGGATTGTATATGTCAATTTCTGTCAGTAGCTTATTATGCTATTTAAGGTTGAAAGACAGGTTGAGGTCCATGTGAACCTCAGACAGTGAGAGTAAGTGGGTAAAGCCAGCTAACGACAGTGACAACAGTTGAATATTTATGTATTTATGATAATAGAACCCTTTATTTTCAGGTATTTCTATATCTCGAGTTATTGATTACTCGAGTAATTTCTATCTCCGAAAGCACTTTGAGATGTCTAAGTTCAACTGTATTTTATAATGCTTATATTTGTCATGGAGTGAACCCAAAGGAATATGATGTGTGGTGATTTACAGTACCTGATTATATGTAAATATAAGCTGGTCCCATCCAAACTTGACCTACACCAGATTTTAGTTAACTACAGTAGGTATGCTTGGAAATATTTTGATTTGTACCTTTAAGCCTGGAATGTGGATACCAGTGGGTTGCAGCCTGTAGCAGGGAGGTTGAGCATGGCTGTCGAGACAGTACCACTTCTGCAACAGTTCCTTGTTCTCAGCCTTGCTAAGAGCCATTTCGAAGTCCTGAGTTTCAATGGTGTTAGGCAGGAGAGGTGTTCCCAATGAATTGTTGAGGAATAGCACAGGAATAATATAAGCCACCTGCGTCTGGCCTGCAACCAAAAACAAAACCTATTAGAGATTTTAATTGTGGCAAGCTGAAGCTGATTTTAATCTTCCTTACTATCTGAAGATTTAGTTCTCTAATACCTAGGCCTAGGTATATGCAATTTGTTTAGTGTGCAGCTTAAATATTCAAGCAGGAGAAAAATAAGCTTCGTAACTTCCAAATACCTTACGGTGCCTAGATCTAGTTCTACAGTACAATGTATTCAGAAATAAAGTCCAGAAAGATAATATGTTAGTATAATGTTGCCGAACTTCAAAATACCTCTGGAAACAATTATGGGTCTAAATTCTATAACCTCGTATGCCCACTGATCGGGGACAAAAAGGTACCTCTACGAACCAAGGTAACCTTGTATAAATCCCCATTATGCACACCCCATTTTCAGCATACGAGGGTGGACCCAAAAAAACTGCATTCGATATAAAAAATGTATTTTATTACCGTTTTTACAAAATTCCTTCAGTCACCTTCAAATTGCTCTCCATTAGTTACGATGCACTTGGCAAGTCCTTTTCCCCACTGTTTGAAGCACCTCTGAACTTTTCAACTTTGATATCGTCCAGTGCCCTTTGCAAAGCTGTTTGATCGCCTCCATCTAATCAAAACGATTCCCTTATAGCTTTGTTTTCATTCTGGAGGAGTTGGGAGTCTTCCACTGGCTTGACGCTTGCTTGGGTTCTTGGTCGTGTGCGTAACACCAATTCTCATCACCTGTAATGACTTCGGTCAAAAATTTGGGATCACTTTCAATTTCGTTTTTCAAGTCCTGGCTCAACTGCAATCGAGTGGTTTTTTGATGCTCTGTGAGAAGGCGAAGAACAAATTTAGTGGCAACATGTCTCATTTGCAAATCCTCAGTCAAAATCCGCTGGCACGAGCCCCAACTCGCTTCTGTCTCTTCTGAAATTTCGTCGATCGTGAAAGGACAATCCTCGAGTTTTTGGCAGATTTTCTCAACGTTTTCATCATTTTGAGATGTTGAAGGGCACCCTGAACGGCCACGGTCTTCAACACTCATCTTGCCACGTTTACAGCACTCAAACCACTCAAAATCTTGTGTGCGGCTCATAGCATCCTCCTAGAAAGCCTGTTAAAGCATTTGGCAAGCTTCTGTTGCTGATTTTTCAAGCAGGAAACAACATTTCAAACACACTCTTCGTTCTTTTAAATCTGCCATAACGACTTCAGAGGCGGAACACGAGAACAGTTAGAGAAAAACATCATCACGATCAAACTGTCACATACAAACCGACGCCGTCTGGGCAGTTGTTTCATGAGTGGCAGAACACTAATTCGTCCACGAATGGCAGCGTGCTCTCAGTCTTTTTCTTTTTTGGATCCACCTTCATAGTATACTACCTCTATCTATTGTTCTACGTATGAATATACTTCACATTTTTAACAATCTGTAATAGATAAACACTCAAAACTTCAAGTACTTTTATCACAATTCTAATGACAACTAAACCATACATATTAATCATCATTCGCCTGTCCAAAATTCTTACACAATGGTATCCCTATCCAGTAATGGCAAGTTGCTAACTATTTTTGGTTCTTCGCTTGCTTGATGCTCATATATCAGGCTGGAGGAACTATACTTGTTAGGCCACCACTGATATAGAATATTAGGTTGGGCTAATCTCTAAGACCCCTCTCTCCCCTTTATTCCTTAAAGCTCCACATCACATTTCCAACTGAAATAACCAACTTTGAGATCTAACTTGGATCTTTAAGGATGTATGGTACTTTAAATTATAAAAGTGGCCATGATATTTAAAAATATATAAAATTATTAGTTTCAAATTTGTAAGTTTAAGTTCAGATAGGCAAACTTTACTTCTTTCAAGGCAATTTCTTAAAACTGGTTGTTTCTTGAACAGGTTGCATTGAAATTGTTATGTCAGGAGGCTGCTTTAGATATCCAGTTACCTGATGTTTTAATATTTTGAATTTTGAAAGCTAGTCTGATTTAAACGCTTGCCTGCTATTGGTATTTCTTGTATCAGCACTAACTTACGTGTAAGTTCACCCAGACAAAGCTCTGGAAACTCATGGTCTTGCTGTTTCTCCAAACCAGTCTTCCAGTGCAGGTCAACAATATGCAACTCGTAGCCACGATTCCTGCAGTAGGCTCGCAGCTCTGGATACACAGTGTTATGCAATGCTCCTTTCTCCATGCAGCAGTCTGTAGGAGATAATCCAGAACTCGTCAACACATTATCCACTCCATGGATAATTTCTTAGAGTTAATTAATTTAGCAATTTATTTATTTATTTATTTATTTAATATTGAGATAACTTCTTAGTTTATCTCAGTTTTCACAGACATTCTCTCGCGGGACTACTCTTCCCAGGACGTTTGGCCACTCAGTGTATAACGTATGGCAAAGATAAAGAAAATGCAGGGCAATTATTTTTCTGGAGTGAGGCTGCCAGCTAGCCAAGCCAGTTCAAGCAGCTGGTCTTGCAATAGTAATCAGGACAGAAGCAGTGGCTTGAGCTGGCTTGGCTAATGGCAGCTACATGCATTCTTGGCTAGCTAGCAGCCATGCTACAATAAAACTCTCACCATGTATTATAGAAGACTATATAATTGCAAGCTAACTACAAATTAATAATGAGTCCATCTATCTTTTCATTAGTTGCCTCTGCAGCATCAGAGAAGTCCCTTTGATCGCCATGGTAAACTCATTCCACAGTACTTCACGGTGCGCTACAGTGTCTGGGTATCAGTGCTACAATCAAATCTCGAGGAGGAAGTCTTATCTCACTTAAAAACTAGATTCCTGATCATACAATTTAATTTCTACACAGTTTTGTGTTTTATTATAATTGATTCTACAATCCTAGGCCCTAGGACTGTAGCCCTGCATTATGCAGTTGTTTGCAACAAAAACGTTACCGGTATTGGTTTTATGTCATTTTTAATCAAATTACTGTGGCTTTTAGAGACACTGTGGCGCAGGATTTTTGACACAAAGAGGATCCTTAACGTGCCAGTAAATCTACTGAAATGGCTCCCTCACATTTTAGCACCCTCAAATGCCAACTGACTGCACTAAGATTCAAAGCTGGAACCTTAAGCACAGCAGGCATGTATGTTACCGCTGTGCCATACAGGCGGCAACTTATAATGTTCACCCCAACAATATAATTACAGGGTAAACATGATTATTTACATAGAAAATCATCATAATATCATCTCTTATTTGGGAATATTGGAAGATTGATGACCTACAACTGCCTGTTCTTACCGACGCTCCGATCTTCTAACGAAACAGGCTTAGATCCAGACACCCAGCCATTCTCATGGGAAAAGCTCTACACTATGTTGGCTTCAACATGAGCAACTCATGGAAACAGCAGTGGCTAGAAAGTTGCCCCCCCCCCACAATGCACAACTCGACCATGCTTGACAAGAAAACCTCCAGGATTCGATCAAATATGCTCGGTTTGGTCCACTTTGAATCGCATCCATACGAGCCATGGTAGATGTGCTGGTGCCCTCCTCAAATGGGGAAAAATACAATCCCCAAGATTCGACTGTGGAGCTGAAATCCAATCTGTTTGGCATATAGTGATGGAGTGCGTCAAGAGAGCCTATATTGGAGAATTCCGTGACTTCCTGAACGCTACACCAGAAACTCTTAATTACGTAAGTCATATGGACTTATCTTTGTAGTACTCTGTTCTATATTTTTTATTACAATGATGCCATTTATATTTAACTGATGTGTATATGCCATACGATAAATAAATAAATATTATTTCAGTACTATAGATCCCTTTTGAGACGTTTACAAGTAACTGATTGTAACAAATGAGCATGAAAATCAAAAAAGAATTACCTGCAGCAGTGACAAATTGCACACTAAATTTTATAAATAACAACAAATGTTTAAATAAATAAACAAGATGATAGCCTCTACCATAGCTGTGTTGCGTTTAGCCTTACTGCTCAACGACAATGATATAGAAATTCGAGATTTCTCATAGAGGTCCCATATTTATTCAAGATACTACTCAAAATATTATATTACTTTAACTGTTTAAATCTGTAAGATTGAACAGTCCATACTAATTATTTATATGGCATTTATCCCATGGCCTAGAACTAACCTTGAGAGTCTGCAGCACTCACGTAGATGGCAATTTTTCGAGTCTTGGTGGTTGTGCGAACAGTGGCGATGCGACCCAGAAGCAGATGTTGGCAGTTCTCAGGCAGATGTTGCATTTCACTTGGTAAAGGACATTCACTCAGCTTATCGAAATCTCTTGGGCTCTGTGTCGAAGTTCCAGGTGGTGATGACAATGACATCGAATCTGCTGAACACGTATGTTCAAGTATAATGAAGGCATAAGCACAATATTTAAAATTCATTTTATTAAAACTGAGAGTCAGTGGTGAAGAGAAGAAGGTTCTAAGCTCTCACTGAAGTTGCTCATTATTCTTTTACCTACAGATACATGGTCTACCACTAGACATATTGTATGTACCCTCTGTAAGTAAACTTATTTAGAGTTCGTAGAAGAAGTCCAGACACACTTGTCACCTGGACCAATTTTACTATTTAATCATATGATGAATATATACAGTACGGTCCTTCTCTATAGAACAGAACCTCGCCGGGGCTGTGGGATGGGTGAAGAGCAATAAGTTGCGGCCAGATGACTAGCATATACCGATTACACAACAGCGGCTAGGGAAAAACTGGATGCTGTCATAGCATGAATTACTTAAGGAGCTGGCAAGATACCTTAGTTGAGAGAGTTCAGACTTGTGGTGAAGTACTGTAGGCTATCTCATATCCCATGAACATGGTTAGGTATGGAACAAAACATTAAATTTCCTAGTGGAAACTTATCTTCTCAAGAAGAAGAAGAAGAAGAAGAAGAAGAAGAAGTCTTACAGTAAATGAGTTCATAAGTTTCAGTGCCATGCGATTTTTACTTGTGGGGGAACCTCAAACTAAAGGTATACAGAAGCAAACCGCGTACTCTGGAGGCTCTCGAGAACGAAATAATTGCACTCATACGAAATATCAGGGAGGGAGAATAAATTACAGCTAGTGTACCAAAACTTCCTACGTTGTTGCAATGTGTGTTTAGAAAATGAAGGACACCATTTCCAGCAACTACTCAAATTCATGTAAGTATCGAATAGTAAATATGTTAAAAAGTGTAAATTTGTCAAACTAGTTGGTCACTACGCTGCTGCTAGCACCAGTCTCTCTCTCTCTCTCTCTCTCTCTCTCTCTCAACAGTGGCCCGGCCACCTGATAATATCAGATGGTTGGTTCCTCTCAGTTTAGGGGTTGCGACGACGCGGTCATGTAGCCCCGTGTAGAATCTGTCTTTATAACCGGTGTTAGTTGTGATGGCTGTATTAGTGTGTGTTATCTCTAATTCAGGTAAGGATTGCAGACTAACAATTTCAAGTAGTTCCTACTTTTGCTATCAAATGCTGCTGTCAACGACATCTAGCCGTGAACTTGGCTACTAGACGTCACCGCGACCGGCACCTGGCGGCGAAAGTTGGAACTTTAGAATGTGTTAATCAAATCTAACCTACAAGTTTTAGTTTCACACAATTGTAGTTAAAGGAAGGTTCTTTTGAATGCCATAAATCTAAGACATATGCCCGCCGGCTTTACTTCCTTACCGAAGGAAGGCATACTGAGGATTAGAGTTTGTAATCAAGATTCCCAAATTGCCAGTACTTCAGCTCTAATGCTAACAATGCACAACTTGGCTTGTAAATATGCTGCATTAACAGATGTTATGGGACACAGGAAGAAACAATTTCTTATATCTGGTACACACAAGAAATTAGTGGCATGATCAGGTAGCACATACCTTTGAGCTTCCAAAATGGCAACATACCATTCTTTGTCAAAAAGATTTTTCTACTTGCTTATCAATGAATGCTTGAACCCCTTTCTTTTCCACCCCTGAACCATCTGTAAATACTAGTATAGCATCCAGATCGGTGAATGATGCAGTAGAAATGCAGACTTATCTGTGGTCACTTTAATTTGAGTAAGATCCAACCACATTGAATACAAATATTATTGATACCCAATTTGTCAGCTTTAGAACATATTTTTCATTGGAATACAACTCATATTACACACTAGAAACAAGATATTTGGAACCAAAATGTGCAAGTACTACTCAGTCTTTCTGAACGAAAGTTTGATATTAGATTACACAGTTCAAAGGAGACTAAAAATAATGTTGTTTGAGTCTTCAAACTTTTGACTGGTTTGGTGCAGATCTCCATCCTCCCTGACCTGAACTAATCGTTTCATCTCTACATAGCTACCACACCCTACATCCGAGGCAATCTGTTTAACATAATCTAACCTTGGTCTACCCCTACAGATCTTGTCCTCTACCCTTCCTTCCTTAACTAAGCTTGCTATTCCTGGGTGTCGTATGTGTCCTACCAACCTATCTCTTCTGTTCATTAGCAGTCACCCGAAACACCTCTTCTCTCCCCCTCATTTTAACACCTCTTCATTTGTAACCCTATCTACCCATCTGAACTACTTCATTCTCCTGCAACTCCACATTTCAGATGCTCTCATAGTCACTTCCATTTTCAGGAACCAGTCCCTAAGCTGAACAAGTTTCCCCTTTATTTTCAAGAGGGATGCTGATTGCTCCCAAATGATGCAGCAAAGAGAAATAGCACTGAACAATTCCATCTGCCCCCCCCCCCCCCCCCCCCCTCAGCAGAACAATTTATTCTATCAAAAGGACTGAACAAGAATAAGTTTAATGTTCTTTGCAACTCCACAACAATTCCTAACACCACAGACAGAGGAATCTAGAATTACTGCTAAGGGAGGGCAAAAGCTTGGTCTCCTTATTCTTGATGATAAAGTCTGCCATTTCTCTAAACATAATCAAACAGCACAAGACACCTACCTGATATGCTAGAAGGGGCTACGCCCTTCAGTACTTTGGTCAGCCCATCTTTGGTAGGTTTGCGCTCCAAAGTCACAGCCGATGGAGTGGCCGGAGTATAACTTGATTCTTCAATTCCTAAGATGTATGTAAAACCTATTACAGTAATTGGCAGCATATCCTCCATTTTTCTGATAAAAGTAACTTTTGCACAAGGACATCACACTAAATAACTTGCTTAAAAAAATACATATATCCTTCCAGTTTACCAGAAAAATTAACATTTTCACCTGGATGGATTGAGTAGCTTGGTAGTTGCTGTTGCTGATACCAGGTCTGGATAAAGGAGGAGGGTTGGCATTTAGCTATAAAATAGAAGCTTCAATAATAACAGTACAAGTACAAGTACAAGACCCTGAATGTCAGCTAAAGCAGAGAAGATAAAATTTGGTATGGCAGAGCTGGCAAAGGAGGCAAAGGAATGATGGTTCCACTTGTTAGTGGTGGTATCCTTAGTTAGTTACTTTGTTTTAAGGGACAGCGAGGTCACCCTCAAGGCGGTACCCTTATGTCTGTTCCACATGTTAGTGGCGACTGATCTAATTAAGACCTCAACAGCATCTACAGTGCAGAGAATGGACTTGGGAACAGTGTCTATGGCAGAAGGGGAAACCCAAAGCTCCGGTTGATGAGAGTAAAAGGTATATGGTGTCCATATATCAGTCTAAACACAATGGTCTCGCATGTTAGCGGAGGTCCCCTGACAGCTGATTTTACAACACTCAGAAGTGGAACTCTTCAGTTTAACTTGACTGAAATATTGGCCAAAAACTTATCCAAGTAAATCAGCATTAAGAATAAAGCACCTTCTAACAAATTACCCCAGGGGGTCAAATCCCTCAGTTGAAAAACTGCACGAGATCTATTAGAATTCTGGGGGAGACCACAGATGTGTGCAAGGAAGTAAGTCGGAGTATCTCAAATTCCCACAAGAACATATTAAACTAAAATAAAGAACTTGGTTCATGACATTTAAAAATGCAAACTATCTTTGGAAGTTGGGTAAATGAAAAATATTTCAATATAGAGAACATAGCATTAAAATGATTGCATTAATAATCATAATACAAAGATGAATCCACCTTCGATTCAAAAAAATACAGAATATTTAAAGGAAAAACCAGGCGATCAAGTCATGGCTGACTGTCCATAGTAGATAAAACAATACTGGACTCTGTTGTGACATTCAAGTCCTCCTCACGATGTATTTCCATCTTAACAATGAAATTGGGAAATAAAATTTACACCCTAAATTAATGGCCATTCCCGAATTAATGTTACAAAAGAAGAAAACCCGGACAAAGCAGAACAATTTTGGAATCAATTGCACAACATGTTACCAAAAATGTCCTAAACAACATGTCAAATTACTCATGGGTGACTTCAATGCTCGAAAGAAAGAAAGAAAGAAAGAAAGAAAGAAAGAAAGAAAGAAAAAAGGAAGTATAGATACTGGGTTGGTCAATGGTCTGGCCATAAGCGAACTAAAAGGAAAGGTATGCGACACATTGAGTTATGCAATTATTTATTTTTCCAATCAACCTTTTTCAAGAAAATTCTTTCCAAAACTAAGACTTTGGTTTCACCTAACCCATTATTAGGTGAATATTGTTGAGCCCCGAGGGTTGATACGACCCTAGGACCTCAGACATCTATGCACCCCCGAAGGGATTATCAACATACGCCCCTGAACCTGCAGGCGGCCACACAAACACACATCCCTCAACGGTAAACCCCATCAGCAATCTGCCCAACATCTCACACCAGTTTCTCCCCAAAACCACCCCTTAAGCCGAAGCCAACAGCCGGCCATACAATTTCATTACACGCAGCTAGGCAGAGTTGAAGTCTCAGCTCTTGCCTAACAAGTTACATAATCCACACACACTTACACGGGAGCTAACTAGAGCATCAACAAGAGTGAAGAAACGTCCACTCAGCAAGTCCAAAACTATAAGCAAGGGACCCAAACCGACCCCATTGTCTATTGCCGCCCTAGGCTCTGTTCGACTGGGTTCCGGTTCGATTCATCACCACAGGTAAGAGAGTGCTCAGAAATCCTTATACATAATTGTAATCCCTCACTTCACACCCACATTTACATTGTATTTTATAACCAGACTGTGTCACACGATCCCACACTAAAAGGGACATCACAATTCACAAACACTGATCAAATAAACCCTTGATCAGTAACTTACACATTTGTCGTTTATTACACTTGGCTTCACGTCCTAACTCCCCCTCTGTCATTCCTAATTGCCCGTGACCGTCAATCAGAGAAGTGCTAGGTAAGGATTTCCATTGTGCTAGCATTGGAGTACTCAAGTGGCCAGGCGATACCGCCCACGCAGCAGGTAGGCTCCTAGTATACTTGCAGCTGTTTGTTTAGTGCTGCAATTAATCCCATCTTGATCGCGCATCCCTTGAGGACCAATCACACCCCCGTAGAGCTAACCCCCAATTCCCCACATCCTTTGACAAACACGTACACTCGCGGTTTCCCCAATTACGTGGAAACTCGCACTTTTTGGACCCCACCCCTAAATTGGACACTAACTCAGTTTGTTAGTCTCATCCATCCAATCCCGAGACAGAACAAATAAATGGTGGAGACGCCGAGTAGTTCCCTCGAGTGAGGGTAGTTACCACTCAGTAAGGGTCTTCAAACAATGAGGATCTGGAACTACGACCCGGGTACTAAGTAGAACAGCCAAGCGAGATTAGATTTTTTTCTCCCTCAGAATACGCCACACATTTTCTTTTCAGCTTGGGTCACATTAATTAACATCAGCCTTCCCACCCACCCCATAAGGATAGATCGGTTAACACCAAATGACCACATTTAAAACCACACGGGCTGCTAAACCCTATTCCAGTAGGAGAACTATTCCACAGGGTAGGGATAGATGTTAAAGGCCCAATCACCACATCCGAAAAGGGTAATAAATACATACTCGTCGCCACGGAGTATCTTACCCGATACATGATCACAAAGACCATACCCAAAGCAAACACGAATAGCATAGCAGAATTCCTATTTGAAATCGTCACATGCTATGGTCTATTCCAAACCCTATTGTCCGATAGAGGGACTATTTTCACCTCGAGGGTACTCCAACAGTTTCTGGAGATACTAAGGATAAGGGCGTACACAACAACGAGTTTCTCACCCCAGACCAATGGGCTCACAGAAAGTATGAACAAGATAATAGGGACGGCCCTAGCGAAATTCACGGGAGATACGGGAATAGACTGGGAAAGTTACCTACAGCCTGTCATATTCAGTTACAACACATCGATATCCACGAGTACCAAATACTCTCCACACTTTCTATTACATGGCTATACACCTAGGAGCCCAGTAGATAATGTATACATTCCTCAGGACACCCTCACAGACAATGCAGCCCGATTAGAATATCTACAGATAGCGGGAATGAACGCGAGAAAAAACATAGTCGTGGCATAAGAAGGCAAAAAGAGCGGCACGACAAAAAACACAAGCACGAGGAGTATACACCAGGTCAACTGGTCATGATTTCGAGCCCAGCCCGCAAAAAGAACGTGTCCGAATTCCTACTACCGCATTGGACAGGTCCCTTCAAAGTTTGTAGAAGGATATCCGACCTGAATTATATTGTGAACGTTCGGCGGTGGCACAAACTTATCAAAGACACAATCCACGCCCACCGAATGAAAGCGTTCCATACACGAACAATGACACCAACAAATAAGGCCGGAAGAGCCACAAAGAGAAAAGGAAACAGCTCCACTCATAGAAAGGGTAAGAAAGCCAAGGTACAGGACTCGGACCGCGAGGACCTAATCCAATTACAAAGGACATAAAAACGAAACTGCCACCGACACCTAGTGGCGACATACGCGCTAGAAGGGGCAAGGACACACACACATAACTACACGACTAACATACACAGACATAGTAGAGACAGTTGACGACACACAAATGTATGGAGGTGAAGGGGTTTCCTCTATTACATGAAGTGGCAAAGGAGACCGCACCATTAATCAGGGCTGTGGTCCCGATCATAATCGTTCAGCATGAGTAAGATTGTAAACACACATGCAGGCAGACGGCCGGTGAAAGCTACTTGCCTCAGCGCGGTAATAAGAAACCATTGCTGACCCAGCAGGAAGTGCCTTCACGGGCACGGCTAGATCATGAAGGCCACGAAGGTTAGCACCGAGCTTACAGGCATACAGCAACACGGAATCATTCAAAAGTATATAAAACACCCACACTAATGAACACTTTGCCACGAGCATTTCAAATACACAACAAACCCCACGGGACGGAAATTAGCGAAATAAGGGTCCCGAGGTACCGGCACAAGGCATATGCAGACGCACAGAGGTCTGTACCATACATTTGCGGGTCACATTAAGCCCATATGCCTGGGAAACACACAACACAAACCTAGTAGGTAAACTACAACCTCCAGTAGAGCAGGCGTACCTAGGAACAAGTTACCCAATGACACCTAGTCGCAAACCACGCTACCAGAGGCCACACATTGACACACACAGTAACACCGGCTAGACACGGGCGGACATGGCACATAGGAGTTACACGTGGTCAGGGGTCCAAATTCTAGTTAAGAACGGACGGCCCAGGAGGTAAAAGGGAAAGAGGTTGACCGACTGAAGATCACGCAACCCCAAATACATAGGGCATTAGACCTGCAAAGGCCTCAAGCTCACACAGATATAGACAAAAAGTAGAGCTGTATAGGGCAGAAGTAAAAGAGAAAGTACCGACCGACTGAAGCGCTATCCGGCCTCAACGTATAGTAATACACCTGCACAAACGTACATCAGGAACAATAGAAACATAGTTCGCGGTAACCCATCATTTAATACAGAGGTTGGGGACATCACACGTTAAATTCAGCATATAGGGTTTTTACGATATTTCAAAGGGGTAATCGAAGCGACGGCAGAAACTAGAGGAAACCTGGGAATAAATTTCCCACCAGGTTTGCACATTGCAAAGTCAACACATGGCGACATACGCACAGTGGCGTGAAAGCATATTTTTATTATCATTTCCACACGAGGCTGGAGAAACCAACAACACACAAACAAGCGCATGCAACACATACAGCAAATTCTTTAGTGACGACACCTAACACATACCGGAAGAAATTTTTCAGCAGCGGCACGTGCACGACGTCACACAAACATACTGACAGTCAATAACAAACAAACTCCCGGGAGAAATACATTTGCAACACTGGTTGTTTGCATCAGAATGGGAGGACAGCATTATAATAACAAGGGACTATATGCTCTCACTAGAATACTAGTCCATTTATACAAGGCCGAAATAGATCACAGGGGCAACATTATTTCAAACCGCTCACTAACCACGTTGGACAGACATACAAGGAAAGACTGTGGCAGTGAACACTGAAGCTACATGCTAGCAGACACCAGCCCACGCGGCACAGATAAGCCAACTCAGATAACACGGCACGCTCGGGCAACAGGCCAGCCGGCAAGCGGACTCGTGCGTAACTCACGATGCGCGCCACGGCCACGACAGTCTCCTGCCATATGCGCTCAACACTTAGGCAATTGCACACAAACACACACACACAATTAGAACTAAGGGCGGTACCACAGGCATTACGGAGCTGACCAAGGCCCTAGCCCAGGCGCAGAACAATAAATTGACCTCCACGATAGGGTGAACATACATAAAAAAAATCTTTAAACAGAATACTGTAGGGCCTAATGCACATAGATATATAACGGTCACGGCTGAATACAAAGCAGATAGGCCTCCACAGGGCGCAAGCGCGCACATTTTACACAGTTGGTACACTAGATATGTTTTTATAGGGCGCAAATACACCCCAAGGGTATTATAAAATAAAGGGGGATAAGCCGTGAACGGTACAGCCATCACGATACACAGAATGAACAGGGATAGCCAAAGGGCGTTAACCAGACGGTTATGCATATGAATAGAGATAACGGATGAGGAGCACACAACGACAGTAAACACATATTTTAATAGCGCTAAGGAGCGAAGAGAACACAATATGGCCAAGAGAGAATGGATACATAGTACAGAGCACAGAAAAGTAACGCACTTACAATTCCCCATAGAATAGCATATGGGCAAAGATCCCTATACCATTCCTAAATACATCCTAATACATAATACCAATTTACACACCAACACATATACACAGTACATTAATTGAACACGAGGAATGTAGACGTTCATGATTTTCACAGTAAGGGTCATCTGCACCCCGCGCCATACGGTTCCCACCCGAATATTAGGGGTGGTTGGACACAATACAAGTGCTAGATATTAAATCTATTTTACATAGATGGAAGGCCAATAAAAAACTAACCAAGATTTGCAATAAAACAGCCTGCAAGGTAAACATAAAACTATTAACCCATACCTAACCACACCCTTACCCGACACACATGTATAAGTTACCCTACCCACTTAACCAAGGGTCTTATTAATATCACCCCCGCATGCATTTAAATCTTGATCACACTGGGAAAATCTATCCCATCCAGTAAATTAAAGGATATCCCACAGCATTACCGACTCTAGGCCGATACAATACACAGTCTGGCTATGCATACCCTTCCAAACATACGGACTGACCTTTACAGCAACTAACGCTCTAGCGAACCTCGCTTACAACCCCATATCCAGTCCCAACCTAATTAACATGTCATATACAATACAGAAATATCATCACAAGAGATCCAACTGAACCAGGAAGGGCGAAAGCAGCCAATGCGGGTCGAATGATCTACAATCCCACTCACTGTACACAAAAGATTACATACATTGTACACAAATTACCTCACATTGTTACACGAAATTACTCCCCCAAAATAATAAAGGATCTGAGGTCACACTAGGTGGTGACGAGTATATACGTCATGACGACGTAACGGAACACAGAAAGGCAGAGCCAGAGAAGACAGTAGTAGACCCTGACCCAGACTTGACATCATAGTTAGATGTATGCTAAGTCAACCCTCGGAGGCGTAGGGGGTAGTCTTCCGCTCGCAGGAAGTGAAGCTAGTGCACCTAGGGCCAACGGGACACCCCTAGGTCCACGCAAGTCCTCATCCGGACATGGGGTGAAGATTCTTGAACAATAATAAATAATGAATGATATGCGATCATTTTGTCCCGTGCCCATAAATGGAGGGTAGCGACCCCCAGAGCGTAAATGGGAAGTGCGGCGAGCCCCCAGAGTTATAAATGGAGGGGAGCGACCCCCCACAGGGGTTTGGGCAACCCATTAATGATCAAAATGATCAATAAGGCGGCTATAAGCCATGCGACTATAAAACCATGGATATCCGCGCGAAGTGCTTTAGCAACACAATTACACAGGCCTTCACACATAAACATATTATCTGTAAAGGGCCCATAGTTATAAGTAGTATCAAGGGAGCGGAATGCAAAAGATCTTCGGTCTGGCGGTTTTGGAAACAACCGGTGTTACCAAAATACGCACGTGTGGTGCCCTGGGGAGGTAAAACTGCCTCAGGCGATCGTCCCGGTCAAAATGTAGTACGTAAGAAATGTAACTACCTATTTCAGGGGTAGTTTAGATATAAGCAAACTTAGGAAGCCACTACTTTAAAACAGTGATTTACAAGCACTCGGCGCAAGATTAAGGACAAATTTCGGCAAATTTTCTTAGTATTAAGGAGGAAAATGTACAGCTTCGGTCTGGTGGCATGGTGGTTACCAAAAGCACCCGGAATAGACACTCACGTACCCCATTAAGGGAAACATTCCTCAATCAAAACTTTAAAGGCAAATCAGTTAAGCAATGCTGCTACGAAGCAGTAGGCTAGCTGATAAGGCGTATTTCGCCACTTTTGCCTTTTCGGCACATTTTTTTTTCTAGATATAGATTAGTATATATAAGTACACAAACACAAGGAGCGAGTCGGCGTCGCACACCCACTAGGTGGCGTGTAAGCCCGAACAATGGGGAAGAACAATAGGGTGAAAGAAAACAGGTCGACAATAGATCGACAACGCGTCGACATAGCGACGACAAGCGTCGACGAAAACAACGTCGACGACGCAGCAAATTCAAATACGCCGCGACGTGATATTCCGCGAGAAAAATACTTGTAATACGCCGCGACGTGATATTCCGCGAGCAAACTAATTGTAATACGCCGCGACGTGATATTCCGCGAGCCACTTAAATGCATATTACAGCCTAAAAGTAAATAGCGGGTAGCGACCCCTATAGCGGGCTACACATTTACAAATACACTGAAGAAGAAGAAGAAGAAGGAGAGAGCAGTAGAGATTGCATGGTAAGATCCAGCCGGCTTAGACTAAGATAGGCTAAGTGGCGCCAAGGTAGAATAAATGTTTTATGTGCACTAAGTGGGTATAATATATAACTTATAATATGCATATACATGTATAATAACATTGAATCCCATTTCAGACGACCAAGGAAGCAACAGAAAGGCATCCATTGCCAAATAAATGCCTAATAAACCATTCTTTCCAGTTGAAGCAGACATTGTACACATACCTGTTGTAAATATATTTCCCAACACCAAAATAACACTATACTCCTATAGTATCACTCACATACAAATACACTATCGTTCTTCAGTCGCGCCAATAAGGTGACGGCAACGGAGCTCAGCAACAGACAGCGGGCGTGGGACGCTGAACGCCACTGGCACAAACAACGCCGACGCTTAAATTATGAGCGACATGCGATGGCCAGGAACGGTACAATTTTGTAAGTGCCGAACCTCGCCATCAGGGTGAATTCTCTCCCGCCCACGAGAAGTTCACTAGGATAAGGTAAAGAGGGACTAGGGAATTGACCACTAAACCACGATCCAGAAAGGCCGAGTAAAAGGAAAGTAGATAAGGTATAGAGAATAAGGGTTAGCCGGCACAAGAGAGGAAGGCGCGGAAGAATGGCCGCACAAAAGGAGCTCTAGAGAAATATGTTATTAGATTTTATTACATATTGTATTTTATTTTGTATTTTATTTTGTATTTATTATATCACAGCTTACGAAATCAGATGCATAATGATCAACTGGAGAAGCATCATTAACCGCATCACCATGAAATTAGAATTATCAGCATATGAGTACCATTGGCACATTACTATGTCACATCCATTATCACTGTACTAAAACACATTGTATATCACACTGCCACACTGTAAACATTCAACACACTTGTTTTTCTTTCCTTTCTTCCTAATAACGATAATTTTTAAGGCGTTCTATTTACCCAAACACAATAAACTTATTTTAATGTATACCCCTAAAATTACACCCCAGAGCGCCTATTTTTCTTTCTTCTTCACTCTTTCATACATTATACTTAGTGTCATACCAAATGTAAACGCAGAAGGTAATTTTTTCATCCAGCTGCAGGGCAGCATCACAGCAAACACCGATGTTTTTTTCCCTTCTGCGAAAATGCAAATTAATAATTTCCCACACCATGTATTTAAACAATGTAATTTTAATTTCAATGTAAAAAATATGATTGATTCTACACATATGTAAAGCATAAACATTGTTCCACACCTAATACTTACCCCTTCATGAGCACACTCTACCTACACATCAACAAGGAGCCAGAACTGCACGACTACACTCCATCTACACACCAGGAACAACACAGCATCGAAGAAGAGGAGAAGGACCAGGAGGATAAAGAAGAAGAGGATGGAGAGAAAAACTACCCCTAACTCTCAATCCAGCTCGCGAGGACTCGAGCTAAACGCCGACAAGGTCTTGTTGAGCCCCGAGGGTCGATACAACCCTAGGACCTCAGACATCCACGCACCCCCGAAGGGATTATCAACATACGCCCCTGAACCTGCAGGCGGCCACACAAACACACATCTCTCAACGGTAAACCCCATCAGCAATCTGCCCAACATCTCACACCAGTTTCTCCCCAAAACCACCCCTTAAGCCGAAGCCAACAGCCGGCCATACAATTTCATTACACGCAGCTAGGCAGAGTTGAAGTCTCAGCTCTTGCCTAACAAGTTGCATAATCCACACACACTTACACGGGAGCTAACTGGAGCATCAATAAGAGTGAGGAAACGTCCACTCAGCAAGTCCAAAACTATAAGAAAGGGACCCGAACCGAACCCATTGTCTATTGCCACCCTAGGCTCTGTTCGACTGGGTTCCGGTTCGAGTCATCACCACAGGTAAGAGTGTGCTCAGAAATCCTTATACATAATTGTAATCCCTCACTTCACACCCACATTTACATTGTATTTTATAACCAGACTGTGTCACACGATCCCACACTAAAAGGGACATCACAATTCACAAACACTGATCAAATAAACCCTTGATGATCAGTAACTTACATATTTGTCGTTTATTACACTTGTCTTCACGTCCTAACTCCCCCTCTGACATTCCCAATTGACCGTGACCGTTAATCATAGAAGTGCTAGGTAAGGATTTCCATTGTGCTAGCATTGGAGTACTCAAGCGGCCAGGCGATACCGCCCACGCAGCAGGTAGGCTCCTAGCATACTTGCAGCTGTTTGTTTAGTGCTGCAATTAATCCCATCCTGATCGCGCATCCCTTGAGGACCAATCACACCCCCGTAGAGCTAACCCCCAATTCCCCCACATCCTTTGACAAACACCTACACTCGCGGTTTCCCCAATTACGTGGAGACTCGCACTTTTTGGACACCACCCCTAAATTGGACACTAACTCAGTCTGTTCGTCTCATCCCTCCAACCCCGAGACAGAACAATATCAATTGGTCCATGTTCTGATTTCACGCTTACATACATGAAACTAAATATCCTTGAAGGACTGGACTTAAGACTGGTTTTATCGTACAAAATTTCCCTTCGACATGAACCCTAAAAAAGGAAAATTTATAAAATGAGCTCCACAATGAAAATATTAAAGGCCCAGGCAACTTATTTTCGAGTTTTAGTTTCCTAACTCACTGATTCCATTATTAAATTTTAATCAACGTACTGAAAACCCTACCGCGTTATTTTATTTAGTTCAGGTGGTATAAGCGGAAAACGGCGACAATGCTTGAGCGTGTGACGTCACTGGAGCCGAGCTGCCTCCCGCGCGCCAACAGTAGGCATAGCAGAATCAGACAGTGCAGCTGTTGTTTCGGCGTATTTAAGTACTGTAAATGATACCTAAGTGAAAACTTGGTTTACTGCATTGTGTATGGTTGCAAGCATGCAACCACTTCAAAAACATCGAAGGAAAAAGATGTAGGTTTTCACAGATTCCCCAGTCGAGAGAAATCTCCAGAGAGATACCGATCTTGGCTATCTAGAATCAATCGCGCTGATTTCTCACCAACCCGAAATAGTCGCGTATGCTCTACACATTTCAGAGAGCAGGACTATGAACTATCGGGCAGATACAAACCAGAACTCCTGAAGCAAAAAAGGGAACTTGTGTTAAGAAAAGGTGCTGTGCCCGCGCTAAATTTGAAAGGAATGAAACTTGTTCCGGTGACAAGGCGTACATCTACATATATTAGGAAGAAAATTTTAACTGAAGCGATTGAATGTACCTCTGCGAGTGTTTCAAGTGTTTCCCCGAGTGTTTGCAGTGAAAAGGAGGGTGTTTGCAATGAAAATGAGAGTGTTGTCCATGATGAATCCAGCATGTCTGAAAATCCCAATACAGTTTGAGTACAGTGCGAATTAGGAGGAGAGACATTTAGAAATGCAAAGTGTTACGATAGTGACAGTGATCCTGGTGTTCGTGATGCAATATATGAAGCAGAGTGATACTACCTCGGATGATGATGATGACGATGACAGGGAAGGAGATGAAACAGTACAGCAGGAGGTGGTGAGTAGAAAAAATAAAGCATGGCATTTCAGTGAGACTACGTTGCTGTTCGTAATGTGGCAGAACCTGCTAGTTCTCTTTGCTAGGTGCCTTACCTGCGGCAAGAAAGTAATTCAAACTATTCCTTCTACTAAAGGACCCGCTGTGAGTGTCCAAATGACCTGTATAGCAGGCCATACTGTTGTATGGAGATCTCATAAGAATGTTAACAAATTCTCCATGTTATCAGTCACCTTAGCTACTGGTATGTACATAACGTTTTGCGTTACTGAAATCGTTGACAGACTATTGATTTATGTTTCATGAGCCACACAACATTTTACAAAATTGTGAAACGAATCGTTACCCCAGCTATTAGGCATACATGGGCTCTGCATCGTGGTAACACCGTCAAGAATCTCATGTCATCCGGTAGGAGGGTGTGGATTGCAGGTGATGGTCAATTTGACAGTCCAGGTTTTTGTGCAAAAATGTAACATATTCTGTGATGGACATCAGCTCAGAGGAAATTATTGACTTTGTTGTTCTGCAACGAGGCCAAGTTTTCGGCGAGTTGGAAAAGCCCGCGTGTGATAAAGTGCTATCAAAACTATCATCAGAAGGACTAAATATAGAACTATTCTTATCCGACCGGCATCAGGGCGTTCGAAAGCTTTTACGAACCAAGTACCCTGGAATCATTCATGAGTTTGATGTGTGGCACCTTGCCAAAAGCTTAGGTAAAAAGCTGAAAGCAGTAGCGACCAAGGCACCCGCAATATTAGAATGGAAACACAGCATTATTAACCATCTTTGGTGGACAGCTATGACATGTGAGAACAATGAGGAGCTATTTGTTGAGAAATATTTGTCCGTTCTGAATCATATTTGTGACAAACATTCATGGTTAGCAAACACTCACTTTCACCCATGTGAGCAAGAAAAAATAATCGAAAATCCAACGCAAAAAAACAAAATGGCTCAATAGAATTCTCTAGACTATGGTATCATAGCCAGCGTTCTCAAAGACACGCGCTTTATAAAAGACTTGCAAAGCATAAAACATTACTGTCACACTGGGTCCCTTGAATCTTACCATAACGTCCGACAGAAATACATGCCTGAAAGATCCAGTTTCTCATTTCACGGAATGGTAAATCGATCTATGCTAGCAATTATGGATCACAATAACAATGTAAAACGTGATCAAACGGGTGAAACACTTAGATACTCAAAATCATCAAAAAAGTGGATTAACAGAAAGGTCTATAAGGAGAAAGAATACGGATCGAGGACAGATATACTTCTCGAAGTACGAGTAATTGGAATGGCAAATGGACAAAAGCACATCACTCCCTCAGAAGATCCTATGAGCCGGAACTACTAAAAACATTGCTTCTGACCCCAGGCCCTTGCATGGAGTGTTCTCGCATTTCACCCGCTTTCATCACCTATAAATTGTATCTAATACTCCCACTTGTTCAAATAACTGTGTGTAAAATATATAATTTAATATAGGTATTTATTTTATACTTACAAGTATTCAATTGTTAAAGTACTGTTTAATCACATCTTCAGAAAAGACTGCCATAAAATATTCTAAATATAGTTTCAAATTTATTGTAACGTGTTTTTCGAGGGGTTTTTATGCCACTGGCATAAGTCAGTAGGAAGCCAATCTATATTTATTTACGCGGCAAATTGTTCAGCCAAGAGAATTTTTCATGTGAATTTATTATTATTAAGGTATTTTTTGGAGCATTTTTATAAAATTATAAGCATACAGATAGGTTTCCTATGTCTTAGAAAACACTATCAAGCAAATTATTACGAACGACATTATCATAGAAAATTATGTGATTGCGGAATTTTACGGAGTTTCGTCAGTTAGGGTATTATGAGAGACATGACTCACTGGGAATTCAGATACAGGCTGATTCTTGTCAAGAATCATTACGCAAGCCTGGGTCGCAGCGTCAAGAAAAGGCGGATAGTATGGAACGGCAATCGACTTCACCCTCCCGCCGAGTGTAATGAGCCAGAGGTGGGGAAGTAGCGCGGGGTGGCACAGCCAATGAGTGGAGACCACGTAAGCTGGAAGACGGCACTGGAGTGGGAAGCCGACGAGGGCATATATCGTTTGGCGCGCCGTGGAATAGAGGACAATCTGTGTAAGACTTGACCAGTATGGTTGCGCGAGTGTGTGGCTCCGATTAACCAGTGTGGTTGTACGAGTGTATGGCTCCGATGTTCGGACCATAAAGTCACCAAATCTACAAGTATATCATCTACTAACGAAGAAGGTGACGGCGTCGAGGAAACAGTGGAAAGCTCTCTTCATCATCCAGTACGAGGGAAATGCTTCGGCAATTTCCAGTGGCAAGCGCGAATGACACAGAATAATCATCATCATCATCATCTTCATCTTCATCTTCATCTTCATCTTCATCTTCTTCTTCTTAATTTTGCAATACTTGTTTTATATAATAAATTCATTTCTTTTAACAATGCAATATTTGCTTTCAGTAGGTAGCATTAGATATAGACCAATTCCTTCTCCTGATACAATTGTTGTTGGGTTAATGATCAAATCATACCACGATCTGAGTGAATAGAGTCTTGAAGGTGTTCTGCCAGAGCTAGACGTTGTTAAATACAAATTTAGATTTCAACATTGCGTTGAGGTCTTGGCGCCCATTAAAACAACATAGCTTATGCAAAGGTCAAAACGTTTCATTTGTACGCTCAACAAGGAGCATACCCGTTACATTATTAATCAAAGTATTCTGGTTCTTGCCCCTCAGTAGCTTGGAATCCTACGTATGTACTGAACCCTTCAGAATAGCAGTGTTTTATGCAAGAATCTTAGATCAAGGGGTCGCGTTCAGTTCATAGTGTGGTGTTTACGTCCGCCAAACAACGTGCTTTTCTGAGGCAAGGGTTATAGGATAAAAACTATAATTAAGAAAGAAAGGAGACAAAACGTAAGATAATAACAAGATTTAATAACTAATTTGTGCATAAAAGAATAAAACAAACAATAATAAACAAAATCCTCCCAGAATTTTCCCCTGACAGGAATATTTATCACTTTGAGGAGTCAGATGGATCTCCCCTTTTCTAATAAAATGTGGATCCAAGTTCCACTATCTTGCATATGAATTTATGTTCGCGTGATGACTATCTACGAGAAATGAGTACTTGGATGATCATTCGTTCACAACGGGTTAACAGCCACGGTGCTCACGAACAATCATCTCGTAAATCAACGTTTATGGATATGGGCATAACATTAATAAAAATCCTTAAATCTAACTCTGACACACATATTACAACTCTACTATTTACAGGCATTTCTCTGAGACCCTTATTAGTGTGGTGACACACTTAACCAAATGAGCTGCCACCTTGGCCAGATGCTCAACAACAAGGAAACACAGCGCCGCACGTGACTCACGAGTCACTGACATGGAAAATAAACATAGAATAAACCAACAACAACAAACAACCTGAGTGGTTAAGATTACTTTATATTAACAAAATTGCATGTTAAAGAAACGCTTCGAAGATTATCGTGTTTCGTAGGCAACTCCCATTTATTTAAACAATTTTACCATTGATCAGTTTCTCACATTTATATTTATTTTTAAGTAATTGGGAGCCAGACGTGCACTCCACTAATGATGAGCTTGCTTGCGAAACTCAGCCAGCCCTTGTGACAACAACACACCCTTTCCACAATACCAGTCATGTCCCCCTTCCAGTGTATATAAATAGCCGACCAGCTGGACTGTTATCTCAAGGAATCAACAGCAACTAACATCTCCTCCAACTCAACATATGGTCAGACAATAATCACATATCCATAATTGTCCTCGCAAGGATACAATATGAATCTGGTACCAAGCTGACAGAAATCAGTCTCTGCTGAAATTCCCGCTTGTAATACCACAAAAATATATACTCACAATACACACATCTGGGACTGACATAACGCCTTTCACACGGGTCTGCTGAATTAGAGCTCGCAAACATTTAACACAATATTTAAAACTTACGATAGAGCTGAATACTCTTCGTCACAAATTACATTGCTCCAAAGGCAATAATCACACTGAATCTGATCAATAATAAATCTCAACCAAATTTAATTACCCTCCAATCTACTATATAATTATATTAATTCAGTCCTACTTCTGAAACACGACATATCTCCGAGAGACGTTTTTAACCGCACTTCGTAACCTAGGCGAACACGGCCGTTCACATAGCTACGTTAGCTAACACAACACAAAGAAAAGAACCTTCCATCACTTACAATTGTGCGAGCTGCTTCCAAACAAAAATGTGTCAGATCAAAACTAAATATACTACATTAATCACACAAGCAAAGTATTTACAAAAATATGTCCCATAAACCATAAGTTAATTTAACAAATAATAAATATTATTTTGTACTCATCTCTTTGTAGTCACCCGTCAAAGAACATCAGACGCCATTCCCCAACTGGATGGTTCTTTATCTCATATCAGCCATCTGCACGGAGTGTTGAGAATTCCAAACTTCCTCTGCAATCATCGATGTCATCACTTGCGCTGATACAAAAATTAGGTTATTATACACTTTATGTCTGACTACTAAATTCGCTTGTTCAGGTACTAAATTCCCTGTCACTGTTCGTTGGCGAATTATCGATGATACTGCCCCTATAACTATAGTACTATGACTATCTATCACTGAATTTAACACTTTACAATGAATATCTTGTGTCCTCGACACACAGAATAAAAGTCAACGTCCGTAGACGCACCAAATAAAGTCTTGTGTCCTCGACACACGGAAATAAAGTCTACGTCCTCAGACGAACAGAATAATAATCTACGTCCGTAGACGCACAGAATAATAATAATGTCTTGGCTCTTCGACACACTTATAAATGAACTGGCCCTTGGGTCTGGATGGAGGGGGATTTTATGTAAAAATTTCTCGAAATAATTGTGATACAGGAATGAAATAAATATCACTGAACTCGTAATATTGCACAGGTCAAGAATATGCCCATTAATCCTAGAATCGATCGTAGAGATTTTGTCTAGGCGATTTCCCGCGTGAATGCTAGCCACCGCGTACCCCAGCCGGAGTTGGCGCGCAAGTAGGCATTCTCTTCTCATTGGTTCTCCATTTCTAATAATTTGGCGGTTTCTAGTAGATCTTGGCGTCTTGGGAGTGTCTATTTTCTTCATCAGCCATTCACGTTACTGCATCATATTTCTTCTAGGCGCGAATATCACAATGAACATACCAGAACCATGTCTCACCGCGCGTCGCTTCTAAAATTGAGGTAGCCACACCTGTCCTTGTGATACATAGCTATGCTATTTCTTTTCATAGCTCAAGTATTTAGCCTTTTGTTAAACTGATGCAGGTATGTCCCTACTGTCTCCAACAAATGCTTGAAATTTCCTCATCACTGTCTGGCTACTTTCATGATGCTGGTTGAAATATCTATTAATTGAAGAAATAAAAAGTAGAATCATTTAACCAACATAGGGTAAAGGGTTCAGTACCTCCTTCATCGGAATATTGTTGTCGGATTGCCTTCACGACACAAGACGGTATAACTTTCCTCTTCTTTCTTCCTAAACGAGTCCATGAGTTGACCCAGTACACAAACTGGCGATAGGCCACAGACCGCCAGTAGCGTTGGTTTTCATAGCCAGTCTGTCCCTCACGTAGGGAATATTAGTTTTGTCCATATGAAGACAACGTGCAGTATTTAACACATTGTAATTTAATACAACATTAGAAAAGTCCTCGTGCCAAACAATACACGTCACACTTCCACGCATTTCATTCATTGTTTCACTGTTTGTACAGCAGAAACTTTCAGCAGCAGTGGGCATCGCCTCACACTGTTCACACTTACACCAGTCGGTGTTCCCCAGTCTTTCCGATATAACAGATGCTGATGGTTCATTTTCTACCTCAGATGTTGTGCACTTTGGTTCAAACTGATAAGGCTTCACTTTTCTGGACATGGCTACTTATTCCAAACAACATTCTCACTCTGCACTCTGACAATAACTAGTAGACAGACGGAAGTGGCGCGCAATACCGTGTCGTAAAGCTCCAGTGACGTCACGCTGTCCCCTAACTAAAACTTCGAATATTCGTAACGCGCAAGCTAATCGGGATTTTTAATTTCCGATTTCGACATTCCAATCTTCAGCTCGAAATCTGACTGAATTCTTTAAAAATAGAAAATCGATTTTCATGAGTATACTGGGTCTTTAAATATAAAGTATTAAAGGTAATGCAAATTTTATGAAGGCGACATTAAATCAGATCCACAAACTTACTTGCAAATGCAAACGTAACTTCTAAAAATAGTCGAAACATTAGCACCACTATCTAGGACAAGGAACAATGCGTGGTGGACAGAATTAAAAAGTATTGATGAGCTGGATAAAAATATAATCCTTGTTCGATTTTATATAAAATATTTTCCTGACATTTCATCTTATACAGTAGTTTATATACCCTATACTTTTAGCTTTCTACTCAACCCCATTAATAGGCATCTTATAGTCCGAGAAACTTCACAAATTTGTGATCTCAGGTTTTGCTGTGGCTTTTATAATGAGAGCAAAGCTTATTAACTTTGCAAGTGCCCTGCTTGCGATGCTGTACTGTGGTTACCCTAACATCAGTTGCTACTGTAGTGAATAGTTTTACCTTCACCAGAACCTTGCTTGGCACGCTGTACTGTGGCTGCCACTGTGGAGGCTTCTAGGATGACTCCAGAGTGTTGCTGTACGCTGTGGTTACCCTGAGCTGCCTGTTGTTTCTTGCCCGACACCTGGTAGCTGGGTGACCTGGAACATCAACAGATTTAATACTAATAGGTTATTTATTTATTTATTTATTTATTTATTTATTTACGCCCACATTGTAGCACTAAAATCAAACCTTATGCAACAAAGTCTTAAGAAAACAAATGCATTCAACATTTAACACTTGACAACTTCTTTCTTTCCCATACTTCTTCATCCTGGATGAAGTTCTTCTGCAGATATAACACATTGCTTACGCTGTGAAATTTTGAGTTTTAGTCTTGTGTATTTGCTATTCAGAATTCATTTCTCTTCCCTATGTTCAATGTGATGCTTAGTAATTTTCAATTCATCTAAATCCATTTGTATTTCTTTAAACCTTGTTTTTTGTTTTGTTTACTGTTCCAAAAGAAATCAAAAAGTTGTTTTAGGAGTCTAGTACTTATTTATTTATTTATTTATTTATTTATTTATTTACCGTATGGCTTTTAGTGCCAGGAGTGTCCGAGGACATGTTCGGCTCGCCTGAGTCTGTAGCTGCTTCCAGCGGACACCCTTAGGGTGAGGTACAAGTTCAGTTCAATTTCAAGTAGTTCCAACTTTCGCTACCAGCTATCAATTATACCTAGTGGTGAACGTTGGAACTTTGATAGAGCGTTCAGACGAAATCTAACCTAACAATTTAGCTTCACACAAGTTTAGTCTGTGGAAGGATCTTTTACATCCCATAAATCTATGACATGGGACCGCCGGCTTTACTTCCCCTCCGAAGGAAGGCAAACTGAAGGATTTTTAACGCTCTTAAAAAATCCAATGACTTCGGCCGGGTTTGAGCCCGCTATCTTGGACACAGCAGTTCAGCATGCTACCAATTACGCCACCGAAGCCGCTTAGTCTAGTACAGTATGCGGTAAATGGGAAAAGTGTCCAAAAAATGCAATCTTCGTTTTCGCATCGTATCAATGATCGATTCACTTTCCTTGTAGAGTACTGAATTAGGCAAAAGCCTCCACTGGCCATCAACTTGGTGTTTATTATTAATTATTGTCCTAAGAATAGAGAACTGTCTGTATTTTTCACTAGCTTTAGATGAGAGTGTAGAATAACAAACACAAATCAGCACCTGTTTTTTATAAAGTTAATTCAGAACGACTTTACCATCATAGAAGAATTGCTAAAAATGTGCTCTTTGCATCGGACAAGTAAAGGGCATAACATATTTTCCAGTGAAGTCAGCTGTAGAAAAGTATGGCGGATTTAGTAAGTTGACTGCTGTAGTTACAGTTGGTGCGGAGGCCAACATATTAAGTCCAAGATGAGAAGCTGTATGACTGACTCTGTATTGTGACATGCACTAAGAGTTGCTACATCAGACATAGAAGTAGACTTCAAATCTTTGTTACAAAATTTTGGAAACCCACAATGTTTGCATTAAAATAAAGTGTTTGTGTTTCTATTCATTAAATATTGCCTGAAAGCTTTCAACATACGTAAATCATATATCTTTTGTTCCTACTACTAAAATCATCACGTAAGATTTGAATAAATTGGGAGATTTGGCCCGCCGACATGTTTCCTTCAATAATGTGGCCCTCAGTCCACACAAAGTTGACCACCACTGGTGTAGATAATTGAAGATGAATAACTACAATAGTACTAGCGAGTCTGTAACAACAGGTTATAGCCTACTATCCTTTATGAACATCTGGCATGAGGGGTAAGGATTGCTTGATATTTCAAGGTTACTCACACCACCTTTGCTCTCACCCGCTCAATTTAAATGTTTAGGTAACCAACATGGACCTAGCTTTAAGAAGTCTTGGAGAGTTAATTAGAATAAAAATGTATTCACAGACTGAAAAATATCTCTTAGTTCAAGAAATAATAGTGTTCAAACTTGTCGACTCTTTTTCACTGAACTGGAGACCTTTTTTTATTTTTGCTGTAGGAGAGATTCAGCTAAATCCCCAATATCAAGTGGTTGATAGTAAACATGATAAATTAAGGGGAAGGGTTAAAAAAAACTAACATAGAATTAAATTAATACACATTTGTGACATAGATTAAGTTGTTGAAATTTCAACTGGCATGGGTTGTCTAAATCATTAAATTACTTACATAAGTAACTTTCAAAGAAATTCAAATTCATAACTCTTTAGGAATTACAATTTCTTGGCAGAGGCCTCTCGCTTGTTAGAGGCACTGTCACTCACTATACCATACTGCTTATTAAGCAATAAGCCTTCAAGGAAATAACTCACTGCTATTCAGTTGTCTTGCGATTCATCTCTACATGCTGCACAATTGTGTTGTGCAAACAGGGGCGGCCCTAGGACGGCTGGAGCGATTTCAATGAAACTCGGTAAGGTACTATCTTGTCCAACCCCACTCTTCAAATTTTATTACGTCTCACCAATCCAATATGGCGGTTGTGCGAAATAATTCATCGGCATTCTATATCTCCGAAACTATTACTGATATCACCCTGAAATTTTGTACGGTGATAAAGAGCTACTAGAAGTTCACCTATGTAACTTTCAAAAACCTGTTAAGTACAAAACAAACATGGTGGCCAAGCGAAGTTGAAACATTTAAATAGACTTTTCTCGTGCTTTAACCATCCAAACGTAGTGAAACTTGGTACAGTAAATATTTATACACATCGTAATGCACTGACATTAATTTAGTTCAATTGTTTACTAACCTCAAGATGGCGGCTATGCAAAAGTTTTTATTTCTTGTGTCCTAATCATGCGTTCGAAGTCAACGTTAGAATCATGAACCTACGCAATAATCTCCCATCTAATGGTACATAACTCTATGGCCAACACATATAAAAATCTAACATGACGACCATCCGAAATAATTAGACTGTTCCCAATATCTACTAATCTATGACAGCAATCAAACTGAAATTTTGCATCTGGGTAAAGGCTATGAACATAATTTCACCTATGGGACTTTCAATAACCTGGTGAGCATAAATCCAACATGGCGGCGACGCGAAATTCAAATATTTAAGGGGACGCTTCCCGTGATTTAACCATCCAAGCGCAGTGAAACTTGGTACGGTAGATGCTTATACAAATTTTAATCCACTGGCATCTAATTTATTTCAATTGTTTTCATAACCACAAGATTGCGGCTGTGCGAAATTTTAAAGTGTCGTTTTTAGCCTTTCTTCTTTTAATGAAAAAAAAAAAAAAGTTTATGTACTCGCTTCGGCGTTACATATACTAAAATTGGAATGATACAGAGAAGATTAGCATGGCCCCTGCGCAAGGATGACACGCAAAATCGTGAAGCGTTCCACAATTTGGGGAGCGTGATGGCGCAGTGGCTTAGCTTCTCGCCTTTTACCCGGACGGCCGGGGTTCGCATCCTGGTGACAGCGGGGTGGAATTTTCACCTGGAAAATCACGTGGCGTCAGGAAGGGTATCCGGCCTTAAATCTCCGGCCAAAACCAAAATGAGCCTGGTTGGCTCCGGCGATCCCAATTAATTGGGAAAAGCCGAAGAAAGTTTATGAGATCAGGGGTTCGTGATGGCGCAGTGGCTTAGCTTCTCGCCTTTCACCCGGACGGACGGGGTTCGAATCCTGGTGACAGCGGGGTAGAATTTTCACCTGGAGAATCACGTGGCTTCAGGAAGGGCATCCGGCCTTAAATCCCCGGCCAAAACCAAAATGAGCCTGGTTGGCTCCGGCGACCCCAATTAATTTAGGTTTATGAGATCACCTTTGTCCGTGTGTGTGTGTGTTCCCCCTAATAACTTCTAAACGGCTAGAGCGATTTCAATGAATCTCGGTAAGCTCATAGAACTATTTTGGCCGACCCCGACCGTGTCGTTCAAGTTTTATTACGCGTCGCCAATCCAACCTGGCGGCTATGCGAAATATTTCACCGGCAGTCTATATCTCCGAAACTATTACTGATATCACCCTGAAATTTTGCCCGGTGATAAAGGATACTTCAAGAAGTTCAGCTATGAGACTTCCAAAAACCTGTAAAATACAAAACGAACATGGCGGCCAAGCGAAGGTGAAACATTTTAATAGACTTTTCTCGCGATTTAACCATGCGAGCGCAGTGAAATATGGTACAGTAAATGTTTATACACATTGTAATGCACTGGTATATAATTTAGTTCAATTGTTCACATAATCTCAAGATGGCGGCTGTGCGCAATTTAAAAATTGCGTTTTTATTTCTTGTGTATTAATCATGTGATTGAAGTGAACATTTGAATAATGAACACACGCAAAAATCATCATCTAATAGTACATAACTCTATGGCACATATATAAAAATCCAACATGGCGACCGTCCGAAATATTTAGACGGTACGCAATATCTATTAATCTATGATAGCAATCAAACTTAAATTTTGTATGTTGATAGAGGCAATTGACATAAGTAGGATATATGAAAATAGGCTGTATAGTTCTTCACGGAACTACTTGTTATTTCTTGTGTCCTAAACATGCGATTGAAGTTTGAATTATACACCTTCATGTAATAATACATAACTCTATAGCCTACATTTACATAAAAATCCAACATGGCAACCATCCAAAATATTTAGACAGTTTTCAATATCTACGAATCTATCACAGCAATCAAACTGAAGTTTTGTATGTTGATAGAGGCAATTAACTTGAGTAGGATATATGCACATAGGCTCTTTTAGTTCGTCATGGAACTACTATACCCACTGTTTGGGAACGGTTGGTCTCAAGTATATGACGTATGTTCTTATAATAATAGAAACATTCCAGCACGCTACAGCGAAAATTGTATGGTAGGTTCTTTATCAGGAAATCACTTTCCATCATCTTAACTACTATCTGCGTAGTAATAATAATATCGTTGGGCCTCTGGTCCCGGGTGCAAACTTTATTATTTGATGCCCAGAGGGCGTATACAGTATTATACAGTGTGTCCGTAAATTCTCTCCGCAGCGGGGAGCTATGCGGTCTCGTCTTGCGGGACGTGTTGGGTTGGCAGTTATACGCAGTTCATTCATTCATTCATTTCTTTATTTATTTCTCCATGGTAATATGTTAATATACATATGGGAGTCGTCAAATCATAAAATACATAATTATACATAAAACATAATTATACATAAAATACATCATTACAGGGGTACAGGTAAATATAATAATCAATATACAAACACTTACTTCTCTATGCACATTGCCTCGAATTCTTCTACTGAATATATTGCTTTGTCTGTGAGCCATTTTTTAAATGTTAATTTGAATGTGGAAATGGTGCTGACATTTCTTAAGAGTTAGGGGCAGCAAATTAAAATATTTGGAAGCAGTAAACAAGGGATCTTTTTTTTCTGAAAGCTCCTCTATAATATTGACAGTGGACATCCATTCTGCTTCTAGTGTTGTACGAATGTAGATCAGAATTTTTTACAATACTAGCATTTCCAGTTAGAATTTGTCTCTTAATATACATAGAACAATTGAGTAAATACAATGATGGTAATGTCATTATTCTGAATTTTTTAAAATATTCCCTACAAGATGTTAGAGGGTGTAAACCAAACATAACACGGATTGCTCTCTTCTCTTCTGCAGGATAAAAATATTGCTTAAAACTTCCTTTGTTGCACTGCCATATAGATTTATTCCATAAACCAGGTGGGAGTGAAACAGAGCATAATAACTTGATAACAGGATATTAATATTAACTTCCTGTCTTCGCTGCTTTAATACAAATATTGCACTGCTTAATTTAGATTGTAGTTTAATTATGTGTTTTATGTTCGACCCTGACTATTATGTGTCAGAAAACGGTATCATAATGAGGCTCATTATAACACTATTTTTCATTATTGTTACGTGCAATGCCCGTCGCAATGTTTTTAAAATCCCTCTTCCCTGTATTCTGGTGTTCCATGACATTTTGAATCGACCGCCTGGTGACTTGATTCCGTTTGTGGACACGAGATAGCAGCTGCTGGCGGACTTCGGGGTTCCTGCAAGTAGTTCCTTCTTCTCCGATAGAGAGTGTTGCTTGTGCCTTATAAAACTCTTCATATTCGTGGCATAATTGAAAGGCAATTATATTCTACGTCATGAAACAAATGCCTGTGTATTCATGATACCGCCAAATTATTTACTTAATAATGACATTGTTGATTGATGTGTCAAGCCTTGATTGGACGATAAATATTTACATGAATGCAGTTCGGTATCTGACGCGGGATTCTCCGCCATCTTGTGGAGTCCATTGTCTGTCGTGAAGAAAGCTACAAGCCGACTGGTCGTGAAAGGTGTCACCGCTGATGGGGGCCTGGGCCCCCAACCTCTACGAAATATATATTCAAGAAAAAAAGGAAATACCTGTGCTCCTAGGCTATAATTTCATTACTTGCCTTGAAGATGATGTGTGATCTGTTTGTTTTACGGGCTACAAGAAGAAAAGCCTCGTGGGTGATCGAAGCGGGATGTGTGTGCTAACGCAGTCATATTGAGGCAGTTCATATCCTTTACATTATTTAAAATGTGTTAGTTTTTTTGTTTCCTTGTGTCTCCACTGTGAAGTTTTAAGGTACGTTATTATGTAATATATATATTGTTATGGAGCTCCAATATCGTCTTATAGTAATGTTTTAATTCTGTACCTTATTTTGTTTTATAGGCCTAATTTTATTTCTGTTTCTCAACGTTACCTGATATAAAAAAAGGTTATTGTTTGCTTCGTACCTTCCGGAGACACAGTTATAAGTTTATTTTACGTTTTAAATTTTTATTTATTTTCTTTTGGCAATCTTGGGATTGGCATATTTTTATCTGATGTAAGATCCGTCGCAACATAAACCGACTAGTGTTAATAGTTTTTAGATGTAATTGTTTTCCTCCGTTCTTTCTTTCTGCTGAGTTTAAAATTTAATTATGCTAAATTGTTTGCCGTAATTCGATCGGACATGTGGTCTCCTGTTTTTAGTGGCCATGTTTGTTTTTTGTTTTCCCGAGATGCATCCTGGTCTCGAGGTCTGTCTCTTGGCGCCGACCACGAAACTCAAACGTGTTGTATTGTTAGCTTAGTTTCTTTATTTTAATCTTGTTGGTTTACCTTGTGTTTTTGGTGAATGTTCTTGTGTTTTTCTCAGTCACGTGTATCGGAAATTTCTTTATTGATCGTATTTTATTTTATTAATTTAATTTTTTGTTTTGTTTTATTGCGTGGCCTGGATCTCTACATGTCGGATCGGTATTGCATTCCCTTGTAAATTATCAAGCCCTTTCTGATTTAATTATGCCTGTAATTTTTATTTTAATCTTTGGGCTTTGTAACATTTTAATTTCAATTTAATTATTGTCCTTTTTTTGCTTTGCAAGCATGCATGTTCTGTTTTCTGGTGGAGGTGTTTTCCTTTAAATTTTAACATTAAATTTTTATTTTAAATTTTTAATCAACTGTTGCGGCATTATTTCGTCGGCAGCAATTCCATTTGTTATTGGGGGTGTCTGTAGAATAGCCTGTGCGTTCCCCTTCTCCACTTTCCTTCCACCCCTTTGGAGCTCTTCTGTTGGGGCATGTCATCTGGAGGTGATTTTGCTGTGGAAGCGACGCGGACCTCTAAATACAGGTAAGTATCCACCCTGGCTATGCGGCGGTGTCATTCTGGTAGCAGACCGCGCTCGAGTTCACTTCCGTAACTATCCCCTCCTCCATACCCGCAGGCTCGTTTTATGGACCCCTCTAGTGCTGATGGAGCGGTTGTTGATGGGATCTTGTCAGGCCAGTGCACTTGATGTTATGTAAAGCTAATCCTTGTCGTTTGTTTTATTTCATGTTTGCCTCTGAATATCCATGTGCTGCTATGTAAGTGACCGGTCCTGAGCGAGGTGTTTGCTGCTGTATTTTGTCCTGTTTGTGTGCAGCATCCCCACTGAAGAAGAAGCTTGGTGAGTGACTGACATGTGTTCTTGGCATGGGAAATGGGATTTCTTAATATTCTGATAGCCTACATGCTTCGAGTGAAGGCCTCCTGGAGCCCTGTCGGAAGCTGTTAGCCATACGTTTTGTGCCAATTTTTGTAATTTAGCTTCCTGTTCTCGAGCCAAGCAGGTGGTGACGTATGCAGTTCTGGGCAGCATTGTGCATGATTTTGTGTAGTATGGGGGCTGTGTTCGAGTGTCAGCCTAATCTATGGTGTTGGTAATTGGTGGTTGTGGTACTGTTGTGAAAGTGTAAACTGTCCTCGTAATTCCTAAAATTTGTTTCCTTCTGTATTGTCTGTCTGCATTCTGTGTTCTTTAAAATGGCCGACAACACTAGTGTTTTCGATTTAATTGACTTAAGAGATAACCTTGTGAATTTGGAGAGTTCTTCTGGGGTTGAACGTGAATCACCTCTGTTTACTAGGTCTGAGGTTTTGGGATCGATTACTAGTAGTAGTTTGCCTGCCCCTCTGTTGCCTGGCGCTGGCTCGTCCGTACCACTTAACCCTGCATTCGGTCATTCTTCTCACGTTAGGTCACCTAATGATTTCCTGGGTACTGCCGACCCGTTGCATCCCAGTTCCTTCTCTAGTAATGTAAATGTTTTGTCGCATGTAGAGGGTGTGCGAGCGGGCTACCCTGGTAACAATGTCTCTTTTCCAAATGCTACATTCTCGCCTACCGTTAATTATGGGTCGATTCCTCATCCTATTTCTGGTTTCTTAACTAAGTTAAAGAGTTTCAACCTGGATGACGTTACCCAAGTGGTCCTATTTTTAAAACAAGTGGTCGAATTGGGTAACCATGCCTCGATTTTTTGGATGTCGGAAATTCAGATTTTTCAACTCTTGTATCCGGTTGCATCCGGTATGCTGCGCGATAAGCTAATTGAAGCTATCCACCTCCGCATGTCCTTAGCCATGTTTATTAGGGAAGTGTTGTGGTTTTTTGTCCCTGCGAGTGCCCTTAGTGCTCTCGAGCAAAGGTTTTTATATCGTGTCCAAAGGTTGGACGAGTCCCTTAGCGACTATGTCAGCGACATTAAGGTGTATGCCCAGGTATTTGCATCCCCTTTAACTGAACGACAGTTGGTGTCATCGATTGTAAATGGGTTTTCGCCTCAATATAGGTCATACATGACTATGTGTACCAGGCCTTCGTCATTTGTCGAGCTGAAACAGGTCGTTATTGAGGCTATGGCTGTGAAACATGCAGATTCCCTTCGTGTAGCTAATGTTCCTCCTCCTTCCTTGATGTCTCGTCCCCCGCCTAAGGTTATGTTCCACCCAAGACCCAACATTAAGTGCCACACGTGCGGTGGCGTGGGGCATGTCAAGAAGGTGTGTCCGAGTAACCAGGTTGTGTATCACCAATGACGGGACGTTGTGGAGACCAATTCGGGTGTTACTTCCAAGGATATTTCTGTGCATAAGAGTTTGGGAAAACCCTGTGAAGTTTCTGGTCGCCCTACTAATGAAAGTCTTGATAACTCGTTGAAAACTAAATCATCACGTGCTAATTCTGCTTATGTCGCTGACCTACCTAACATGTCGGTGAGCAATGTCGTGGCAAGTCAGCCTAATTCTAAACGTAATGTGAAACCTGTGGTGCGGGTGTCCTCGTCATCTACTTGTAATCGTTTTGGGGTGAGTAATGATTTTGGAATTTCTCCTGTGGCTAAAGGAATATCCCCGTTTATTGAAATTCGGGTTAATGACGAGCCCGTTTCTGCATTGCTTGATTCTGGTAGTGTCGCATCCTTTATAAGCGAGGACTGGTTTTTATCTATGAAGAGTGTTTGCAAATTTCCTGAGTTAGAGCCTAACAATGAATCTTTTATTTCGGCAAATTGTTCAAACTTAAATATTTTGGGTAGTATGACAGTCAAAATCCATATTCTAAATTTTTCTTGGAAGTTTAAATTTTTTGTTGCCAGAAATCTTTCTTGTTCTGTGGTCATTGGAGCTAATTTCATGTCACACGTTGGTATGCTTCTTGATTTTGGTGATCGCAACTTATGGTTTAAGTTTAATCCGCAGAGTAAATTATCATTTAACCCGGTTTTAACTCCTCGTGCTGTCAATTCAGTTAGTGAACCTGTGACTATTGAGAATCTCGATCTGGAAAATTTAACGAGTCTTCAAAAGGATGCCATTAAGAGGTTATGTCAGGAGTATAGCGATGTATTTACTGACAAGTTGGGTGTAACCCATTTGATGGAGTACAAGATTGAGCTAACCGATTCTGTGCCGGTGCGTTCCAGCCCGTATCGCCTTGCCCCGCCCAAGATGGCTGAACTTCGTAAGATTATCGATAAGATGTTAGATGAAGGTGTAATCCAACCCTCTATCTCTGCCTACTCATCCCCTGTATTTCTTGTGCCAAAACCTAACGGTGGTTTTCGGCCGGTGGTCGACTATAGGGCTCTTAATCAAAAAGTTGTTTTGCAGTCCATCCCTTTGCCGGACCTTCACACATTTTTTAGTTGGTTTCGCAACGCGAAGGTGTTCACGATCCTCGATTGAAATTCTTCTTACTTCCAAATTCCCCTCTCTCCTGAATCCAGGCATGTTACTGCTTTTTCCACTGACTGGAACCTGTTTGAGTATGCCCGTGTCCCGTTTGGCCTATCCACCGGAGCCGCTGTGTTGAGCAGACTTCTGGACAAGGTGTTTTCAGAAATTAAATTCAAGTTTGTGTACCACTACCTTGACGATGTGGTGATCTATTCTGAGTCCTTCGAGGAACACGTTGATCATCTGAAAGTTGTACTTGATCGGTTGCGTGACGCTGGCCTTACCGTCAAATTGTCCAAGGTTTCCTTTGCCAAGCCCAAAATTTCCTTCTTGGGACATATTGTTTCCGAATCTGGTATCTCCGTGGACCAGTCTCGTACGCAGGCCATCAGAGATTTTAAACCACCCAAGAACGCCAAGGGTGTTGCTCGTTACATTGGTATGGTGAACTTCTTCCGTAAGTTCATCAGTAACTTTGCCGACCGTGCTGCTCCTCTAAATCCATTACGCAAAAAGGCTGTGAAGTTTGAGTGGGGTCCCTCTCAGCAGGCAGCCTTCGAAGATCTTAAGCTTGCGCTCTCTAACGCCCCTGTGTTAGCCATTCCGGATTTTGGGAAGCAGTTCATTCTGCAGACTGATGCGTCTGGTCGTGGTGTTGGTTGTGTCCTACTGCAAGAATCTGATCTGGGTAGGCAGCCCATTGCATACGCTTCTCGTACCTTAACGGACGCAGAGAGGAAGTATTCCATATACGAACTTGAGGGTTTAGCTGTGTTGTTCGCTCTAGAAAAATTCCGTATGTATCTTGAGCACACTAAGTTTCTCCTTGAGACCGATAACCAAGCCTTGAGCTGGGTCTTAGGGAAACCCCGTAAAACTGGTAGGATTGCCAGATGGGCAACTAGGATTCTGTCATTCCAGTTCTCAGTCCAACATATTCGTGGGTCCGAAAATGCGGTAGCTGATTCATTAAGCCGCATGTACGGGGAAACAGCTGAAGAGGATATTCAAGAATGTGAACCCGTAAACCTTGTATCTCCTGTAAATTGTGTCAATGTCGTTCTCAGCAATTCCCCTGTGCTTTTTGAAGATGTGAGACGATTCCAGAAAGAAGACCCCTCCTTATCTAGCCTAATTGATAGAATCAATTCTGGTGAAGTGATCAAGCCCTACTCTCTAAAGGATGGTGTATTGTGTTGTTCGTCTCGTCATGACCGTCTACCTAAAATTGTGCTCCCGTCGGTCCTCATTCCGGAAATCTTTCGTTACTATCACGAATCTCCTATTGGTGGACACCTAGGAGTATTCAAGACCCGAGCTAAAATCAGACAGTTTTTCATTTGGCAAAGTATGGATGGCGACATCAGGAGGCTCATTAGGAATTGTGCTGCATGTAGTATTAGCAAACCTCCGGTTTCTACTAAGGTTGGCCTGTTGTCATCCGAACCGGCATCTAGACCCATGGAGAGGCATTTTATCGACCATGTTGGGCCGTTCCCTCGCTCTGGTCGGGGAAACCAATTTGCGCTTGTTTGCACTGACGGTTTCACCCGGTTTAGTTGGATTTTCCCCACCAGACAGGCTACGACCAGTTCCGTCATAAAGTGTCTTAATTCCATCTTTTCATCTTTTGGGCCATGTCAGTTCCTGGTATCAGATAATGCCAAGTGCTTTGTATCTCATCAGTTCCGTCAATTCTTATTTGATTATGCTATTTCGCATGTAACCACCACTCACTATTTTCCTAACCCGTCTCTCGCTGAGCGAGTCAATCGTAATCTCCGTTCTGCTCTAATTGCTTTCCACCACGACGACCATTCCAAGTGGGATTCTAATTTGCATTGGCTCAATTTTGCTTTCAACACCACCGTGCATGAGAGCACGCAAGCCACCCCTTTTTCGTTAATGTTTTCCTTTATGGCTAATTCTCCGTTGTCCAATCTGTGGAACCTGCACGATCTCCTTCCAGACAGTTTCACGCCCGAGGATATGAGGGCGAAATTCGACAAGGCTAGAGAGAATATTAAGGTATCACATGACCAACTTGCCAGGCGACACAATGCCTGTCGCAAGCCAACGGATTTGGAAATTGGTGATGTTGTGTACGTTCGCAATTTCGAGCCCAAGGGCGTCAGTAATCTAGTTTCAAGCAAGTTGACCCCTCGTTTCAAGGGCCCATGTTATCTAGAGGCATTCCTGACTCCCGTTACTCTGCTTATTAGAAACCCCAAGGCAAACAAAATTTCAAGAGTGCATCTGTCGCACATCAAACGAGGTGGAGAGGTTTCTAATGAGGAAATGCTACCGTAAATTTTGTAAAACGAAATTTGTATAATGTAGAGTATCCCTAACCTTCATTGAAGCCTACAGGCATCTGTTCCTTCTGGAATTTTGAACTGGATATGAAAACTCTGATGGGATACAAAATGTAACTGTTGGGTAATTCCCATTTTATGGTATATTGTAAAATTGAAACTAAAATTTGATGTTTTCATAAAAGATGCTAGCATGTAAGTTGGGCTCTGTGGGAGACCTAACTCATGGTAACCTTGTATTCCTGTTCCCTTTGGGAATTTAAGTGGTCATTCCTCTACCGTAGTTCCTTCTAAATGTATAGTCGTTTAACTCATGTAATCTTGAAAGGTACTTCTAGTCTGTAAAAAGGTAAAATTGTTAATGAAATTTTGTAAACACGGATCTAGGGCTTTGTCAGAAATATTTCCTTCATTTAAATTCAACCTTGTTTCACTTTTGTAAAATGTAGGAAGAAATTGTAAATTCTGTAAACCTTTTTGAAATAAGATTAACTTCTGTTTTGTAAATGGCGGCCCACGCGTCGCATATCATCTTGCACATTGCATCCACCTACTTCGTCTAAAGCGAACTACATTGGACTTGTTGAAAATTTTCCTAACGTGTCTCGGACTATGAAAGCACTGCAGGTGCTGGTGTTCTGCGTTTCTGAAGAATTATGGACACAGGGAAGCTGTTAACTAAGTGGTTTGCGAGGTGATCAATTATCCATTCCCTGATAATCTGACCCTGCACTCTTCCTAACCAAAACGATGCGGTTTTTGTCCATCAATTGGAGTTAACTGGTGAACATTATCTTCTGGAAACATGCTTGGTGAATCGACTAGTTAAGGAGTACTGCCTATGCCTAGGCATATTCGTGAACGGTGTTCACGCTTAAGGGAGGGAGACTGTTACGTGCAATGCCCGTCCCAATGTTTTTAAAATCCCTCTTCCCTGTATTCTGGTGTTCCATGACATTTTGAATCGACCGCCTGGTGACTTGATTCCGATTGTGGACACGAGATAGCAGCTGCTGTCGGACTTCGGGGTTCCTGCAAGTAGTTCCTTCTTCTCCGATAGAGAGTGTTGCTTGTGCCTTATAAAACTCTTCATATTCGTGGCATAATTGAAAGGCAATTATATTCTACGTCATGAAACAAATGCCTGTGTATTCATGATACCGCCAAATTATTTACTTAACAATGACATTGTTGATTGATGTGTCAAGCTTTGATTGGACGATAAATATTTACATGAATGCAGTTCGGTATCTGACGCGGGATTCTCCGCCATCTTGTGGAGTCCATTGTCTGTCGTGAAGAAAGCTACAAGCCGACTGGTCGTGAAAGGTGTCGCCGCTGATGGGGGCCTGGGCCCCCAGCCTCTACGAAATATATATTCAAGAAAAAAAAGGAAATACCTGTGCTCCTAGGCTATAATTTCATTACTTGCCTTGAAGATGATGTGTGATCTGTTTGTTTTACGGGCTACAAGAAGAAAAGCCTCGTGGGTGATCGAAGCGGGATGTGTGTGCTAACGCAGTCATATTGAGGCAGTTCATATCCTTTACATTATTTAAAATGTGTTAGTTTTTTTGTTTCCTTGTGTCTCCACTGTGAAGTTTTAAGGTACGTTATTATGTAATGTATATATATATATATATTGTTATGGAGCTCCAATATCGTCTTATAGTAATGTTTTAATTCTGTACCTTATTTTGTTTTATAGGCCTAATTTTATTTCTGTTTCTCAACGTTACCTGATATAAAAAAAGGTTATTGTTTGCTTCGTACCTTCCGGAGACACATTTATAAGTTTATTTTACGTTTTAAATTTTTATTTATTTTCTTTTGGCAATCTTGGGATTGGCATATTTTTTATCTGATGTAAGATCCGTCGCAACATAACCGACTAGTGTTAATAGTTTTTAGATGTAATTGTTTTCCTCCGTTCTTTCTTTCTGCTGAGTTTAAAATTTAATTATGCTAAATTGTTTGCCGTAATTCGATCGGACATGTGGTCTCCTGTTTTTAGTGGCCATGTTTGTTTTTTGTTTTCCCGAGATGCATCCTGGTCTCGAGGTCTGTCTCTTGGCGCCGACCACGAAACTCAAACGTGTTGTATTGTTAGCTTAGTTTCTTTATTTTAATCTTGTTGGTTTACCTTGTGTTTTTGGTGAATGTTCTTGTGTTTTTCTCAGTCACGTGTATCGGAAATTTCTTTATTGATCATATTTTATTTTATTAATTTAATTTTAATTTTTGTTTTGTTTTATTGCGTGGCCTGCATCTCTACATGTCGGATCGGTATTGCATTCCCTTGTAAATTATCAAGCCCTTTCTGATTTAATTATGCCTGTAATTTTTATTTTAATCTTTGGGCTTAATTCATTTTAATTTCAATTTAATTCTTGTCCTTTTTTTTGCTTTGCAAGCATGCATGTTCTGTTTTCTGGTGGAGGTGTTTTCCTTTAAATTTTAACATTAAATTTTTAATCAACTGTTGTGGCATTATTTCGTCGGCAGCAATTTCATTAGTTATTGGGGGGGGGGGGGGTGTCTGTAGAATTGCCTGTGCGTTCCCCTTCTCCACTTTCCTTCCACCCCTTTGGAGCTCTTCTGTTGGGGAATGTCATCTGGAGGTGATTTTGCTGAGGAAGCGACGCGGACCTCTAAATACAGGTAAGTCCACCCTGGCCATGCGGCGGTGTCAATTATGAAACAGTTTCTCCCACCAATCAGAGCTCAAGAAACAGATAAGGATACCTTCGCGCATGCGCTCAAAATCCAACATGTCTATATAAATTGATGATGATGATGATGATAATTGTTGTTTTAAGGGGCCTAACATCTAGGTTATCGGCCCCTCTATATAAATTACCTAAAGTGCACCGTCCATATGATCGCGTAAATAAACTGGTGAATATGAGACAAGAAATAGCACTGTACCTTAATATCCCCAGAACCAATTTCTACACAGCGCGTGGTTTTGAAACGACTTCGGTGACAGGTTTACTGAATACTGGTGCACAATCTGAATATATGGTATTGAAGCACACAGAGCGCATGCGTCGGTTGTCCAGAGAGTTTGGAAAACAGAGGTATACTACCCACCGCAGCACCCGATCACAACATTCTAGTGACTGAACAGATATTTATGAATATTTATGTTAAAACATATAATAAAGTTATAATTATCGTCGAACATGAACAGTCGTATGCAACTCGCCTATAATGGTAATTAAGACACTCGTATGGAAATTATAAAACTCTCATACGCTCGTTTTATAAAAATACTCGTGTCTTAATTATAGCCATTATAGGCTCGTTGCATAATGTACTATTTTCCAACTAAGATCTGTTTCCAGTGTCATACCAAGAAAGGTTTGTTCATCGGTGCTGTCTATTTGTTGTTGGTTGAGTACAATGCTTAGATTAATATCTGGAAGTTTTTAAGTATACGTCCTAATATGAATATAGTGAGTCTTTTTAATGCTTGGCTTTAGATAGTGAGCTTCTAAGTATGTTTCCTGTTTATGTATTGCATATGTAATATTTTTTTCTAATGTTTTGTAATTTTCATCTCTAATTAAAATGGTAATGTCATCTGCATATAGTACAGTCTTCACACATTCATTATCTAAAATGTCAGTCAAGTTATTGACATACAGTAGAAAGATATATGGCCCTAACACAGAGCCCTGTGGTATGCCATGTTTTATTGTTGTGAGTTTTGAAAAGAGAGATACTTTCACATTACTAGAATTTTCATGTTGAATGTGGACACACTGACTACAATTGGTTAAGTATGAATCTAGCCATTTTGCTGGTATAACTCTTAGACCATAACTGTACAGTTTCTTTAGCAGCAACTTAGCATTTAGACAGTCGAACACTTTTGATAGGTCTAGGAATATAGCTACGATTTCTTCATTTTTGTTAATGGCATCTACTATGGTACTTGTTACCTTCGAGGCAGCATCAGTAGTGGACTTGTCGTTTTGAAATCCATACTGAGCTTGTGATAGCAGATGGTGTCTTGTTATGAATGCTTTTAGTCTATCCAGATAAATAATTTCAAATATTTTTGAAAACTCCGAAGGAATGGTAATTGGTCTGTAGTTAGATAATTATGTCACTTGCTGAGCCTGATTTATGAATTGGGACAACTTTACATTTCTTTAGATCTGATGGGAATTCTCCTTGAGAGAAAGAGCTATTTATTCTGTGCATTACAGATGCGAGGATGTAGTGTTTACATAATTTTAGTATACTGCTAGGTATACCATCCATTCCACTTGAGGATTTATTTTTCAGGGAATCAATTACCCTTTCCACCTCGCTTTCATTTGTTGGAAGTAAAAATATATTACATTTACATTTTCAGGTTGATTTCTTTTTCCTACGTTAATTAATTTTTCCACTACATTAATAAAATAGCAGTTAAACATTTCACAAATTTCTACTGGATCGCTTAGTGTTGTATTGTCTTGCTTAAGTTTTGTTTGATTTGTTGTAATTTAAATTTTTATTTCGGATGTTGTTAATTATTTTCCACGAAGTTTTACTAATGTTGGAGGATTTGATTTTGTGATCATTATATGCTTTCTTTTCCCTATCTACTAGTATTTTTAATTTGGCTTTCTGGGCTGTGATTAATGAAGAGAGCTGTGCTGATTTATATGTTCTTTTTAGATGAATTAATGAGTGTATATTTGTTTGTAGCTCTTTAATTTCCTTAGTTATCCAGTTATTGTTACTTTCTAGATTATATTTTATTTTACACTTACTAATAGGAAAAATTGTATTATAATGATGACTGAATAATAGCATAAATTGTACCCATTTGTTGTTAGCATGCTCTGCTTCATAAACTCTTTCCCAATTTGTACATTTGAGAACATTTAGAAAAGATAAAATTCCATCTTGAGTTATGTTCCTTCTGTTCACAAATCTGCACATGCCACTTTGGGTTATTTTCTCAACTAGACCAATATTACCTATAAACATTTGACCATGGTGGTCAGAAATACCATCATCGTAGTTCTCTGCCACACGCTTGTCTAATGGAAAATCTGTAATAATATTATCAATGCATGTTGATGAATGTGCTGTAATTCTAGTAGGCTCATGAATAAGTGGTACCATGCTAAATGAACTTACTAATTGTTTAAAATATTGTACATGTTTATCATTTTTATCAAGAAGGTCTATATTGAAATCACCACATATGACATTATGAGAGTTTTGGTTAATTCTGAATATATGAGGGAAAATTTCAAAAAAAGTTATTTATATCACCACTAGGTGATCTGTAGATTCCAAATATGTTAAGTAAAATTCCTTCAGATTAAAACTGAACTGCATATATTTTACAGTCTTTTGTTTTTGATAAAAAATTTACTGAACCTAATTTTGTATTTTTTGTAGTGTCTTTTGTTAAAATAGCAACACCACCTGATTTTGTTTCTGTTCTGCAAAATTCAGCAACTACTTTATATACACAATAATTTATAGACTGAATTTCCTGTTGATTCAGCCCATGCTCTGTCATTACAAAAACATCTGGTTGCTTATTATTAAGATATGATTCAATTAGGTTTCTCTTATTTGATGCATACTGTATGTTTTGGTGAATAATTTTTTACCTGGCAGTCTTTATATGTATTACTGGTTTCTAGAATTGGTTGGCACTGCTCTATTTTAATCCTATCAGTGCCTTCCATCAGTTTAAATTACGAGGAAGACCAATTACTGTTTTTTGCAGAGTGAAACCTTGAATAATAGAACAGATATCCTGTGCAAAGGCATGCTTCCCTGAGTTATTCATGTGCATACCATGTCTTGTAAAATTATGTCTATCTAAACTGTTCACATCTACCATTTTAACATTTTTGAAGTGACTACAAATCCTAGTCAATCGATTGTTTGTTTTTTCAATCTCCTTATTTACACATGAGAACCCTGGAAGATCAGGCCTAAGTGGTAGATTTTCCACTATGACATTTGTCGTATTTAATTCGGCAAGAGTGGATTTTATACCTCTAATTGCAGTATCTGCATCATTTCTTGTTACATCGTTGGAACCAGTGCACAGGATTACACAGTCATCCTTGGAGAAACTAGCACAATGTTCACGTAAACTCGAAGTTACAACAGATGTTGGTGTATTTTTGCAAATACACGGAAAGAAAGAATTAGCTTTTGCTGTTCATTACTTTATATCAGTCCGTTTATTTAAATTTCTTTCCCGCACACACCAACATCGAACTGTTACCTCCCGTTTGCCCCGTGCATTTGTTCATTTTTTCTGTCAGTTTTTTTTTTTTACAGAAACGCATTCTCTGCCGAACCAGCCTGACAGCGTCCCATCGCTGCCTTTCGAACTTCCATTGCTTCAAACCTTGAATACTTCTACACTAATCCGCTTGGCGTCGTGTTCCTCACCGACCAACTACTCCATGAAGACACCGTTCCAAGAATTTTATTTTTGGTAAAGATTTTTCATGTTTATGTGTAACCTCTTTGTTCCTCCCCTCACTCGCCCGCTTCCCCCTCTTCTCCCCTCCTCCTACTGCTCTCTCCTCCGCGCGCGCAGCCAGCCCGCTCGGTCACTTCACTTCTAAACTTCGTCTCGATTTGTCTCCGCGTCGTGAGCAACCGCTCACTCTTACAGTGCACTCAACTTCTTGTTGGACATGCCGTCTAGGCTAGTGCTTTCTCTGCGTCTAGCAGCCCTCACTTGTACGTCGGAAGTCGACCTAGTCAGAGCTCCACTCAAGCTCGCCTCCTCAACTCGAGAGGCAAACTTTTAAATTCTACGCCATGTTAGAATTTTAGTATCAACCGTCAAAGGAAACATCACCTTCGCCATGAAGCAAAGCTAAGTACTACTTCTACGTTCTTCAACTTATTTTTATTGATTTTAAATAGCTACATGCTTTTTAATGATCATTTTATAGGCAGTGTGAGATTTCTATATTTGGGGCAATAATCATCCTTCGCGGGATTTTCTATGTTGGGCTTTTGTCTATCTAAGCCAATCTTAACAGGAAGCAGCATTTCTTATGCTTATTAAATGAGAGATTTTCTCACAACGTGGGACACCATTAAATTACCCACTGTCTATAAAATACTTAGCTCGTTCCACCGCTGGACTAACTTTTGCCCTATTCTTCAGTCATGATTGCTCTGGAACCTTCCAGAATCTGCACTCTATCTACCAGTCATACTGTCATGTATTTTCCACTCACATGTGGGAATACTTTTTCAAACTAAGGAGTCTTCCTTATGAACTACTAATCAATAGCTAATCTTTCTTCCTCCGTTGGGATTTTTTCTGGCGCATTCAACTATAATCTACAACTTTCTGAAGCAATAGACTCTCGCAAATCTAGTGTAACTAGTTATTTTCCATCACTGCAATAACTTTCTTTGCTATAAACTTTTTGTGCTTCTACAGTGAACTTTTCATCTATTTCAACAGACTATAGTGAAAAACAGTGTTTGTTCAACATTTCATCCGCGTCGCGCTCGTCCGAATACAATAAATACGGCCATGAACACTTTTCCTCAATCCCATTTGATCTTTCCCAAACCCTTTACTAACAACCCAAAATAATAAAATTGTTACTTTAGGTCTTTTCTCAATGAGGTGTCACTCTCAATAAGTGCCCTCCCTCTCTCTCTTTATGTATCACGAATTAATGTCCGTAAAACGTCGTGTCTAGTACACGCTTTAAATTATATTGTTTCGCCCTTCTAATTAGGGAATACAATTCTTTCAACTCATAAGAGAGTTATCTCTAGGTTTCACGAAAGGGAAACTTGCCCCATTTGTCTCGTGATCCCTACTTAAACATAGGAATTCTAGAAACTTCCTTTCGATTGTTCTCTTCAGGTTTCACAATAAGTGGCCTGCCCTATTTGCATAATCCTACCAAGTATTTCTGTATTAATATAAGAAGTCATAGAAACTTCTATTTTATTCTTCCTGCTTTTCGTTGTTGTTACTTCCGAAGTTGTTACTCTTTCTAAGATATTTACCTAGAAATTCTTACAAGTACACACCTTGTACTTGATTTATTGTCTAACTTTAATTACGTTAATTATCTTTAAATTTTTCATTTATTTATCTTCGTCATTTCAAAATCTTACGAATATTTTAAAGTATATAAAAGGTTTGAAACCAAAAGAATTGTTAATTGCCTGGCACAAGCTTTAGATGTTTTCGGAGGTATGTGACCCCATTTGTTACAAAATCAAAATTATATATTTGTTACAAAAACTACTACCCAACATTGTTAAATAAATTAAATATTTGTTTTTGGATTTATCATTTCTCTAACATAACGGTTAGGCAAGATCCTGTCTTCCGTGACTCTTCCCACTTAATAAAAATAAATCTATTGATAGGGCTTTCACCACTTGTTGCATTTGAGCAAGAACTCTTAGTTATAACTTATGTCGAACTCTCTTCCTATTTCTCCATCCTTTTTCTCCGGTCCGAAACCCACTTCCTTTTTTTTCATCATCTTCCCTTGGGGGTTAGGTTATTCCCAAGCTAATAATCTACCAGATGTAAGTGCACCTGGAAACACATTACCTTCTACAGCCATCTCATCACAATTTTCTTGAATATTTGCAGCAAGTCCTCTTCCGTGACTGTCACTGTAGATCCGGACTGTAGGCTTGCCAGCTCTCCTGTACACTCTCTTATGTTGAGGCCTAACACTAGAAGAATCGGTACCAACTTTTTTAGTGGGACTGGGTTGAACTTCCTCATACCTATCATCCATTATATTGTCTAGTAAACTAAACCTGTTTTTCATTAAAACAGGTGATTGTGTCTCTGCAGGTCGCTGCTCCGTCACACAACACGTAGGCCTAGGCCTATTTTTCACGTCACTCCACGTCTCACCGCAGCGCTTGTTCCATGTTGACCTTCAACTGGAGTGGTAGGGTGGTGAATCCCGGTCATTATTGCTGACAATGACTGGCTGTGCAAACTAAATTGCCGCCTGCACGGAAAACCTCTTCCACTAAAAACAGAGGCTCTTCAGTAGTAAGCATTCCCACTAGACTCATCTTACACAAGAACTTGACAAGAATATAACTCACGGCGTCAACGCTGTTATGCACAGACAATCACTATGAACCGCGATTCCCCACCCAACCACTCCAGTTGAAGCTTAACACGGAACAAGCGCTGCGATGAGACTGCGTATACAGCGACATGAATGTACTGCCAACCTAACACGTCCCGCAAGGCGAGGACCACGTAGCTTGTCACTGCGGAGAGAATTTGTGGACACACTGTACAAACCAGTGCTTTGTTACAGATTGAAGACCTGGTCCGCCTCATTGCGTAGTGGCTAGCATTCTTGATCGTCACCGCGGAGGTCCGGGTTCGATTCCCAGCTCTGCCAAGAAACTTAATTATGGTTTGAGTGCTGGAACGAGGTACACTCAGCCTCGTGAGGCAAAACTGATGTCGCAAAGCCCCTAAATGATCAACAACAACACACTGAAGAACGCTGCCTATGTGATGTGACCTTATGGCAAACATCTGAAGTGTCAACGTTGTGTTTAACATCGTCACTTGCTTTTCCTAGCTGTGCAGTTTAGCCATTTAATAATTTTATTGGAAGTTTTAATGTGCATATAGTTTAGATACTTTTACTACTTGTGAATACTTCAGTGAACTCTAGCAGAAGTTTGTTGAGTTTTTGCAAAGAAATGACAACCATAAGCAAATGTTTAGATACAATTACACTGTTCGTCATGCAACTGATGTTTGCTCACACAAAACGGTTAGTTAGTCTTTGCTCAAAAGAATGTTAACCAGCTTGAATTAATATTTTCATCTCATTTTGTCATCGTGTTTGGTCACAGTTTTATTGATATGAAACACGTAGCCATATAGCAGAAGACTTGCGTTGAACAGCCTTCTCAAGTTCTCGATAGACTACAATACGGTAACTAAAATAGTTCGCATTAGAAGTTAGGGACAACGTGGTGATCTTTGTGCAGTTGGAAAGTGTGAGAATTGCCCGATAGTTCGTATTATTGTACGGTATACCTAAGTAAAGACTGATTTTAATTAATTCACGATTCTCAAAAGAACCTTGGAATTAGAACTTACCAGCTGCCCGAAAAGAGCATCTATGAATTATTTATGGTCTACTTCTGAATACTGCACTGTTTGTTAGAATATTAGACACTGAGTGATAAGGGCTCACCTGTGTTGTTTACCCTCAAGGTAGAAATCGTAAGTTGTTGATAAATTGCTAAAAAAAAAGAACCCTATATCCCTATATCTCTTATATAAAACCAAGTGTCCTGACTGACTGACTCATTCACTGACTGATTCACTGACTGATTCACTGACTCATCATTGCCCAGCCAAAACTATTAAAGTTAGAAACATGAAATTTTGGGGATATGTTCGTTGTAAGTCGAAAACGCCCACTAAGGAAGGATTTTTGGATATTCAGGTTCTAAAGGGGTGTTAAGGGGGTAGATCTGCATATAATTTAATAATATCTCCCGATTGGTTTCATTGGGAGATGTGATACTCGGCATATAAACTAATAATTAAAAATAAGAAGACACGTGTCTGAGGGTTTTTCGATGTGGTGTATATTACGAGGTGAAAGGGGTGAAAACTGGGAGTTGAAGGTTTCCTAACAGAGCGTGTATCTCTTAAACGACATTAGCGAGGAGTTTGGAACTCAGCGGGAAAAAATCAGCATAAAAATGAGTAAATAGGTGTTTGACAGTTTTTTCATAAATCCAATTTAAGGGGCCCTTGGGGAGGGGCGAAATTCTGGGAGAAAAAAAACAGGAAAGAAAGTGACATAACTGATTAACTGACAGACTCACTCATCAAACTCAGGGGGAAGAACTGCTTAAAAATAAGTAAGTAGGTGATCGACAGTTTTTTTCATAAACCCAATTTAAGAGGTTCATCGGGAGGGGTGAAATTCTGACATTCTGAAAAAAGAAAAAAAAAAAGAGAATTGAAGTCCTGACTCACTCGCCATCGCCCAGCCAAAATTATTGAAGTTAGAAACATGAAATTTTGGGGATATGATCATTGTATGTCAAAACCGTCCACTAAGGGAGGATTTTTGGATATTCAGGTTCTAAAGGGGTCTTAAGGGGGTTAAACATGCATTTCATTGAATAGCAATATCTCACGAGTGGTTTCATTTGTGGATGTGATACTCGGCATATAAACTAATCATTAAAAATAAGCAGACATGTGTCTAAGGGTTTTTCGATGTGGTGTATACTATAAGGCGAAAGGGGTGAAAAGTGGGGGTTGAAGGATTCCTAACGGAGCGTGTATCTCTTAAACGACATAGGCGAGAAGTTTGAAACTCAGTGGAAAAAATCAGCTTAAAAAATAAGTAAATCGGTGTACAACCGTTTGTTCATAAATGCAATTTAAGGGGCCAATGGGGTGGGGTGAAATTCTGGAGAAAAAAAAGGAGAGAAAGTCTCCTAACTGACTAACTTACTCACTCATCAAACTCAGGGGAAAAGACAGCTTAAAAATATGTTAATAGGTGTTCGAGCGTTTCTTTATGAATCCAATTTAAGGGGTCCATGGGGAGGGGAAAAATTCTGGTAAAAATAATTGACAGAAATTGACCTGACTGACTCACTCACTCATCATCGCCCAGCGAAAACTATTGAAGTTGGAAACATTAAATTTTGGGAATATGTTCGCTGTATGTCAAAAACGTCAACTAAGGAAGGATTTTTGTTTATTCGGGTTCTGAAGAGGTGTTAAGGGGGTAAACGTGCATTTCATTGAATAACTATATCTCAGGAGTTGTTTCTTTGGGGATGTGATATTCGGCATATAAACTAATCATTAAAAATAAGCAGACATAAGTCTAAGGGTTTATCGATGTGGTGTATATTATGAGGTGAAAGGGGTGAAAATTGGGGGTTGAAGGATTCTCAACGGAGCGTGTATCTCTTAAACGACAGAGGCGAGAAGTTTGAAATTCAGTGAAAAAAAAAAACAGCTTAAAATATGAGTAAATAGTTGTTCGACCGTTTTTTTCATAAATCCAATTTTAGGGGCCCTTGGAGAGGGGTAAAATTCTGGGAAAAAAAAGGAAAGAAAGTGTTCTAACTGATTAACTCACTCACTCATCAAACTCAGGGGGGAAGAACAGCTTTAAAATAAGTAAATAGGTGTTCGATCGTTTTTTTTTCATAAATCCAATTACGGGGTTCATGAGAGGGGTGAAATTCTGAAAAATAAATGAAAGAAAATGTCCTGACTTACTTACTCACTCACTCATCATCGCCGAGCCAAAATTATTGAAGTTAGAAACATTAAATTTTGGGGATATATTCGTTGTATGTCGAAAACGTCCACCAAGTATGGATTTTTTGATATTCGTGTTCTGAAGGGGTGTTAAGGGGGTCAAACTTGCATTTTATTGATTAACAATATCTCACGAGTTGTTTCATTTGGGGATGTGATATTCGGCATATAAATTAATCAATAAAATAAGCACATGTCTAAGGGTTTATCGATATGGTGTATATTATGAGGTGAAAGGGGTGAAAATTGGGGGTTGAAGGATTCTTAACGGAGCGTGTATCTCTTAAACGACATTAGCAAGAAGTTTGAAATTCAGCGGGAAAAAATCAGCTTAAAAATAAGTAAATAGGTGTTCGAACGTTTTTTTTCATAAATCCCATTTAAGGGGTTCTTAGGGAGGGGTGACATTCTCAAAAATAAATGAAAGAAAATGTCCTGACTGACTCACTCACTCATCATCGCCCAGCCAAAATTATTGAAGTTAGAAACATGAAATTTTGGGTATATGTTCATTGTATGTCGAAAACCTCCACTAAGGAAAGATTTTTGGATTTTCAGGTTCTAAAGGGGTGTTAAGGGGGTAAACCTGCATTTCATTGAATAACAATATCTCAGGAGTAGTTTCAGTTGGGGATGTGATACTTGGCATATAAACCAATCATTAAAAATAAGCTGACACAATGTCTAATGGTTTTTCGATGTAGTGTATATTATGAGTGAAAGGGGTGAAAAGTGGGGATTGAAGGATTCCTAACGGAGCGTGCATCTCTTAAACGACATAGGCGAGGAGTTTGAAACTCAGAGGAAAACAATCAGTTTAATAATAAATAAAGAAATAAATAAATAGGTGTTCGACCGTTTTTTTTTCTCCATAAATCCAATTTAAGGGGCTCATGGGGAGGGGTGAAATTCTGGAAGAAAAACGTCCACTAAGGAACGAATTTTGGGTATTCACTCTCATCGACCAACCAAAACTATTAGTTAGAATAATGATATTTTGGGATTATGTTTGTTGTGCGTCGAAAACGTCTACTAAGGAGGGATTTTTGGATATTCAAGTTCTAAAGGGGTGTGAACGGGGTTAAACCTGCATTTCATTGAAGAACAATATGACAAGACTATGACGCGAGCGAAGCCGCGGGTACCTGCTAGTATATTATAATTGTGAAAGTCTGTGTGTGTCTGTGTGTTAATTTGTTACTTCTTGCCACTAAAATGGCTGGACGGATTTGGATGAAATTTGAAATGGAGACAGCTTATACCCTGGGATAACATATAGGCTGCCTTTCATCCGGAAATAAATCATTGCCCCCGTGGAATGGGCAACAGAACTGAAAAGTCAACAAAAATACTCAACCGGGACAAAATATCGAAGTTGTCGCATAAAGACCGGACAAAGGTCATTTTACGCCATTCGATACATAGTCCAGTGCAATTAGACAAAATTGACCTCCGACTCGGACAAAATTAATAACAAGCTGAAAATTGGTGGAAACGTTAAGAACAATGTCCTAAACGAAATCCCAAAAGTCCCAAAAAATCCGAGCTGGGGAAAAGCCGCCATCTTGAAAAAACCGCCGCCATCTTGGATTTTTCGTTTCTTGGCCATATATTTCGAACTAGTGGTCCTAGCGAGGTCAGACTGGTGTCAAATTGACCAGATTTTACTGTCGAAGTCTCGGAAATATTAATAAGATATGCTAGACGCATTCTTACAGCTTTTTAAATAATTTTAGTACTGTTAATAATATAAATAGTGTGTTCAAAGTTCGATGTTGACCTGTTTTTACGCACTAACTTAGTAAAGTTACCTGAATTGGTGGAATAAGAGTAATTCTAAAGATAAAATGAATATACAAACTTATCGCCTTCAAATCCGCCGACGATTCACACTTGCCTCCTTTATGCAGCAGAGCAGAGCGAAGCGAAAAACCAGTCCTGTGTGGTAACGTTTGACCAACCGCTCTATGCAAAAGCTTTGGACATCGTGCTCTCGGCCGAAGAAAATAGACCCTTATCAAATAATACTTTGCGGCTTGGAGGTTTCCACCTCTTGATGTCCTTTATGGGGGCTGTAGGATCTTTAATGGCTGGAAATGGCTTAGAGGACTTGTGGGTGGAAATTTATGCAAAGAATTTGGTAATTCACAGGATGTCTGGACACGCGTATGCTCGAGCAATCCGTGCCCACTTCCTGACTCAAGTTGCTCTCGCCAGTGTCCTCATCGACGAAATAAAAGGAGATACGATTTTAACCGAAGAACTTAATGCAGGTCACCGAAAGGTACTTTTAGGGGAAGAAACAGTTGCAAGCATCCGCAACACTGCATGTCTCGCTGACGCCTTCAGTCGGTTTTACACCAAGTTCGACGAAGTCGTCAAATCAGGTCGCACAGAGAAATTGTGGACTGAGTATTTCAAAATGGTAACCATCAAGCGTCTTTTCGTGAGAGCCGAACGTTCCGGGGAATGGAATCTTCACCTGTATTGCGTGCAGAGCCTGATTCCATACTTACATGCTGCAGGGCATTTTAATTATGCCAAATACGCTCACATTTACCTCCAGCAAATGTTGAGGATAAATGAAACCATGACTGCGTCCGAAATCGAACAATTTGTGACGAAAGGCTTCTTCACCGTCCGAAGATCCGGTGGTGTGGAGTTTGGACGGATATGCCAATCGGACAGGTGCTGATGCGTACTATGAAGTCAACGGGAGGACTGACTCACGGCCGCGGAATGTCTGAAGAGGTGATAGCTCGATGGGTGACCGCCATGCCTGCAAGGTCTGGTATTGTCGATGCAATGGAACGCTTCAGTGGTCTTTTCTCTGAATTTTGTGATCAACACGTCGAACTTCGAGAGACACGACAAGGCAGAGATAAAGGGGATGTTGACAAGATGACAGAGTGGCTGCGTTCTCACAACCCTTTCGTGGAACTTCCTCTTCTTTTGTCTCTGCGTACACGTGTGGTTGCCGACGACACCGTGAACTGCGACGAATCCCACGCCCTTGGTTTGCAAGCCATGAAGTCAATCGTAGTTCAATGCCTCAGCGACGTCCACTTGAAGAGGACGGACAAATTTCGTTCCCTTGGAAGTATGGCCAAGATCATTAAAATTAAGGACACCACAGTGGAAATAGACCCGAACCTACTGTTTCATCGCCTCCTTTGCAAAATACGAAGTAAAGAAGAGCTTTCAACGTACTTGACTTACGAGTTGGTCGCAAGACCACCAGCTCTATTTGATGGCACACTTCTGCGGAAAGGCACAAAGTCCAAGAAGAGTTTTCAAGCTGCGAAGAAGCTTTGCCATCAAACCCTGTATTCACGGTCGACGGAGGTTTCCTTCTGCATCAAGTTGTTTGGACCTGTCCTGCAACCTACTCCCAAATTTGCCAGCAAAACGTCAATTATATTGAAATCCATTTTGGCAAAAAGACAACCGTTGTGTTTGATGCCTATGGTGCCCTGACAACCAAAGATGCAGAACATGCCAGGAGAACTGGCAAAGAGGCACCAGACCCAGTTATGGAAGATTTCACGCCAACTACTGTACCACAAGGAGCGTTTTTATCAAACGAGAACAACAAGACGCGTTTCATTGATCTCCAATCAAAACACCTTACAACAGCAGGCATTGAATGTATTCAAGCTGAAGACGACGCTGATACCCTGATTGTTTCAACGGCAGCCGAAACTTCAAGGAAAACAGAAGTCAGTTCTGTGATTGTGGGAGAAGATACTGATCTGCTCGTCTTGATGGTTTCTGTTCCTGATGTTCACGAAGACATTTCCATGTTTATGCTGGAAAGAAGAATGGAAAAGGCAAGATTTTCAAAAGCGGAAAACTCAAGTCTGGCCTTGGAAGCTTGCTTCCAATTCTCCCTTTCTTCCACGCTGCTACTGGTTGTGACACCACATCCGCCCCCTTTAGAAAGGAAAAACTCAGGTCCTTCAAGCAGCTTAAAGAAAACGCTAAATTGCGCAGTAAGTAAGGTCCATGTTTTCAACAAGCCAGATGCATCGCACAAAGAAATCGCTGCAGCAGGACAGGCTTTCATTCTTTTCATATATGGATTCCCCATAACTAGCCGATTGGACACCACAACTGCAGATCCGGATGTGAGCGCAAATGCGCTTGCCTACTGAGTGGCCTACGCTGCACAACAATGTGCGGATACTGCGCTGGTCACGGATGTGCGAACCGCCCAGAGGAAAGCATCGACGTTGACGACCCTGCCGATCTTGTGCTTTAATACGAGGGCAAGTTATTTCAAAAAATATATATACATTATCTGCACAAAAGATAAGAATATCACTGTTCCTTTATTTTTACAGATCTCATGGAACCACCAAACGACGGAAGCCGCTAAGCATTACAAGTCAAAGTTTACATCTCTCATAGTGCCTCTGTATTTAATACTGACAATAATTTAAGCATTTTAGATGTGATACTCACAATTTCAAGAATGTGATTTATAATTTTAGGTTAAATACATTATTTGCATTGGCAGTTTTAGCTATTGTGACAGGAACGGTCAAAATCGAACTTTAAACACTCTATTTATGTTAACAGTACTTAATTGAATAAAACAGCTGTAAGAACGCATCTGACATATTTTATTAATGTCCCTGTGACTTAGGCAGTAAACGCCGGTCAATTTGACACCAGTCTGACCTCGCTAGGACCTCTTGTTTGAAAGATATGGCCAAAACGGAAAAATCCAAGATGGCGGCAGTTTTTCCAAGATGGCGGCTTTTCCCCAGCTCGGATTTTTTGGGACTTTTGGGATTTCATTTAGGACATGGTTCTTAATGTTTCCACCAATTTTCAGCTTGTTATTAATTTTGTCCAGGTTTAAAACTAATTTCACTGGACTAACAAGAAACAATACTCGGTGTGTCCCCGAGGGACATCGAAAACCACATTTTAAGGCCCTAAAACCAACAGTTTCAAAGATATTCGCAGAAAACTATCTTCACTCTGATAAACTGATGAACTAATGGCAAGTCCATTTCCATGGCAACTGAACCTCAAGGTACGACATCCGATTTTCTATATCTCTGTAGGAGGCAATGCCAATCCATTTATTATCTTTTCCAAGATATATATAAACACAATAAGAACAGGGTAGCAGGCCTGCCTCTCATTCGGAGGCCCAGGGTTCGATTCCCGGCTCCGTCAGAGATTTTAGACACTGACGTGAGGGCTGCAACAGAGTGCACTCAGCTTCGTGAGGACAATTGAGTAGCTGTCTGATAGAGAGGCAGCGGCCCGGTCACGAAGAACAAGATTAACGGCCGAGGGGACACGATGCACTGACCTCGTGTCACCACAATATCTGCAGGCCAAATGGCTGGGAAGCGGTCGCATGATAGGCCTTGGCCCTTTATGGTCTGTAGTGCCAGGGGTAAAAAATTAGGGAAAGCGCCTTCTAATACCACTTTTAATTTTTAAACAGTACAGTAGCGGCTACTAAATAAAGGTAGCGATATAGCTACGTTCAATTTCATAATCACTGGGCTCACAAATCCCGTATAGTTAAGTACATATATCAGTCTGGTCGTTATTTCAGTAGCAACGAAGCTCTGTGGCGGCTATTGCCGTTTCCGTAACACTTAAGGCATCCCGCCGTCACATACCTCAATGTGCACTTGCAAAATTGTGAACCAGTCTATTTTACTGAAAAGAATTTCTTCGAGCGAGTATCCACTCCGGCAAAAACCACACTCACTACCCTTTCCAAAATGTACACAAGTCATGATTTTTAAAGCACATTCTCTATGTTGAGGTACAGAGATATACCACATGGAAAGATACAATAAAATGTTGGCAAATCTGAGTTCAAGGAACTGCTGTTCAGAATAGGCTTTCGGTACAGGTTATGCGGCCCATATTCGTAACATGGAATGTTTTCCTTTGGCAATGCATCGACACAACGTGCGAGGGCAACGCATTTCAAAGATCTCTAAAAACACAATAATCAGGAAATTGGAGAAAAATTTAAAGTGGGAGCGAAGATTCAAGGATAAATAATTTCATCATTGTGATTTGCTGATGACATCGTCATCTTAGCCGATACGCCAGAGGATTTGAACGAGTTTTTGAATAGTATGGACTCAGTCTTGAGGAAAGAATTCATGATGAAAATCAATGAATGTAAAACAAAATTATTGGAATGCAGCCGAAATAAATCAGAAACCTCTATGGACATCAAATTGGCAGGTGAAACGCTAAGGGAAGTAGAAGACTTCTGTTACTTAGGAAGCAAAATAACCAGTGATGGACGAAGCAAAGAGGATATAAAGCAGGTTGGCTCAGGCAAGGAAAGCATTTCTACAGAAAAGGAATCTGTTAACATGGAAACATTTAGTTTTTAGGAAGTCATTTTTGAAAGCTTTTGTCTGGAGCGTGACACTATAAGGAAGTGAAACTAGGACTAATGGTGCAGCAGAAAAGAGGAGAATTGGAAGCGTTTGAAATGTGGTGTTACAGGAGAATGATGAAGATCATATGGGTAGATAGGGTAACAAATGAAGAGCTATTAAGACGAGTGGGAGAGGAGATATGTTTCTGGCGACTGTTAATGAAGAGAAGGGATAGGTTGGTACGACACATTAAGACATCCAGGAATAGAAAGCTTAGTTATGGATGGGAAGGTCGAGGACAAGAACTGTAGGGGTAGACCAGGGTTAAACAGATTGCCTCGGATGTAGGGTGTGGTAACTATGTAGAGATGAAGCGATTAGCTCAGGAGAGGGAGGCACGGAGGGCTGCATCAAACCTGTCAAAAAACTGACGACTCAAACAACAACAATCGGGAATTTTAATTACTTAGAAATGCATGTGAGGCAAAAGGGTTGTTGGAGAATTTCAATCCCTGGGATGTAACACTGGAAGAGACTGCATAATGTACATCAGCGGTCAAGGTGAGATATATTTACTATAGGTCCATTAATAGCGACATGTGTACGTTCAAATCATCCAATAAGTGTGGCAAAATTACACCCAGAATAGCTTAAGGAAAAATACTTTTAATTCCCCATATTCCGATAGATTTGCCATTCCAGTGTGCAAGAGTGCAGTTCCCTCTTCAAACAATATTCGCGATTTCTATTAACAAAGCACAATGACACACCCTTAACAGCAGCAAGTGTACATTTAGACAAAACCATTTTTTCCCATGGGCAACTGTATGTGGCGTGCTCGCCAGTATCCGGACAACAAAATCGTTATGTCTCAGCAGAAGTTGGCAAAACCAAAATCGTAATTCTAAAATGTGTTCACATAATGTAACATCGTACCCTGCAGACTTTCACAACTGTATAAAATTCCCACTTTGCTGCTCATATCAATGTACTGTATGTATCAGAATTTTCAGAATTAGAATGGACCCACCTGTAGCCACGATTGCTGTAATAGAATAGACCAATTATCAGCAATAATGCATCATCCCCATTGTCTTGATCGCGAGCGAAGCCGCGGGTACCTGTTAGTATATATATATATATATATTGAACCCTTATTGATCTTCGATAAATAAGTATTCATATTTATTATTATTATTATTACTACGGCCCAGGCAGCACTTAAGGAAGTCGACTTGGATATAAGGGAGGCTAGCATTTCGTAATGATTGCAACAGGAGGTGAGCTGGTAGCTATTCTTGGGGAACGGCCAGAATTAGTCGAGTTCAAGGCCAAATTGTGCAACTACTGTACCAAAATTGGAGACATAAAGGAAGAATCACGAGGTACTCGCAACGAACATACGATTGAATCAGCCAATCGCAAGAGACCAAGCCATGACCACGAGGTGGACAGCGTCTGTAGTAAAAAGCCCGCGGAAGTGTGTATCTAAAGAACCGCCGAACGGATTAATCTCCGCTCGAGTAATTTGAGACGTTGGATTTATTTGGAGAAGAATGACACTAGTCCCATCTTTGTGAGACAAAAACTCTGGAAGTTTTTATCCGACTCCGCCCCACTCCTCCGCCCCTGTCAGTTTCTAATAAATAGTTTGGCCTGACGCCACTCGAAGCCTTTTCTTTGTGGAGCCTTCAGAGGCTTACTCCACGCCAGTTTATATTGTGATTTTGACGCTCGAAATTATCTAAGCCTTTTCTTTGTGGAGCCTTCAGAGGCTTACTCCACGCCAGTTTATACTGTGATTTTTACGCTCTAAAATTAGTGAAGTTAATTTATTTTGTGAGCTCCGAGGAGCTAAAGTCGCAGCGATTGCAGTATCGAATTTTAAAAGCTATAATACATTTTGTTTTATTCTGGAATCTACTTTATTTGTGAGCTAAATATTTCACGCCAGTGCGTGATAACTTGTAACATTCATTTAAAGACGACGAGTTCAGCTCTAAGGGGGAAGTATTGTATCACCCTAATTAGCGCTCACCGGAGCCGAAGTCCAGAGTACAGGACAGAAATACCGAACGAGATAGCGACTGCTAGTGCAGCCAGGATTTTGAACTTGTTAACGAGCCAGTGGCGCTGACTCGAGATGTATATTTTATGTATAAATTGCAGTGTATTTTATATGTGTTTTTATGGTGCGTGTGTGCGAGTTATTTAGGGCCAGTCTTCGCGATTAATCGCATTAGGACAATTGTGGGTGAATTGAGTAGCCTGCAAGCGATTATAGATAGGCAAAATATTAACATTGAACTTTTCTGCCAAGGAGTCGATACCAAGATGATCAGCACGTGGTTTGAAGTTGGGATGAGCTTCAACAAATCAACGCAGACGACTACTATGGAGTGCTAATTTGTCCATAGGGCGATGGGTTGAGGAGGATGTCCTAGTTCTACAAGCAGAAGCGGTGATGTACTAAAATTGGATTATTTCAATTATGTAGTTAGATTTGGCCGGGGAACTTTGTAAATAGTCATGTTTTCTTTTCTTGTTGTTTTAGAGTTTTTCTTGCACCGACACTATATGTTTAAATGTCCGTTGGCGCGTGGCCAAAGTGTTTGTTTGATATTTTGTTTTTCCTTGAGTCATATGTAACGTGCGCGGCGTGCGTGCGTGATTTTTATCCTTGCAAATGCGGAACCCGTTACATTCGATAAATGGTGCTTTATTAACGTTAATATTTGAATTAGGAATGGGAGGAAATTATTGTAAGATATTTGCTGAACAGGTTATTATTCATATTAGGGTTGCCAAGCGCACCAACTTAAAAGTAATTTGTAGAACACCTTCGTTCTAATTTTGATAGATTTTTCTTGAGTCCTTTTCAGGTGACTAGTCACGGCATAGAACGATGGCGCCAGCATGTGGATATTATTTGTGTCTTTTTATTTCAGGGTCTGTCAAAACCCATACGTGTGATTCTGTGTGTGTTGATGTGTCTAGTGTGTGTTGATTCTACGTGAGGAGGGGGTAGTTGTCCTACCGCTCTCATATTTTTGCTGCTGTTGTATTTTTGATGGAAAGACAGGGTGCTCTTGGGAGACTGCTGATTCTTGTCCATATATTTTTCTGACACACACATGTATTATTGTGCTTTGGGGCACACTTCTTCGAGATTCGACCCCATGTTCTGGGAGGTCGAGGTTATTGACACGTGGGTTGACAGACATGCAGAGTTCCACAATCCGCCCGTTGTGCCTGTGACTTATTTTTGATAGGCAGTCCTATTTGTCCGACTGACCCCTGTAAGCTTTCATGTAGCAAACCTGTTCATTGTGATGGTTAATTTTTTAAAGCCATAATTAATTGGGGAGTTCGCCATGTGTGTAACGGCTTGTTGTACGTTGTATGGGTAAAATATTGTATTATTAACGTAAATGTTGGCTGTTTGCCTATTGCTTTGTTTATGACTCGATTCATGTAATTTTGTGTGTCACACCCGTGTGGTGTAGTGGTAGAGTATTTGTAAATTTTGACAGCGGTCATTTGTGTATTTTTCTATTGGTCACGTGTTAATGTACTTGTGTTGATTTGTGTGAGAAGTCCTAAGTTTTTAGGCAGTAAATGTTGCTACGGCAATTTGATTCCAATTTCACACGGAAATTTTGTGTTTGTTTATAGTAGATTTAGGAAGTGTCGGTTTAATTTTAAGTATTGTTGTTGTGTTCCCCCGTGTCGGTCTAGCTCTAGAAATGTGGATTCGTTGTCTGAAGGGTCATTCTGGATGATAACGAATCACGCATTCAAAGTACACATCGTGATGCATGTAGAACGGCATACGCATATATATGGTCACTTTTGTATTTTTATTTTAAGGACACTTGGTCCAGGTAATTAATCTCTCCAGAGATATCGCCTAGTTGTTGGCATTTTATTAAGCGGGAGTCAGTTGGGAGTTTTTGTTGTTAATTGTTTATGTGTAAATATGGTGATTTGTTATTAAATTCAGTTGTTTTAACCCTGGCTTCACTCTTTCCTGCATGTTATTTTGTTATATGTTACCCTGAAAGTTAATGAAGCGCCCTGACAGCAACTTACGAATATGAACCGTTACACCCCCCGAAACTGAGTCTCATATGCTTCTTTGCAAGGGTTCAATATATATATATATATATATATATATCTTTATATATATAATTCTTCGACACGTGTGTATGTGACTGAACTCCTCCTAAACGACTGAACCGATTTTGATGGAATTTGGTATGTATATTAGGGTGGGTCCATGTATGGTTTAGATTCACAATCTGGCCCGGTAGGTGGAATGAACACAATTTTAGAACCACAATTTACACACAATTTTAGAACCACAATATACAGTCAAAAACTGTCGCCATGGAGACCACTAACGTTGGCCTTCGTCAAAGCTGATGTCTTTGGACGGTTTGTCTCCGCACGTTAGAGCCACCTGGTCGCAACCTGTGCAACTACCGCCATTATATACACTCCGCCCGTGGCGAAAAGTTGTGTTTTATACCAAAGGTGGCAGTGATGTCGAATTCTACTGTTTGTCTCTGCACGTTAGAGCGTTTCAAAGTCCGGTATGCGTTCATATACCATTCATCCGATTGCCATGAAACTGGGGTGATATGTTGAGTGAGCTCCAGGGAAGGCTTCTGGCTTAGTAAATCATTTTCACATTAGGTAGCGCACGACTAGATTCAACAAATGGGTGACGACGCGCGAAGAGTTTCAACAAAATCCCGTATAGGTTTATATTTCATTCTAGGATTGAGATGAAACTTTGATGAGTTGTTGTGTACACTTAAGTGAAGGCTTCTAACTTTGTAATCCATTTCACAGGAGGTTGCGCACGAGTAGATTCAACAAATGAGCGGCGACGTGCGAAGCGTTTCAAAAAAGTCCTGTATGCGTTCAAATACCATTCGTCCGATAGCGATGAAACTTGGATGAGATGTTGTGTACACTTACGTGAGGGTTTCTAACTTAGTAAATCCATTTTACAATAGGTAGCTCACGAGCGATTCAACAAATGAGCAACGACCCGAGAACTTTTAATCAAAGTCCCGTATGCGTTCATATACCATTCATCCGATTGCAATGAAACTTGGGTGAGATGTTGTGTACACTTACGTGAGGGTTTCTAACATAGTAAATCCATTTCACAGGAGGTTTCGCACGAGTAGATTCAACAAATGAGCGACGACGCGCGAAGCGTTTCAATCAAATACCATTCGGCCGATTACGATGAAACTTGGATGAGATGTTGTGTACACCCTACGGAAGGTTTCTGGCTTAATAAATCCATTTTACAATAGGTAGCGCACGAGTAGATTCAACAAATGTGTGACGGCACGTGAATCATTTCAAGAAAGTACCGTATGCGTCCATATACCATTTATCCGATTGCGATGAAACTTTGGTGAATTGTTGTGTACACTCCAGGAAATGTTTCTGTCTTAGTAAATCCAGTTTTTAATAAGTAGCGCACGAGTAGATTCAACAAATGAGCGATGGCGCACGAATCGTTTCCACAATGTCCCGTATGCGGTCATATATCATTCATCCGATTGCGATCAAACCTTGGTGAATCATTGAGTACACGCCAGAGAAGATTTCAGGCTTAGTAAATCTATTTTACAATAGGTAGCGCATGAATAGATTCAACAAATGAGTGACGGCACGCAAATCGTTTAGAAAATCACTTACGCGTTCATATGTAATTCATCCGATTCCGATGAAACTTTGATGAGTTGTTGTGTACACGCCAGGGAAGGTGTTCAACTTGGTAAATCCATTTTACAATATTGGTAGCGCATGAGTAGATGTAACAAATGAGTAACGACGCGCGAAGCGTTCCAACAAAATCCTGTATGCGTTCATATACTATTCATCGATTGCGATGAAACTTTGATGAGTTGTTGTCTACACTTACGTCAAGCTTTCTAACTTAGTAAATCCATTTCACAGTTGGTAGAGCACGAGTAGATTCAACAAATGAGTGACAGGACACGAATCATTTAAACCAAATCCCGTATGCGTTAAATGCCATTTATCCGTTTACGATGAAACTTTGGAGAGTTGTTGTGCACGCTCCAACGAATGTTTCTAAATTAGTTAATTCAATTCACGATAGTTTAGAGGCAGTTAACAGAAATTGAAAAAAAAAATATTGTATATCCAAAAGCACTCAAGAAACAAAGTTACAACACTTTCATTGATTGGCAGGACAACGTCTGCCGGGTCAGCTTGTATATATATAAGTTGAAACTACGGCTGGCGTGAATCCCACCACAGAGAAGGTGGTGGAGCCAATCACACCATATAACAGTGTCGACTAAAGTGAGGAGGAGACGTGCCGGAATATATTTGCGCTTTTAGAGAAGAAAGAAAGAAATATTATATTATTGAAATGTTTGAAGCCAATTTTCAGTGTTACCTCTAATCAACAGAATTGATGATGATGATGATGATTGTTGTTTTAAGAGGACTAACATCGGCCCCTAATGGTGTGGGTGATAGCGATAATGGCAATGAGATGGGGACCATAACGAAAACTAACGGAGATTGAAAAGAATTACAAAAGATTGAAAACACACACAAAATGGGATTTAGAGTGAAAAAAAACCTAACAAAATGGAATTTAAATGGAAAATATTCACAAAAGTAATTAAGAATTAAAATATGCACAAAATGCAGGTTAGAGTAAAAAAATTACAAGTGCAGTTTAGATTCAAAATACTTACGAAATGCAATTTGGATTGACAATACTTACAAAATGCAATTTAGATTGAAATTACTTATAAAATGTAACTTACCGTTAGATTCAAAATACTCACAAAATGCAATTGAGAATAAAAATACTTACCAAATGCCCATTGTACAAAATATATTTTAATTCAAAATACTTGCAAAATGCGGTTTAGGTTGAAAATACTTACAAAATGCAAATTAAATTCAAAATACTCACACAAATGCCACCCCTACATTCAAAGACTTACTATAAAGCAATTGATGTTGAAAATACTCGTAAAATGCAATTTAGATTGAAAATACTCGCAAAATGCAACTTGGATTGACAATACCTACAAAATGTAGTGTAGATTCAAAAAAATTCACAAAATGGAATTTAGATACACGGGGAGCCAATTCACAAATGCGGGAATCTTAAAGAGAAAAGGAAATATATTGAAAAGAAAAAGAAGGCCGATCCCTAGAAGAATGATGGAACAGGGAAAGATGACAAAAGGGCCAATTTAGGCGGGAAACGAAGAGACTCCCTAGGCCTTGGGTACCATAATACCATCGGGGTCGGAAGAGAACAAGAGTTGATCAAGAGAGGTCGACAGGAAAAAAGACGGAGAGGAGCACGGCACAAATAAGTGGAAGCAATGCCGGACACAGCTGGCGTCTCGTGGGCGCCAACCCACGTGCCACTAGATGTGAGCCCCTGGGGGGTCAACAGAATTGCTCTTGATCCTGTTGATTGAAGATTTTGTTAAGTAGAGGTGAGCGAGAGAAAGTTACAGTGGATTTCTTATGAAAACATTGATATGATGTGATAAGAGCAGCGACTGTACGTTTGAAATGGCATTTTTGACCAAAAATTCAATTTCTTTTTTCTTTTTGGAAATGGAAGCCTTATTTGTCTGCTTCAAATTAACATTGGTATTTCATGTCGATATTCCACCTGTAAGCAGTTAAAAAAATATTTTAAGGAAGCTCGTATGCACATGTCTAGGGGGCGTCGCTCCACAGCATCTTATAATAATAATAATAAATAGCCTTACAAATCCCATAAGGGCTATGGCCTCCTGCTTTGCAGGGAATTGCTCAGTTTTAACTCATCAGGTGAGCAAGTCCTGAGGAGCATTCGGGGTTATTCTTTCTGATTGGGCCTTCTATATAGATGTGCAGCTGATTAAAGATTAAGTAAATCATATTACGCTGGTATAACATTCGCTACAACAATCTTCATTTCTGAGTCTGGCGATATCAAGGCCTCAAATATCCATTAGTATTACGAAAATCATAATAGCCATCAACCAATATCTGGGAGCTTCCCATTGCCACTTAGCACAAAGCTTACCCTGTCTAAGCACTTGAACAATGGCAGAAACTGCCAAGTCTTCAGTAAAATCTACGTATATTGAACCGTTTCAAATAGAAGGTCTTTTTAAAATGCAATACAAAACCTTACCGGTGGAGTTTTAACATCTAGTTTGGATGCAGATACCTATACACGTTCTTTAACATCCCACAAATCATTCACTATGTTGTGCACATGTGGTCCCGGAACGAATTAACAAGGTGTTTCGCAAGATAGTCGAACCTTTTGAATTCCTTGTAACAGGTGATGCAGTAAGGTTATTTCTTCCCTAGTGAACATGATGATGTTTCCTCAAAATAAGAGCGCGAGCTGAATCGCTTTGGGCACAACAAACAGACAATGCGGTCTCTTCCTTGAGTGAACGACAAAATGTTCCATTAGCTCTGTCCGCCGTGCAAATGACTTCTCACATGGGCTACAAGTGTATTCCTTCACTCCAGTATGAACAACGCTGTGCTTCTTGAGGTCACCGCTCTCTGAGAAGCCTTTATTGCACACCAGAGATACGTACCGCTTTGCTGCAGGTCCACTGAACGGTGTCTTTCTAGTTGATGCATTGTTTTATTGGTCACTGCGTGCGAGTCTCCCTAGGTCTTTCCACTCCTGTCTCATCTTCGCTGTTCTTGTCCATAGTTTTCCTCCCCATTTTACGAATCAGTCTGCCCATCTGATTCTTTGTCTCCCAACGTTTCGTCTTCCTGTTCATGGGTCCCACATCGTCATTTTGTACGTCCATCGGTTAGGATCTAATCTCGCTACATGTCCACCCACAGCATCTTACTTGCATCTAAATATACCGGAATATTAAATAATGAATATCATGAAAATGACATGGAAACTTTTGCCACCTTGTTAATTTTAAGTAATGATAAAATTGCATATCTTTTTTGAAATACGAAGTATATACAGTAAAATAACTCCTACATACACTGTCTGTTGCAGATAACTGCACGATTCTAGTTCATAACATTATATGCGTTAAATGGGCTTACTGAAAGAAATTTGATGATTGAATAATATTTAGTAATTTTAGGGCATTTTGAAAAAAATGACATTTTTTTTATTCTGCTTTTCAAAAATTTAGAAAATTGAAAACAGAAAAGAAAGTTTCTGATTTAAAAAGATGATGGTTGAGATTCATGTGTGATGTGGTAAACGTTTCAGAGGAATCTGTTCAAAAATGTGGTTTTTCTTCCTAAACGTATATAAGTTACAAACCTTAAAAAAATGTTCTCTCATCAACACGTTTGCAATGTCAAAACAAGTGTTATACAAATTCTTACAACGTGAGTGTGATTACTTCGCAAGTTAGTTATGCAATTACTAAGAGCCTATCTCGGGGCGCAGGGCTTATCATTCTTTGCTGTTACCCTCTCCCAAGGTCCATGTTCGATTCCCGGCTCTGCCAAGACTTGGAAGACCTAGGTACACACGAGGGGGAGCTATTCTCGAAATTCTTTTCTGTGACATCTCCATTTGTCTCTACATCTAATATTCGTAATTCTACACCATCACATTTCAAATGCTTCTATTTGTCTTCCTTTATGCAGTGGTCCAAGTTTCACTTCCATTGAGCGACATGATCCTGACTGATAGCACGAATACCCATTCTCTCAACCGACTTCTGTATGAACAGCAAGCTTCTACAGTAGTTTTACGTGCCTCTTAACTTTGCTCTCATAAACCACGGGACTTAGTTTTACGTGAAATCCAAACTATTGGATTCGAAACTTACAAAATCTAACATGCACCAGGAATAAAACCCTGCGCCTTGGCGCGAGATAAGGGTGTTAACCGGCGAATAACTCTTACATATCTAAATATCCGTAATACAGTAGGGGCTCGAAAACCCGTGGTCTGTGAGTCTTTAGTATGTATCCTATGTCAGGTTTAGGCACCTTATTGTATGAACTAGAAATAAATCATGTCAATTTTCCGTACAAAGGCTTTCCTTGTCTGTGCTAATCCTTTCTATATCGTCTTTGCTTCCTCCATCACTGTTTATTTTGCATCCTAACTAGTCAGAATTCTCCTACTTAGCCAGTAGGTAATATAAGCCGAAGCTGGCCCAGGGGCTAATGGGCAAGATGGCCGCCGCGCGCAATCACTCTATGTTATTCTTATGGAGGGGTCATTCAGAGCTGGCGCAGTGGCTAATGGGCAAAATGGCCGCCACGCCCTGAGACCGTGAATGACGTCACAGAGAGAGGTCGGCCGTGTAGTTGCTAAATGGAATATTTATTATTAATATTATTATTATTATTAGGTAATTATTAATTGATCGTGTACAATCAAGACCAGCCTTATATTGTCAGCCACTTAGTGTAGTGGCTAGCATTCTTGGCTGTTACTGCTAAGGCCCGGGTTCGATTCCTGGCTCTGCCAAGAAATTTAATTTCTGGTCTCAGGAGTGGAACGGAGTACACTCAGCCTTGTGAGGCAAAACTGACAGGAGCTGGCTTTTGATTCATACCTCAACAATTCTGCCTAACCCAACTTCACCTAACCTAACCTAACCTAACCTAGCCTAACCTAACCTAACTTCAAAGTAATAGCAAATATGAGAGGAAATGTGAAAGCACACATAATAAACTAAGTTATAACCTAACCTAACCTAACCTTACCTAACCTAACCTAACCTAACTTCAAATTCAGAGCAAATAAGAGAGCAAATGTAAGAGCACACATAATAAACTTTGTTATAACCTAACCACAACTAACCTAACCTAACCTAACCTAACATAACCAAACTTTAAAGTGAGAGCAAAAATGTAAGAGCAAATAAGAAAGCACAAATAATAAACTTAGTTATAACCTAACCTAACCTAACCTAACATAACCAAACTTCAAAGTGAGAGCAAAAATGTAAGAGCAAATGTGAGAGCACAAATAATAAACTTAGTTATAACCTAACCTAACCTAACCCACAGAAACCTCATTTAAAGATTTTAGATTTTATATTTTAACATTTTAGATTTTTAATTTTTTCATTTTACATTTTTTAGATTTTACATTTTACATTTTTGATTTTTCTGTATTTTAAATTTTAGTTTTTTTAGATTTTACATTTTAAATTCAAGATTTTTTGATTTAAATTTTACATTTGACATTTTCCGAAAAGAGTAAACAACAAGGTCACATACCTAACCTCACCAAACCTAACTTTACCAAACCTAACTTAAGCTAATCCAAAGGCTAATGCACATACACAAAGTATATAAGTGCTCATGCAACTATCCTTATGCTAGTCTTATAGGCTACTGTACAACAAGATCACTACCCCAACCGAGTATTTTTTTCTTTCATTTTGTTGTTTACGCATTTGTCAATTTTCTAATTTCCCATTTTCAGTTTTTTTAATGTTAATTTTAAGTTTTACAATTTCATAATATGGAAACATGGAATTTGCATTATGTTGTTTACACATTTATTAATTTCGCAATTTCCCATTTACAGTTTTTAAAATGTCAGTTTAAAGTTTTTCAATATTATGATATAGAAACATGAATTTTCCAATTTGTTGTTTACACATTTATTAATTTACCAAATTCCCATTTACAGTTTTTAAAATTTCAGTTTAATGTTTTTTTATTTTGTCAATATGGAAACATGGATTTTCCAATTTGTGTTTTACATGTTCATTTTGCATTAGGAGTGGAGAGAGGTGGGTAGTAATAAAAAATGTACAAGCAGTTTCCATACGGTACAATATTTTTTTTATTTTAAATACATGTACACTATTTACACATAATACATTTTTATATATATTCCTTATTGTTATAAATTATACACTTGTTTTTATTTTGTTTTCTATTTTATTTATTTTTGATTATGAATGCCATTTTTTATTTTTGTTTTTTTACTTTTGTAGTGCTATTGTTTTATTTCCTAAATTGTTTTATGTATTTTCTAGTTGCAGGCAGAAGATTTTGATATTCATAACTTAACTCTTTAAGCATAGTCAATGATTGTGTAATGACCATAAGCATGTGTACCTATACCATCAGCATCAATCACTCTTTTATCATCACCAGGACACAAAGCAATTTTGTTTAGTCTTATAGATGATATGTCATGTTGTTTAGAAGCGATAATGTTCATTGGTATTCTTTTTACATTGTTGTTCATGACACAATCCTTATAATCTTGAAAGCTTATACAATTTTTGACAACACTTCTGTTAATACCTTTAATCCTTTTGATTTCTTTACCATTTATGTCTAAAGCGTACATTTTAGCTCTAAGTCCAACAAATGCTTTTATAATTTGTCCACAAGCCTCGTCTTTAAATTTCCCCAACGTTTTCTTGTTTGATGTAGAGTAACATATGTGATTAGTAGGATAATCTGATGTGTCCAGGTGTTCTAGGAAATCCAACTTGTCTTGAAATACATCTTGGGTGTTAACCAAATAAATGAACGAGTCGGTATCCATATACATGAGTTTAAGATTGTCCATGCCATAATAGGGTAGCAGGACATCATAGTGGTGGGAATACATGAGAGTTTTTGAAATATCCAGTATACACATTCCAATATATATAGGCTTATTGAATACAATGTTACGTTTAGCCATGTGGAAAGCAGCTAGGTTAGGACCATAAATGGTTCTGTCAATAAATGTCGGCTTTGCTATTAGCTTTTCTGCCTTTTTGCTGTCAGTCACAAGACGTATGTCTATTCTTTTACGGATATTTTCCATTGTTTTTCCAAAAATGGCATTGTTGAATAATTTGTACAGATTTTTCTCAAACTCATTTTTGGCTTGTTTTCGAAGGTTGTTATTAAAATCAACGTATGCCTTTAACCAAGGTCTTTGCTTAAACTTTAACACACGATGAATTTTTATCAATTTTATTCCATGATCTAAAGCCTGTTTTAATTCCATGTAGTGAACAACATATCGCCTTCGATTTCCAAGATGAGGAATTAGTTTTTTCAGATACGAATCCTTAGGTTGTGTACACTCTGGTAGGAAAGGTAAATCGTTGTGTAGATCATGAAGGTCAGATGGGTAATCAACATCAACGTCTAGAATGTATCCCACAGGATCGTCTTTCTTCAGTTTTTCTAGATCAGCGGTATCTGGAGAAACCCACTGAAATCCGCCATAAGGAAGAGAGTGACACATAGCCCACCCGTATTGGTTGTTGGCATCATCATAGGTAATAAACTGTGATGGTTTCTCAGAATCATAGGTTTCCATGTATTTATTGTTAGCTTCAGCATACCGATGAGACACCTGGCATATGCCTCCACGTATTCCAGACTCGATTAAAAGAATCTGATCGTAATCCTGTAGCAATTCCAGTTCAATGCCTGTGTAAAGGAGCATTGCCTCAAAACTTAAACCAGGCGAAGTGAAAAAGTGTGCAGCATCCACTCGGTGTGTTTCTAGTGTTTTGTTTCTAAACGTTTCAAAGCTGTCTGCAAGAAGGAGTACATCTGAAGTTAGGTAGAGGTCACTATATTCCCCTAGAGTTTTAATGTTGAACTGATTCCACACATTTTTAGCATGTTCATAGTCTTTTTGACTAACATTTTCTTGACTTAATTTGTTAAAGAATACCTCTTTTGGAGGTAAACACGTTTCACTTAACTTTTCCCATGAGTCAATGTAGTCATAACAAAATACCCCTTTACGAGTCATGAGCATTGCATTTTCTTTTCCAAAGTACTTGTCTGTCTCAGGGTATGATGTTAAGTTGGAAACTAAGTTTTCCAAACTACTTGGCATTAACCGAAACGTGTCCACAAATCGAAGCTTAACATTTCCAACATATTTGGTGAAAGAGATGTACTTTTCTTTGGAGTTAGGGATAACGTCCACTCTTTCAGTAGTACACCCCAATTGCTTTACAATGAAATTTGCGTCATAGCCACTCATATTATGTAGAAATACAGGAACGGGGTTTCGTGTTTTACACTTCAAATTACAGTTATTGTGAGCACTTCCACGGTATTCCCCTGTAATATGACAATGGTCTCGAACTTTCCAGTCCTCTTTGGTAAATGGTTTATGACACAAATAACAGGTTTCAGAAGATTGGAACTCTGCTTCTTGATGCTCAGTTAAAGCTTTTGGAACATTTAAGCTGTAAAGACGATCAATTTCATTAGCTATTGAGATCAAACAGTCCATAAACTTTTCTGCAGCGTCAGGTCCACGATAAATAATAGGTTGGCTCGGAAGGTTTGTCTTTATGTGTTCCACAGCTGGTGAGGGTTTAACATATATACCAAAGCTCATAGGAACATGACTCTGGTATGGCACTGTATAACTTGCCTCAGGATTAGGTAGACATGTTTGATAGGGTAACAGTATACTTTCAAAATCTGCATAGATAACGTAAGGTATTCTAAGCATTTTTTCCACATTTACGAATTTCACAATTGGGTTTTTAATAGGCATTTCAACCCTAGCAATGTCATGCTGGACATACAAAGCTCTATGTTCTTTTAATTTTTCCATTCCTTGTTGCCCATATTGATTATCAAAGTGAGTGAAACACCGTTTACACGTATATATCTTATGTCCATGGCGGGTAATCTGATGTCCTACTAGTTTATCAAAATCTTTGACAAAGACGTAGTGGTTCTGGCCGGATGATGAACTTAGCAGAAGGAGGTCACGATGGTCTTGTAACTCTTGATCCACAACCTTTAGAGGAAACAGTTTGTTGTCTTCTTCCAGTCCAAATACATTGATGGATATGTCGTTGGCTTTCTCGAATTTGGGAATGTCAGCTAGTAATGTTGGAAATGATATTACTGAAAAATCATACTTGTTTTCCAGGTCCTTGTATTTACTAATGCGATGAGCATCCTTTTTAACCAGTTTTGCTAAAATGGCATACATAAAACACTTTTCATCTTTCAAGTTTTCAGGATTAATGCAGGCTTTTCTTGCTTGTATAGCTGCTGGTAATGGAATATATGTGCTTCCACGCAAGGGATTGTACTTATTTATTTTCAATCGTACTCCTTCCACTGCTAACAAAGCCCAATTACTGCCTTTTAGCTCAGATTCCTCCATTTCCGTAGTTAACTTTGTAAATTGTGTTTCCAAGAAACTACTTAAGTCCGTTTCCAAAAATAGGGCCTGATTTCGTGTTTTAAAAGCACGATCTGTAATTTCATTGGTAGATGTATGAATGAATCTACATTCGGCCACAAGATTAACTTTGATCGACTTGTGCATTGCTATTTCTTTCTGCATAGCTTGTATTATTTGCTGTTTGGACTCTTTAAGGTATGAATTTAAATCCTTGCACGTATCGCAACGAATGAAATAGGATTTAAGTCGACCTTCAAAAGATGTCTCATATTCAATAAGTCTATTTTTGTCAGGGACCAATGACAGTAGGTAATGTTTTGTAGGCTCTGCTTTTTGTCTTTTAGCTGCCGACACAACATTACAACATTCTTCATGACGACGTCCATTGTAGGCATTGTTGAATGTACTACCACAGGTCTTGCACTCATGAAATTCACCACACGATACTTCATGTCGCTTCCTATGATAGTCTCGAAGAAAAGTCTTTCCACACTCTTTACACATATAGCTAGGAATGGCTTCTTCCATTATGAATGTTGATTTCTGCAAACAGCTGCTTACTGCGTATCACAGGGCTAGAGGTTGGTCGGTGAGACGGTCTTTCACGATGTGAACACCGTGAGAGGTAGTAGTCAACTGGTGATATTCTTGTTAAGGGTCCACTAATATACCCCTAGTCTAGACCAACAGCTCTTTACATCGTATGACAAGGCTGTAGACTGGACAGTGAGACGGTCTTTCACGATGTGAACACTGTAACAAGTAGTAGTCAACTGATTATGTACTTGCTAAGGGTTCTCTAATATACAATAGTCAAGACCAACAGCTACTTACTGTGTAGTACAAGGCTGTACAATAGTTGTTTTGACAGTCTTTCACGATGTGGTCACTGTGAATGGTGGTAGTCAACTGATGATATTCTTGATAAGGGTCCTCTAATGTACCCCTGGTTAAGGGTAACAGCTGCTCACTGCTTATGACAAAGCTAAAGACTGGTTGCTTCAACGGTCTTTCACAATGTAAACACTGTGACAGGTAGTAGTCAACTGAAAATATTCTTATGGCCTACTCAAGGTTATCAGGTACTTACTGCATATCAAAAGGCTGTACACTCATGTGTGTTAGGCACTCTTTCTTGCTAAGGACCCCAATATTCCCTACACAAGGCTATACATGTTAGTTCTAAACACTTAGTGATTAATTGTATATTCAATTTTTGTACAAAGCTTATACAAGCACGTTTTTATGAGGTAAAACTTTGTTAAATAGCTGCATGCGACACACAAAGTATGTTGCCGCTATCTAGCGGTGACTATGAGAACTACTTGAACAACCAGCATGCTACCTAGCGCTCCATTTCAACACTCGCTCACTGAACGACCAGCATGCTATCTAGCGGTCGATAGCAATACTCCTCAACTACCAGCCTGCTATCTATCGGTCAATATGACAACTCACTCAACTACCAACATGCTACATGGCTTTTTTGGTCAGTTTTTTGTTGGCTTTTTTTGGTCAGTTTCTGTTGGCTTATGTTGGCTTTTATTGGCTTTTGTTGGCTTTTGTTGGCTTTTGTAGGCTTTTTTGTTGGCTTTTGTATTAGCTCTTTCATATTTGCTCTTGCTTGTGGGGGCTTATTATTTGGTCTTGGAAAGTATGTCAGTCCTTTTTTTATGGCTGCAAAATGCTTACAGCCATGTTTGTAAGCAGCAACAACAACACACAATATTCCAAAACAATCCAAAGTACTCTAAGGTTTATCAATGACTCTCAACTCTTACACTTACCTCTATCCCATGCCTAGTCAAAAATAGTGTATTTTTCAAATTTTTCAAAAAATATTTGGAAAGTAGGCTATATCATTAAACTAAAAATCCTAAAAAGACATATGTTAACTCCAACACCTACCTCTATACCATTCTTAGTCCAAAAATAGTGTATTTTTAAATTTTCCAAAAACATATTTCCAAAATGGGTTATATTTCCAAAATTAAAAAGTTTACAAAAATGTTTGTTTGACAGAAATGAATGGCCTTTACCCCCTCTACCACGGTACCAAGTCCCAGGTCTCTAGGACAACAAAAATAAAATTTTGAAAATGGGCTTTATTTCCAAAATTAAGAATTTTACAAACAAGTTTGTCTAACGTAAATCAATGGTCTTTACCCCTTCTATTCCCATACCAAGTCTCAGGTCACTAGGTCAAGAAAATAAAATTTTTAAAAAATGGTCACTATTTTGGAAACTAGGAATTCTACAAAAAAGTTTGTTTAACATAAATGAAAGGTCTCTATCCCCTCTACCGGCAAACCAAGTTACAGGTCTGTAGGACAAAAATGAAAAACGTTCAACTGGGAAAGTAGGCGATTTTTCATAAAACCAAACATTCTAAAAAGTGTTCTATGGGCTTAAAATAATGGCCTCTATGTCCTTTATTTTTTATAATAAAACTTTTTTATTTTTTACATTTTTTTGAAAAAAGTTCAATTTTGAAATTTTTATATTTTGGAAACTAGAAAGTTTACAAAAATGTTTGTTTGACGTAAATGACTGCCCCTGACCCCATCTACCACCAAAATAAATTTCAATTCGCTAGGACAAAAAATAACAGTAGTGGAGTGGTGGTGCTGCTGACGCACCCGGCGTTGCTCGGGCGGCGTTCATGTTAATAAGTGGATATCTCGCGAACCCATGATCGGAATTTGACATGCAACATATCAAATTATTCAGGCTGACGCTGTCTCGATCATGGGTTCGCAAAGATATCCACAAATTCAGCGTAGCCGAGCGCCACCGGGTACGTTAGAAGCACCACCACTCCACTACTGTTATTTTTTGTCCTAGCGAATTGAAATTTATTTTGGTGGTAGATGGGGTCAGGGGCAGTCATTTACGTCAAACAAACATTTTTGTAAACTTTCTAGTTTCCAAAATATAAAAATTTCAAAATTGAACTTTTTTCAAAAAAATGTAAAAAATAAAAAAGTTTTATTATAAAAAATAAAGGACATAGAGGCCATTATTTTAAGTCCATAGAACACTTTTTAGAATGTTTGGTTTTATGAAAAATCGCCTACTTTCCCAGTTGAACGTTTTTCATTTTTGTCCTAGAGACCTGTAACTTGGTTTACCGGTAGAGGGGATAGAGACCTTTCATTTATGTTAAACAAACTTTTTTGTAGAATTCCTAGTTTCCAAAATAGTGACCATTTTTTAAAAATTTTATTTTCTTGACCTAGTGACCTGAGACTTGGTATGGGAATAGAAGGGGTAAAGACCATTGATTTACGTTATACAAACTTGTTTGTAAAATTCTTAATTTTGGAAATAAAGCCCATTTTCAAAATTTTATTTTTGTTGTCCTAGAGACCTGGGACTTGGTACCGTGGTAGAGGGGGTAAAGGCCATTCATTTCTGTCAAACAAACATTTTTGTAAACTTTTTAATTTTGGAAATATAACCCATTTTGGAAATATGTTTTTGGAAAATTTAAAAATACACTATTTTTGGACTAAGAATGGTATAGAGGTAGGTGTTGGAGTTAACATATGTCTTTTTAGGATTTTTAGTTTAATGATATAGCCTACTTTCCAAATATTTTTTGAAAAATTTGAAAAATACACTATTTTTGACTAGGCATGGGATAGAGGTAAGTGTAAGAGTTGAGAGTCATTGATAAACCTTAGAGTACTTTGGATTGTTTTGGAATATTGTGTGTTGTTGTTGTTGCTGCTTACAAACATGGCTGTAAGCATTTTGCAGCCATAAAAAAAGGACTGACATACTTTCCAAGACCAAATAATAAGCCCCCACAAGCAAGAGCAAATATGAAAGAGCTAATACAAAAGCCAACAAAAGCCAACAAAAAAGCCTACAAAAGCCAACAAAAGCCAATAAAAGCCAACATAAGCCAACAGAAACTGACCAAAAAAAAGCCAACAAAAAACTGACCAAAAAAGCCATGTAGCATGTTGGTAGTTGAGTGAGTTGTCATATTGACCGATAGATAGCAGGCTGGTAGTTGAGGAGTATTGCTATCGACCGCTAGATAGCATGCTGGTCGTTCAGTGAGCGAGTGTTGAAATGGAGCGCTAGGTAGCATGCTGGTTGTTCAAGTAGTTCTCATAGTCACCGCTAGATAGCGGCAACATACTTTGTGTGTCGCATGCAGCTATTTAACAAAGTTTTACCTCATAAAAACGTGCTTGTATAAGCTTTGTACAAAAATTGAATATACAATTAATCACTAAGTGTTTAGAACTAACATGTATAGCCTTGTGTAGGGAATATTGGGGTCCTTAGCAAGAAAGAGTGCCTAACACACATGAGTGTACAGCCTTTTGATATGCAGTAAGTACCTGATAACCTTGAGTAGGCCATAAGAATATTTTCAGTTGACTACTACCTGTCACAGTGTTTACATTGTGAAAGACCGTTGAAGCAACCAGTCTTTAGCTTTGTCATAAGCAGTGAGCAGCTGTTACCCTTAACCAGGGGTACATTAGAGGACCCTTATCAAGAATATCATCAGTTGACTACCACCATTCACAGTGACCACATCGTGAAAGACTGTCAAAACAACTATTGTACAGCCTTGTACTACACAGTAAGTAGCTGTTGGTCTTGACTATTGTATATTAGAGAACCCTTAGCAAGTATATAATCAGTTGACTACTACTTGTTACAGTGTTCACATCGTGAAAGACCGTCTCACTGTCCAGTCTACAGCCTTGTCATACGCTGTAAAGAGCTGTTGGTCTAGACTAGGGGTATATTAGTGGACCCTTAACAAGAATATCACCAGTTGACTACTACCTCTCACGGTGTTCACATCGTGAAAGACCGTCTCACCGACCAACCTCTAGCCCTGTGATACGCAGTAAGCAGCTGTTTGCAGAAATCAACATTCATAATGGAAGAAGCCATTCCTAGCTATATGTGTAAAGAGTGTGGAAAGACTTTTCTTCGAGACTATCATAGGAAGCGACATGAAGTATCGTGTGGTGAATTTCATGAGTGCAAGACCTGTGGTAGTACATTCAACAATGCCTACAATGGACGTCGTCATGAAGAATGTTGTAATGTTGTGTCGGCAGCTAAAAGACAAAAAGCAGAGCCTACAAAACATTACCTACTGTCATTGGTCCCTGACAAAAATGGACTTATTGAATATGAGACATCTTTTGAAGGTCGACTTAAATCCTATTTCATTCGTTGCGATACGTGCAAGGATTTAAATTCATACCTTAAAGAGTCCAAACAGCAAATAATACAAGCTATGCAGAAAGAACTAGCAATGCACAAGTCGATCAAAGTTAATCTTGTGGCTGAATGTAGATTCATTCATACATCTACCAATGAAATTACAGATCGTGCTTTTAAAACACGAAATCAGGCCCTATTTTTGGAAACGGACTTAAGTAGTTTCTTGGAAACACAATTTACAAAGTTAACTACGGAAATGGAGGAATCTGAGCTAAAAGGCAGTAATTGGGCTTTGTTAGCAGTGGAAGGAGTACGATTGAAAATAAATAAGTACAATCCCTTGCGTGGAAGCACATATATTCCATTACCAGCAGCTATACAAGCAAGAAAAGCCTGCATTAATCCTGAAAACTTGAAAGATGAAAAGTGTTTTATGTATGCCATTTTAGCAAAACTGGTTAAAAAGGATGCTCATCGCATTAGTAAATACAAGGACCTGGAAAACAAGTATGATTTTTCAGTAATATCATTTCCAACATTACTAGCTGACATTCCCAAATTCGAGAAAGCCAACGACATATCCATCAATGTATTTGGACTGGAAGAAGACAACAAACTGTTTCCTCTAAAGGTTGTGGATCAAGAGTTACAAGACCATCGTGACCTCCTTCTGCTAAGTTCATCATCCGGCCAGAACCACTACGTCTTTATCAAAGATTTTGATAAACTAGTAGGACATCAGATTACCCGCCATGGACATAAGATATATACGTGTAAACGGTGTTTCACTCACTTTGATAATCAATATGGGCAACAAGGAATGGAAAAATTAAAAGAACATAGAGCTTTGTGTGTCCAGCATGACATTGCTAGGGTTGAAATGCCTATTAAAAACCCAATTGTGAAATTCGTAAATGTGGAAAAAATGCTTAGAATACCTTACGTTATCTATGCAGATTTTGAAAGTATACTGTTACCCTATCAAACATGTCTACCTAATCCTGAGGCAAGTTATACAGTGCCATACCAGAGTCATGTTCCTATGAGCTTTGGTATATATGTTAAACCCTCACCAGCTGTGGAACACATAAAGACAAACCTTCCGAGCCAACCTATTATTTATCGTGGACCTGACGCTGCAGAAAAGTTTATGGACTGTTTGATCTCAATAGCTAATGAAATTGATCGTCTTTACAGCTTAAATGTTCCAAAAGTTTTAACTGAGCATCAAGAAGCAGAGTTCCAATCTTCTGAAACCTGTTATTTGTGTCATAAACCATTTACCAAAGAGGACTGGAAAGTTCGAGACCATTGTCATATTACAGGGGAATACCGTGGAAGTGCTCACAATAACTGTAATTTGAAGTGTAAAACACGAAACCCCGTTCCTGTATTTCTACATAATATGAGTGGCTATGACGCAAATTTCATTGTAAAGCAATTGGGGTGTACTACTGAAAGAGTGGACGTTATCCCTAACTCCAAAGAAAAGTACATCTCTTTCACCAAATATGTTGGAAATGTTAAGCTTCGATTTGTGGACACGTTTCGGTTAATGCCAAGTAGTTTGGAAAACTTAGTTTCCAACTTAACATCATACCCTGAGACAGACAAGTACTTTGGAAAAGAAAATGCAATGCTCATGACTCGTAAAGGGGTATTTTGTTATGACTACATTGACTCATGGGAAAAGTTAAGTGAAACGTGTTTACCTCCAAAAGAGGTATTCTTTAACAAATTAAGTCAAGAAAATGTTAGTCAAAAAGACTATGAACATGCTAAAAATGTGTGGAATCAGTTCAACATTAAAACTCTAGGGGAATATAGTGACCTCTACCTAACTTCAGATGTACTCCTTCTTGCAGACAGCTTTGAAACGTTTAGAAACAAAACACTAGAAACACACCGAGTGGATGCTGCACACTTTTTCACTTCGCCTGGTTTAAGTTTTGAGGCAATGCTCCTTTACACAGGCATTGAACTGGAATTGCTACAGGATTACGATCAGATTCTTTTAATCGAGTCTGGAATACGTGGAGGCATATGCCAGGTGTCTCATCGGTATGCTGAAGCTAACAATAAATACATGGAAACCTATGATTCTGAGAAACCATCACAGTTTATTACCTATGATGATGCCAACAACCAATACGGGTGGGCTATGTGTCACTCTCTTCCTTATGGCGGATTTCAGTGGGTTTCTCCAGATACCGCTGATCTAGAAAAACTGAAGAAAGACGATCCTGTGGGATACATTCTAGACGTTGATGTTGATTACCCATCTGACCTTCATGATCTACACAACGATTTACCTTTCCTACCAGAGTGTACACAACCTAAGGATTCGTATCTGAAAAAAACTAATTCCTCATCTTGGAAATCGAAGGCGATATGTTGTTCACTACATGGCATTAAAACAGGCTTTAGATCATGGAATAAAATTGATAAAAATTCATCGTGTGTTAAAGTTTAAGCAAAGACCTTGGTTAAAGGCATACGTTGATTTTAATAACAACCTTCGAAAACAAGCCAAAAATGAGTTTGAGAAAAATCTGTACAAATTATTCAACAATGCCATTTTTGGAAAAACAATGGAAAATATCCGTAAAAGAATAGACATACGTCTTGTGACTGACAGCAAAAAGGCAGAAAAGCTAATAGCAAAGCCGACATTTATTGACAGAACCATTTATGGTCCTAACCTAGCTGCTTTCCACATGGCTAAACGTAACATTGTATTCAATAAGCCTATATATATTGGAATGTGTATACTGGATATTTCAAAAACTCTCATGTATTCCCACCACTATGATGTCCTGCTACCCTATTATGGCATGGACAATCTTAAACTCATGTATATGGATACCGACTCGTTCATTTATTTGGTTAACACCCAAGATGTATTTCAAGACAAGTTGGATTTCCTAGAACACCTGGACACATCAGATTATCCTACTAATCACATATGTTACTCTACATCAAACAAGAAAACGTTGGGGAAATTTAAAGACGAGGCTTGTGGACAAATTATAAAAGCATTTGTTGGACTTAGAGCTAAAATGTACGCTTTAGACATAAATGGTAAAGAAATCAAAAGGATTAAAGGTATTAACAGAAGTGTTGTCAAAAATTGTATAAGCTTTCAAGATTATAAGGATTGTGTCATGAACAACAATGTAAAAAGAATACCAATGAACATTATCGCTTCTAAACAACATGACATATCATCTATAAGACTAAACAAAATTGCTTTGTGTCCTGGTGATGATAAAAGAGTGATTGATGCTGATGGTATAGGTACACATGCTTATGGTCATTACACAATCATTGACTATGCTTAAAGAGTTAAGTTATGAATATCAAAATCTTCTGCCTGCAACTAGCAAATACATAAAACAATTTAGGAAATAAAACAATAGCACTACAAAAGTAAAAAAACAAAAATAAAAAATGGCATTCATAATCAAAAATAAATAAAATAGAAAACAAAATAAAAACAAGTGTATAATTTATAACAATAAGGAATATATATAAAAATGTATTATGTGTAAATAGTGTACATGTATTTAAAATAAAAAAAATATTGTACCGTATGGAAACTGCTTGTACATTTTTTATTACTACCCACCTCTCTCCACTCCTAATGCAAAATGAACAAGTAAAACACAAATTGGAAAATCCATGTTTCCATATTGACAAAATAAAAAAACATTAAACTGAAATTTTAAAAACTGTAAATGGGAATTTGGTAAATTAATAAATGTGTAAACAACAAATTGGAAAATTCATGTTTCTATATCATAATATTGAAAAACTTTAAACTGACATTTTAAAAACTGTAAATGGGAAATTGCGAAATTAATAAATGTGTAAACAACATAATGCAAATTCCATGTTTCCATATTATGAAATTGTAAAACTTAAAATTAACATTAAAAAAACTGAAAATGGGAAATTAGAAAATTGACAAATGCGTAAACAACAAAATGAAAGAAAAAAATACTCGGTTGGGGTAGTGATCTTGTTGTACAGTAGCCTATAAGACTAGCATAAGGATAGTTGCATGAGCACTTATATACTTTGTGTATGTGCATTAGCCTTTGGATTAGCTTAAGTTAGGTTTGGTAAAGTTAGGTTTGGTGAGGTTAGGTATGTGACCTTGTTGTTTACTCTTTTCGGAAAATGTCAAATGTAAAATCTAAATCAAAAAATCTTGAATTTAAAATGTAAAATCTAAAAAAACTAAAATTTAAAATACAGAAAAATCAAAAATGTAAAATGTAAAATCTAAAAAATGTAAAATGAAAAAATTAAAAATCTAAAATGTTAAAATATAAAATCTAAAATCTTTAAATGAGGTTTCTGTGGGTTAGGTTAGGTTAGGTTATAACTAAGTTTATTATTTGTGCTCTCACATTTGCTCTTACATTTTTGCTCTCACTTTGAAGTTTGGTTATGTTAGGTTAGGTTAGGTTATAACTAAGTTTATTATTTGTGCTTTTTTATTTGCTCTTACATTTTTGCTCTCACTTTAAAGTTTGGTTATGTTAGGTTAGGTTAGGTTAGGTTAGGTGTGGTTAGGTTATAACAAAGTTTATTATGTGTGCTCTTACATTTGCTCTCTTATTTGCTCTGACTTTGAAGTTAGGTTAGGTTAGGTTAGGTAAGGTTAGGTTAGGTTAGGTTAGGTTAGGATATAACTTAGTTTATTATGTGTGCTTTCACATTTCCTCTCATATTTGCTATTACTTTGAAGTTAGGTTAGGTTAGGTTAGGCTAGGTTAGGTTAGGTTAGGTTAGGTGAAGTTGGGTTAGGCAGAATTGTTGAGGTATGAATCAAAAGCCAGCTCCTGTCAGTTTTGCCTCACAAGGCTGAGTGTACTCCGTTCCACTCCTGAGACCAGAAATTAAATTTCTTGGCAGAGCCAGGAATCGAACCCGGGCCTTAGCAGTAACAGCCAAGAATGCTAGCCACTACACTAAGTGGCTGACAATATAAGGCTGGTCTTGATTGTACACGATCAATTAATAATTACCTAATAATAATAATAATATTAATAATAAATATTCCATTTAGCAACTACACGGCCGACCTCTCTCTGTGACGTCATTCACGGTCTCAGGGCGTGGCGGCCATTTTGCCCATTAGCCACTGCGCCAGCTCTGAATGACCCCTCCATAAGAATAACATAGAGTGATTGCGCGCGGCGGCCATCTTGCCCATTAGCCCCTGCGCCAGCTTCGGCTTATATTACCTACTTTAGCCTTTCACCTTACAATACGCTGCCAATAAGGGCATCAGATTTTTTCCGGTTGCATTCCTGTTGCTGGGCTGTATTAGTGGTTTCATCCGCAACTAGCGTCCTCCTTCGCGATGGGTATAGGGAAACTTGTGCGCCGTTGGAACAAATTCCAGAACAGGTGAATATCTTTAGATTCCCTCAAACTACTATATGTATGCTGTCGTGCTATTGTGTATATTGCATTCGTTTCTAAACATCAGTCTATGTTTTGAACAACCCTTATAACACGTGAAGCACAGCTCCTTATCGAGCGCCCGTGAGCAACAAGCAGTGTTAGCCGGGCTTGCCTAACCTATAGGTATTACTGTAGCAGCTCGAGTGAAGAAACATTAGTAGGTACCGTTTGGGAGAGTTATGTGTTGATATTGCCTTTAATTCTGATACAATCTTTCACTAACCAGAATTCAATTTCCACTACGTCGAGGTTAAAATGTTCAACAAGCAAGAGTCCATCCATTTACTAACTATACCTCTAGAGCAGAAGTTCTCGAACTTTTTCTTCCGCGGATCCCCCGAAACCACTCACCCCTTCGGAGTTACAAAATACAGGAAATATATAAACTCTTATATTTATATTAAACTATATTATAAACTATAGGTTCTTACGTATAACATTCTGCTTTGGCTCAGTTACGTCTTACGGTAGTCTACTGTAACCATTTGATCGACATTGGATGGCCCCCGGCTATACATGCAATCCGCGGCGAGAAATCAGAACATCCTGGCGATCGAATTCAGTTCGAAAAAAAATCATCAATTATCCGTGTGGACGAGATTCAAATAAACCCAGGGCGTGAATCGCCATCAATTGTATGCTGACGCTGCCCTAGAGGAAGGAAGGAAGGAAGGAAGGAAGGAAGGAAGGAAGGAAGATTGTAGTTTTACGTGACCGTGAGGCCCTAGAGGAGTGGGACCTCTTACCCCAAGATAAACTTGATGGTCTCATTCAGAGCATGCCTCCTCCGTGTGCGGAGAGGACTACTAATGACTGATACTGATAATAATAATAATATCGTATGGCCTCGGGTGCCTGGTGCAAGCTTTGCTAATTGACACCCAGAGGGTAGCTTGCATGTCGAATTTCGTCGTTCCTTTGAACGCTATGAAAGTCAAGGAGGTTAGATATCTAAACTCCTTGACACTACAGCGCTTTCAAGTAGAGAATGGAGGAACTTTGTGTTGGCGGAAAATCCCGAGATTAATTTTGCCATTGAACACGGCCTACTGAATTAAAATGGGTTCTTTAACATGCCAACAACGTATGACATGAGTATCGTGATTTTTGTCGCCTTCAAAAATCACTTACCATGGCCAGGGGCGAACCTGCAATTTTGGGGTTGGTAGTCCGACACTATAACCACTCACACACCGTGGCAAGCCACTGATACTGATCATCATGAGATACAGAGTTTCAATATTTTTGTTTTCAAAAGGGACACTTGGAAGCGAATTCGCATTGTTTTTGCACCATTTCATTGTTTTGTAAACACGATTGTTATTGTTTTCAGAAGGACTGATGTTTAGTTTGTTAATGAGTTACTGTATAAACCTCTATGGCTTTACTATAAAGTCACTGTAGTAAAATATATACACTGTTCTCCAAACTTTTGTTGAGCAGTGTACGGTATGTGATCAAACAGGTCTGGCTAAGGGATCACCACTCAGAGACCTAGTCACCAACGTATTCATTAACAGTTTAGAGAACAAACTCCTCAAAGTAAATTCCACTCAAGGCATCATACATTGGAGTAGATACGTGGAAGATGTCATTTGCATATACGACACCAAAATAACCATTGAAGACACATTGCTTCAATCGATCAATCAATCAACTTACACCAATCCATTAAATTCACAATGGAAACTATAATAATAATAATAATAATATCGTATGGCCTCGGGTGCCTGGTGCAAGCTTTGTTAATTGACACCCAGGGGGTAGCTTGCATGTCGAATTTCGTCGTTCCTTTGAACGCTATGAAAGTCAAGGAGGTTAGATATCTAAACTCCTTGACACTACAGCGCTTTCAAGTAGAGAATGGAGGAACTTTGTGTTGGCGGGAAATCCCGAGATTAATTTTGCCATTGAACACGGCCTACTGAATTCAAATGGGTTCTTTAACATGCCAACAACGTATGACATGAGTATCGTGATTTTTGTCGCCTTCAAAAATCACTTACCATGGCCAGGGGTGAACCTGCAATCTTGGGGTTGGCAGTCCGACACTATAACCACTCACCCACCGTGGCAAGCACAATGGAAACTGAAAATAACCAGTGCATAAGTTACTCAGATTTAACAATCCATCGAGCGAACCATAAGAAGACGAAACGTCACACACTATTGATAACTGTTACAAACCACCCAAATTCGCACATATCATCAGGCATCAAATCCATGGTAAACAGGACTATCAGCACACCTATTCAACACGAAATTTCAATAAAGAAATCGACACGATAAAACAGGTGGCAACATAATTTTTTCACCCCACACGGTTGACCAGATAATAGATAAACCACGAAAGAAAAGAGGAAGGCAACTTACAAACCCAAAATGAAAACAAGTATGTACGGTTCAATTTCGTGAACACAAACACACATAAAATAACGAATATCTTCAAGAAACAAGGAATAAACATAGCTTCAGAACAAACAACTCACTCGGTAAAGCCTACACAATAGCATCTACACAAAGGACACCCCGCATTCAAAATCAGGCGTATATCTGTTCACGTGCCAAGATGACTGATGTAATGCTAATGATGTAGGGCAAAGTGGAAGATAAATTGGAACATGTTACAAAGAACATAAAAATACGATCAAACAACAAACATTCCACCATATGCGAACACATGTATGACGACAACCATCGTTTCACTAACATAGAAACAGACTTGAACATTCCACACTATGAAGCAAAGGGAAAAGCTATCAACATAAAGAATCCATGGAACTATATCTAGCTAAGAAAGATAATCCAGCGAATCTGAATGAACACACATTTTTTAGAAAGGCCACCACTTTTTCCACTGCTAAATAAAATAAATCCACACTCGAAAAAATGAGGCAATGGATGCATACGGGAAGGGATAATTGGGAAATATGTTATAGGAGAAGGATGCACCATGTGTCTATTTTCAACAAACCAAGACAGGAATCTAGGTAGTTTCGCAGGGTCCTATGACCATCTAATAGATTGGGTGGCAGCCAAAATAGGCGGATACCTTTGCTGTGGCAGACGGCTTAAATGGCCTGCGATAGTAATTAAAACAGTTCCTGAATCCATAACAAATACTTTTCTATAAGTCATTCCAACCTCAGTCAGTTCGGTTCAGTTACAACGACAATTGATTCCAAGCTCAGTCACAACTTCTGATAATGGATGTCGAGCATGACGTCAAGCAGACTAAGCTGGGCCCGAAGCTCACCTCGCCAGTAGTGGTGACCCGGGTGACAAGATGACACTGCATTTTGGCGATGCATTACTAAGATCAGTAAACATTACAAATAAGAGTTTTCTAGTGCATGCTATTTTTGTTAATTTTATTTATTATTACATTTTGTTAATTTGTATATACGTGCATATACACTTTTACTACGTAATTCATAAAAGCTTTAAGACAACACTACAAACCTAACGATCTGGTACTGTATAACGAGATTCAAATTGCTAATCGTATTATGAACACCAAAGAAGCTACAATAGGTAGTAGTGAAAAAATGTGATCAAGATCTGATGATGACCACTTGAAGGTCGAAACGCATAGTCATAAATTGCCCCATTTTAATAGTGATTAACTAATTTTTGTATATCTCCCCCCCCCCCCCCCAGGAGTGTATTTACATACGGTAGGCTACCGTATTATAATGTGTATCCCGCCCAGTCATTGGGCAAATTCGTGTTGACAGATTAAAGAGCAACAAATAACGGTAGCAATAGCTAAAGCCAACTCCCATTTAACGAAGTCATTATTATATAACTATAAATGTTAAAAATAGACTACATTTAATGTCTACGGCACTGAGATTTAATATTCTATTTCACTCATTATCATTGTTGATTTCATTCATTATTCATAACTTCCTATATAGTAAAGCCATCATTACTTCCGACTTGACATTTCAGTGTTATCCTAGAGTTATCTAGTGGTCAGAAGGAAAATCACTTTAACTAGCCAATCACAGGCAGTCATTCAAATCGAATTTCGTTCGCGATGTCTTGATTTAGCGAACGAAACTATAGCCTAGCACTGAAACTTCAAGTCGGAAGTAATGATGGCTTTACTATAATTACAATGCATTACTCTTCAATTACATCAACAATTATGAACTTAGCAGCTTCATATTAAACCATCGTCATCATCGAACCACAGTATATGCGGATTGATATTATTCAGATTCCATAATTTAACAACATCTCATACTTTCATCTTTCTATAATAACGTTGCCATATCGGTGACAGCACGTAGTACGTTACAGTTACCGTTACTTTGCGTGAACGCATAGCTATCTTGTATTAAATAGTTCAATGAAAAATGAAAATCCACAGCCTGCTTCCAGTCTCCGACCGGGTCAGGAATGGAATGAATGAAGCCCCCAATCTAGCGGCGAGGATATGAACTGTGCCGGCTGCCGAAGCCTGACGCACTCCTCTGGGGCAATGATTAAATGAATGACAGATGAAATGAAATGATAGTGGAGAGTGTTGCTGGAATGAAATTGTGACAGGGAAAACCGGAGTACCCGGAGAAAAACCTGTCTGCCTCCGTTCTGTCCAGCACAGATCTCACATGGAGTGACCGGGATTTGAACCACGGGCCCAGCGGTGAGAGGCCGGCGTGCTGCCGCCTGAGCCACGGAGGCTCAAATAGTTCAATAATAATAATAATAATAATAATAATAATAATAATAATAATAATAATGGCGTAGGGATGTGGCGACCCCATCGCCCAGTGGGTGACCACTGCAATCAGCCACCCGAGTATTGGCGGGAAAACCATACCTTTTTCGAGTAGGAGGAAATGCCTGCTCTTAGCCGGAAGACATCATGAGGCCCTCCAAGGCTCAAACCCTTTGTAGTATTTTGGTCAGTGTGAAATATCACTGACCCCAATCTACAGTTTTTCAACTGTTCAAAGCATGGAGAAAAATTCAGCAGAAGCTACTACCCCAGGTGGTAACCAATCCACCTTCACCTTGAGTGAAGCATGCAGGCCTTCCGATTCTGGGGAGCCTGCGCAGACATGCGTGGAGGTATCGGAGACTCCAGGAAAGATCAGTCACAAACGCCGGAATTTCTTTGCTACTTTCAACGCAAACTCACTTCTTAAGATCGGCAAACTCAAACAGGTTACTGATGTCTTGTCCCGATATCAGATATTGATCGCTGCAATTCAGGAAACAAGATTCACGGATGAACAGTGCTTCGAGTCACAAGGTTATAGAATATTCAAAGGCAAGACCGGTAAACGAGTAGTAAACACCATCCCACACTTAGGCACAGGATTTATTGTCAACAGGAAGATTTTGGGTTCGATTGTGGACTTCACATCCCCTAACAGCCGAGTCTCTACTCTTTCTTTTCGGTGTGCAAATAGAGTTTATACAATGGTGAACGTACATGCGCCAATCAATCAGGCGAATAAGAAGGACCCGGAAGGAACAGACGCATTCTGGGAGGAGCTAGAATATATCCTCTCAAAGGTACCTGACAAACATACCATCATTCTCCTAGGGGATTTCAATGCCCAGCTTGGCAAAGAACGAAAATATCAGAAGATTATTGGAAACTACCCAGCTCACAGGAGAACTAATCGTAATGGAGAGAGGCTTGTGGAGTTATGCAGAGCATTCAATCTGGTCCTAAAGTCAACGGCGTTCAAACACCTACCCAGAAAACAGAAGACATGGATTTCTCCAAACTCCAACCTTGGTGAATTCCAAATTGATCATGTCGCCATTGCACGGAAAGCGCAACGAGAGACCCAGAACGTGAAGGTTCTGAGAAGTGGCAACTTAGACTCGGACCACTACCTTTCGCAAATCAAAGTTAGACAATTCCAAGAAATAACAAGAATATTACTCCAAGAAAAACTGATAAGTTTGACAGAGACAAGCTAAGGAGCAACCAAGAATTCACCCACAAGTTGGAAACTTTAAATCCAGAGAATTGGGAACAATTACAAGAGGCTATAGTCAGAACTGCAAAGGAGACTGTCCCACTCACAAAATCAAGAAAGCATCCTTGGTGGGATCATGAATGTGATACAGCAGTTCACCTAAGACAGGTTGCGTGGCAGAAATGGAATTGCCACAAAAATGAAGAGAATAGGGTTAACTTCCTAAACGCGAGAAAATCTGCATCAAAAACCATCCGTGGCGTGAAACGTACGTTTAATAGGGAACAGTTGGTACAGATTGAGCAAGACTTCCAGAAAAATAACACACGTAACTTCTATAAAACCTTCAAGCACAGTCTGAACAAATACAACCCCCTAAGTCTACAGTTTAAAGATTCCAACGGGAAATTGGCTCACAATGATAAAGATAATTGTCAGATTCTAGCAAGTTATTTTGAAAACCTCAACTGTGAGGCTCCAGTGACCCCTTTCGTTTATGAAATAAATCCAAACATCCACCCCGATTCGTCCCCACCTACAAAGGCTGAAATCACGAAGATAATCCAAGAGCTGAAGGACAACAAGGCACCGGGTGAAGATTTGATAATTGCTGAACTGTGGAAACATTCAGGGGAAAAGGCAATCGACAAGCTTGTTGCAATTATTCAAGAGATCTGGGAGAGCGAAAAACTCCCAAGTAGATGGACCTCTGCCGTAATTCATCCACTACATAAGAAAGGGGAGAAAACCGACGTGAACAATTACCGTGGCATCTCACTTCTGTCAATAACTTACAAGATCCTCTCAAAAGCTCTACAGAATAGGGCGGAACAACAAATCGATCCACAACTGGGGGAATACCAAGGGGGTTTCAGAAGAGCAGATTATGAATCTGAAGTCCATCCTTTCTTATCTGAAACTCAGGAACAGGAAATTCGTGGTGACCTTTGTTGATTTTAGAAAAGCGTACGACTCAATTGATCGAACCACCCTATTGCAAATCCTTGAAGAGTTTGGCTTAGATAACAAGACACAATCAATTATCCAGCAAACCCTGACCAACACCACCTCCAAAGTGAAGTTCAGAGGAGAGATGTCCGATGCCTTTGAAATCAGGACAGGAGTGAGGCAAGGAGACGGACTCTCACCTCTACTCTTCAACTGTTTTAGAAAAGGTCATCCGAGAATGGCGGAAGGAAATGAAAAATCAAGGGTAGGAAATGGGGTAAGGCTAGGGTACAAGTATATGAATCTTACAATCGACTGTCTAGCCTTTGCAGATGATCTAGTGATCTTTTCAGATTCCATTGATACGGCAGAACAACTTAAACAACTGAAAAATCAAGCACTGAAGGCTGGGCTTCAAATCTCCTTTGAGAAGACACAATCCATGACAAACATAAAATCAGCGCCCAGGGAACTGGAGGTCGGACTAGGAAAAGTTCAAAAGGCAGAAAAGTTTAAATACCTCGGTGAATGGATAGAGCCTTACCTATCAGAGAAAGAAGCCTTCGTGTCACGCATTAATAAAATGGAAATGGCATACAACCTGACTAAAGACATCTACAATAAGAGATCGATATCCTTAAACGCCAAAATTAGACATTACTGCACTGTTATTCGACCAGAGGCTCTGTATGCGGCAGAGACTAACAATGAACAAGAAAGGTCTACTGGAAAAACTAGAGGCGAAAGAAAGGAAGATTGAGGAAAATCCTGGGTCCTATCAAAGAAAACAGCGAGTACAGAAGGCGTCACAACCACGAATTATACAAGCACGTGGAGAAGATCAGTGACACGATTCGAAAAAGAAGGATTGCCTTTTATAGCCACGTGACACGAATGAGCCCAGGCAGGATATCAAAATGGATATTGACGTACTTTCAGGATAAGAAATCCAAAGGGGCATGGTTCACGGAAGTTGAGAAAGATCTACGTGAAATGGAAATTTCCCCTAAAGATATCCAGGAGAGTGTTCCACTTCAGGAAAAACTACGTACGCACAAAGGTTTCCAGGAAAAGCCGAAGCTGAAGACAGGGAAGGTGTGGTCCCAAGAGAGAAAAGAACAACACCGGAGACGAATGCGGAAACACTGGGCGGTAGTTAAAGCTCGGAAGAAGTGACAGTTGAACTGATGTGGTCCCTAGTTGGCCGAATCGAAGAAAGAAGAAGAAGAAGAATACTTTCCCCTTTCTTATAATTTGCTGGATTAGAACAGAATAGTGAATTCCAGTAATTTTGAAAAACAAAATTAATTGGGAAAGTGTAAATCATATTTAACAATTACTGTAATATGATCTCTGTAGATTTACAACACGTAGAATATGAATTTCTTGGGGTCAAAATTCTCATGGCCTGCCTTTCCCAGTGACCCACGATCAATTTTTTCTTACGCCAAGTCATAATCTCTAATCTAGAATCACAATTTCGTCCCAAGACACTGTCAATTAAAGGTGTAAGTTGTTACCCCTCTCATTATCGTAAACCAGCGGCGTCCAGCCTTTGCAAGCTCGGTGTGCTAGCTATGCTGAACCGCACGCCGCATAGTATGTCGAATCCCAATTCTAGGAGGAAAAAATTATTACTTCGTTAATAGTGCTGGGATTCCATTAAAAGTTGGCAATATACCGTTTTCGAGGTCGCTGAATTCATTTCTGGCAACGTCTAAAGTGGACGATCTTCGGAGGTAAATATATAGGGGTGAGGGGGTAAGGGGAGACGTAAAAAATGACCGAAAGCAACAAAAGAATCGTTCATTTTCGGTAGTACAAATCACGATTTGGATGTGTATATTATAGTTTATTACAGTGGTAAACATACTATTTAAAACTGGATAAAATATGAATAACAATGAGACTTGCAGTCCAGTATTCTTGTTACACCTTATTTGAGGGAATAGACGAAGTCACTGTATGTAAACTCATCCAGATTAAAAACGTATCTTAAATTGTTATTGAACATAGAGCAACGAAATATGCAGAAAAAATATAATTTATTTTCTAAAAATAAAAAATATTCGTCAAAATCATACAAACAATATTTCTTTATAACTAAATGTCATATTACAGTCCTGTTAATGACGTATTTTTAGTAAACATACTTCACACACGAAAACAATATTATTTCTCTAGAAAAGCATGGAAATTAAGATAACATATATTGAGTATTAGGCTTATTTCTCCCATTGCAAATAAAAATAAAACGATGATTCGTCAAGTAATGTTCTCATTAATCTCATTCCCCTTAATAATAACAAAATGTCTAATCTTCATTCGCCACCTGATTCTTCTATAGAATCCAGAGCATCGTAGTCATTGCTGTACTGCTCTTCATCATTTGATGTCAAAGGGCCTTGGGAGTCGTAAAGTAACTCAATGGCTTCCCTAGGTAGATTACCGGGAGTTTTACATGGCACTGTTCTTCCTGCACTCTCCCATTTTTAGCCTATTTTCATTTTATGAAAAAAAAAAAAATCCTCTCGGCACGCCGGAAGGCGGAGGTAGATTTCACCGGGCAAACTAGGGGATTGGCTATAATAGGCAAAATATGCAGGTTTTCGTAGGAGGATCAGACCTCATTGATTGCAAGAAAGTATTTTACATTTGGAGGTTAAAAATCAACTTTTTTTCGTTTTTGTATGCATATTTTTATCATTTTATTGTCTATGGGGATGGTAACCTTCTTGTCATTCGGGGTTCATTTTTATACTTCTGATCACACTGTCCTTATGCAAGGTTTGGAACTGATGTGTAACTATCTGACAGTCTGTTACTTCTTCTCGCAAAATTTTATCTCCCGCAGAGATTTTTGTTGGTTCCTCAGTTTAGGGGCTGCGACAACGTGGTCATGTAACCCCGGGTGTGTAGAATCTGATAAACGGTGTTAATTTTGATGACTGTTTTAGTGTGTAATTCAGGTAAGGTCTGCAGACGGTCAATTTTAAGTAGTAGTTCCTAATTTTGTACCATATCCTAACGTGAACGACACCTAGCTGTGAACTTGGCTACTAGATGCCACCGCAACCAACAACTTGCAACGAACGTTGGAACTTCTCCTCCAAAGGAAAGAATGCTGAGGGTTTTTTAGCGCTCTTAGAAAATCCGACGACTTTGGCCGGCTTTGAACCAGCGACCTTGGGCATATAAGTTCAGCATGCTACCAGTTAGCCACTTCCCACAGTCAGATGGAAAAATGAATGTGATCTCGTGCAATGGCGTTGTCTTGGCAACCTCTGATAGCTCATCCCTCATCAATTTAGAAGCGTTGTCACGGTAACCTCTGATGGCACTTGGCATGTTCTTTAATTCCGAAATCATTTTTCTCATCCCTTGGCGTAATGGTAGGTCAGATCAAAAATTCTTTCAGACAAAGTTTTAGGTAATTATTAGGGGAATATTTTACATTATGTACGGGTTTGATATTGTGCCTATTAAGAGAGATATGATTAATGTTTCCCGAAAAAAAAAAAAACACTTTTTTTCCACCCCTTTGGTCAATGGTTGGTGCTATCAAAAAACCTATTTGACATAAATTTTTGGCACTTATCCGACAAATATTATGAACTTTGAATTGATTCGATATTTCACGTATTAAGAGAGTTATAGCGACATTTCACTTTTTCGAAAAAAAAAAGCCCCCCCCATTTTCACCCCCTTTAACCGATTTTGCCCATTAACGAACTCGACCGATTTTTTAAGGGGTTACATATTATGTAAAACATTAAAGTGATTGGTGCAAAATTACGGCAGTTATCGTGTCCACAACAAACTGATATATATGCATATATATACACACACATATATATAAACTTTTGAACTGACGGTGGTTTGGGGGATGTGAAACACGAAGATATGTCGAAATTTTCCGGAAGTCGAAACATGGCACCCATTGCAATAGTTAGCTTTCTGATGAAATCTACCTAAAATAGGCTACATAATTTAAAATACTACCATCAACGACACCTAGCTGTGAACTTGGCTACTAGATGCCACCGGAACCATCAACTCGCAACGAACGTTGGAACTTCCCCTCCGAAGGAAAGCATACTCAGGGTTTTTTGGCGCTCTTAGTAAATCCGACGAATTCAGCCGGGTTTGAACCCGCGACCTTGGGCATAGAAGTTCAGCATGCTACCAGTTCCGATACCGAAGTCGCTTCCCACAGACATATGAAAACAGAATGTGATCTCGTGCAGTGGCGTTGTCATAGCAACTGCTGTTGGCTCAACCCGTATCAATTAAAAGTAAAGTTGTCATGGCAACCACTCTTGGCACTTGGAATTTTCTTATAATTTAAATCAATTTGCTCACTCCGTGACGTAATGGTGGGTCATATCGAAAATTCTTTCAGACAAAGGTTTAAGGTAATTATTGGAGGAATATTGTCCATTTTGTACGGTTTTGATATTGTGCCTATTAAGAGAGATATGATTAATGTTTCCCGAAAAAACCACTTTTTTCCACCCCTTTGGTCAATGGTTGGTGCTATCAAAAAACTTATTTGACATAAATTTTTGGCACTTATACGACACATATTATGAACTTTGAATGGATTCGATATTTCACGTATTAAGAGAGTTATAGCGAAATTTCACTTTTTCGAAAAAAGCCCCCCATTTTCACCCCCTTCGACCGATTTTGCCCATTAACGAACTCGACCGAGATTTTATAGGGATACATGTTATGTAATAATTCAAAGTGATTGGTGCACAATTACGGCAGTTATCGTGTCCACAAGAAACTGATATATATATATATATATATATATATATATATATATATATATATATAGATACATATATACATAAATTATATATAAACTTTTGAACTGACGGTAGTTTCGGGGTCTGGGGGATGTGAAACGCGAAGATATGTCGAAATTTTCCGGAAGTCGAAACATGGTACCCATTGCAATAGTTAGCTTTCTAATGAAATCTACCTAAAAACAGGCTTATGAGATCACCTTTTGTCCGTGTGCGTGTGTGTCTGTGTGTCTATCTGTGTGTCTGTGAGTGTGTCCCCCTCTAATAACTTTTAAACAGCTGGGGCGATTTCAATGAAACTGTAAGATAATAGCACCAATTTGGCCGACGCCGACCGTGGCCTTCAAATGTTATTACCTCTCACCAATCCAACATGGCGGCGGTACGAAATATTTCACCAGCATTCAATATCTCCGAAACTATTACAGATATCACCCTAAAATTTTGTGCGGTGATAAAGGAAACTGCTAAAAGTTCACCTATGTGTTTGTCGAAAGCCAGGTAACTACAAAAACAATATGGCGGCCAAGCGAAGTTGCGACATTTAAATAGACGTTTCGCGATTTAACCAACCAAACGCAATGAAACTTGGTACAGTAAATGTATATACACATTGTAATGCACCGACATCTAACTTCGTTCAATTGTTTAAATAACCTCAAGATGGCGGCTGTGCGAAATATTTCACCGGCATTCTATATCTCCGAAACTATTTCAGATATCGCCCTGAAATTTTGTACGGTGATACAGGGCACTACTACAAGTTTATATTTGTAAGTTTCAAAAACCTGTAGAGTACAAAACGAACATGGCGACCAAGCGAATTTGAAACATTTGAATAGACTTTTCTCGCGATTTAACCATCTGAGCGGAGTGAAATATGGTACATTAAATGTTTATACTTATTGTAATTCACTGGTATCGAATTTATTTCAATTATTTACATAACCTCAAGATGGCGGCTGTGCCAAATTTTAAAATTAAGTTTTTATTTTTGTGTCGTAATCATGCGATAGAATTGAAAGTTTGAATAATGAACCTACGCAATAATTTTCCTTTAATTTTACATAACTCTATGGCCTATACATATATTAATCCAACATGGCGTCCATTCAAAATATTTAGACTGTTGTCAATATCTACGAATCTTTTACAGCAATCAAACAAATTCTTTATGTTCATAGAGGCTATGAACATAAGTTCATCTATAGGACTTTCAATAACCTGGTGAGCACTAATCCGACTGACATTTTGTATGTTGAAAGAGGCAATTAACATAAGTAGGATATATGAAAATAGGCTTTAGTTATACACGGAACTACTTGTTGTTAATATTATGGGATATGAACTTAATTTTGTTTCTTAGCTCTTGAACCTGAGTGTCAATAAGAGTAGTTGTAGGATCACATTTATTCATAACATTGAAATATGACGTCTGTACGCCCCTTTTACGACACGACTGCCACGCGTTGAATTTTTTTTCTCGCGGCGAAGCACACATAGTCACTGAAAATAAGAAAATAAACCATCATACACATTCGTGAGCAACCAAACCACTACAGATCCTGAATCGACATTAAATTTCCCATCGAATGACGTTTAAAGTAAAGTAGCACTATGATACACTCATAAAGTAAATTATTTATTTAGCTCAGAAAGCTTGTATTACGCATAAAAGTGAGAACACATACCTCATTTCACTATTCCATGACCCGCAGAAGACAACACCTCGTTGAACTCACTAGAATCACAACGTTCGGTTCACTCAGACACCTATCAAATGAGCTGATAACTGCCTGGGAGGCGTTTCAGCCCCTATCCCCTCCCTCCTACTAGCAGAGAGCGGAAAGGAAGACCAAAGGTCACCATCTGGTATGTTCACTATCGAATGAGCCTGTTTTCGCTTTCATTTGCGGCAGTGAATTTTTTCCACCTAGATATGGGATTCGACACACTGTGCGCCGGTAGGCTGGCTCCTGTCTATTGGCTGAGCTGACTGCTGGTGCTCCGACAGCTCTTCGCCGCGTCTGAACGAGTCAAGTTGGGATCGTTAGCACACCAAATGAAATTTAAACAGATTGTTCGTCCAATGCGTTGGTTGTCCGACATACCTAGGGTAGAGTCAAGTTACTCCGTGATATCGAGTAACACCGTGATAAAACGTATTTCCTCCTTCACTACGTAGGTTCAATTCCGAGAGTTCTAAGTTTTTACCAACAGATGGCAGTTGAAACCAGGAATCCAGGAAGCCCTTGAGTTCTATTTTTGACCAACTCATTGAGGTTTAAAAAATATATTGACAGAGAGTTGACATTTCAACAAGTGATCCACATCCAGTGAAATCTGCGGTGAAGATTTTAATTTCTTATAAACAGCTGTTACATTGTATAAGTTTCATTTTACCACCAGTCAGAGGTAAGATGCAGACCATTCGCATACAAAACTAACATGCATGTAGTGTTACGCACGCAAGGTGTGTGAGCTTAGCAATACGTACGTTTTTCTTAGGTTGGACGCTGAAATGGCACCAACACGGAGTAAAGAGGCTCGCTCCTACACAGCTGAAACACTTAAGGAAGTACCGAGGTCGATGAAGGAAGAAGGATGGTCAATATACAAGACCAATAGACGTTTTAATAACCCGTGGAGTACACTAAAGGATTATTGCACAAAATATGCAGCATATCCAGGAAGTGCAACCCTTGCAAAAATTGGAAAGCCATTCGTTGTGTCACCTGAATGTAAAGTGAAGATTGTGTGTCAAGATAGACACAATAGATCGGTCTTGGCCTAATTCCAGACCCCATAACAATGACGATGATGGTTGTGGTGCGTGTGGTGGCTCCCCTGGCGGATGGCACCAAGAGGAAGAATGGAGCCGAATGGATTGGTTATCAGTTTTGTAATGTCTGGTACCTATAATGTCTATTTTGTGTGTGATAGGTGTGAGGAATCTGATAGTGACTAAGAAGACTTAAAATATGTTTAATGGAATATTTTTAATAGAACGTGATTTTTTTTCTATAAAAAACTGTATAGTGAAATGTTTCAATATGGGCAATATGGGGTAATAGAAACCTATAGTCTACATAGGATTTGACCACTTTTATTACATTGAACATTAGTTTTCACGATTAGAAAGTACACTGAATGGTGAACACCATGCTACCACGGAGTAACTTGAATATCACGGCGTTACCTACTTCTACTACCGGATTTTGTTAGTTAATACCTTGAAATAACTTACGAATATTTGTAAGATATATGCCAGAAATGTTCCGTAGGGTATTCCTTTTTAACATGAAATGAATCGAAATAACTGAAATATAAAATTTCCGAAATAGTGACAAAAAAGCTCAGTATCACGGAGTTATTTTACTTTACCCTACATTGTGTTTCGCGCGTTTCTCCGCATGTCGGCACTGGACGATTACGTGCTTGCTTTCGTTTTGTTTCAATTTGTGTTCATATCTATACAATATAATAAAGCTGAAGAGTTTTTTTGTTTGTTTGTTTGTTTGTTTGTTTGTGTGTTTAAACGCGCTAATATCTGGAACTACCAGTCTGATTCGAAAATGTATTTTTGTATATGATAGCCAGATTCAAGAGGAATAGTTTAGGCTATGTAGCATTAGGCTACACCTCTCAGGTAACCTCAAAGATTGATTTTTGTTCAGTAAATCGGAAGAACAAGCGCTCCCGAACAGCTTCAATAATACCTAAGTCTATTGTTGCCTCGCAATGCGGGCTGCATTACTTCGCCCCAACCAGTGTTCTGGTGCAGAATTGCGAGCTGCTTATAAATTGCAGTCACAGGGAGTAATTAGTGCAAAAGATTCCTTAGACCCCTTAAAACAGTTATCATCATGACAATAGTATGCCTCTGTATAAGAGCGATGGTGTTGGTGCTTTCCGATCCTTGTCCTTGAGCGCTCCAGTTCTGTAGTAGTATTCATTATCATCCATAATACAAATAAATCCACCGGGCGAAGCCGGGCACTACTGCTACTATGCAGCATGGACGTGTCAAACAGTAACGTGTTAACTTACTCCTCAACCCTGGTAATATTAATGACATACCGTATCATCATCGGCTTTAACTCGAATCCGAGTATAAATCTTCAAAGTTGTATGCGTATAATTCAGCTGCGAGGTCCCGGTTGCGAAGCCTTTTCAGCCTCAGCTCTATCTTTCCAGATATATGCAAGTCAAAATCTAGCTACTTTGTTGTCAAGAATCCACCTATAATGATATAGCAGAAAACACCATTTAGTTCGGCTTTTATAAATATAATAAGTTAGATATATTATAAGTCTTATATTGTTTTAGATTCTAACTAAAATATATATGAAGCAGTGCAGGACTAGTATATGGACAGATTAAATCAATCTAAGAAAATGACTGCGTATTATATTTCATTAAAGTGCCTGCGGGCTCCTGAAATATTGTCGCGGATCCTACATTGACAGCCACTGCTCTAGAATCAGAAACTATTGATATAGTCTATTTCTAACAACAAGTCAACGATAAAAACCCACCACCCAAGTCTACGATTAAATTAAAATTACAGCGAAGACCGACTAGAAAATTTACCGATGTTGCGAAACAAAAACTTTGGGTGTTTCATCACTTGATATTTTAGTAACGTTTCTTACAACAAAGCTGAAACCTCATCGTTACGTAAGTCCCGTTCTGTTTTGCAGATGAACCCCTGTAGCCATGCTCGTTAAATCGTGCACCACGGCTGAGCGGGTAGCTTCAGCAAGTCCGGAGATCGCAGTTCGAATCCCGGCGCTGATAGCGGCCATCCTGAGTGTTTTTCTGCAGGTCTTTCCACACTCCCTCCAGGCAAATGTCGGTAGAGTACTGCGCCCGAATTCCTCTAGACCATAGTCCCAAATCCGCGCAGATGGTAATAAAAGGATCGTAGGAAATTCAACACCCGGCTAAGAGTTGAACAACTCCTACCGGACTAATGACTAGGGAACCCTAGGAACACATATATACATCTCTAACTATACTACTAACTAGTTGCATACAGAACAGAAAAATAAAAGGTAGAGCACTAATGAGCAACTCGGCTCTCGGGCGTTAAGATAAAGTGTCGATCGGCTGTCTGCATCTAGCTAGCGGTATCGTTATGGCGTAATTAAGCATTGAATCAAGAATCAGTTCTATAAAACTTAGCAAGAATAAAATATTACGCTTGCCATTTATTTACAAAATATGAAACGACATAACAATTTATGTCCCCAACACCAATGATAAAATAGAAATAAAATCACTATTTAAAATGAAATATCTACGCCTCATTTAGGCTTGATGCGATTAACAAGTGTCTCTCCTGCATCATTTCACATATGAAAAATATATCTTGCTCCAAGATATTTTTAAACACACATTATTTAAATTTAGGACACTAATATCTGTCCTACCTGTTCACTAAAATTATACTTTAACGTTCCAAAATAACATACTCCCTACGTAATACATCCGTTAAAGTCCTTCAAATATGATGTCAAATTTCCAAATGCTGTTAAAAATGGTTAATAATAATGATAATAAAATATTTACATTTATTTACATGATTTTCATTCCAGCCGTCATTCATTTAATCATTGCCCCAGAGGAGTGCGTCAGGCCTCGGCAGCCGGCACAGTTCATATCCTCGCCGCTAGATGGGGGCTTCATTCATTCCATTCCTGACCCGGTCGGAGACTGGAAGCAGGCTGTGGATTTTCATTTACATGATCGCGACCCGCACGATTTCATAGTATCTGTCTCCAATTTACTCGAGTTCATTTCACAGCTTTTCTCCGTATTTCACACAATGAAACTGGTCATTATAGGTATTTATGCGTCAATTCCATGCGAATCATGGACACAAACAATAAAGTTAAAATCTCATCACTTAAGTGTACAACTCCGGTATCTCATAAGTTAATAATTATACAAACTTGAAACGCATGACTATTCAGATAAGCTCAAAGCATATATCGAGTGTGTGTGGCATTGACCCTCACTTCCCACACTCTCATCTTCTCAAAATACAAAATACGGCTTCTCTTAATCAACACAAAATATTTCAAAACCTTTCCACTCAAATTCTTAGTCTCACATTTCATATCATCGCGTCTCTGCTACGCCTCCATCAATATAATTGCATCTCATTAATATTTCCTCTTTAGCACTTTTACAAAACTTCTACGGTTCCATATCAACTACTTTCATCAAAGTATGATATTCTGTATTCCTACCAGAAATCACAAATGCAATATCTCTCATGAATACACTACTCCTCCTTCTACAAAATCCTCTATCGATTATACATTTCCGTGCTATGTTTAAAATCTTTCCACTCAAATTCTCTATCTCATAATTTTATCGCACTATCTGTCCACAATTCTCACTACCATAACTCATCTCATACTTCCTTCTCTGCTTCAATTACCTCCTTGATACAATTTCTCGCTTAACTCTGAATTTTAAGTTTGCTTGCGCCTGTTATGTAAATATCTATTACCTTTCCTCACGTTTCTGTTAACAATAGATGCCAATATCCTTCCTTCCATTTCACAGTATCATTTATAACAAATATACATTCATAACATTCTATAATAGCGTTTCTTATTTAGTTATGCCTTCAACTATCGCATACTGTCCTTCTCCGTACAACAAAGCTTCTTTGTTTTACAATGTCACTATCTTCCTTTCATACTGGAGTTCTTTCAATGGCAATATTAAATACTCCTATTAACAATTTCGGTGTATACATAGTATTTCGTTTCCGAGATGAATAAACTCTTTATTATAGGATTCTCATGTCCTTCCGTTCTCTGATATTACGTTATAAACTATTTACGTTTGTCAAACACATGACTGTTCTCTTTCTGATACATTATTCATTTATCACAAATTAACTCTTCTCCTCTCATGTCCCAATACATACATAGTCGTTCTCCGATGTTACAACAAATCTAACTGAATATACTTTAGCAATCGCAACGAAATCAACTGTAAGTAAAATCTAAACTTTCTAAAATGACAGTGAAAAATACTAACGATGTCTAAGATCATCGAACAAGCCTTCAAAATACGTCCGAGTAACGTATGAAAATAACTATAAAAATTACTAAAAACTTTTAAGACAATACAATAACATGGGTTATAAATGCAAATATATTGGTCAAAATTCTGGAATAACGTGTACAAGAACTAACTACAGATGTGTGTAAAATTGCACTGGTCTACCTTCACTCTGAGATCGCTGGTGACAGACCTGATGATGTTACTGTCCATGGAATTCCTCCCACGTCTCTGGTATGCGGCACGCCTCCGCGGACTGGTTTCGTTATGTCATCTCTGCTATGTCTGGACTCCACTGCAGGTGAATGCCCTGGGGTGTTGTCTCCAAACAGGTTCCCAGCTGGAAACTCGCCTGCCTGCCTGTTTCCACCGTCCTTGGCGATGACACGACCCCCTCGCAGCTCTTGGTGGTTGGCGCTCTCCAGCTCCAGATTCTCGGCTTTCTCCATCTCGAATCCCGCTCGTCTCTTCTTAGATCTCGATGTTCATTGAAGTCGGTAGCTTTCAGTGTTCTTTCCAACACAAGAAATCACCTCCATAGTGTGAATTTCTTTGGTAGTAGCTTGTAGCGTTATGTGAGCGAAAACTGCAATGTTCTGCAGCTCGCTGCTCATATTGCTATGTTATCTGGTCATTTCTGGATTTCGATTTAGCATAGCTCTACGTTCCCAACATAATGAAATTAGAACATTCTCCTCACCGCTAAATGATGTGAAGTCGTAGTTTCTCCCCTCCGACCTGTTTCCTTATACATCTTTGTGTAGATTGATGAAATTCTTACTAGATAAAGTCTCACTTCTTCTGACTTCCTTCCTGTGTAGTTACGTGTTCGATGTTTTACTTTGAAACTTTCAAATACCATATCATGACGTATATTTCTTCTTCAAATGCAGTAAAAATACTTCTTCTTAATACTGTTAACTAATGATGCTTATTTTTCCATTTGGTTAGCTTGTTGCTTCATCTTGAAGTCTCAGGTTCACAAAGACCTTTGTCTGTATACTTCTCGAAGAGTAAAAATTATAACGTCTTGCCTCCTCGACTGTTCAACTAGAAAGAGCCTCGTCTCTTGGCGTCTGCTAGCCTCGTCGATCAGATTTCCCCCACAAATCTGGTCAACTAGCCTCCAACCGCTATGAAAATTTACTGATTTATACATAACTTCTTTCTCAGCCATTTAATTCAATATCCGTCTTGCCAATTAAATTTCTTTTTCTCTGCTGGTGAATTCAATATGTAACACTCTCATAAAATATTAAAGTAATGATTTAATATTTATCCATTCCTTAGTATTCAAACTATTTTCTCATTGGTCATTAGGAAATTTTGGCGCGCTCCCCCCACTCTAGACCGTGGCGTGTGTCTGTCCTCAAGTCGACCTTGCTTCCTCTCCCTCGGCTCAAAACTGGTTTCTCGCGGCTAACGTCGACTAGATGTGTAGATTTCCAGTACTGTACTCCAATCATTTATGCATGGTTAAAAATTACCAAATCATAAAATTTCCATTATTTCTTGAAATAAAAATATTTCTCTAGGCGAAAATGTTTCCAAATGCTTATTTAATCATGATCTTCCATCCAGACTGCAAATTATATCCATAATTCCAAATTTTAAATATGCCATTCTTCTGAGGTGGTCCTCAGTTCGTACCTCATCCTGTCTTCTTCTCTCAACTAGACATGATTTCGAGCGCAGTACCTTACTTCTAGTCCCGGGACACCTACCTCATAACCCCTGGCACTACAGCCCATGAAGGGCCTAGGTCTACTAAGCGACCGCTGCCCACCCATTGGGCCTGCAGACATTGGGGTGACGCGTGGTCAGCGCTTTCGGGTCCCCTCGGCCGTTAATCTTTGTTCTCGTGACCGGGGCGCTGCCTCACTGTCAGACAGCTACTCAATTGTCCTCACGAGGCAGAGTTCACCCCGTTCCAGCCCTCACGTCAGTTTCTAAAATCCCTGACGGAACCGGGAATCGAACCGAGGCCTCCGGGTGAGAAGCAGACGCGCTACCCCAACACCACGGGGCCGGCACACCTACCTCATCCCTGTCCCTAATACAGTTACAGCTGATCAGATAAGTTTAATACACGCCCAACTACACGGGGCTAATGACCAGGATGTCCCAAGCCCCTAAAAATGAATTAGCAACAAGAGTTTTGTAGAACTACGAGATTGATTTTTATACTAATAGTACATAAAAAGTTAAAGAAATCATATAGGAGTTTATATCCTGTTGTATCTTTTCGCTCAACGGTGCGGCTGTTGGACACAATAGCCACATGTGTTTTGTACTACGATATTACAAGTGAACTTGCCCTTTCAGCCTGGCGTGCTGTCACCTTTCCTTTATTTTGTTGTACAGTGGAGCGATTTAGCAATCGATAATGTATAGCTCTCCCTTAAAGGCTAAAAATACCCCTGTGAGCATCAAAGAGAGTTAGTATACGCTCTATTGGGCAGAGGTAACCGCTTTATCTGAGGTCGAGTCGGAGGCCACTCTACATGACCGTTCAAGCCTGCATGACAACGACAACTGGAACTACTCTTCATAAAACTGAACTTCAAATGAACTACCCTGGCCTTATTGCTCTAGTCATGGAGTCTTACTTTATGACGAGGGATGTACTGCTTTCCAGTATTTGTACTTGTGTATTTGTGCTTGTAGCTTACGTTATATTGTGTAAGAGTAATAAATAACTAAAAAATATATGCATGTCTACTCCTTATTATTCCCGTTTTCAACAGGGTTGGGGATGAGATGCAATGAAATGTTTGGCGGTCATGTTTACGGCTTATGAAAATTCCACCAATTAAACTAATACATTAGGTACTAATTCTAACAATATCAAATGTTAATCCTAATTTAATTAATATCATATAAACACGTTATGATCCGTACCTCATGAGAGACTAAATTAATGAAGATGAATGAAACTGGGTAAGGAGATTGAAGAATGTGGCCGTAGCCTGTTTGAAGGTACCGTCCCAGCATTTGCGTTAAGTTGTAAATTGGAAACCACGGAAAACCATTTCAAGGACGGCCGACGTTGAGATTCAAACACACGTCTACCGAGTCCACAGATAACTTGCCTCCATGACCAAGCACTGCGCGATAGCAAGCGTAGCTACTGCTGTCGGTACATTAAACTAAATTAATTAATTAAATAAATAAATAATAGGGACACCTCACGAGAATGAGCGGGAGTCGACTAACGAAGAAAATCTTCAACTACATCACCAGGCTTAAAAGGACTGCCAAGTGGCTGAATGAAACCCAAAAAGGACATGGAAGAAGTTGGGGTCAGTCTAAAACAGATCTGGAATAGAGAGGTGTTTCGAGCTACGATTGATAAATTCAAGGGATTCCAGGAAAAGCAAAGTAGAAAAGCCAAGAATATCTGGTCGGAAGAGAGGCAGAGGAACCACATCGAGATGACGTCCTAGGTAAAGAAAAAAAGGACTAACCAGCAAGTCAATTGCTTCCTGTGGTCCAAAGTAGGCCAAAATCGAAGAAAAATATTACAGTCAGGCTAAAAGACTAGACGTTATATCATTTCAAATGACGCATGCTACAAATAATACACTGTTAGAAAGGCTTAGGAGGGCTTCTCGTTTCGCTCGAAGCCCCAGGACTCTTTCAACACACTCCATTACCCATTAACTTAGACTTCCCGCGCGGGCACCTCTATAAGGGTCACCCTGTATTTGAGTCTGACATCTTTTACAGCTCTTTAAGGGTCACCCATTATTTGAATCAGATATCTTGCAAACCACTTTAAGGGTCACCCTGTATTTGATTGAATCTAACATACTGTACACCTCGTTAAGTGTCACCCTGTATTTTTCTCTGACATCCTGCACATCTCTTTAGGAGGCACCCTGTATTCTTATCTGGCATGTTGTATATCTCTTTAGAAGTCACCCCGTATTCTTGTGTGACATCTTGTACACCTCTTTAGGAGTCATCCCGTATTCTTGTGTGACATCTTGTACACCTCTTTAGGAGTCACCCTGTATTCTTGTGTGACATCTTGTGCACCTCTTTAGGAGTCACCCTGTATTCTTCTCTGCCATCTTGTACACCTCTTTAAGAGTCACCTAGTATTCTTATCTGGGATCTTGTATATCTCTTTAGGAGTCACCCTGTATTCTTATCTGGCATTTTGTAGTGTATTTTGCTCTGACATCCTGCACACCTCTTTTAGGAGGCACCCTGTATTCTTGTGGGACATCATTTACACCTCTTCAGGAGCCACCCTGTATTCTTGTCTGACATCGTGTGCACTTCTTCAGGAGACACCCTGTATTCTCTGCCATCTTGTATATCTCTTTAAGAGTCACCTTGTATATCTCTTTAGGAGTCGCCCTGTATTCTTATCTGGCATCTTGTACACCTCTTTAGGAGTCACCCTGTATTCTTTTCGCCTCGCTCGAAGCCCCAGGTCGCTCGACGCCCCAGGACTCTTTCAACAGACACCATTAACCATTAACGTAGGCTTCCCGCGTGGCTGCATGACGTCACGCACTCGCCGTCCTTTACCCATTAACTTAGAATTCCCGCGTGGCTGCATGACGTCACAGTCTCCGTAACGCAACCGTCTCCGTCCCGCATAACGTTAGACCCAAAGCATAACGACGAAGTCGACAAGATCATTTAAATGACAAAAGAATAGGGAAAACTACGGCAACATAGATTAAGATGAATAGTTGTTTCATTTGCGGGGCTTTGATATTGTTGTCATTTATCCCCGTGTACTTTGGTCCAACCCCTCGTCCACGTCGTGGGAGACGGGCAACGGCACAAAGTAGGGGATTGCCTGTAGGGGCGAAGTACAGTGGGGACTTCGTCTGCCCCGGGACCGTTACGGTAGCTGTGAAGGTCCTACAGGAACCCTGAAAAGTGACGGCTAACGGGGCTCTGGTGAGGCTACGATAGTCCCAGCAAGCCAGTAGTGGACGAAACCAAATGCTTTCAAAAATGGAACGAGCCTCGGACATGATGGATTTAATAGACGACGACACGGCTGTACACACGGACTAAGATTTGGAACTCTAAACCTAAGAACGCTGACGGGGAAGGTGGAGGAGATAGTGGTTTTGATGGAAAGAAGGAAGTTGGATTTATTGGGATTGGCAGAAACAAAGTGGAAAGGGGAAGGAAGGAGAGAACTGAGAAAAGGCTATAGACTGTACTGGAGTGGGAACGAAGAGGGAAAGAGGAATGGAGTGGGAGTAGTAGTACGAGATGGTTTAAAAGAAGAAGTGAGGAGAATAAGTGATAGGATGATGAAAGTGAAAGTAGCACTGAGGGGAGAGACCGTAGAAATAGTGCAAGTGTATGCTCCACAAGTAGGCTGTGCCTCTGAAGAGAAGGAGGAGTTTGAAGAGGAATTGCAGAAGCAGCTGGTAGGAAGAAATATGATTGTTATGGGGGATCTCAATGCCCATGTAGGAAGAGAAAGACAAGGTTATGAGAGTGTTCTAGGACCAGAGGGTTGGGGCGGAAGAAATGAGGAAGGAAGGAAAGAGACTGTTGGACTTCTGCCAGAGGAACAGCCTGCTAGTTGGGGACTCCTGGTTTAAGAAAAGAGAGAGCCACACAATCACATGGTACAGTGATGACTTGACCAGGAAGTCGGTGGTCGACTATATACTGTATGAGAGGGAACTGAATAGGAACATCACGGACATCAAGGTTATACCATCGGAGAACCTGGATAGCGACCATCGATTGCTGGTAATGAACCTCAGAGGGAGTAAGGAGAAGAAAGGGACTGAGAACCAGGAAAGACGTATAAGGATATGGAAACTGAAAGAAGGGGATAGAAGGGTCGAGTACCTCAAAATGGTAAAGGAAGGAATTCCAACAGATGAAGAAAGAGGGGGGAAGAGGAATGGGCTAGATTTAAGAAGACACTAGTATGTGCAGCAGAAGCAGTATGTGGGAGGACAAGTAGTAAGAAGAGGTGGAAGGAAACACCATGGTGGAATGAGAAGACAAAAGATATAGTAAGGGAAAAGATTAGAGCCTTTAGGAGGTGGTATCAAAATAGGACGGTAGAGACAAGGGAAGAGTACCAGGAAAGAAAGAAGGAGGCAAAGAGAGTAGTGGCTGAGGAGAGAAAGAAAGTGGATGGAAGAGTGGACAAAGATGATGAAGGAGGATGGTGAAGGTACAAAAAAGGTCCTGTATGGGATGGTAAAAAATAAGAGGCGGAAGGATCCTACGGATTATGTTTGGTGAACAAAAGGGGACAAGAGATAGAAAATAGGGAAGAACTGAAGAAAATGTAGAAAGAATATTTTGAAGAACTTCTGAACCCAAATGGAAACCACGGCGAGGAGGAAGAAATCGGGGAAGAGGAAGATGAACTGCAAACAGAAAAGGACTTAACATGGAAAGAAGTGGAAGATGCAGTGAACAAGATGAAAGGAGGGAAGGCACCGGGTGTGGATGAGTTGAGTGTGGAGATGGTGAGAGCAGCAGGAGAGGTGGGGATACAGTGGTTGTACCGAGTGATGAGGACAGCATGGAAGGAAAGGAAGAACCCCGAGGACTGGAAAAAAGGAATAATTGTCCCGATCTTCAAGAAAGGTAGTAGAACAGATTGCAGAAACTATCGGGGAATAACACTGATGAGTCATTGTGCAAAGATCTTCGAGAGAGTTTTGGAAAAGAGAATTAGGACAAGGATAGAAGGAGGGATGAGGGAAGAACAACATGCCTTCAGAGCAGGAAGGTCCACAGTGGATTTGATTTTTGCTGTAAGGCAGTTGCAAGAACAGCACTATGAGTATGGAACAGATCTACTGATGGCCTTCCTGGACATTGAGAAAGCATATGACAGTGTATGGAGAAACAAAGTATGGAAGTCCCTGGAGGATAGAGGAGTAGAGAAATGGACTATAAAGAGGATAAAGGAGATATACGAGGGAAGCGTGAGCTGTGTGAAAGTGGGAGGAGAGAGATCAGACTGGTTGGAACAGAGAAACGGCCTGAAACAAGGAAGTGCACTGTCACCGTTACTTTTCATTGTGGTGATGGATGACATAATGACCCGAGTGGCACAAGTAATTGGGGAAGGTAAGATGAAAGCAATGGTGTTTCCAGATGATTTGATGATTTGGGGAAACAAGGAGGAGGAGGAGGTACAGGAACAGTTGGACGTGTGGGAAGGAATAATACAAGGATATGGGATGAAATTTAGCATAAATAAGAGTGAGATGGTGATCACAACAAGGAAGAAGGAAATAACCACAACGGGAATAACAATTGGTGGGGAACAGCTGAAGAAAGTGGAGAGTTTCAAGTATCTGGGAAGCCTGATACAAGATAATGGAAGAAACGATAGAGAAATAAATGAGCGGGGGAGGCAGGCAGAAGCATTTCGGAGGAGTGTGAGAAGCATGTTATGGAGCAAGGATGTCCCTCAGAACAGCAAAAAGATCATATATCGGACGTACTATGTCCCTATCCTGACGTATGCCTCGGAGACCTGGGTTATGAAAGGAAGGGAGAAGAGCAAAATACAGGCCAGTGAGATGAGGTCCTTGAGAAGCAGTATTGGAGCTACAAAGATGGACAGAATAAGAAATGAGAAGACCAGAGAATTAATGAAGGAGGAACCATTACAGGATGGTATAGAGAAATCTAGACTTAGATGGTATGGACATGTAAAACGAATGGAGGAGAAGATGATACCCAGGAGAGTACACGAGACGAAATAGGAAGGAAAGAGACCGAGAGGAAGACCGAGAGACAGGTGGCTGAAGGGGGTGGAAGAAAGCGTGAAGAAGAGAGGAGAAGACAGGACAAGGGTGGAGGCTAAGAGATGGTGGGAAGACAGAAAACGTTGGAGAGGCTTGTGTTCCAAACAGACCCGGCCAGTGGCTGGAAACTGTGCAAGATGATGATGATGATGATGATGACTTGGGTGTGTGTGTATACATATATGTATATATTTGTTTGAAACCTGTGTAATTGTGGTGTCTAAGTGTTTGTGAATTTGTGCATCACAGTTACTCTGACTAATCTGCCACTTGAGAAATGAATGCATACAGCAAAATACCGCTGTGTATGGCGGGGTATTGTTAACAGAATTGCGTGAAGGGTCACGACGTTCGAAGTCAAACTACGACCAAGAAGAAGATGATGATTTGTCATTCTGGTTAGGATTGGGAAGGAACGGCTGTGGCCGTAAGTTAGGAACCATCCCGGTTTTTGCATGGAGTAGAATTGGGAAACTACGGAAAACCAATTCCAGGATGACTGAGGTAAGAATCGAACCCACCTCTTCTCAGTTTTGTCTCACGAGGCTGAGTGTACCTCGTTCCAGCCCTCAGAGCAGAATTAAATTTTTTGGCAGACCCGAGAATCGAACCCGGGCCTTCGGGGTGGCTGCCAAAAACGCTAGCCTCTACACCACGAGGTGGTCCGAAGATATTTGTGACAGGAGGTGGACAAAAGAGGAAGAGCGATTAAATGTGGACAAATTGCCGAGAAATTTAATTCTGGTTTGAGGGCTGGAACAGAGTAGGCTACACCGAGCCAAAACTGAGGAGAGGTGGGTTCAATTCCTACGTCAGCCATCCCTGGAAGTGGTTTTCCGTAGTTTCCCACTTGTACTCCAGCTTTCAGGCCGCGGCCACCACCGTCTAATATTCACCTAAATTACAAATACACACTACTACACAAAAGATTATCAGACAAATTCTATTTACACTCATATAAGCACACGGGGCTAATGACCACGATGACCAAATGAAGCAACAACAACAACAACAACAACAACAACAACAACAACAACAACAACAACAACAACAACAACGACGCTCTTTATTTTCATTACCAGTTACTCTCAATTCCTAGGTCCCGTACCGCAACACCCACTCATCATGGCTAAGGATTGATTGATTCACTGATTTATTTATTAATTAATTAATTAATTAGAGTGACAGGGGGGCTTATAGTTTATGCATAGCGTATAGAAGAGAAAGTGACGCGACTTGTGGAGTTTGTATGGTCCAGCCGCTAGGTGGCTCTAGCGTCGGCTAGCGCTGAGTGAGGACGGTATCAATACAAGCAGTTGAATGTTACTTTTCAGTACTTGAATGTTATCAGCTTACACTACGTTGTATTAGACATGATGATCCAAATATAAAATTGTCCGCACTGAGTATATAAAACGCTGACGTCCGTTGTGTTGATTATGAAACATCAGATTGCGTCATAGGTTCATATAATAAGGAAATAAAACATTCTGACGGGGGTCAAAATGTAACTGAATGTGTGAAAATCGTAAAGCTACAGACCATTCACTACTGCACAAATAAAGTAAATATAATATAATACAGTATAATGACAAACTCACCCATATAACTTATAGCTCTCAGTTGTCCGAATCTTTGGACAGCTTATGCGATGATTTTCCAGACTTAGAAGTTGACTGCTCTTTCCTAATTCTTTCGTACGAAAGAAAAAGCGCACTTCATGAAATGAAAAACGAGTTTTCCAATAAGGTCCAGTTTATGTTCCATACACCATCAAAAAATCACGGCCCTAAAACAATCTCATCAATGCTGTCCTAACACTCATAAAATATATCAACCCACAAATTTGAAAGGGAAGATAATTCCATTTCAACGACTACTTCGACCTGTAAAAGAATGTTGAAGACACTGTCAGACGGTTGAGTTAGGTAACTAAGGGCATTTATTGTGCCAAAGTCCTTTATATTAGTGAAAGTTGCAGCTGTTGTGTCCGATGGCCTTTTCACTTTGAAGGGTTGTTGCACACTTCACACAGCTGATCCCTTTCATTAGTTGCTTGACAATATACCCGGCTAGATAGCGTGGGACTGCACCAGGCTTCAAACTCCATCTCATTCTCGCCGTTTCGACTGTCTTTCCTTCTATAATGAAAGTGTCCGTTTTTATAAGGAAATTATCGGAGCAATGTTTGTCACATAGCCTGCATATGACTTACTTTGCAATTTAATGTCTTTCCTCGGAATGGCCTTAGCCCATTTAAATAAATCATATTCGGCTTTTGGAGGTCTAAAAAAGTGCCTACCTGTTACAGATGACTTGTCGTATCCAGATCAGCACCCGGGAACAAAACAACACGGCATATTCACTTACACAGTTTTGTTTGACGAATCTTACCAGGTTATAATTCACTCGACAGCACAAACGCAAAGAAATAAGTGTAAAGGCTTACAAATACTAAACACACCAGTGTCATAACGTATGTATTATTTCACTATCGCTTCTTGATTGCATACACTTTTCAACACCAAGAAATAAGGACTAAACACGGCAGCATTTCCATGTTTTCAAACTCGCGAGCGCTTAGAAAGTGTCTCCAGCCAGCCACAACCAACCGCTGCGCAGTCTACCGGCGGGCGCAGCAACTACCCATACTAAAGATACGGCAAACTCGGGAGTCGGCACACTTTCTCTTCTAAACGCTATGGTTTATGTGACTCTTGACCTCGTAATCCTAAGCCACGGGGCGTCCTCTTTACGTGGGATCCTAACCACCGGAGAGACATTTTCACCTAGAAAATATTTTAGAATTTCTCATTGAAATCCATGCAAGAACTTGTGGTTATACAGGCTACTTACTCCTCTGAGCGCGTGGATACGCTGTCCTTGTCCTTGTGGGCCTGCCCTGAAGAACAGCTGCTACCCATGATGCTCAGCTAGTTCTCAGTACCTCACAACAAACCACCGGAACACACCACTACCATCTCCAGCGCTGGACGGCTCATTTCCATCCTGGGGAAATAAAAGAAACACGTTATGTAGTAGTATCATAATTTAAGATCGTACATGTAAAGAGGACCTTCAAAAATACTCGGAAATTGTACAACGATTTAGTCAATTTTGTGCGATGTTACAGCCCGGTTCGTATTAAGAGGGCTGGTTTTTGAACACTACGGAGTAACATTAAGTAACCCACTTGTGATCTGTGCACAGTAATTAATCGCCGCCCAATAAGGCAGAAATATGCGTAGATTGACTGAAAATGTAACAATTAACTGCATATTAAATGTCAGGTTTTCCTGACAATCTGAATACAGAATAGGACTGGGCATCTAGGAAATATTCTGAGTTGTGCCCGGACGAGTAGGACCTTACAATCCAGCCAATTAGTCCCTAAACCATAAGGCAGATCGACCAATGGGATGGCATGGCCATGGCGTCGCGCACATGTTGCATATGGCGTAGAGGTGGTACACATCTACACATGCCCATGTGTATCATGTAGTGGGCAGTGGCGCGTGGTCAAAGGTACTAGGGGATTCGGCTAGTCCCCATTCCTTTATTGGTTAAGCTATTTTCTGTTCGATTATTCTTGTAATATCACGTATAAATTTAAGTACTACTACTACTACTACTACTACTACTACTACTACTACTACTACTACTACTACTACTACTACTACTACTACTACTACTACTACTACTACTACTACTACTACTACTACTACTACTACTACTACTACTACTACTACTACTACTACTACTACTACTACTACTACTACTACTACTACTACTACTACTACTACTACTACTACTACTACTACTACTACTACTACTACTACTACTACTACTACTACTACTACTACTACTACTACTACTACTACTACTACTACTACTACTACTACTACTACTACTACTACTACTACTACTACTACTACTACTACTACTACTACTACTACTACTACTACTACTACTACTACTACTACTACTACTACTACTACTACTACTACTACTACTACTACTACTACTACTACTACTACTACTACTACTACTACTACTACTACTACTACTACTACTACTACTACTACTACTACTACTACTACTACTACTACTACTACTACTACTACTACTACTACTACTACTACTACTACTACTACTACTACTACTACTACTACTACTACTACTACTACTACTACTACTACTACTACTACTACTACTACTACTACTACTACTACTACTACTACTACTACTACTACTACTACTACTACTACTACTACTACTACTACTACTACTACTACTACTACTACTACTACTACTACTACTACTACTACTACTACTACTACTACTACTACTACTACTACTACTACTACTACTACTACTACTACTACTACTACTACTACTACTACTACTACTACTACTACTACTACTACTACTACTACTACTAAATATTAAATAACTCCTTAAACTAAGTGGACAACTGCTTGTACTGTATATGTAATAGACTCCAATTCATAGACTGTGGCAATATGAAAGGAGAAATTAATTGGACACGATAGTAACATGTTTATTTTAAGTTTTAAGGTAAGTTTTTGAAATAGTAACGACATAACTGCTGTATTAAGGTAGGAAGAAAAACATGTAATTTACTACAATTGCTTTGCTTTATTGTATTAATATTAAAATATAAAAATTTTAACCATAATTAATTGTTATGAGGTGATTCAATATTTTTGTGAATTATTATTAGCGGCACTGTGTAAAATAATTGGAAGGTGAGAGATTGGACTGTATATTGTGTAAATTTAATTGTGTTTGTTAACATACACACATCAAAGAAAGTTTTGCATCACCTCGGTTCCCAGATCTCCGGCATATAGACGTTGACTGTGTATATTGTATCCAAGATACAGTCCCTTTGACTGTTCATAAATGTCACTAAAACTGCTCAAAGATGTAAACAACCATGCATGAGCAGGGCCTATTAGACGGAGGGGGTACGACAGCCGATCAGTTCCAGTCATTCCACCAGGACGAAGGTACGCTGCTCATGTTGTCTGTAGTTCTACCATGCCTAGAAGGTCAATACCGCAGTTCGATCGCGTCCGCATTGTTACTTTGTGTCAAGAAGGGCTCTCAACAAGGGAAGTTTCCAGGCGTCTCAGAGTGAACCAAAGCGATGTTGTTCGGACATGGAGGAGGTACAGAGATACAGGAACTGTCGATGACAGGCCTCGCTCAGGCCGCCCAAGGGCTACTACTGTAGTGGATGACCGCTACTTACGGATTGCCGCTCGGAGGAACCCTGACAGCAATGCCACCATGTTGAATAATGCGTTTCGTTCAGCCACAGGACGTCGTGTTTCAACTCAAACTGTGCGCAATAGGCTGCATGATGCGCAACTTCACTCCCGACGTCCATGGCGAGGTCCAGCTTTGCAACCCCGACACCATGCAGCGCGGTACAGATGGGCCCAACAACATGCTGAATGGACCCCACGGAATTGGCATCACGTTCTCTTCACCGATGAGTGTCGCATATGCCTTCAACCAGACAATCGTCGGAGACGTGTTTGGAGGCACCCTGGTCAGGCTGAACGTCTTAGACACACTGTCCAGCGAGTGCAGCAAGGTGGTGGTTCCCTGATGTTTTGGGGTGGCATTATGTGGGGCCGACGTACGCCACTGGTGGTCATGGAAGGCTCCGAAACGGCTTTACGATACCTGAATGACATCCTCCGACCCATAGTGCAACCATATCGGCAGAATATTGGAGAGGCATTTGTCTTCATGGACGACAATTCTCGACCTCATCGTGCACATCTTGTGAATGCGTTCCTTCAAGATAACGACATCGCTCGACTACAGTGGCCAGCATGTTCGCCAGACATGAACCCTATCGAACATGCCTGGGATATGTTGAAAAGGGCTGTTTATGGACGTCTTGACCCACCAACCACTCTGAGAGATTTACGCCGAATTGTCGTTGAGGAGTGGGACAATTTGGACCAACAGTGTCTTGATGAACTTGTGGATAGTATGCCACGGCGAATACAGGCATGCATCAATGCAAGAGGACGTGCTACTGGGTATTAGAGGTAGTGGTGTGTACTGCAATCTGGACCACAAATGCTGAAAGTCTAGCTGTATGATGGTACAACATGCAATGTGTGGGTCTCATGAGCAATAAAACGAGCTGAAATGTTGTTTGTGTTGATCTCTATTCCCTTTGTATTTAACGGTTCCGGAACTCTTGGAACCGAGGTGATGCAAAACTTTTTTTGATGTGTGTATATAGTGTAACTATAATTGGCACCTACCGACAAGCGTTAGCTTGGCAGGACCAAAAAATGTAAAATTGGGCATAAATAAACAAACTGTAAGCTTGTAGGGGCCTAATATATTTAATGATAATTATGGATAATTTTTAATAGTACGTTCGAAGATCATTTAAAACATCAAAAGGATACAAGATTTAAGAATTCACATTTTGTAATTCCAAAAACAAATAATGAATTTGGCAAAAGAACATTAGTTTACAATGGTACCTTTTCTATTTAACAAGCTACCACATTCACTGCTCGTCTTTTTGAGTATGTCAAAAACCAAAAAAGATATAAAAAATTGGATAGTAAATAACTCCTTAGACTAAGTGCACAACTGCTTTTATATGTATTAGACTATGAACATGATAGTAACATTTGTATTTTAAGTTTTAAGTTAAGTTTTTACAATTGTAACAACATAACTGTTGTTTTAAGGTGGGTAAAAAATATTATAATTTACTACAAATTCTTTATTATATTAATATTAACATATTATAATAATTTTAACCAATATTAATTGTTATGAGCTGATTGAATATCTTTGTGAATTATTATTAGGGGCACTATATAAAATAATTGGAAGGTGAGAGTTTGGACTGTATATTGTGTAGGCCTAAATTTTATTGTGTTTGTTAACATATATATTGTAACTATAATTGGCACCTACCGACAAGCGTTAGCTTGGTAGGACCAAAAAATGTAAAATTGGGCATAAATAAACAAACTGTAAACAAACTGCAAAATGTAAACTACTACTACTACGAAAATCGTAGGTTCGCAAATCCACTGTCGGCTGTCCTGCCACCATCCTTCTCTGATCCTTTTCTAACTTCAAGAACTCAGCCTAGAGTTCAGAACCGTATGAGAGGATCAACTTGACAGTCGACATGAGAAGCCGCCGTTTACTGGATTTCGTACCTTTAATATCACCCATTAGTCTACTCAACGCGATCAAAGATTTCGCCGCGTTAACTGTTATCCGCTGAATATGGTCCTAGAATGGGAACTTTGTATTAAGCGATTTACCTAAATACTGTGTGCTCCTAGATGTTTCGACAAGTATCTGCCCGAACTACATCGGTACGAAGGTATCAATCCTTTTTCTTGTCAAAACGACAATGTCCGTTTTATGATCTGCCAGTTCTAATCTGTGATTCGTCATCCATTCCTTTCTCCGTCGCATCACCTGGTTATGTTTTAAGTTGAGCAATCTCCAAGTTACGGGTTATTATCAAAGCAGCAGCCACATCAGCATAACCCACAATTGTCGCATCTTACGGCATCAACAGCCGTAATTTGCCATTGTACATGATGTTCCAAAGGTTTGGACCCTTACGCTGGATCAGCTGTGAGCAGTTTCGTTCTCTGGCCATCTTCTTGTGTTATATAAAGTGCGATATTTCAAATAGTCGCCCAGTGTATCCAATATATACTCTGGTAGCTTTAACGTTTCTTGGAGCGCTTCCAACATATCACTCCATCTTGCCGAGTTGAAAGCATTTTTGACATCAAGTTCACAATAAGCGTCATCACCTGGATGATTGCCCCTCTTTCTACTTGAACCCTTTATCCTCTGATGGATAAATGATTCGATGTTTTATTTCTTCAATTAATTAATATTTCCACCAGCGTCATGAAATAGCCAGACGAAGATGAGGAAACTTCAAGCATTTGTTGGAGACAGCGGGGACATACCTGCAGCAGTTTGACAAAAGGCTAAATACTTTAGCATTGTGAAAAGAAAGACCCTAGCAATGTTTCAGAAGGACAGGTGGTGGCTACCTCAAAATAGAAGGGACGCGTGGTGAGACACGCTTATGGTATGTTCATTGTAATATTCGCGCCTAGAAAAAAATATAATGCAGTAACGTGAGTGGCTGATGGGACTACTGGACACTCCTACGAGGCCGAGGTCTGATAAAAACCGCGAAGTTATTGAAAAAGTGGAACCAATGAGAGATGAATGCTTACGAACGCGCCAAGTCTAGCTTGGGCACGCGAAAGCTAGCATTAACGCGGGAGATCGGCTAGACAATATCTCTACGATCGATTCTAGGATTAATGGGCATATTCTTGACCTGCGCAATTTTACGAGTTAATGATATTTGTTTCATTCCTGTACCACTATTATTTTGAGAAATTTTTATATAATTTCCCCCTCTACCGATACCTAGGGCCAGTTCATTTATAAGTGGCATGAAGAGCCAAGACATTGCTATTACTTTTGTGCGTCTGAGGACGTAGGTTATATTACATTGTGTGTGTCGGAAGACACAGGTTATCATTACATTTTGCGCGTCTGAGGACGTAGGCACTTGTACTTTGCGTGGCATGAGGACACAGATTTTATTAATACAAATGTGTTAAATTCAGTGTGATGGATAGTCACTGTACTATTTTGTAGGGACAGTATCATCGACAATTCGCCAACAGACTGTTCTGGGAAATTAAGTACCTAAAACGGCGAATTTAGTAAACAGATATCGAGTGTGAATTAATCTATAACTTTCTGCATCAGCACGAGAGATGATATCGCTTATCCTGGAAGAAGTTTGGAACTGTCAACACTCCATCGAGATGTTTGAGACGAGCTAAGCAGCATTAAGTAGGGAAATGGCTGCAGATGTTCGTTGACGGTGACTGGCAGAGGATGAGTACTGAATAATATTCTTATTATCTGACAAATTAACTTATGGTATATGGGACATGTGAGGAAAGCAATGGCAAACTACCTCACTCCTCTTCTTGCCTAGAACGCCTCAATATAGCACTGCCTTGGGTTTTTGTGGGTATCTACTCACATAACGTAACGGTGGTGCTTTTGAGAATCCAACCAGCCTTCGGGCTGATTACCTAACAGACAGATATGGGACATATTTTGTTTGTAAATATCTTGCTTGTGTTGATTAACGTAGTGTATTTAGTTTTGGTCTGACACACCTTTTGCATGGAAACAGCTCGCACATATTTTATAGTCGTAAGTTCTTGTTTGTTTGATTTAATTAACGTGGCTATGTGAACGACCGTGTTCGCATATGTTTACGTAGTGCGATTAAGAAGCGTCTCTCGGAGATATGTTGTGTTTCAGAAGTAGGACTGAATTAGTATAATCATGCAATAGATTGGAGGGTAAATTAATCTTGTAATGTTTATTATTGATCAGATTCAGTGAGTTCATTGCCGTTGGAGCAATGTAAATTGTGGCGAGGAGCAGTCAGCTCTCTCGTAGGTTTTAATATTTTTTTAAATAGTTTGTGAGGATCTGATTCAACCGACCTGTGTGAAAAATGTTATGTCATTCCCAGCAGTGTGTGTGTGTGTGTGTATTTTATTGGTCATTACAAGCGGGAATTTCAGCGTAGACTGATTTCTGTCAGCTTGGTGCCAAGTCCATATGGTTACCTTGCGAGGACATATGTGGCTATATCGATTAAGGTCTTACCATATGTTTATGTGGTTGAGATTTGTTGCTGTTGATTCTACGAGATAACGGTCAGTTGGTCATGTTATTTTTACACACTGGGGCTGGACGATGACCAGAGTTGAGGAAGGGGGAAGCTGTTTCACAAGGCGGGCTGAAAGGATTGCATCAAGGTCATTAGGGGAGTGCTTGTTGGCTCCGTATTATTACTTGAAATACAGAATAAGAACTGATCAATGGTAAAAATTGTTTAAATAAATGGGAGTTGCCTACGAATCACTATAATCTCCGAAGCGTTAGCTTAACGTGCATTTTTATTCATATAAAGTAATCTTAGCCGGTGAGGCTTTTGTTGTTGTTGGTTCAATTCCATGTTTATGTTCCGTATTAGTGACCCGTGCAGTCACGTGCGATGCTGTCTTTTCCTTGTTTGTGTATTGAGCAATTGGCCGGGTTGGCAGCTCATTTGTCAGATGCGTCATCGCGTTGAAGGAGGGTCTTGAGGGAGATTCCTGTAAATATTAGATTTTAGACTGTGTGTCAGCATTAATATTTAAGTTTTTTTTTATTAGTGTTGTGTCCCATATCCGTAAACGTTGATTTACGAGATGATTGTTCGTAAGCAGCGTGGCTGTTACCCGCTGTAAACGAACAGTCATCCAAGTACTCATTCCTCGTAGTTAGTCATTACGCGTACATAAAATCCAATGCAAGTTAGTGGAACTTGGATCCACAATTTTTTATAAGGGGGAGATCCGTCTGACTCCTCAACTTTTGATAAATATTTCTGTCATGGGAAGATTCAGGGAGGAAATTTATTATTGTTGTCTATATTTATTTTATTTGCACTAATAGTCATTAAATTATGTTATTTTTTAAGTCTTGTCACTTCCTTTCTTAATTATAGTTTTAATCCTATGACCCTTACTTCAGTAGAGCATGTTGTTTGGCGAACGTAAACATCACACCATGAACTGAGCGCGACCCCTTGATCAAGATTCTTGCATATAAACACTGCAATACTAAAGGGTTCATACTGTGTTCACCACTTCCCCTCTCCGCACAATCGTTGAGTGACCCCTACGGAATCCATGTTGCTGATCAGATGGTTCACAATATTTACACGCTCACTACAATATTTATGGATTTTTTTTTTTGTTGAAGTTGTAAGAATAGTGGATTACTCTTACAGATTAGCCTCGGGGTATTTCTGTACAACGGGTGCTATTTTGCAAGGTCTGACCACTGTTGTTCTTTTCAGGAACTATACAGGAAAACAATTTATTTCGTTGGTAACTTAGGCTATTACTAGGGACCGGATTCTTAGGTTTTTACCTATTTTTTTCTTACTTCTAAATACAAAAATACTTTAATACTCAGAAGAGCCATATTCATGAATTCTACAGTGGTACCTCAAAGAACCTAAATGGTATGGGAGTTCCTAAAAATACCTAATTGCAGTTTTGTTCCATTTATTGTAAAAGCATATTTGAATTTTTAGTCCATAATTTTTAAAAGTAAATCTGAAGATAATGTTTATTCTTAGCTCTAGTTGATTGAGAGAAATCCTACCTGCCAGAAATTCAAATATTTTCAGCAATTTTCAGCTTATATCTTTCTTTGATTATTTACAGTCAGGAAAGTGGGAATAAATCTCTTATTATTTCCGAGAATCCTATATCATACTAATATATAAAAATTAGATGGTGTTTGTCTGTCTGTTACTCAATCACGCAAGAACCACTGGTCCGATTTAAATGAAATTTTGCATGGATGTAGCTGATTTACCAGGTTTACATATAGGATACTTTGATTTCGATATTTTGCACTATTTAAAAATGGCGACTATTTTCATATTTCCATTTCAAATAAAAATAGAACGCTAAGAAATAGCAAACTTTTGATGGCACTACGAGCTTTAAAATTTAATTTTCTATCCGAAAGGTCCTTATCACTTTTCGTGTATCTCCAACGGTTAGCGAGTAAAACCTAAATATTTGCTATAAAACACGGTCAACACCGAGCGATGTTAGTCTATGTTAGTCTCTACATGAACTGTTTTATTTAGAGGTAGTTTGTGGGTCCGAAACGAGCCGTGATTTTGAGTCCAATTTTATACTCTTTTTGCCGGTTATTGTATTTGAGTATTCGGACCTTTACGTTGTTTTACAATGTTATTGTGCTTTCTACTTTGCACGATATGGTTTCATCCTTTTTATCGATTTGTTTTTCGTTAAATGAATATTTCATTTTGGCAATATTTATCTGCTTTTTGTCGTTTTTTACCATGATCAGAAACCCTAATTCACAGACGAATGTGTCGAAGACTAACGACCGTCACATTAGTCTATTTAGTGTTCATATTAATCTTACTGCAGAACTGGGCAAATTTATTTCAATCAAGTTGGTATTTTGCCTCTCACGGCCAATAAAAAGAACGCACAATACACGGCGTAAAACTAGAAAAGTTGCTGAGTTTTATTGCTTGGCCCTGAAATTCACTATACAATCATTTTGGAAGCCTTTATAAGTTAGGGAGGTGAAAAACTGTTTTAGCGTTTAGCTCTCGCAGTAAAGTAGCAGAGGTGTTCTAAATAAGAATTGAGGTATCGCACAGTTTGCTACTCCTTTGGTAGTCCGCAAATAGACCACAAGAGCCCGCTGATTAACCATCTCGGAGTTACTAGGCGTAATCTCGCACAAGACACGGCATAAACTTAGAAAATTGTTCTGTGATTAATTTGTTTTTGTTATTATTACTTGGGATGATTGAAGTTTGTTCCGTTACCGTTACTCTTTATCATGACATGGCACGTAGTTTCCGTAATATTACTTATTGCGGATATGATAATTGCTATCAAGTTTGATGTATTTTTAGCATAATGTTTAGGCCTATATGTTTAAATATAGTATGAAGACGTTAAACGATAGGTGTTCAATATTTAAGACAGGTTATTTAACTTTTACTACATAGAAGCTGATATTTATTTCCAATATATAAACGCACTTTCTCACCTACAAAGTGGAGGCAGACAGGCTGTTCTCCGGGTACTCCGGTTTTCCCTGTCACAATTTCATTCCAGCAACAATCTCCACTATCATTTCATTTCATCCGTCATTCATTTAATCATTGCCCCAGGGGAGTGCGACAGGCTGCGGCAGCCGGCACAGTTCATATCCTCGCTGCTAGATGGGGGTTTCATTCATTCCATTCCCTGACCCGGTCGGTCGACTGAAAGCAGTCTAAGGATTTTCACTTTCCTACCTCTGATTAATAATTTGGTGAGTGAAAATGCATGTAGTCCACACATGTAGTTGGTAACATGAGTAGGGGGGTGATGGGTGTTCTGCTTCACTTGACACTCCTGTGCCCAACAAACCAACATGGCCGCCGCGCGAAGTTGAAATAATTAATATCTCTCGAACGCATGATCCGATTTTGACAAATGAGGTGTCGTTGGACTCGGGCTAACGCCCTCTTTCCAATGGACCATTCATTTCAATCCCTAAATAAAACCTACCCCTACTAGGGGGTGAAATTGTAATTTTTATTGAAAGTCTGTTTTCAAATGCGACATGTATAAGGTGCGCTGCTAAAATGAACTTAAACGTTGTTGTCCATATAGCGCATGCGTTTTACGAGATGTCGCTATGGATGAACATTTTTGTTTTTGTTTTTTACGCATGCGCACTTGGGATTTTTGTAAGAGGGCGAGCTCTTTGAAAAAAATGATTGATAAGAAGAGGTTTTGTTGGTGAGGAGAGAGCCAGATAGTCGCCTACCTTCCTACGAAGTTTCCCGATATCTCTCGAACGCAAGGTCGGATTTGGACGTGTGACGTGTCAAATCGCTTGTCTCGAAGCCCTATACATGTTATTAATAGGTTAAAGTTTTGAGAATTGGGGAAACAGGCTTTTTGGGGGTAAAACCGTGATTTTAGACTTTTTCCGATATTTCACGAATGCATGGTCGGATTTGGTCCTATGACGTGTCAAATGGCTTGTCTCGAAACCCTCTTTATTTTGGTAATAGGTTAAAGTTTTTGAGAATGAGGGAAACGGAATGTTTAGGGGTAAAACCATGATTTTAAACTTCTTGCTATATTTCGCGAACCAAGTATGCTAGAGGCGTGTACGAGGGGTCCAACGACTTGGGGTGACGTCCTCTTTGCTATGGACCACTCGTTATAATTTGAAAAAAAAAATTGGAAACTCTATTTTGGGGTAAACATGTGTTTTTTGTGATTTTGCTGATATCTCATGAACCAATAACGCTAGAGACGTGTACGAGGTGTCCTAGGACTCGGGATAACGCCCCCTTTCGAGTGTGGTAGATATATTTTCCAAAAAATAATTCACAAAAGGCCTAACGCCATACATGTTGAAAAAACCCTGGTTTTTTTTTCTTTACCTGTTTATAATGTTCATGAAGCGTGGTGGTTGAGAGAGACGTTACTGCTGGGTGTGTGTTTCAACGAACCTGTCGCTAACCACAAGGACCATGCTTAATAGAACAATCGCTATTTCAGCGGGTCGGTGTATGACAGAGTGAGGGTGCGTTTTTCTGATATTTTACCTTTAACGTGTAAACGGTGATGAGAACTTGGTTCTATGTTGGTCGAAGCGAGTAGAGAAAACAAACTTGCAGAGGAGCAGGAGGTGAATGTCATTTGAGCTTATTGGAATGCGCTGATCTGACTTGACAACAAGTGCAATGGAAAAATGACAATGACGCTTGAAGGTGAAATAATCTGACCATGTGCATGTGAACATGTGTGAAACCACATGTACGCTAAACAAGTGACATCCTGTTTGGCTTCGTACGTGACAAAATGCAAGTTGACGTGAAATTTGATCTGCCACAGGTGTTCACGTTGGACGTTAGCTGTCTACGTGCCTGATAAGAGAATGTTCAAAGCGTGGGAATCGCTGAATCAGTAAAAAGTATGATGCAACTTGTCGGAATGATGTCACAACCAATAGATAGGCCAGAGCTGCAAACACCAGTGGTGAGAGGTGAAGGGAGGGAAAGGGGGAGGGGTAATGTATGAGAGAACACAGGTGGAAAGAGAAAGAAATATGTGGAGCTGAGGACTGTACACATAGAGCTATAGGTGGTGTACAACATGTGTGAATAAATAAATTAAAAATTGCACAGGTTCACACAACATAGACTGTATTATTGCCATGGCCAAGCACTCACATTAAGATCATTTACAAAATCATAAAATGAAAAATAAAAAATCTTGTTTTGGAAATATCGTTTTTCAACATACACAAAATAAATATATAAAAAATTTGTAAACAGCAAAATGGAAAATCCATGGTCAAGCACTCACATTAAGATCATTTACAAAATCATAAAATGAAAAATAAAAAAATCTTGTTTTGGAAATATCGATTTTTTTCAACATACACAAAATAAATATATAAAAAATTTGTAAACAGCAAAATGGAAAATCCATGTTTCCATATAGACAAAATTTAAAAACCTTAAACGAACATTTAAGAAAATATATGCAAATGGGAAATTGACAAATGTGTAAATATGAAAATGGAAAAATCCATGTTTCCATATCATGAAATTGAAAAACATCAAACTGTCATTTTAAAAAAATGCAAATGGAAAATTGACAAATTGCAATGGGTGAAATGTGAAATTGAACAAATGGCTATCATTATTTAAAAAAAGAAAAGAACATAGTGCTCTATGGTTGAGGTGTGAATCAAACCCTCTCTACTTATTTGGACCACCCGAGACTGAGTAGACTAGTTTTAGTTGTCATACCGCTTTTAAAAGTTTGTCTTAAATCTAGGAATTGAACCCAAGAGCTTGTAGGGGAGATCCAAGGTTATAATATGTTAAACAGATAGCCTTGAATGTAGGGTGTGGTAGCTATATAGAGATGAGACGTTTCGCTCGGGGGAGGGAGGCATGGAGATCTGCATCAAACCAGTCAAAAGACTGACTACTCAAACAACAACATGTAGAGCTCACCAAAATAATGTTGTGTAACGGTAAATGTTAATCAACGAACAGTAATGCATTACTAAAACCCATGACACGATACCTAAGAGATTTTCTAAAATTATTTTAAAATGCCTTTAACCCTATATTAAACACCCAGTTCACCAGACTCATAACTGCAATGTTATGGTCAAACAAAACAAAATCTATATTTCAAAACAAACAAGTGGTTTAGTCAATGTATACTGGAAAAAGTTTTATAAACACTCAAGTCCACAAAAATAATTAAATTAGTAACTGTCAGGTTGACCGAGTGGTTATGGTGTTTGACTTAAGTTCAAATTTTCTGTACAAGAAAGCAAGGGTTCGAATCCCTTACCTGATATAACTATTGCCTCAACATGGCTTGACCACACTGTATTATTGTGTACTCGGTACACAAACCATAGATAGAGTGTATTGTTTAAGGTCACTCTCTTTGCGAACATAGTCAGAGACTGTTGATGGTTAACAATTGCATTAATAGTGGGACATAGGGATAGCAATTAAGAAAAACAGACAATACACATACACTATTTTTATTTATTTAATGTAAGTACTTGTACAATAGTTATATACAAACTACAACTCTCTTTTGTCTATAACTATCTAGTCCTTTTCGATCCACTTGCATATCAAGGGCAGATGACTTTGTAGTTCAGCCCCTTAAAACAACAACAACACTACTTCTTGCATAGTATGTGATATTGATGACTCTTGAGGCGTGGAAGATGGATACAACATAACTTTTACAACAGGGGTTAAACGTTGCTCAACAAACAATGCACTATTTTGAGTAGCAACATCTTTCTCTTGTACTAACTTTTTAGCATTCTGATGATTTGTTTGTCAACACCATAAGTGTTTTGTCTGGAGCACTACATTGATGATCACTCACACTTAAAACCACACTATTTCTACTTTTCATATTGCCTCGACATTTTGTTGACCTTTGTTTTGAGCATTGCCAGAATATTATTCCTTTTACATTTTGTCGTCTATAGTTATAAGAGTAGCCTTTATAGAGTACACGTTGTTTACCTTGGTTAGTTGTAGTAAGTTCCAAAGTAGTAACTAACCTGTTAGTATGATTTGCACACTACAAAGGTTATCTCTGTTCTGGTAATAGAATTATTTAGCGTTGGCTTTTATATTTAATATGTACAGTTTAAAGTGATAGAAAAGTGGTAGAAACGCGGTAGCAAAGTGGTAGACAATTGGTAACATAGTGGTAGAAAAGTGGTAGCAAAGTGGTAGAAAAGTGGTAGAAAAGTGGTAGAAAAGTGGCAGAAAAGTAGTAGAAAAGTGGTAGCAAAGTGGTAGCAAAGTGATAGAAAAGTGGTAGCAAACTAGGAAAGTGGTAGAAAAGTGGTAGAAAAGTGGTAGCAAAGTGGTAGAAATGTGGTAGCAAACTAGAAAAGTGGTAGCAAAGTGGTAGCAAAGTGGTAGAAAATATTACATGTATTGTTAAGAAATAGTTTAAGCGGTTACATGGATTCATTACACTATAATTTTAGCATTACGAAGCTCATTTTCTATATCCAAAAGTTCTTCCTCATATTTAGTATGACCAGCCTGTTTACAGGTATGCAAGTACTGAAACCGCTGGATTAGCTTACTGGGATTGTTCCAGTAAACAAATTTAACAAATGATTTTTTTGGGTGTAAACCATTATCATCATCATCATCTTCATCATCATCATCATCATCATGGTTATCATCATCAATATAATTATCATCAATATAATCATCATCACTATTACTATCTAATCCTTTTTGTTCATCTTGCAATGCAACAACCTTTGGCATAGTTTGTGTTGTCTTTGATAGTGTTAGAGGTTTCTTAGACGTTAACGACTGTCCTAACATGTCTTTTTCAGGAGATAATAAATGCTCTTTAACAAACAAAGCACTATCTTGAGCCACACTATTTTTTTCTTGGTCTTGCTTTTTTACCTCGGTTAGAGTATTTTGTCCATTTAAATGAGTATTATTTTGAGATTTACAATGATGATCGATTGAAAAAAGTATGTTGGAGCCTTTTGTCTTAATCATTCCTCGACACTTTTTAGATCGTTGTTTCGAACAGCACCAAATAACAGTTCCATTTTTATTAGTTCTTTTTACAATATATGCATATCCTTTATAGTAAGCACATGGCTTACCATAGCTAGTCGTTGATACTTCCATGTCAACTGTTAAGCATAAACTAATCTCTAGTAAAGTTAACTCGATAATAAAAATGATTGTTTGTAGTATGTGCAGTTTAAAGTAAGAGCAAAAGTGAGAGTCAAATGGTAGAAAAGTGTTAGCAAAGTGGTGGAAGAGTGGTAGCAGTTTATAGTAGTCATGATGTTTTTTACCAGAATGTGATTTGAGTACATGTAATTTCTAATCCTTAGCAGTGAGTAGTCAGTTAGTCTTGGTTTAGACAAGCGTAAACAGTTCTCCAATGAATCAGAGATCAAGATTTTCATTATGAAACAGTTGTGTAACCAATTAGGTATCGGTACTTGATAGCTTTACACATGAACAAAAATTCCAACATATCTGACATGAATTACATGATTTGAAAGTTGACAAAGAATATCCAATCAACCATTGTAGTTACAATGTCAAACACACTAAGACAAAATCAGCATGAACTTTTAAGTTACAGGAAAATTCTATGAAATAGACTATGCAGGAAATTTGGAAATACACATCAGAAGTTTGCAACACCATCCTTCTAGCCTATATAAATTATCGACATGGAAAGTGTGCACTGCCCCTAACATTACACCAATTTATCAATAACACAAGTCAACAATCAAAACATTTTGTGTTGCGTCTATCATTTAATGCATATATTCTGTCTACATTGAACAGTAACAAAAAAAAAACGCCATTCATAATTAATTAAGTTTGCTTTAATTCTTTATGTAATGATATATACATATTTAAAGTTTTGGCTGACTGTTCAGGGTGAATCGACTTTGAACACATAAGAGAGGGAATATTTTAAGACTTAACCTCAGCTCACCTAACATAACCTAAATTTACCTAACCTAACCTTGTTATATAGGTAAGAAACGGGTCAAGCTATGCTTTCGACTACCGATTTTCTGCTACTTTTCAAGGTTACTCTCCCGAACATTGCCGGAGACTGCTGATAAACACTTATGTTCCCACGGCGGCGGCGCGCAACGACTTACATGACGCGCTTTCCCCTTTTCATTGATCCCTGTTGATTTGTCCCTTTGGACTGGTCCCTGTTGACTAGTCCCTTTTGAACGGGCCCTTTTTGAATGGAGTCATTTTTGACGGGTCCCTGTGGACAGGTCCAATTTGGACGGACCAGTCCATTATGGACCATTATGGACTGGTCCGTCCAAATTGGACCTGTCCACAGGGACCCGTCAAAAATGACTCCATTCAAAAAGGGCCCGTCCAAAAGGGACTAGTCAACAGGGACCAGTCCAAAGGGACAAATCAACAGGGATCAATGAAAAGGGGAAAGCGCGTCATGTAAGTCGTTGCGCGCCGCCGCCGTGGGAACATAAGTGTTTATCAGCAGTCTCCGGCAATGTTCGGGAGAGTAACCTTGAAAAGTAGCAGAAAATCGGTAGTCGAAGGCATAGCTTGACCCGTTTCTTACCTATATAACAAGGTTAGGTTAGGTAAATTTAGGTTATGTTAGGTGAGCTGAGGTTAAGTCTTAAAATATTCCCTCTCTTATGTGTTCAAAGTCGATTCACCCTGAACAGTCAGCCAAAACTTTAAATATGTATATATCATTACATAAAGAATTAAAGCAAACTTAATTAATTATGAATTGCGTTTTTTTTTTGTTACTGTTCAATGTAGACAGAATATATGCATTAAATGATAGACGCAACACAAAATGTTTTGATTGTTGACTTGTGTTATTGATAAATTGGTGTAATGTTAGGGGCAGTGCACACTTTCCATGTCGATAATTTATATAGGCTAGAAGGATGGTGTTGCAAACTTCTGATGTGTATTTCCAAATTTCCTGCATAGTCTATTTCATAGAATTTTCCTGTAACTTAAAAGTTCATGCTGATTTTGTCTTAGTGTGTTTGACATTGTAACTACAATGGTTGATTGGATATTCTTTGTCAACTTTCAAATCATGTAATTCATGTCAGATATGTTGGGATTTTTGTTCATGTGTAAAGCTATCAAGTACCGATACCTAATTGGTTACACAACTGTTTCATAATGAAAATCTTGATCTCTGATTCATTGGAGAACTGTTTACGCTTGTCTAAACCAAGACTAACCGACTACTCACTGCTAAGGATTAGAAATTACATGTACTCAAATCACATTCTGGTAAAAAACATCATGACTACTATAAACTGCTACCACTCTTCCACCACTTTGCTAACACTTTTCTACCATTTGACTCTCACTTTTGCTCTTACTTTAAACTGCACATACTACAAACAATCATTTTTATTATAGAGTTAACTTTACTAGAGATTAGTTTATGCTTAACAGTTGACATGGAAGTATCAACGACTAGCTATGGTAAGCCATGTGCTTACTATAAAGGATATGCATATATTGTAAAAAGAACTAATAAAAATGGAACTGTTATTTGGTGCTGTTCGAAACAACGATCTAAAAAGTGTCGAGGAATGATTAAGACAAAAGGCTCCAACATACTTTTTTCAATCGATCATCATTGTAAATCTCAAAATAATACTCATTTAAATGGACAAAATACTCTAACCGAGGTAAAAAAGCAAGACCAAGAAAAAAATAGTGTGGCTCAAGATAGTGCTTTGTTTGTTAAAGAGCATTTATTATCTCCTGAAAAAGACATGTTAGGACAGTCGTTAACGTCTAAGAAACCTCTAACACTATCAAAGACAACACAAACTATGCCAAAGGTTGTTGCATTGCAAGATGAACAAAAAGGATTAGATAGTAATAGTGATGATGATTATATTGATGATAATTATATTGATGATGATAACCATGATGATGATGATGATGAAGATGATGATGATGATAATGGTTTACACCCAAAAAAATCATTTGTTAAATTTGTTTACTGGAACAATCCCAGTAAGCTAATCCAGCGGCTTCAGTACTTGCATACCTGTAAACAGGCTGGTCATACTAAATATGAGGAAGAACTTTTGGATATAGAAAATGAGCTTCGTAATGCTAAAATTATAGTGTAATGAATCCATGTAACCGCTTAAACTATTTCTTAACAATACATGTAATATTTTCTACCACTTTGCTACCACTTTGCTACCACTTTTCTAGTTTGCTACCACATTTCTACCACTTTGCTACCACTTTTCTACCACTTTTCTACCACTTTCCTAGTTTGCTACCACTTTTCTATCACTTTGCTACCACTTTGCTACCACTTTTCTACTACTTTTCTGCCACTTTTCTACCACTTTTCTACCACTTTTCTACCACTTTGCTACCACTTTTCTACCACTATGTTACCAATTGTCTACCACTTTGCTACCGCGTTTCTACCACTTTTCTATCACTTTAAACTGTACATATTAAATATAAAAGCCAACGCTAAATAATTCTATTACCAGAACAGAGATAACCTTTGTAGTGTGCAAATCATACTAACAGGTTAGTTACTACTTTGGAACTTACTACAACTAACCAAGGTAAACAACGTGTACTCTATAAAGGCTACTCTTATAACTATAGACGACAAAATGTAAAAGGAATAATATTCTGGCAATGCTCAAAACAAAGGTCAACAAAATGTCGAGGCAATATGAAAAGTAGAAATAGTGTGGTTTTAAGTGTGAGTGATCATCAATGTAGTGCTCCAGACAAAACACTTATGGTGTTGACAAACAAATCATCAGAATGCTAAAAAGTTAGTACAAGAGAAAGATGTTGCTACTCAAAATAGTGCATTGTTTGTTGAGCAACGTTTAACCCCTGTTGTAAAAGTTATGTTGTATCCATCTTCCACGCCTCAAGAGTCATCAATATCACATACTATGCAAGAAGTAGTGTTGTTGTTGTTGTTTTAAGGGGCTGAACTACAAAGTCATCTGCCCTTGATATGCAAGTGGATCGAAAAGGACTAGATAGTTATAGACAAAAGAGAGTTGTAGTTTGTATATAACTATTGTACAAGTACTTACATTAAATAAATAAAAATAGTGTATGTGTATTGTCTGTTTTTCTTAATTGCTATCCCTATGTCCCACTATTAATGCAATTGTTAACCATCAACAGTCTCTGACTATGTTCGCAAAGAGAGTGACCTTAAACAATACACTCTATCTATGGTTTGTGTACCGAGTACACAATAATACAGTGTGGTCAAGCCATGTTGAGGCAATAGTTATATCAGGTAAGGGATTCGAACCCTTGCTTTCTTGTACAGAAAATTTGAACTTAAGTCAAACACCATAACCACTCGGTCAACCTGACAGTTACTAATTTAATTATTTTTGTGGACTTGAGTGTTTATAAAACTTTTTCCAGTATACATTGACTAAACCACTTGTTTGTTTTGAAATATAGATTTTGTTTTGTTTGACCATAACATTGCAGTTATGAGTCTGGTGAACTGGGTGTTTAATATAGGGTTAAAGGCATTTTAAAATAATTTTAGAAAATCTCTTAGGTATCGTGTCATGGGTTTTAGTAATGCATTACTGTTCGTTGACTAACATTTACCGTTACACAACATTATTTTGGTGAGCTCTACATGTTGTTGTTTGAGTCGTCAGTCTTTTGACTGGTTTGATGCAGATCTCCATGCCTCCCTCCCCCGAGCGAAACGTCTCATCTCTATATAGCTACCACACCCTACATTCAAGGCTATCTGTTTAACATATTATAACCTTGGATCTCCCCTACAAGCTCTTGGGTTCAATTCCTAGATTTAAGACAAACTTTTAAAAGCGGTATGACAACTAAAACTAGTCTACTCAGTCTCGGGTGGTCCAAATAAGTAGAGAGGGTTTGATTCACACCTCAAACATAGAGCACTATGTTCTTTTCTTTTTTAAATAATGATAGCCATTTGTTCAATTTCACATTTCACACATTGCAATTTGTCAATTTTCCATTTGCATTTTTTTAAAATGACAGTTTGATGTTTTTCAATTTCATGATATGGAAACATGGATTTTTCCATTTTCATATTTACACATTTGTCAATTTCCCATTTGCATATATTTTCTTAAATGTTCGTTTAAGGTTTTTAAATTTTGTCTATATGGAAACATGGATTTTCCATTTTGCTGTTTACAAATTTTTTATATATTTATTTTGTGTATGTTGAAAAAAATCGATATTTCCAAAACAAGATTTTTTTATTTTTCATTTTATGATTTTGTAAATGATCTTAATGTGAGTGCTTGACCATGGATTTTTCATTTTGCTGTTTACAAATTTTTTATATATTTATTTTGTGTATGTTGAAAAACGATATTTCCAAAACAAGATTTTTTATTTTTCATTTTATGATTTTGTAAATGATCTTAATGTGAGTGCTTGGCCATGGCAATAATACAGTCTATGTGTTAGCGGAACCATAGAGTCTTATTACTACTGCAAGTAAGAATGTTTTACAAAATAACGGCTATCTACCACTGCATTTGAAAAACAAAACTATTGAAAAAAAAATACTATTTACCATTCATTCATATATAAGTGTTAATTCTCCCTCTCCCCACCCTACCTCATCGTATTTTCTCTGGTCAAACAATCAATGCTACCCATACATACACTAGCTTTCTATATCTCTCTCTCTATGTATGTTTTCTCTGCTCCACAAGATAAAAATTATGGTTGCTGGATTGTATCCTGCACTGTTTATGCGACATACCATTGCCAGTTCATAAAACCGTTAGGTATTTCTCTACACATAGCGATTTTTACCACTGCTCTACCTACGCCTTTTGCTTGTTTGGCTTTCTTACAGGCTAGTATGCGATAGGCAGCATTAACTGTATATCAAACCCAGTCCACCTTTGTATTTGCAATCTAAGTAATAATTTGAAAAGAGACAAGTGTAATCAGTTTTAAACATTATCTCTGCTTTTTTGTTTGTTTGTTTGTTTGTTTATGACATGTATATTAACCTAAAATCAAACCCTAGTCTACCTTAGTGAAAGGCTAACAGTTTAACCACTGCGTCACCATACCCTTATTTCTTAGTTTGATTCATTCTAGGCATTAAAGCTAGAAATCGAGTTACGAACTCCAGTGCAAGAGGCACATGTGCTCACCATTATAGCATGTAATGGTTAGCTGGTAACATTAGACAAACGAAAATGATTGTATTTCTGTTAGCCAAGCATTTCTGTCATTTGCCTACTGTGTGAGCACTGCCAGCAAGACAGTTTAGTTTAGAACAAGCGTGTGTGTGTGTGTGTATAGATTATTAGCCTCAAGTATTTAAAGCTTATTGTGTGTAGCGACCATCTTGCTCAGTAACCTCTGAGTAAGTTTTAAAAGTTAACTCATAAAAACAGCATAGAATAGTTGTGTGTGTGTGTGGTTCATGTACTTGGGAATATGCATTAGCTCCATGCGCTAGCTTTACCTTACCCTCTAGAGGTAGAGCGTTATCCCTTTCTTTGGACATTGCCAATGACTGCATTCCCCCACAAGTTTTGCACTTAAGCCCTTGGCTTGTTCTTGATTAGGTTTGGTTTGCTTTAGGCTTGGTTTGGTTCAGTTGGGTTTGATTCGACTTGGTTCAGTTTAGTTTAATGTAGTCACCATTTTTTTATTTTAGCTACACTCTTTAACCAATTAATTAATGATAGTCTACTCTTAATTCTTGAATCGATAAATTGAAATTTGTGTGCACAGTTTGTCAATCCATGTCTACAACCTATACTCCCTATGTACTACAGTCAGATCTGAAAACAAGTTCCAATGGTCAAAGGCGTGTCAGTCACCATACATATATCCTACAATAATTCTTTCTTTACCTAGCTAGATTTCGTCACTCACAGTAAACATCTTACATTATGGGTTTGCAATATATTAAGAAAAGCAAAAGTCCATGATCTTGTTGTTTTGGGTCTTTTTTGGGGAAATTCATAAGCCATAAAAAGAATGACATCATGTCAAGTTCTGAGTGGATCTTGTATGTCAAAATCCCATTATCGGTTTATAAAATCTCAAGGCCATGCCCTAGCAGTTTTGGATTATTTCAATCAATGAGTCCACCATAGGAAACATTGAAAAAATAAATACCCTTAAAACAAGTCGTCACATGACCCTCTCCGAACAATGCTTCGCAAAATATAAATTCATCCATTGAACATTGAACATAATCGGCGACATCATCCTAGCTTCCCCCTCCCACCATGATTGCCATATCGTTTGACCTTCAAGTGTCTTCAGCATCTCTGTGCTTTTTTTCATTGCCCTATTGTCAAGTCAAGTCAATGCATTCCAATAAGCTCAAATAACATTCACATCCTGTCAGTCTGCTCCAGCACGTTTGTTTTCTATACTCACTTCAAGCAACATATAACCAAGTTCTGTTTGTTCTATCTAAAGCCAACTTCATCGGATCAAGGAATTATCATTTGTCATGTCACTCATAATCGTTTACACGTTAAAGACCCCCTTCAGGGGGTTTAGGAATTAGGAATTCCATCATAGGAAAAATCAGAAAACGAACCCTGAACCCGCCGTCTCATCGAAATAGCGAATACTGTATTGGTATATCACCACCGTGGCCAGTAATAGCTTCGTTGAAACACGTGTCCAGTGGTATCGTCTCTTTCTATCTACAACCACTCGTCATGAACATTTTAGACAGATTTAAGAAAAGTTTTAAAAACTGAAATGTTTTCAACATAAGTGTCGTTAGGCCCTTTCGCATTTTTTAAAACATAAATACTATATTCGAAAGGGGGGGAGGGGGGAGGGGCGTCACCCCGAGTCCTACGACCCCTCGTATACGTCTCTGGCGTTATTGGTTTGTGAGATATAACAGAAAGTCTAAAATCACAGTTTTACAACAAAAAATTCTGTTTCCCTCATTCTCAAAAACTTTGACCTATTACAAAAATAAAAAAGGTTTCGAGACAAGCCATTTGACACGTCATAGGACCGAATCCGACCATGCATTCGTGAAATATCAGAAAAAGTCTAAAATCATGGTTTTACCCCCAAAAAGCCAGTTTCCCTCATTCTCAAAACTTTAACCTATTAATAACATATATAGGGCTTCGAGACAAGCAATTTGACACGTCACACGTCCAAATCCGTCCTTGCGTTCGAGAGATATCGGCAAACTTCGTAGGAAAGTAGGCGACTATCTGGTTCTCTCCTCACCACCAAAACCCCTTCTTATCAATCATTTTTTTCAAAGAGCTCGCCCTCTTACAAAAATCCCAAGTGCGCATGCGTAAAAAACAAAAACAAAAATGTTTATCCATAGCGGCATCTCGTAAAACGCATGCGCTATATGGACAACAACGTTTAAGTTCATTTTAGCAGCGCACCTTATACATGTCGCATTTGAAAACAGACTTTCAATAAAAATTACTATTTCACCCCCTAGTAGGGGTAGGTTTTATTTAGGGATTGAAATGAATGGTCCATTGGAAAGAGGGCGTTAGCCCGAGTCCAACGACACCTCATTTGTCAAAATCGGATCATGCGTTCGAGAGATATTAATTATTTCAACTTCGCGCGGCGGCCATGTTGGTTTGTTGGGCACAAGAGTATCAAGTGAAGCAGAACACCCATCACCCCCCTACTAACATGGAAATAACATAACTACATTAGGAATGTGTGATTATATATATTAATGATTTAGGCCAGCAAGTACTAAAAGCCGTTCGAAGTACGGGTACTTCAGCTAGTTCTAAATAAACAAAATTAATTAAACGGGCTAGAGTATGAAAATCCCCTCTGATAACATTGGTTATGAATTTGAATAATTAACATATTTAAAGAGCGCAAATATTGCCTAAATGTGTGACGTTCTCGGTGATAATTTGTTGGTTGGTTCCTTAGTTTAGGGGCTGCGACAACGCGGTCATGTAGCCCCGTGTATTTAGGGTGTGTATAGAATCTGATAACCGGTGTTAATTGTGATAACTGTATTAGTGTGTGTTATCTGTTTTAATTCAAGTTAGGACTGTAAACAATAATTTCAAGTAGTTCCTACTTTTGTCACCAAATGCTACCATTCACGTCACCTAGCCTGAGGACTTGGCAACTAGATGGCATCGCAGTCAGCACCTGGTGGCGAACGTTGGAACTAATAGAGCGTATCAATTCTAACCTACAAATTTTGGCTTCACACAAGTGTAGTTTGTGGAAAGTTCTTTTTCATGCCATAAATCTATGACATGGGACCGCCGGCTTTACATCCCCTCCGAGGTAAGGCATACTGAGGGATTTTTAACGTTGTTAAAAATCCGACGACTTGGCCGGGTTTCAACTCGCGACCATGGACATAGAAGCTCAGCATGCTACCAACTACGCCACCGAAGCCGCCTCAGTGATAATTTGATGACGTATTATTATGTAAAATATTTACACTCTCGTTACAATCAGATTTTCTACAAACAATTAGGCATTCATTTTAAGTTTTGCGGAATTTGTCAAATTTTGCTACTCTTCAAAACATATTTTACGTATTAAAAACCTAAAAGAACACTATTTTTTTTTTGAAAACCTAAAATGACAATTTTTAAAATCTAAAAACCCGGTCCCTACTTATGATCAATGTAATTTTCCCCCTCACTCAGGAGCTAGAACTCAACAGAACTGCCGCAAAGCTGCCAGTCATTGAGCATGGCCTGCTATGGTCCCATCTTCCTTCCAGGTAAATGCCAGGCTTGGTCCCTAACTATAGGCCACAGCCGCTACCTTCCAATTCCTCGTCCTTACATTCACACTTTCCTCCCCAGACAACACTCCACACGCGGCGGTACTTGTAGCTCACCCCATGGGTGTCCGCATAGAAGAAGCTACAAACTCTAGCGAGCCGAACATGTCCTCGGACACTTCCGGCACTAAAGGCCATACGCTAAAAAAAAAAACTTATATTTCCATACTTGGACCTACATCACTGAACTATCTAATAGCAGGCAAGATATACTATCTACTGTCGACCAAAATATTATGTGCACTCGAGTTTGAAGGTTGTTTGTGAAGTAACCAATAGGTCTACATAAAAATCCAATAACATCATCATTTCTGTCGTTCTATTCTACGTTAGTTCATTTTAGTTTGGAATTTTAATTTATATTTTAATATTTTTTATCGCAGTTGGAACACAAAAAGTGCCCGTTTTTAAGCGTGTGTCAACCATGCGTCACATTTAAGAATTACTATCTCACAAACCCGTCATCAGATCGAATCCAAATTTTAACACACTATACATTGGAATGTTGTTTAACTGGTTTATTAATTTCATAATTTTGAGTTTCCAAGAAACAAAGTTGTTATCATTTTTGTAAGGTAACTTTTTCTCGGCTCGGGCTGGTTGGAAAATATAGTTCTTGGTCTCGTTTTAATCCTCATACATCAAAATGTTATGCTGCATGACTGTGAAATACGTAAATTAATTCACTTATTTTACATCGGTTTGTATTTGTATGGGAAAATAAGACATCGTTTAGCAGCTATCCGACACAGAGAACGCTGTACAGCGTTGCCGAGTTGGTGCCCATCTCTGCCGAGCGAGGCGAGCCATGACGCGTGGTGGGCTCCAACTCGGTAACGCTGTACAGCGTTCTGTGTATCGGATAGCTGCTAAACGATGTCTTATTATCCCATACAAATACAAACCGATATAAATTAAGTGAATTAATTTACGTATTTCAAAATCATACAGCATAACCTTTTGTTGTATGAGGATGACAACGCGACCAAGAACTACATTTTCCAACCAGCCCGAGCCGAGAAAAAGTTACCTTACAAAAATGATAACAACTTTGTTTCTTGGAAACTCAAAATTATGAAATTAATAAACCAGTTATACAACATTCCAATGTATATTGTGTTAAAATTTGGATTCGATCTGATGACGGGTTTCTGAGATAATAATTCTTAAATGTGACGCATGGTTGAAACACGTTTAAATACGGGCACTTTGTGTGTTCCAACTGCGATAAAAAAATATTAAAATATTAATTTAAAATTCCAAACCTACATGAACTAACGTAAAATAGAACGACGAAAATAATGATGTTATTGGATTTTATGTAGGCCTATTGGTTACATCACAAACAACCTTCAAACTCGAGTACACATAATATTTTGGCCGACAGGTAGTATATTTCTCTGCCATAATTAGCCAATGACTGTTAAAAAAATTTAGAACAGACTATAGATGTTGGCAAATCTGTAGATCTTTCAGCATCTTCCTCCTCCATCATGCCAAAAATGCCAGTAGGTCCTAATGTTTGGAATCTATGCACGGTAATTTTCTATCGAAATGTTTTAGCCTATTTTCATTTATAAAACATAGGCTTATGAGATCAAATTTTGCCCGTGTGTGTGTCTCCCTAATAAAATCTAAACTGTTGGAGCGATTTCAATTAAACTTGGTAAGGTCATAGTACTATTTTGTCAGACTCCGACCGTGGCCTTTAAATTTCATTACGTCTCACCAATCCGACATGGCTGCTGTGCGAAATATTTCACCGCCATTCTATATCTCCGAAACTATTACCGACATCATCTTGAAATTTTGTACGGTGATAAAGAGTACTACTAGAAGTTCACCTATGTAAATGAAAATGAAAATCCACAGCCTGCTTCCAGTCTCCGACCGGGTCAGGAATGGAATGAATGAAGCCCCCATCTAGCGGCGAGGATATGAACTGTGCCGGCTGCCGAGGCCTGACGCACTCCTCTGGGGCAATGATTAAATGAATGACAGATGAAATGAAATGATAGTGGAGAGTGTTGCTGGAATGAAATGTTGACAGGGAAAACCGGAGTACCCGGAGAAAAACCTGTCTGCCTCCGTTTTGTCCAGCGCAATCTCACATGGAGTGACCGGGATTTGAACCACGGACCCAGTGGTGAGAGGCCGGCGTGCTTCCGCCTAAGCCACGGAGGCTTCAGAAGTTCACCTATGTGACTTTCAAAAACCTGTTAAGTACAAAAAGAACATAGCGGCCAAGCGAAGTTGAAACATTTAAACAGACAATTCTCGCGATTTAACCATCCGAGCGCAGTGAAACTTGGTACGGTAAATGCTTATACAAATTTTAATTCACTGACATCTAATTTATTTCAATTGTTTTATAGCCACAAGATGGGGACGGTGCGAACTTTTAAAATCTAGTTTTTATTTCTTGTGCACTAATCATGCAATTGAAGTTTGAATAATACGCCTACGCAATAATCGTCATGTTTATTTTATTGATTTATTTATCGTATGACTTTTAGTGCTGGGAGTGCCCGAGGACATAACTATAGCCTACACATATAACAAGAAGTTCCGTGAAGAACTATACAGCCTACTTTTCATGCCAATGATTATTCTACAGAATATGAACCTATCTAGAATAATGACGAAATTAAGTTGCTAATATCGAAATTTCCAATTAGTTCGAAATACTGTATACCTGGCATAATGTATCCTAATAGAGCACTACAGTTGGCAGCCCTGATGACTGAATATATTCTTAGTTCCGTCTCTTAAGGTACAAAATACAAAATTTGGTTGAAGTCCAATGAATAGCATGGACGTTACATGCAGTTAAACATTGGATCTAACAGCGCGCGTAAAATCATGTTGGCAACAATGTCATGCATGTATTGGTCAGAAATAATCTGAAATAATATGATCTATTGTTGTGCCAATTTTGAATGAAATCCATTAGTTAGTATAGAAGTTACATGCATTTTAAAATTGGACCTATCAGCAGGCTTAGAATCATGTTGGCAGCACTGACGTATATTAGTTACTCCAAATTCGTCTAGAATGCCAGGTACTATACGTGTGCAAAGTTTAGAGCTATTGGCTTGCATACTTTCTGATATATTGATATTAGGGTAACAAAAATAGGGACAGCACATATTAACAGTTGGCAGCCCTGGTTGCTCCTTAGAATACGCATAGTCATATCTGTTATGGTACACATAGCACATACGAAATTTTGTTTGAAATCCAAATGATAGTATGGAAGTTACATGTATTTAAATTTGGACCTGTCAGCAGGCTGAGAATCATGTTGGTAGCACTGACGTATATAAGTTACTCCAAATTAATATAGAATGTCAGGTACTATACGTGTGCATAGTTTAAAGCTGTCGGCTTGCATACTTTCTGATATATTGGTATTTGGATAAAATAAATTAGGAGCATTTATTAACAGTTGGCAGCCCTGGTAGGTCTTAAGAATACGCTCAGTCATATCTGGTTATGTACACATACAACATACGAAATTTGGTTGAATTCCGCTTGATAGTGTAGAAGTTATATGCATTTAAAAATTGGACCTATCAGGAGGCTTATAATCATTTTGGCAACACTGCCATGTTTGGCCTCCTGGAAATTAAACTGAAATATTATGATCTGTACGTGTGTCAATTTTGAAATAGCTCCCATTCATACTTTCCAAGATATCCAACATGGAGCTCAAATTTCAATTGCGATATTTTAGCAGTTGGTAGCACTGACATCATTTTCAAATATGGCCGTGAGATATTCAGGTATAGATCCTTACTCCTACCAAATTTTGTTTCGATTGCTGCAGCCGTTTAGGAGTTGATAGGGGGGGACACACACACAGCCAGACAGACAGACAGAAGGACAGACAGACTTTTGTTTCGATTGCTGCAGCCGTTTAGGAGTTGATAGGGGGGGACACACACACAGCCAGACAGACAGACAGACAGACATTTGCCCGATCTCATAAGTCTACTTTTTCCTCATTTTTGCAAAATGTGAAAAGTAGGCTAAAAATCCAATACGGTGACCATCCGAAATATTTAGACGGTTCTCAATATCTACGAATATTTTACAGCAATCAAACTGAAAATTTGTGTTAACATAAGTAGGATATATGCAAATAGGCTATTTAATTCTTCCCGGAACTACTTGTTTCAATTTAGATCCATTGCACATAAAACTTTGCGACATTACATTCTTTCTTGCGTATTTCCTAATGACTTCTCAGACATAGCGCTATTCACAGCGAAGATTACAGCAGTACCGTTCCCTTGTTAGCAAGTTGAATACGGAGGCAGGTTTGGCCGGTCACAGGCTAGTCGGTTGAACAGAAACACGAGTCAATGTGACCTGTTGGTTCAGGCCATAAATAAATGATAAAGCATTCCCTTGCTCTTCCCACTACTGAATCCAATCGATAACGCCCAAAACGATATAGGCTATAGCACAAGTGACGGAACGGATCGATTCAAGTGTGTGAAAAAGCAAACTGAGTATAAATGATTATTTCATAAGCAAGCTGTTTTGCTGTGTAAGTACCAGAAGCATTCAAAAACTAAGTTAAACATGCTAATGGCAGGTCATATTGAGTGACACAGTACAGTGAAAACTGAGAGTCATCAGTCTCTTAACAGCTTGAACGTTACTCCATAGCTATAGATGTCGGCTAACTTGCTCATCGTTGGCAAACCCTGTTTTCTATAGGCTACTAATATCGCATGGTGCAACACAAACGTTGCTTACACGTTTTCGAAGTGAGGTATGGAAGTATCTAGCACACAGTTCACCAAGCTGAAATATTATCTGGGTGGAGAAACATTTGCCTACGATAAACAAGTTTAAAAAGCGGTCGCATATGGCCCCAGGACCAAGAAACAAATTTTTATAGTCAGAGATTTGAGATTGGTAGAACGTTGAAACCTTTGCTTAAAGAGGCCCGGTGACAATGTAATGTGTCACTTTATACTGTATTCATTCACGCAATACAAGTTAATTGACATGCCCTAATTATGTGCAAGTTCGCCTACTTTTCTTCTGGGACCAGCCATAGCCACCCATCCAAACGAATACTTATGAATGGATGTAGTCTAGAGCAACGTTTCCCAAACTGTGGTACGCTCGTACTGCTGTAGTGGTACGTGGTGATGTTACGAAAAATACAACAAATATTAGATACGTTACGAAAAATATAAAAATATAGGCTAAAATATAAAATTTAAAAATATAAGAACATTGATATGTTGCCGGAGGACTTTAAGGTCAAAGACAAGGAGCAGTTTTATGAATCGAATTGTGATTCAGAACTAAGGCGAACATTTTCAAAAATGGCTCTTGTGAACTTTCGGGTTGAGAGGCGTGCAGACTATGCAGACATAGCTGACAAAGCAGTTGGATTTTTACTGCATTTCACCACTTCGTACTTGTGTGCGACTGCATTTCCTTCACTTGTTTATCTCAAGAATAAATACCGGAATAGGCTCCTTACAGTGGAAAACGATCTTAGTTTGAGACTCAGCAATCTTAAAGCAGACATTCCTAAGTTGCTTCTAATCTTCAAGCTCACCCTTCAGATTGAAGTTGTTAGTTGAACTTTCGTTTTTATGTTTAATTATTACGAGTTATTTTATTAATATTATTTGTACAGTGTTATTTCTGAATGTTTGAATTGAATACTTATTGTAACTTAATAAATAATAAAACAACTGGACTCAATTTGTATTATTTGAAATTTAACTCCAACAGTCTAATTCTAACAAACACAATTTACAATCCGTCTTTTTTTTATAGTTACTATATCTCCCAACCATTAGGTGGTACGCGAGAGATTCTCGTCTCTTTAAGTGGTACACACACAAAGAAGTTTGGGAAACACTGGTCTAGAGGGTGCCGCTTCCGTCACTCCCGTAGGCCCTAGGGTATATCCATGGTATAGAGGAACTCATTTAAACGTGTTTAAAACTATGATTTCTTTACGATAAGAAACACTTCCCTTTAATTTCTTCTTGAAACAACTAAACGCAATTTTTCAGAAAAAGGAACTATAGCAGACTGAAAATTGTAAGGAATATGAGCAAAATCTGAGCACTGCAGTGCAACCTCCGGTACAAAGGGCGAGACGCTGTTCGAACAGGAGTGAGAGAGAGACTACGATTAGAGTGAAGCCAGCATGACGTTAATTAGTTAAACGCATAAATACGAATAAATTATTATTAATTAAAATCTATATATATATAAAAAAATCAATGTAACGTGATAGTTTGTCTGTGGGTATGTCTCCTATGCGTTCATATACCATTCGTCCGATTGCGATGAAACTTGGGTGAGATGTTGAGTACAATCCAAGGAAGGTTTCTGACTTAGTAAATCCATTTTACAATAGGTAGCGCACGCGTAGATTCAACAAATGAGCGACGATGCGCGAAGCATTTCAACTAAGTCCCGTATGTGTTCATATACCATTCGTCCGATAGCGATGAAACTTGGGTGAGATGTTGTGTACACTTACGTGAAGGTTTCAAAATTAGTGAATACATTTCACAGTAGATAGCGCACAAGTAGATTCGACAAATGAGCGACGACACGCAATGCGTTTCAACAAAGTCCCGTATGCATTCATATACCATTCGTCCGATAGCTATGAAACTTGCGTAAAATGTTGTGTACACTGAAGGGAAATTTTCTGGCTTAGTACATCCACTTTACAATGGGCAGCGCACGAGTAGATTCAACAAATGAGCTACGACGCGCGAAGCATTTCAACAAAGTCACGTTTGCGTTCATATACCATTCGTCCGATAGCGATGAAACTAGGCTGAGATTTTGTGTGCACTCCAGGGAAGGTTTCTAGCTTAGTAAATCCCTTTAAAAATAGGTAGAGCACGAGTAGATTCAACAAATGAGCTACGACGCGCGAAGCATTTCAACAAAGTCACGTTTGCGTTCATATACCATTCATCCGATAGCGATGAAACTTGGGTGAGATGTTGTGTACACTCCAGGGAAGGTTTCTGGCTTAGTACATACATTTTACAATAGGTATCGCACCAGTAGATTCAACAAATGAGCGATGACACGCGAAGCGTTTCAACAAAGTCCCGTATAAAGTCATATACCAGTCGTCTGATAGTGATAATTGTTTGGTGAATTGTTGTGTACACTCCAGGAAAGGTTTCTGGCTAAGTAAATCCATTTTACAATACGAAGCGCACGTTTATATTCAACAAATGAGTGACTACGCGCGAAGCGTTTCGACCACGTCCCGTATACGTTCACATACCATTCATCCGAATGCGATGACACTTGGGTGAGATGTTGTGTACACTCCAGGGAAGGTTTCTGGCTGAGTACATCCATATTACAATATGTAGCGCAAGAGTAGAATCAACAAATGAGCGACGACACGCGAAGCTTTTCAACCAAGTCCCGTATGCATTCATGTACCATTCGTCCGTAGCTATGAAACTTGGGTGAGATGTTGTGTACACGTCATGGAAAATTTCTGGCTTAGTAAATCCACTATACAATATGCAGCGCACAAGTTGATTCAACAAATGAGGGACGACGCGCGAAGCGTTTCAACAAAGTCCCGTATAAGGTCATATACCATTCTGCCGTTAGCGGTGAAACTTGGGTGAAATATGGTGGACACTCCAAGGAAGGTTTCTGGCTTAGTAAATACATTTCACAGTAGGTAGCACACGAGTAGATTCGACAAATGAACGACGACATGCGGAGCGTTTCAATACAGTCCCCTATGTCATCATATGCCTTTAGTCCGATAGCGATTGGGTGAGATGTTGTGGACACTTACGTGACGGTTTCTAACTTAGTAAATACATTTTACAGTAGGTAGCGCACGAGTAGATTCAACAAATGAGTGACGGAGCGCGAATCGTTTAAACAAAATCAGGTATGCGTTCATATACTATTCATCCGATTGCGATGAAACATTGATCAGTTATTGTGTACCCGCCAGGGAAAGGGACTTAGTAAATCCATTTCACAATAAGTAGTGCAAGAGTAGATGCAACAAATGGGTGACGACGCGCGAAGCGTTTCAACAAAATCCCCTATTGCGTTCATATAACATTCTTCGATTGCGATGAAACCTTGATGAGTTATTGTGTACACGCCAGGGAAGGGCTTCGACTTAGTAATACATTTCTCAATAGGTAGCGCAGGAGTAGATTCAACAAATGAGTGACAGCGATGAAACTTTTGAAAGTTGTTGTGCACGCTTCCACGAATGGTTCTAAATTAGAAAATCCATTTTACGATAGCTTAGAGGCAGTTAACATGTTGTGTATCCAAAAGCACTTCAAGAAACAGAATTTCAACGCCAACACTTTCTTTGATTGGCATTGCAACGCATGCCGGGTACAGCTTGTATAAAATAAAACTAGTAATATTTAAAAAATATATAAGACACAAAAAAACAGAAATTCTAAATAGAACAAGTTTTTTTTAGTAAATACATAGCCTACTTGAGAATATTAGATTGCTGGCTCAAAGCCACTCGCTTACAAAGCGGATGATGCGATCAGCAGCTACCACGTCATCGGGTAATAGATTGAGTGTATTCTTCTGACCAAGTTTCTTCGTAGATCAAGATCCACACACACTGTTAAAATGCGGGCCACGGTGAAAACGGCTCCACAGGTACAAAGTGTTTGGCGAGGGGGTCTTCCCTTCTCATTAGGTACGAGTGGATGGATCTTGCATGACCTATCCTTAGCCTAAACATATGACGTACTCCCTCTGTGAGCAGAAAGATCTCCGCCACATGCGAGTAGCTCCCTTTTATCGCTCTCAGTACCGGGTGATTTAGCCGTGGTCATTACGGCGTGGCTGCAGGCAGTCGCTCACATCCGGGAGGCGAGGAGGTTCGATTCGCCCAGCCGACAACCTTGAAGATGGTCTTCTGTGGTTTCCCATCTTCCTTCCAGGCAAATGCCAGGGTTAGTCCCTAGCTATAAGCCACAGCCACTACCTTCCAATTCCTCGTCCTTACATTCACACTTTCCTCCCCAGACAATACTCCAAACACGACGGTACTTGTAGCTCACCCCATGGGTGTCCGCATTACCCTCCCAGAATGTCAGCATTTGTCGGCGTAACTGAGATGGTAGTGATACCACCATCTTTTGCAGCTTGATCAGCTAACTCACTTCGCGTAATTCCCATGTGACTTGGCAGACACGAGTGTCAGCGCTGCACAACCCGGCTAGAATGTCCTGGATTCGCTCCACTAACTGGTGTTGCGGGAAACTTGAAGCAATTGACTGCAACGAACTCGACATACGAGTGTACACACAAAGTGGATTAGTCCATCCTGTAGTGCAAATTGCTTCATAGATGCCAACGAGCTCCGCAGTGAAGACTACAGATCTGTGGCAAAGAGATATTGGTATTTTCGCCATCGATGACGTAAGCACAACCCACCTTCTCGTCCGCCTTCGAACCCTCCGTGTAGAGAATGCCAGCTTCCGGAAACTGGTGAACTTATCTTGTTCCGGTACATTTACTGGTCCATCATGTGATTTCGTCCACCTATTTTTGGTCCAATATAAAAAATACACACGTGATAAATAAATACAAATATTTATAAATATTTATGAATCTCATGTTTTTTTTTCAGGATTAGGGAATAACCCATCTCATTTCGGTAAAATCGTGTTGACCGACTGAAAGGCGTCAAACTTTAGAATAATAATAATGGTTTTACGTCCCATTTAACTACTGAGGCTTTCAGAGACGCCGGGGTGCCGGAATTTCGCTCCGAAGGGGATCTTTAACGTGGCAGTAAATCTACCGGCACGGGTCCCTCGCATTTACGCACCCTCAAATGTCAACTGCGCCAGGATTCGATCCAGCAACCATGGGGACAACAGGCGAGAACGTAACCGCTGAGCCACGCAGCCAGTCGAGATTTTCACATTTTAGTTGATGTTCACGCAACATGGGGAACGATCCTTACTGAGGAAGAGGTACTGTCCAGTCAGAAGCTCAGGCTACGTAGATTACATGTCCAAAATGTTAAGCCCTAATATCACTTCATGATTCGAAGTTTCGCTACAATAGGGTGAATAGATCATTGTTGTTGTTCGATCATTTTAGGGACTTATGACATCGTGGCATCAGCCCCGTGTATTTGGGTGTGTGTGTGTTTGTTTGTTTGTTTGTTTGTGTGTGTGAGCCTGTCTGATCTGTATTTATGTAATGACTAGTAGTGTAGGCCTATGTAGTGAACCCTTGCAAAGAAGCATATGAGACTCAGATTCGGGGCGTAACAGGTCATATTCGTAAGTTGCTGTCAGGGCGCTTCATTAACTTGCAGGGTAACATATAACAAAATAACATGCAGGAAAGAGTGAAGCCAGGGTTAAAACAACTGAATTTAATAACAAATCACCATATTTACATAAACAATTAACAACAACTAAACTCCCAACTGACTCCCGCTTAATAAAAAAAATGCCAAAAACTTAGGCGATATCTCTGGAGAGATTAATTACCTGGACCAAGTGTCCTTAAATAAAAGATACAAAAATGACCATATAAGTGCGTACGCCGTTCTACATGCATCACGATGTGTACTTTGAATGCGTGATTCGTTATCATTCAGAATGACCCTTCAAACAACGAATCCGCATTTCCTAGAGCTAGACCGACACAAGGGAACACAACTACAATACTTAAATTAAACCGACACTTCCTAAATCTACTATAAACAAACACAAAATTTCCGTGTGAAATTGGACTTAAATTGCCGTAGCAACATTTACTGCCTAAAAACTTAGGACTTCTCACACAAATCAACACAAGTACATTAACACGTGACCAATAGAAAAATACTCAAATGACCGCTGTCACAATTTACAAATACTCTACCACTACACCACACGGGTGTGACAAACAAAAATTACATGAAATCGAGTCATCAACAAAGCAATAGGCAAACAGCCAACATTTACGTTAATCACAATATTCTTATCCATACAAGGTACAACAATCCGTTACACACATGGCGAACTCCCCAATTAATTATGGCTTAAAATTTAGCCATCACAATGAACAGGTTTGCTACATGAAAGCTTACAGGGTTCAGTCGGACAAATAGGACTGCCTATCAAAATAAGTCACAGGCAAAACGGGCGGTTTGTGGAACTCTGCATGTCTGTCAACCCACGTGTCAATAACCTCGACCTCCCAGAACATGGGGTCGAACCTCGAAGAAATGTGCCCCAAAGCACAATAATACGTGTGTCAGAAAAACATATGGACAAGAATCAGCAGTCTCCCAAGAGCACTCTGTCTTTCCATCTAAAAATACAACAGCAGCAAAAATATATAAGGGCGGTAGGACAACTACCCCCTCCTCACGTAGAATCAACACACACAAGACACATCAACACACACTGAATCACACGTATGGGTTGTGACAGACCCTGAAATAAAAGACACAAATAATATCCACATGCTGGCGCCATCGTTCTATGCCGTGACTAGTCACCTGAAAAGGACTCAAGAAAAATCTATCAAAACTAGAACGAAGGTGTTCTACAATTACTTTTAAGTTGGTGCATTCGGCTACCCTAACATGAATAATAACCTGTTCAGCAAAATGTTTTACAATCATTTCCTCCCATTCCTATTTCAAAATATTAACGTTAATAAAGCACCATTTATCGAATGTAACGGGTTCCGCAATTGCAAGGATAAAAATCACGCACGCACGCCGCGTACATTACATATGACTCAAGAAAAAAAATCAAAATATCAACAAACACTTTGGCCACGCGCCAACGGACATTTAAACATATAGTGTCGGTACAAGAAAAACAGCTAAAAACAAGAAAGAAAAACATGACTATTTACAAAGTTCCCCGGCCAAATCTAACTACATAATTGAAATAATCCAATTTTAGTACATCACCGCTTCTGCATGTAGGACTAAGGACATCCTCCTCAACCCATTGCCCTATGGACAATTTAGCACTCCATAGTAGTCGTCTGCGTTGATTTCTTGAAGCTCATCCCAACTTCAAACCACGTGCTGATCATCTTGGTCTCGACTCCTTGGCAGAAAAGTTCAATGTTAAATATTTGCCTATCTATAATCGCTTGCAGGCTACTCAGTTCACCCACAATTGTCCTACTGCGATTAATAGCGAAGACTGGCCCTAATTATATCGCACATACGCACTATAAAAACACATACAATACACACAATTTATACATAAAATATACATCTCGAGTCCGCGCCACTGGCTCGTTAACAAGTTCAAAATCCTGGCTGCACTCGCAGTCGCTATCTCGTCCGGTATTTCCGTCCCGTCTTATGGACTTCGGTTCTGGTAAGCGCTAATGAGGGTGACACGATACTTCCCCCTTAAAGTTGAACTCGTCGTCTTTAAAAGAATGTTACAGTTTATCACGCGCTGGCGTGAAATATTTAGATCACACAATTTAGTAGATTTTAGAACAAAATGTATTATAGCTTATAAAATTTGGTACTGCCAACGCTGCGACTTTAGCTCCCCAGAGCTCAGAAAATAAAATTAGCTTCACTGATTTTAGAGCGTAAAAATCACATTTTAAACTGGCGTGGAGTATACCTCTGAAGGCTCCACACAATAAGTACTCAGATAGATTCGAGCGTCAAATCACACTACAAACTGGCGTGGAGTATGCCTCTGAAGGCTCCACACAATAAGTACTCAGATAGATTCGAGCGTCAAATCACACTACAAACTGGCGTGGAGTATGCCTCTGAAGGCTCCACACAATAAGTCTTAGATAAATTCGAGCGTCAAAATCACACTTCAAACTGGCGTGGAGTATGCCTCTGAAGGCTCCACAAGATAAGTACTCAGATAGGCGTCAGGCCAGACTATTTATGAGAAACTGACAAGGGCGGCGGAGTGGGGCGGAGTCGGATAAAAACTTCCAGAGTTTTTGTCTCACAAAGATGGGGCTAGTGTCATTCTTCTCCAAATAAATCCAACGTCTCAAATTACTCGAGCGGAGATTAATCCGTTCGGCGGTTCCTTAGATACACACTTCCGCGGGCTTTTTACTACTGACGCCGTCCACCTCGTGGTCACGGCTTGGTCTCTTGCGATTGGCTGATTCAATCGTATGTTCGTTGAGAGGACCTCGTGATTCTCCCTTTATGTCTCCAATTTTGGTACAGTAGTTGCACAATTTGGCCTTGAACTCGACTAATTCTGGCCGTCCCCCAGGAATAGCTACCAACTCAGCTTCTGTTGCAACCATTACGAAATGCTGGCCTCCCTAATATCCAAGTCGACTTCCTTATGTGCTGCCTGGGCCGTAGTAATAATAATAATAAATATGAATACTTATTTATCGAAGATCAAGAAGGGTTCATTTATCCTCAGCAAGGTTTTGAAATTCGAAACAATTTATTGGTTTGGATTTCAAAAACAAAATCCACTGTAGTAGCAACACATCTCTTTAAATCTCACTCAGCTGCTCGAGTGTATGCCCCTCTGACTCACTTAGTGTGCTCCCTTCTCGCTGGAATGTCATTCATATTTTCATTAGGTCTCCCCCTTCTCCTCACGTAGTTGCCACTCCCGTCGTCTCAGCTGCTCGTTGTTTACAAACAAAGTGCGTACTCACGCGCTCCCCGTGGATTTGAGTGTTTGCTTTCAAAAAAAAAACTAAATTTTTTTGCAATACAGATTCTGCACACATCATCTTTCCTAATCATCAAATGGTTCCCTTCTGTAGTACGGTTTCAAATTGGCGCTATTAAAAACAGATTTTGCACCAGTGCTCACTTCTTCTAATCTGTAGGCATTGTTACCCAGATTCTTAATTACCCGGAACGGGCAAATGAATTTTGGACAGAACTTGGCGAAGACTTTGTTCTTAGGGTCGGAGATCGGTGGTCTACGAACCAGCACTAATTCTTGTTCTTGTAACTCTCGGTGAAACTTCTTTCCTCGGTACCGTCTCAGCCTTCGGTCCGCTTGGTTCCTCATGTGCTCTCTCGTTCGCTGGATTCGCAAATCATGCGCTAATAATGGATCCCTTGGGCAAGGAATGATCTTGTCCCAAGTTCTTTCCGGCAACCTGTTGTGGTGTACAATCAGTGGGACTTGACCCGTCGACTCGTGCTTAGTAGTGTTCATGCACATCTCAATTTCCCCTACTTTGTCTACCCATTTATTGTGTTCGTTAGGAATCATTACTCTGTTGTATTTAGCGACACAGCGAATTGTTCTTTCGCTCGGATTTCCACAAGGATGACGAATACTTGAAAATATGTGTTTTATTCCTAGGCTCTCCAAACCTTGCCTAAAAACATTGCTTGTGAAATAGGTACCGTGATCTGATAGAATGGATTCCGGCTTCCCAAGCATCGGAATGACTTTGTTCTTAATTCGACTAAGGACTTGTCTTGATGTCGTCTTCTGAATAGGACATAGCACGACCATCTTCGAAAATACATCGACACATACCAAGAGGTGTCGGCATCCACGCTTTCCTTTTACTAAAGGACCAAAGCAATCAATCGCGAGCATCTCGCATGGTTTCTGCGGTAATAGTGGTCTTGGAAGTTGTTTCAGAATAAAGTTGTTCGGCTTTGTGCGCTGACAAGCGTCACACGTTCTAATTACTTCAACAATGGTGAATCTCATCTTGGGCCAAGTAAAGGTCTCCCCTATCGTAGCTTCTGCCTTATCCGTGCCGATATGTGCTAGGCTCTCGTGAACATGCCAAGTTAATCCCCTCTGTAGTGATGCTGGAACTAAGATCCGCAGTTTAGTATGATGCTCATCCACGTACTTATGTAACAAGTTATTCAAGTAGTGAAATCTCGCTTGTTTAGCACTGGCTTCCCGGTACTCCGGTGAATTTGGTTGTAACTCCTTCCTATAGAATTTTATCATCATCATCATCCATGGGTCAGCTTCTTGCTCCTTCCGAATATCCTTCAATCTTGCCAAAAACTCACGAGCCTTAGGTGTCAAGGTAATATTGTGAACTTCCGCTGTTACTTCGTTTCCGTCCTCAGGGTTTCTACTCAAGGCATCTGGTATGACGTTCAATTTCCCAGGACAATGTTCTATTGTGATGTCAAACTGCTGTATGTAGATGGACCAGCGCGTAACTCTCTCACTTGCTATTGTTGTCTTAAATAAAAATGTCAGTGCATGGTGGTCGGTTCTAACAATGATGGAATAACCGTAGATCATCTTGCGCCATTGTTGGAGAGAATATAGAATTGCTAGTAGCTCAAGTTCCGTAACTGTGTAGTTCCTCTCATGTTTCCGTAATTTACGACTCGTGAATGCCAAATAGGATTTCTTCTTGGGTTCTTCAGCGTCCTCTTGGTACAGCATAGCACCAATCCCAATTAACGAAGCATCTGCTTGAATGATAAATTGTTTCTCAAAATCCGGATATCCGAGTTTCACACAGTTTTCCAATAAATCCTTCGTTGCTTTAAAAGACCTGTCGCACTCCTCGTTCCACGACCATCGATTCGCTTTCTTCAACATCTCCTGCATGGGCGCTACTGTTTCTGTGTAACCAGGGCAATTTTCTTTGAAGAAACCTGTCACTCCCAAAAATGCTCTAACATGTTTGACTTTGGTAGGTGTGGGAAATTTCTTAATAGCATCAATCTTGGCTGGATTAGGCCGCACGCCCTCGACATCAATTATATGTCCCAAATATAAAATTTCGCTCTGGCAAAAATGTGACTTTTTTAAGTTGATCTTGAAGTTCATGGTTCTCAGGTTGTCCAGCAGTTTATTTAAATTTATCAAGTGTTCTTCCATTGCCTCAGAAGCGATTAATATGTCATCAACATATCTCGTGGTGAAGTTCTTGACCTCCTCAGTCAGATTTCTATCGAGTGCTCTAATGAGTGCACATCCCGCAGTTTTCACGCCAAAGGGCATTCGACACCAGATATAACTTTGATTATCGAATAAAAATCCCGTCAACAGTTGGGATTTTTCTTCAAGTTCAAGATGGTGGAAACTATTCGTCAAATCAACACTTGAGTATATCTTCTTCCCACGGAAGCCTTTCAAAACATCTTTGATCCTCGGTGCTTGGTCGTGCTCAACTAGCAGTTTGCTATTTAAAACTCGCGCGTCTAGGCACAGCCTAATTGATCCGTTTGGCTTGGTCACAGCCAATATTGCGTTCAGATAAGGAGTTGCAGCTTTCCTTATCATGCCAGAATCTAATAAGTTAGTAATGATATCCTTCACCTGAGAAAAATGCTTCTCTGGGATCGGGTACAATTTACTTTTAAATGGGGTCCAATCTGTGACCTGCATCGCATATTGAAAATTTAAAACTTTCCCAGGTACGGTGTCGAACGCTCCTTTATGTAATCTTAAAATTTCTTCCAATCTTCTTCTATCAGATTCCCCTACGATGGCTTCCTTAAGTCGCTCCTGAAGTAGAATTTCGAATTTGGTTCCGCCCATTTCTTCTTCCGCCAAATGCACCCAAAGTTCCTGCGAAATATCTCGGCTATCCATCTCTAGCACTGCTGTCTGGTTAACTTGCTCTCCCCTCAAGATCTTATCTCCGGCCTCATTAGTGCATTCCTCAACAACCCAAGTATTTGCCTCTCTCTCCAGCGGATTCTCTTCCATATTTAAACCCACATGATCCAATCCTTCTACTTGTTTGAAGCTTACAGTGTTGTTATGTAAATCAATTACAGCATGAAAATCGCAGATGAAGTTGGCTCCTAAAATTATATTGTAGTTCATTGAATTGTTTGTCAGTGTCTAATTTCTGGACTTCTAACTGGACCGAAATGTTACCGCTCATATCAAGTAATTGTTTTTCACTATGCTCACGCTGAGCTTCTAATTGTTCTTTTAATTGTTCTTCCGTTTTCGCGGACATTTGTTCTAATTGTTTTTCACTATGCTCACGCTGAGCTTCTAACTGTTCTTTTAATTGTTCTTCCGTCTTTACGGACATCTGGATCGACATCTGTTCTAACAATGCCTTTATCTCATCAACACTCGCCATTTCACACACACAAATATATTCAGAGAAAAACAGGGTTATGGGCTAAGGTTTCAGCCCTATACGCACATACATGTCACATATTTAAATATTACTGGCTCTAATTTAATGAAAATTTCAGTAACAAAATTTACTGAATACAAATGACACTTATTCCCAAACAACAAAATAACCCCTAGTGATCTGCTTTTAAATTCCTAACCAACAGAATTTACGAAACACCAATTAACCGAAGTCAATTAAATGTCAAATATAAGGCAACATCTTCCTGCTTTGACTGAGTTCATTAATAATGCAAATTTCTAATTTTAATGTGGGCGCCAGAACAAGTTTATAACAAATACCAAATCAAATTCTAACCTTGTTCAATATTTCTAACTTTAGGAACTCAGTGATTTTACTAATGCACATGGCGGTACAACATCGCCTCCATTTACTGAATTTACATGTCCGCTTGACCTGGCATCATTTCTCAACGAAATAAATATGAGATCAGCGAAGCAACAACAACAACAATCCCCACTTGGGCAGCCATTTTTGTTTTATGAACCCTTGCAAAGAAGCATATGAGACTCAGATTCGGGGCGTAACAGGTCATATTCGTAAGTTGCTGTCAGGGCGCTTCATTAACTTGCAGGGTAACATATAACAAAATAACATGCAGGAAAGAGTGAAGCCAGGGTTAAAACAACTGAATTTAATAACAAATCACCATATTTACATAAACAATTAACAACAACTAAACTCCCAACTGACTCCCGCTTAATAAAAAAAATGCCAAAAACTTAGGCGATATCTCTGGAGAGATTAATTACCTGGACCAAGTGTCCTTAAATAAAAGATACAAAAATGACCATATAAGTGCGTACGCCGTTCTACATGCATCACGATGTGTACTTTGAATGCGTGATTCGTTATCATTCAGAATGACCCTTCAAACAACGAATCCGCATTTCCTAGAGCTAGACCGACACAAGGGAACACAACTACAATACTTAAATTAAACCGACACTTCCTAAATCTACTATAAACAAACACAAAATTTCCGTGTGAAATTGGACTTAAATTGCCGTAGCAACATTTACTGCCTAAAAACTTAGGACTTCTCACACAAATCAACACAAGTACATTAACACGTGACCAATAGAAAAATACTCAAATGACCGCTGTCACAATTTACAAATACTCTACCACTACACCACACGGGTGTGACAAACAAAAATTACATGAAATCGAGTCATCAACAAAGCAATAGGCAAACAGCCAACATTTACGTTAATCACAATATTCTTATCCATACAAGGTACAACAATCCGTTACACACATGGCGAACTCCCCAATTAATTATGGCTTAAAATTTAGCCATCACAATGAACAGGTTTGCTACATGAAAGCTTACAGGGTTCAGTCGGACAAATAGGACTGCCTATCAAAATAAGTCACAGGCAAAACGGGCGGTTTGTGGAACTCTGCATGTCTGTCAACCCACGTGTCAATAACCTCGACCTCCCAGAACATGGGGTCGAACCTCGAAGAAATGTGCCCCAAAGCACAATAATACGTGTGTCAGAAAAACATATGGACAAGAATCAGCAGTCTCCCAAGAGCACTCTGTCTTTCCATCTAAAAATACAACAGCAGCAAAAATATATAAGGGCGGTAGGACAACTACCCCCTCCTCACGTAGAATCAACACACACAAGACACATCAACACACACTGAATCACACGTATGGGTTGTGACAGACCCTGAAATAAAAGACACAAATAATATCCACATGCTGGCGCCATCGTTCTATGCCGTGACTAGTCACCTGAAAAGGACTCAAGAAAAATCTATCAAAACTAGAACGAAGGTGTTCTACAATTACTTTTAAGTTGGTGCATTCGGCTACCCTAACATGAATAATAACCTGTTCAGCAAAATGTTTTACAATCATTTCCTCCCATTCCTATTTCAAAATATTAACGTTAATAAAGCACCATTTATCGAATGTAACGGGTTCCGCAATTGCAAGGATAAAAATCACGCACGCACGCCGCGTACATTACATATGACTCAAGAAAAAAAATCAAAATATCAACAAACACTTTGGCCACGCGCCAACGGACATTTAAACATATAGTGTCGGTACAAGAAAAACAGCTAAAAACAAGAAAGAAAAACATGACTATTTACAAAGTTCCCCGGCCAAATCTAACTACATAATTGAAATAATCCAATTTTAGTACATCACCGCTTCTGCATGTAGGACTAAGGACATCCTCCTCAACCCATTGCCCTATGGACAATTTAGCACTCCATAGTAGTCGTCTGCGTTGATTTCTTGAAGCTCATCCCAACTTCAAACCACGTGCTGATCATCTTGGTCTCGACTCCTTGGCAGAAAAGTTCAATGTTAAATATTTGCCTATCTATAATCGCTTGCAGGCTACTCAGTTCACCCACAATTGTCCTACTGCGATTAATAGCGAAGACTGGCCCTAATTATATCGCACATACGCACTATAAAAACACATACAATACACACAATTTATACATAAAATATACATCTCGAGTCCGCGCCACTGGCTCGTTAACAAGTTCAAAATCCTGGCTGCACTCGCAGTCGCTATCTCGTCCGGTATTTCCGTCCCGTCTTATGGACTTCGGTTCTGGTAAGCGCTAATGAGGGTGACACGATACTTCCCCCTTAAAGTTGAACTCGTCGTCTTTAAAAGAATGTTACAGTTTATCACGCGCTGGCGTGAAATATTTAGATCACACAATTTAGTAGATTTTAGAACAAAATGTATTATAGCTTATAAAATTTGGTACTGCCAACGCTGCGACTTTAGCTCCCCAGAGCTCAGAAAATAAAATTAGCTTCACTGATTTTAGAGCGTAAAAATCACATTTTAAACTGGCGTGGAGTATACCTCTGAAGGCTCCACACAATAAGTACTCAGATAGATTCGAGCGTCAAATCACACTACAAACTGGCGTGGAGTATGCCTCTGAAGGCTCCACACAATAAGTACTCAGATAGATTCGAGCGTCAAATCACACTACAAACTGGCGTGGAGTATGCCTCTGAAGGCTCCACACAATAAGTCTTAGATAAATTCGAGCGTCAAAATCACACTTCAAACTGGCGTGGAGTATGCCTCTGAAGGCTCCACAAGATAAGTACTCAGATAGGCGTCAGGCCAGACTATTTATGAGAAACTGACAAGGGCGGCGGAGTGGGGCGGAGTCGGATAAAAACTTCCAGAGTTTTTGTCTCACAAAGATGGGGCTAGTGTCATTCTTCTCCAAATAAATCCAACGTCTCAAATTACTCGAGCGGAGATTAATCCGTTCGGCGGTTCCTTAGATACACACTTCCGCGGGCTTTTTACTACTGACGCCGTCCACCTCGTGGTCACGGCTTGGTCTCTTGCGATTGGCTGATTCAATCGTATGTTCGTTGAGAGGACCTCGTGATTCTCCCTTTATGTCTCCAATTTTGGTACAGTAGTTGCACAATTTGGCCTTGAACTCGACTAATTCTGGCCGTCCCCCAGGAATAGCTACCAACTCAGCTTCTGTTGCAACCATTACGAAATGCTGGCCTCCCTAATATCCAAGTCGACTTCCTTATGTGCTGCCTGGGCCGTAGTAATAATAATAATAAATATGAATACTTATTTATCGAAGATCAATAAGGGTTCAGTAGACTAACTGTTTTAGGGACAGGGACGAGGTAGGTACTCCAGGACTTGAGGTAAGGTACTATCCCGGCATTTTCCTGGAGGAAGTGTGGAAAACCTGGGAAAAAGCACACTCAGGATAGCCACTGTCAGCGCTGGGATTCGAACTTACGATCTCCGAACTTACTGCATGTTCGCGAACATGGTTGGTTGGTTCGTTCCTTAGTTTAGGGGCTGCGACATTTAGCCCTGTGTACTTTGAGTGAGTGCGAAATTTGTCTGATAACCGGTGTTAATAGTGATGATTGTATTAGTGTGTGTTATCTGTGATTCAGGCAAGAACTGCAGATGATGAATTTTCATGTAGTTCCTACTTTTGCTACCAAATGCTACCGTCCACGACACCTGGCTGCGGATTTTGCTACTAGATGCCATCGCAACCAACACCTTGCGGCGAACGTTGGAACTAATATAGCGTTATCAATCTAACCTACAAATTTTGGCTTCACACAAGTGTAGTTAGTGGACGTTTTTTTTTCATACCATAAATCTATGATATGGGACCGCCGACTTTACTTCCCCTCCGAAGGAATGCATACCGAGGGATTTTTAACGCTCTTAAAAAATCCGACGACTACGGCCGGATTTGAGCCCGCGACCTATGGCATAGAAGCTCAGCATGCTACCAACTACGCCACCAAAGCCGCCCTCGCGAACATGGCGCACGATTTAACGAGCGTGGCTACGCCGCTGGATGGTGAATATACATGTATCACGACTGCCTCGTCGAATTAGTGAATAACAAATAAGAGTATTTGTATAGACCTGTTGCTCAATTAAGGTATTCGTCCGCCACACAAATTTTCAAAAACTATCAGTAACATACGTAGCGAGATAGCGAGAAAGAAAATAAAATTTGAGCAATTCACGCATCTGCTATTTTGGATCCGTGACTCTCTGTTAATACTGCATATTCGTACACTTAGAATATAGTCCTTTCATATACTCAATTTTGACACAAATCCTTGACAAGTTCCCGAGATATTGAACGATAATGAACATTTTTGGTTGGTTCGTTCGTCAGTTTAGGGGCTGCGACAACGCAGTCTTGTGTACTTTGGGTGTGTGTAGAATCTGTCTGATAAACTGTGTTAATTGTGATGGCTGTATTAGTGTGTGTTATCTGTTTTTAACTCAAGTAAGGACTGCAGACATTCGATTTCAAGTAGTTCCAGCTTTTACTACCAAACGCCACATTCAACGACCAACTAGTTCTGAACTTTGTTACTAGATACCACCGCAGTCGGCTCCTGGCTACGAACGTTGGAACCTAAGAGCGTTAGTCAAATATAATCTATAATTTAGCTTCACACAAGTGTGATTTGTGGAAGGTTCTTTATCATGCCATAAATCTATGACATGGGACCGCCGGCTTTACTTCCCCTCCGAAGGAAGGCATACTGAGGGATTTTTAACGCTCTTAAAAATCCGACGACTTTGGCCAGGTTTGAACCCGCGACCTAGGGCATAGAAGTTCAGCATGCTACTAACTACGCCACCGAAGCCTCCAATGAACATGTTTGAGCAGCCCTAAAGTTGAGTGTCGTCATTGACTAAAATACAAAAGATGAGCACGGCCGCCTCCTTCCCAATCCAATCATTAGTTCTTACCACAATAATCAAATAGCCTCGTGATGCAGATCTGAGAAGAGGTGGGTTCGACTCCCACCTCAGCCATCGTACAAGTTGTTTTCCGTGGTTTCCTCCCACTTCTACTCCAAGCAAATGCTGGAATGGTGTCTAACGAGTCTACGGCAGATTCCTTCTCAACCCCAACCCCACTTACAAATTCACACACAATAGTACAGCCATCCCAATAACACAGGTTATCAAGAGATTACACACACAAGTACATGGTGCTACATGACCACAATGTCGCATAGCACCTAAATGAATCAACAACTCAAGTAATGACTAAGATTTACCTACAGAAACAACGTCTATAAACCAACTTGTCATAAATGAATATCTTATTCGGTTACTCGAGAAACTCCATTGAGTCATGTGGTAGTGACTCACCATGAATTACTGCTGGATTTATCCACAACATTCCGAATCTGACAGTTCTAGAATTGGCACTGCGTGGAGTGGAACACTTACGTCACATGTTTGACACACGTACGGGTGTGGCGATGCAAATTCTTGGCAGTTATTCCTCGTGTTATTGCGCGCTGTTATATAAGAGAACAACAAGACATTTTCTGTGCACAACGATCAACAGCCGAGTATGTCGGTCGATGTGCCATGAGGCGGTATCAGCCTTGGCTCGCCCAGAGACGAACTTTTGAGTCGCGCACAGCCACTGCAAAGGGAAGGTTCAAATCTTGGCGCCATCCAGTGTGTGATTTGCCCGATTTTTTCTACCCTCCCTTCAGGCAAACTTCGAGAAGGTCCGGGGGTACTACCGCAAAACTAAACCTTGATAGTACATAGGTGTGCAAATTATTAAACTGAACGGCAGTTTTCCAAATCTTCGTTTCGACTTGTCACGAATTAATGCACTAAATATGTTTGAAAGGTACTGAAATTACTTCAGAAAAATAACCAATGGTCTTGATTATATCTAATTTTATGTTCGACCCTCACTATTATGTGTCAGATAACTGTATCATAATGATGGTCATTATAACACTGTTTTCCATTATGATACAGTTTCTCCAGCCAATCAGAGCTCGTTCATTGACCAATTAAGTAACGATACCTTCGCGCATGCGCTCAAAATCCAACATGTCGGACATAAACACAACATCGAACTATAATAAATTACCGACATGGAATACCCACCGTCCATATGTTCGCGTAAATAAACTGGCGAATATGAGACAAGAAATAGCACTGTACCTTAAAATCACCAACACTAATTTCTACACAGCGCATTGTCTTCAAATGACTGCGGTGACAATATTACTGAGGGACGGCTGATGTAAACATATGGCTGCATATGGCATTGCAAGCCCACAGAGCGCATGCGTCGGCCGTTCAAAGCTCTTGAAAGACAAAGATATAACACCCAACGCTCGCTCTGCGATCACAAAATTCCAGTAGCTGACTCTCAACAGATATTTATGAATATTTATGTTAAAACATATAATAAAGTTATAATTATCGTCGAACATAAACAGTCGTATGCAACTCGCCTATAATGGTAATTAAGACACTCGTATGGAAATTATAAAACTCGCATACGCTCGTTTTATAAAAATTACTCGTGTCTTAATTATAGCCATTATAGGCTCGTTGCATAATGTACTATTAAGAAACTGAGAGTTTTTTATGTGTAACATCTTTCCACTCGGTATCTGTGTATTTTTTGTGGGGGTGATTTTGAAAAATGAAACGGAAATGGATGGGACGGAGACAATGAGCGCGCGCGGTAGCGGAGATTGATACCACGATGAACTGTCGGCCATGTGGCTATGTGGAATGTATATCGCATACGGTTTACTTCAAGGTTTGGAGGCCCCATTAAAGATATTCCTACAATAAATCATCTTCAAGTTGTCGTTTGGTGTGAAAATATTCATTATATCATATTTGCTGAAAACCGGTCAAGATTTCGCACTGCAGTTTCACAAGTAGTGTAGTTATTTCAATGACCAACAGAGTTCACTCTCCCGGCAGACACATAGTCGGCCATATGGCTATGTGGAATATACATCGCATACGGTTTAGTTCAAGGTTTGGAGGCCCCATTAAAGATATTCATCCTACAATACATCTCTGCAAGTTGTCGTTGTTTGGTGTGAAAATATTCATCATATCATATTTGCTGAAAACCGGTTAGAATTTGGCACTGCAGTTTTACAAGTAGTTATTTCAATGACCAACAGAGTTCATTGTTAACAAGGGATAACATGTAACATGTTACACATCATATGCGACTGCTGTAAAGCTCGTGTTTTTTTTTTTTTTTTTCATTAAACAGGCCTCACTAATGTGCAAAATGCCACACGTTTCGTTTTGATTCCTTTATTCTACTTTTTGTGTGAATTTAGAGCAGAAGGATTAGAAGTTTTCTTACTGATTGTCAGCTCTTCAACTTGACTATCCATAAGACTCGTAGACCATGGATTGAAATTATCTTATCAGAGAGTACTTTTCAAAGTCAATGGAAACAGTGAAAACGGACCCAGCACAGTTATCCCTCAAATTCCCCAATTTAGAAAATTTACAGACGCAATTCCTTAAGGGAAAAGTTGTAAATCCATAAAGGAGAACACACTACTAAGTAGGTAATAAAAGATTTCAGTAGTTGGTCAATAAAATGATTTTGAATTAAACATTATTTGAGACTAATAATTTGCACACCTCTGTAGGCATACTTACATTTACACAAGCTATTACAAACACCACAAAAACACAGGTTATCAGACAAATTCAGACACATACTCAAGTACCCACGCTTCTATGATGAATTAAGATGATTGTTTAAAAGAGCCTAACATATCGGTTGTCGGTCCCTATTGATTTGGGTGAGAGTAAAAATGAAAATTGAAATGAAATGAATATTATAACTCCAGACTTACATACTAGAAGAACAGAAAAAATATTAATACGGTACATAAAAGACAGGAGGAAAAGAAATGCCCTCAGCCTCTAAGAATGAGAATTGAGGGACTTGGAATGGAGGAGAGCTGTGAAAGGCTGATAGGAAAGGGATACAGGGGAGTCCACCCCACATGCAATGGAAATTTGGGAAAATCGGACCCAGCTCAAGAATACCTCGGAGACGCCAAATCCCAGACTCACTAGCCCTTTAGAGTGTAGCACTGTCCAGGTGATGATGATAATTGTTTTAAGGGGCCTAACGTCTAGGTTATCGGCCCCTAATGGTCTGGGTGATAGTGAAAATGACAATGAAGTGGAAACCAGAACGAAAATTAAGTGAGAAGGAAAACACTTACAAAAAGGAACTCAGATTGAAACTACTCACAAATTGGGGAGCGGGAATACTTACAAAAGGGAATTTAGAACGAAAATACGCACACAATGTAGGTTAGGTTCAAAATACGTACAAAATGCAATGTTGAGTCGAAATACTTTACTTACAAAATGCAAGTGAAATTCAAAATACTTACAAAATGCAAATGAGATTGAAAATACGTACAAAATGCAAATGAGATTGAAAATACTTATAAAATGCAATCGAAATTGAAAATACACAATGCAATTTAGATTGAAAAACGAGCATTTCAGATTCCAAAAAATCACAAAGTGCAATTGAAATTGAAAATGCTTACAAAAAGCAATTGAAATTGAAAATGCTTACAAAATGCACGGTAGATTCAATCTACTCAATTGGATGGACAATGCTTACAAAGTGCAATTTAGATTGAAAATACTTACAAAATGTAATTTAGATTCAAAATACACACAAAATGCAATTTAGATTGAAAATACTTGCAAAAAGTGGTTTAGGTTGAAAATACAATATGCAATTGAAATTCAAAATACTCACAAAAGTCCCATCCCCTATATTGAAAGACTTACTAAAAAGCAATTTAGATTGCCAATCCTTAGAAAATGCAACGTAGATTGAAAACACCTCTAAAATGGAGTTGTGTTGTTTGAGTCTTCAGTCTTTTGACTGGTTTGATGCAGCTCTCCATGCCTCCCTGTCCTGAGCTAATCGTTTCATCTCTACTTAGCTCCGACACCCTACATCCGAGGCAATCTGTTTAACATATTCTAACCTTGGTCTACCCCTACAGTTTTTGCCCTCGACCCTTCCTTCCATAACTAAGCTTGCTATTCCTGGGTGTCTTAGTATGTAAGCAAAGGGGACACTACAGCCGTATGCTATTCCCGAGGATATGCACCTCTCTATGCATAATTACATGTGATGATGGCCTCCTCCGTTGTAAAATTTCAATCCGGAGGTAAACTAGTCCCCCGTTCGGATCTCCGGGTGGGGACTACTCGAGAGGGGGTTAACATCACAGAAGTGACAAAGAGGAAATCTGACCTTCTACGGATCGGAGCGTGCAATGTTAGAAGTCTGCTAGGAAGTGGAAGGTTAGAAAACTTAGAAAGGGAAATGGATAGGTTGAGGTTGGATTTGGTTGGGATTAGTGAAATGCGCTGGCAGGAAGAACAGGACTTTTGGTCAGGAGACTATAGGGTCATTAGCACTAAATCAAACGATGGCCAAGCAGGGGTTGGCCTCATATTGAGTAGGAAACTTGGACAGCGGGTGGAATATTATGAGCAATATAGTGAACGGATTATTGTAGCAAAATGGAATGTAGATGAAAAAAAATCGCTAATTGGAATTTATATACACGGGGAGCCAATTAACAAAAAACAGTGTGGGAATCTTAAAGAGAAAAGGAAATATAATGAAAAGAAAACGAGAGGTCTGACCACTCGAAGAAGGAGGAATCAGGAAATATGAGACAAGGGCCATTAAGGCGGGAAAGTGAAAGACTCCCTAGGCCTCTGATACCGTAATACCGTCGGGGTCGGAAAAAACAAGAATTGACCAAGAGGTCGACAGGAAAGAAGACTGAGAGGAGCCTGGCACAAGTAAGTGGAAGCAATGCCGGATGCCAACCCACGTCCCACTAGATGTGAGCCCCTGGGGGAGTACTGTCCAGAGTGAAGTGGTGGGGCTACGTACACCTCCTTTAGGGCCTTGAGCAGAAAGCAGGAGATATCATGGAAAGCAAAACAAGAGGTCTGACCCCTCTACGAATGAGGGATCAGGAGGGATGAGAGAAGAGCCAATTCAGGCGGGAAATACCATCAGTGTCTGAGGAGAACGAGAGCCCGGCACAATTAAGTGGAAACAAAGCCAGACTAAGGTGGGGTCCCGTGGCCGCCAACCCACGTGAGCCATTGGGGGGGGGGGAAATAATTAATTACAACATAAATTGGTGTGTGGCGACCATTAAATCCTGACAGAGCATGACACTTGCTTCTCCCAGAATCCACTGTTTCACTTTTTGTATGCGACCTTCCTTAGCTTAGTTATGTTTTTCGTGACCGTTAATCCCGCGACTATGAGCTACAGGGCCTATTTTTTAACGTGGAATACGAACCACAAGGCGCTATTATTTCACTTCGAAAATCTCACATTCATTAACCGTAAATCGAACCCGGTCTGACTTTGTGAGAGGCCAGCAGCTCGACTACTAATAACTTGTATTATGTCTGATGACTGTAGTAGTGTGTGTAATTGTATTACGGACAGGGGTGATGTAGGTACTCTAGGACTTGAAATAAGATACAATCCCAGCATTTTCCTGGATGGAGTGTGGAAAACCCGGGAAAACCACACTCAGGATAGCTACTGTCAGCGCCGGCATTCAATCCTGAGATCTGACTTACCACAGATGCCCTCGCGCTGCTACGCGGCGGGATTACAGAAATCGGGGGCATAATGGGCATAATCGGCTTCGGTGGCGTAGTCTGCAGCATGCTGAGCTGCTATGCCCAAGATCGCGGGTTCAAACCCGGGCAAGTCGTCGGATATTTAAGAGCGTTAAAATCCTTCAGTATGCCTTCCTTCGGAGGGGAAATAAAGCCGTCGGGCACATTTCATAGATTTATGACATGTAAGAAAACCTACCACAGCAATTGGTAGTGTGTAGCAAAATTTGTAGGTTATATTTGGCTATCAAGTTCCAACGTTCACCGCTAGGTGTTAGCGACAGTAGCATCTGGTAGCCAAAGTTGGAACTACTTGAAATTGAACTTGTTGGGATCTCTCGGGCGTTCAATCAAAAATACCCTGCTATGGTCATTCGGCTGCAATTCATATATATAATAATGGTACAATTACTTAACTAATGGCCAAGGAAATGCCAATGAGCGGCTTCGGTGGCGTAGTCGGTAGCATGCTGAGATTCTATGCCCAAGATCGCGGGTTCAAACCCGGCCGAAGACGTCGGATTTTTTAAGACCGTCAAAAAAAACAATATGCCTTCCTTCGGAGGGGAAGTAAAGCCGGCCGTCCCATGTCATAGATTTTGGCATGATAAAGAACCTTCCACTAATTACACCTGTGTGAAGCTAAATTATTATAGGTTAGTTTGATAACGCTTTATTAGTTCTAACGTTCGCCACCAGGAGGTGACTGCGATGGCATTTAGTAGCATTTAGTAGACACGTCCGCTCCTAGGTGTCGTGGATGGTTGCATTTGGTGGGAAAAGTAGGAACAACTTGAAAAAAATAATATTCTGCAGTCCTACCTGAATCACAGATAACACACACTAATACAGTCATCACAATTTACACCGGTTATCAGACAAATTCTACACACACCCAAAGTAGGCCTACACGGGGCTACATGACCGCGTTGTCGCAGCCCCAGTCCCTAAACTAAGGAACCAACCGAAATGACAATGTTTGCGGGACGAAACATTCATCTGAATAATTCTGTGTCGTCAGGTTGGGTATCCGGTCTTAATACTCTCACCAAATCACAAAACAACACAAAATCAAAACGAAAAGGGCCAGGTTGACTCCTCCCCCACTCAAATAATTGGGATTTCATCGAAGCTCTCAAGCAGAATTTATATTTTTAAGTCAACCTCCTATATAGGCCATGGAGGTCCACGGAGCAGTGAAAGGGCTTCCACTTTATCATGACATAGGCAGTAGCTGGAATGGATTTGTTAGCTTCACGCCCGGCCAATTTTGCTCTCGGTAATCACCCTGGTGCTAATTTATTTTCATCCGAGTGGTCTCAATGAATAACAAGAGGTGCTATTGTAAATGTCGATATGTTCAGGGGAAAAAAGAATCCGGTAGAAACGTCGATAACTAAATGTTGCTACACACTATCACACCAACAACGCCGCTAACTTGCAAACCTGTTGGATTCTATGAAAATCAATTTACGAATTAATACATGTGTTTGGTTAAGGACTATTGGCAAGTCATTTATCCAACAATATTTATGAATTGTTTAGGCAGAACCTTGATATTGCACCGTTTCAAATGGAGAAACTTCTGTAGAAAATGAACAAGACCGCGCAGTCTATAGCTTCTTATCGAATTCTGGGTGGCTAGGCGAATTAAGGCAACATTGGAGGATTTCGATCTACATTTCTTGGTGTAAACACAAATCCCTCATGTGCTACTTTATTATTAACTAGCAGAGGTACCCATTCTTCGAACGGTCTTCGGTATTAATAACCAGACGTAATCAATTGAGCTACTGCTCCAATGGTTAGAGACTTGGAGCCTGTTTGTCGACAAAGAAAAATGAATAGTTAAAATATGCTCTGAAACTAAATTTACCTAACGTGTACTTCCTGACGTGAAAATAAAATTGAAAACCTCGTAGACGAAACGCAATACACGTCAAATAAAACTGACCTTCACAGAGGAAGACCCCTTTAATAAATTACAAAGGCTTGTGGTGCATGAAAATTCAGGTTTTTTAGCTTCCAATGGCCCAAATTCCTAAAAGCAAAAAAAAAAAAAAACAGGAATTTTTGAAAATAATGTTTCTGTTTGGAGATAAAATAGACCTTCTGTACGACACATCGCACATTTATGTCGTGTGAAAATATCTAGGGTACCCCTTGACCTTCTGAAGCACATTGATGAAATTTTACAGTTTTAGTTGATTCCGTAATAACCTTATACAGTAGCCATTTGAAAACATTCACAGAAATTTAATAAATGAAGTGGCTTTACTTCTTGCAGAAATAAATGGAAAGTTGGATGTCACCTTTTGAGATACTGTTGTCATGGTTACTGGCTTGCATTCCTTCTTAGTTTATTAAATGAAATTAGTTTTCTGGGAATATCTCAGAAACTATACCAGTAATGTAACAAGACGTTCAGTAAAGAACATATAGCCTACTTTCTCCTAAATCCATGGGTATTGTTATAACTCTTTGTCCTTTTCAAGGAGTATAATTGAATGTTGGTTGTAGTAGCTTGTAGGAATACAACGTGTTATACGGATATTAAAAATGAATATGAGGTGTCCTTTGCTAGTGCTACATCTGTACAAAATTTCATTCACTTCGGTTTCACCGTGTTTAAATTGATATGGTGAATCAATTTGCACACATACATGGCCGCTATCTCTAAACTATTGGGCAAATGACCTTGTAGTTCAGTCAAAAGAAGCTTCCCACAAAAAGGTATGTTGTTGAAAAATTTGGTAGAGATCAAATAATTAGGTTGGTCGTAATTTGATTTAAGCTTTTAACATTTGAGTGGCCGCCATTCCGTTTCCGTCAAGTTGGCGGCAATATAAAACATGACCCTGAGGTGCCCTTTGCTAGAGCTACCTACGTACCAAATTTCGTTCAATTCAGTTTTACCGTGTTTGAATTGATAGGGGGAATCGATTTGCATACATATATGGCCGCCATATGCAAACTATTCGACTGACGGCATTGTAGCTTGGTCAAAGAACGATTTTCACATGAAGGTATGTTGTTGCAAAATATGGTAGAGATCAGATGATAAGGTTGGTCTTAACTTGATTTCAGCTATTAACATTTGGGTGGCCACCATTACGTTTCCGTCAAGATGGCGGCAATATAAAACATGACAATGAGGTGCCCTTTGCTAGTGTTACATCTGTACCAAATTTCGTTCAATTAGGTTTCACCATGTATGAATAGATAGAGGGAATCGATTTGCACACATACATGGCCGACATCCGCAAATTATTGGGCAGATGACCTTTTAGTTTGGTCAAACGATTCTACTTACATAAAGGTATAATGTTGCATTAACCGGTTGAGATCAGATGATTAGGTTGGTCGTAATTTGATTTAAGCTTTTAACATTTGGGTGGCCGCCGTTACGTTTTCGTCAAGATGGCCGCGATATAAAAGTTGACACTGAGGTGCCCTTTGCTAGAGCTACCTCTGTACCAAATTTCATTCCGTTCGGTTTCACCGTGTTTGAATTAATAGGGGGGAATCGATTTGCACACAAACATGGCGGCCATCCGCAAACTATTGGGCTGATGACCTTGTAGTCTGGTCAAACGATGCTCCCCACATAAAGGTATGTTGTTGCAAAATTTGGTAGAGATCGGATGATTAGGTTAGTCGTAATTTGATTTAAGCTTCGAACATTTGGGTGGCCGCCATTACGTTTCCATCAAGATGGCGGCAATATAAAACATGACACTGAGGTGCCCTTTGCTAGTGCTACCTCTGTACCAAATTTCGTTCCATTCGGTTTCACCGTATTTGAATTAATAGGGGTAATCGATATTCACACAAACATGGCCGCCATCCGCAAACTTTTGAGTTGATGACCTTGTAATTTGGTCAAAGGATGTTCCACACATATAGGTATGAAGTTGCAAAATTTGGTAGAGATCGAATGATTATTTGATTTAAGCTTTGAACATTTGGGTGGCCGCCATTACGTTTCCGTCAAGATGGCGGCGATATAAAACCTGACACTGAGGTGCCCTTTGCTAGTGCTACCTCTGTACCAAATTTCGTTCAATTCGGTTTCACCGTGTTCGAATTGATAGGGGGGGGGAAGGGGACAGACAGACAGACACACAATTTTTCACCCTGTGTTGATCTCATAAGTCTACTTTCATTTTTTGCAAAAATCGAAAGTAGGCTAATAAATGGAATTGTATTGCGTCTTACAAGTGATAGACGGACCTGTGAGATTCCGTTGCCATGGTTACCGACTTTCATTCTTTCGTGATTGCATTAAATGAAATTGGTTTTCTGGAAATATCTCAAAAACTGTTGGTTCTAGGGCCTTAAAATGTGGTTTTCGGGGGCACATTCCTTTTTCACATTGAGGGGCTGAAAATGAGCTTTGTCTCGCCCTTCTACGCCTATTTCAGCAAGTATTTTAAGGGGGTAGGCCCCCTTTTATGAGGGGTACAGAGAAGAGTTACATCAATGATTAGTGTCGTGCCTCTGAAGGATATCTGTACCAAATTTTACGTTGATCCACACAGCCGTTCTCGAGTTATAAGGTAACAACTTTGTCCACAGACAGACAGACAGACAGACAGACAGACAAATATTTTACTTTCGCGCACATCCGTCATAAAACAGTGAAACGTGTAAATAATGCAAATTTCCGTAGAAATTCAGAAAAAACAAACTTTCATTCTTATATATAGAGAGAGATAATCTTACTTTGTTGTAAAATAGTTCCACAAGTGCAACTTCGTCATATTCCACGTCTCAAGAAATGCGACGATTTCCGTTGCCAAGAATTTATTCCCATTAACTGGTGTGCTTAACAGTAGTCTAATGAATGGAGACATTCCTTAAATATGTCTGCGAATGACGTCTCAGTGCAGAGCGGGATGAGAGTTATGGTTCACTGTTGTCAAAATGCCAATTGTTAGAATAAAACAAGCTGTGGTCAGGCCACAATCCATACCTTATTAGGTGTATCATAGCATACCGATCTGAAGTCTAACACAGTAAGTGTACATTTCTGATCCGCCTGTTCGGTAAATGTCTGTGGAGCTCCAGATATAACACAGCCGCGGGAATTTACAAGTGAACGTTTAATCGAAATTTAATGTTTTTCAGTCGGTCAACACGATTGTAGACAATTGTAATGGGTGGTTCCCTGATCCTAAAAAAGAAATTACAAGAGATTAAAAATAAAAATCAGGTTATTTTTCACAAATTTTAGTAATTTGAATTAATTAGCGTTGACCGACTGGAAGTTTCATTAATTCTGAATTAGACGTCATCGTGCCTTTTACACTTGCATCAGACGTCATCGTGACATTTTACACTTGCATCAGACGTCATCGTGACATTTTACACTTGCATCAGACGTCATCGTGACATTTTACACTCGCTTCAGACGTCATCATGGCCTTTTACACTCGCATCAGACGTCATCATGGCCTTTTACACTAGCATCAGACGTCATCATGGACGTTTACACTTGCATCAGACGTCATCGTGGCTTTTATAGGAAGGAAGCTTTTAGTTTGCGGTCATGAGCCACGAGACCTCCTTTTTTACTGGAATCTGAACCACACGACATGGCATTTCATTTAGAAAATCTCATACGTTGGCCGGCAATCGAACCCGCTCCACTTTGGTGAGAGACCAACAGCTAGACCGCTGCGTCACCATGCCCATCATAGCTTTTATGGTACCTTGTTTCCTTGTTTCATCTTCTGGGGTACATAACCAATTGAAATTCCTAACCTTGGTCATGTAAAGATTTGAAGCCATTCTTTTAGTGTTGCCTATAGGCTACAAACTGTCATTTGTAGCTCTTCAGTCGGGCAATTCACGCCGGAAATGTGTTGCTCTTTTAACGACGGCAGCCACGTTTGACAGTGCATGAGGTCTCCTCAACTGTTAACAAGGTGCACACACCAAGGCACAGACATTGACGTCACTCCAGTTGTCAACATGTGGGATAAAAAAAAAACACTGCACAGGTCTGGTCAGGATAAATATTAATGATGCGTGAGTACCTCACTGCGTGACTAAAACCAGGGGTATATACTCTTATATGGCCCACGTGGTCCACAGGTGCACGCTACCTATAATTATTAGTCTAGACTAGACATTGGTCTGGATTTAACAAATTTTTCAATAGTACCGTAAGCGCGTTATTGGCAATACTGTATTATTAACGATAATTCACGCACATAATAGCGGACGCAGCTGGAATTTTATCATATAAGTCGTGATCTAAAAAGGGAATATAAACGAACAATAAATAAATAAACCGCGCTGTAGCATGTAACCGACAAGTCAGCCCGCTTCACTTGTAGGCTATACACAGCACTGAAGTTGGCGTACGTTCAACAGGCACAGCTCTATGCACCCCTTGCGGGCAGCGAGATTGCAATTTCTAGTTCACTCTTAGCATTGGAGAAGGATACAGCTTCCTAATTGGCTATTCTGACGAAACCTGACTGCACCAAGGGCAGTGATTAGTCAGCGAAGTTATAGGGTGGAGCATATCAGCGATTTCGTTCCAGGTTTGAAACAAAATATGTGGAACTCACATTGTTTTAACTTCCTATTTCCAAGGTACCCGTATAAGTTGTGATGCGCCAAGCAATAGTTGCATGATCATTGATCCTAGGCCATAAGTGTTTCCGTACCTTCGTAAGTCCAGAATCATTACCAGAATGTTTTTCATCGATTGGCTCATTTACTCTGTACGAATGCGGAAGTAGCTTATCAAGCACTCCCGATCAACAATTGTATGCACATGGGAGGTGGCTCAAAATATTTTATTTCCGACGGCCTGAAAGGTATGAATGGCAACTACGGAGCCGAAAAATGAGCTTGCCATTCGCCGCAGTTCTTGACTTAAGAAGATTCGGAAACACTTATGGTCTAGGAACAATGACCATGCAACTATTGCTAGGCGCATTACAATAGAAGGTACCAAGAAAATAGGAAGTTAAAACAGTGGGAGTTCTACATATTTTGTTCAAACCTGGAACGACATCGCTGATAGGTTCCACTCTATAACTACGCTGACTAATCACAGACCTTGGTGCAGTCGTGTTTCGTCGGAACAGCCAATCAAGAAGCCGTATCGCTCTCTAATGCTAAAAGTGAACTAGAAAATGCAATCTCGCTTGCGGGCAGCCCTGCAATCACGTGTGCATCTGTGTTTACTTCCACTATCTCGACTCTGCGAACAGACTTTACATCATTTCTTGATTTAGTTTCCATGAGAAAAGGTATTTTGGGTACCACCAATTGCAACTTCCTCTTGGTCCCAGGAGGTCATGGAGTAACAATTTGTTTCGACATGGCATCCTGTCTTATACCTTTTATCTATGAGGGCTACATGCCATTGTTTACTCGTTCCTTCTTTCATTGCAAACCTTGATAAAGGGACAAGCAGTTGTCTCGAAACGTCGGCAATTAAAATTCCACTCGTCCTAATAGCCCCAAAATTATATAATGGATATAATTGGTCGAGAAAGTTTACGTAACAATTGAATAGATGCTTCTGAATTTGTATCGATTGGCGTACTAAGCGTACTAATTTTAAGAACAAGGCCTATACCAGGCGAGTCAGCTGCCCCTTATAATATTGCTTTTATGCAGCCCAACTAACTTGTATTATCACTAGGGCTCAGATATTTAGGTAAATAAATATTGTTTAATGTAAATACATATTTTAAGCAGTTTTCTATAAAATACATACATTCCTGCTTTTCACTTATTAGCACATAAAAAGACATAATATTTACATTTTTTAAAAATCAGTATGCTTTATCTTTCAGTTTATTGCATTTTTGTTCTGTGTTACTTTAACGGGGAAGAACCTGTGAGCTATCTAATCTTCATGCAGAGCGTATGTCAGCTTGCAACTGTTTTATTCTTAATTTGTCGCCCCGTGCCACTCACTGTGGAAGCCGGGGATTTCCTTGTCCATAACCGTATTGCACCACGTGCTAGACCTCCCTCTCCCCCATCTACCTAGAAACAGTGTCATTCACAAGCAGTTCATTTCTGACACTGAAGCGTAAGGCAGTTCGACGATGCCTAAAGTAAAAACAACTACAAGTTATCGTCTGTTAAAGAATTTAAAGATAATTTTACTTCTGATGGGGGAATTCTGTTCTGCCAACCATGAGGGAAAACAATCAAGGCTGAACAGCGATCTCAAGTTACACCACACCTCAAGGGCAAGAAACATATTGCCGCAGGTTCGCGTCTTCAGAAGAAGTGTTTCGCAATAATCGTCGGTCATTTGTGATGGACAACCTGAAGATGTATCTCTTTGGGTATTGTAATGCTTCAGCAGTCAGTGAGACATAGAATGAATTGCATTCGTGAGTACTGCATATTGTTTATATTCACATTAATAAACTAAATTATAATTAAATATTTTTACTTTCTTGTCACATATTTAAAGTATTTTTAATACATAAAAAATAAATATTCTCCCGATTTTTAGCACCTAAAAATCCGAGCCCTAATTATCATGAAGGTAGATATTTCTGTGCTTGCATCCCGTATGGTACTAATGCACTGTGAGCATATCCCGCAAACGATACTGAACCCTATTATTCCCCCACCCGATGTCACTACAGATCGTTCGAATAATATGATGTACCTGCAGTCAGTTATTGTAGTTTAACATAACTGCGTTAAGATGTCATGCCAAGTGACTGGGTATCGCAAAACATTCAATTAACGCTTAAAACTTAGTTATAGCGACGTGGACAATACTTGAATTAGCGAACTGGAGAAGTAACGTATTCGAAGATGCTCTTAATACAAATGACAGATAAAGCTCAGGCGTAACTGAAGTAGACAACCACTGAATTTCCAATTTAATGGACCGGAGGAGCGAAGGTTCAAATCCCCCATTGGAGAAATAGTTTTGCAACGTTTGACGCTACAATGCTACTATCACATGTAATTGTGTGCCGCAGACACGCAGTTTTATATTCGTGCGGAACACAATTGCTCTTCCGAGTACACCGGATATCTTTGCATTCACGGCCTACACAACAACATCTAAGACGTTAATGAAATCTCTGTAGAACATGTAAAGACATTCCAAGCATTTTGAAATTCTCACATGAGCTGTTATCTATAAGTAGCTTGACGCGGTGTAGTATAGCTCATGTGGTAAGCACGTGGCGGACATGAAGTGAGAAGCTCGAGTACGGGCGAGGATATTCTTATATTCCTTACTGAAGTTTTATTTACTTTGTTACCATCTCGTAATCTTCGTAAAATAGCCCCTTGTATGCAAATTGTCAGTGAATGAAAGTGTATGTGGCCCTAAGACAAGGGTCAGATGGATATGTGGGGGCAGTGGGGTCAAACTGCACTAGCAATGGTTTGTTACAGTAGCAATACTCGAAGTGATGACCACCTTGGTTTGTGCACATCTGCATACCATCCTGGAGTGCTGAAGCATGGCCGGGGTTATTGAATTACAAGTTTCGACAATGAGTTGGGCTGCATTTTCTGGCTGCTTGCTGGATGTAGACTGCTTGTTTCAAATACCCCCACAGGAAGAAGTCTAATGGCGTTAAATCAGGTGACCTGGCGGGCCAAGAGACAGGTCCTCCTCTTACTAACCATTTTTTTGGATGAGTGTTATTGAGATGGTTGCGGACAGCTGACGTCCCGTGTGATGGAGCTCCGTCGTGTAGAAACCACATCATTAAGCGTTTCCCAAGTGACACATTCTCCAGCAGAAGTGGTAGCTCATGGAGTGCGCCTGTCTAATGACCTTCAAAAGAGAATACGGTCCAATAAGGTGATCGCCAAAAATTCCACCCCTCCCCCCTTATTGCACTTGATGGGCCGCCAGTCGAACCCAGTGGGGATTATCATCCGAGCTTCAAAATCTCTCCCTAGGAGCTTCTGGTTTAGTTCTAGATGGTAGGGGTGATATTTATGCGCATGCAATATAAGCCTTACCGACGACTGGCTGATGTTCACCTGTTGTGCAATTGCTTTTGTACTCGTGCATGTTATGGCGTTTGACGGTACCATTATTGCGGAATCTCGATTCGTCCGAGAACATGATTTTTGATAAGAATTTTATTTGCACATTATCTTCCAGCCACAGACAAATTCATCCGAGCTTCGAAATCTCTCCCAAGCAGTTCCTGGTTTAGTTCTAGACAGTAGGGGTGATATTTATGCGCATGCAATTGGTTTTGTACTAGTGTGAGGGTTATTGCGAGCTGCGACCATAACTGCCTCTTAATTCTCACCAAACGTTATGGTCCTCTGTCGGACAGGTGTTATCGCACCTGTTCGTGAACGTCTTTCAATATTGCATACAGTATTGAGTATTTACCTGTCTGGGTATCTTTCCCGATACAGACCTAGTGCCTGCAAGGAATTCCCTTTTTCCTCCCCCGTAAACAAGAAACATGTCAATGTATTCGTCCATGGAGTACATGACGCAATGAAATATACAGTAAATGATTATGCATATTGTAACGCACTGAGATCTAATTTAGTTCAATTGTTTACATAGCCTCAAGATGGCGGCTGTGCGAAATTTTAAAATTAAGTTTTTGTTTCTTGTGTCGTAATCATGCGATCGAAGTGAAAGTTTGAATAATGAAGCTGCGCAATCATTTTCCATTAATGGTACTGCCCCCGTAATTGAATTATGTAGAGACCACGGTGGCTATATTTGAAATTATAAGGAAAGTTATGGCTGTCATAGTTATGACGTGGGTAGTCATGACGTAAGCACGGATGACGTAAATGTTATGCCAGCAAGCTACTTGAGCTGAGATTCTCAGTGACGTCAGTATTTAGTCGAGAATGTTTCAAGATTTACGACGCAGTCGCAGGAAACGAGGAATTCGGCTGAGGAAGAAACTATGCTATTGGAGGAGAGGCATGAACCAATCAACGATAGTTTAAAGGAAGACGGAGATTGCTGAAACTATGGTATTTTTATTACTTTTGGAATGCAGAATTGTGGAAATCCTTTTGCAGTAAAAGCATTGATTTGGAATTTTGGTGAAATTTATTTTCAGTTTTTGAATTTTGAAAATCCGTCATGTATTAACGAAGTTGGAACTTCTAGCGATGACGCAGTATCTCGCTTTGGAAGGGATGGAAACGCCCCTCGTGAAGTTAATAAAAGGGCTTGCGCAGAAGAGAGGAGCCCCTTTCGTTCTCTGATCATTCTGAGATCTCATTCTCAGAGCATCGAAGTATATTTGTGAAAGTTCTTTTCTTATACATTCAGTATAGTGAGACGTCGAAGTGAACAGCAGTGAAAAGAATCGTCTTTATAACGTGTGGCGAGGCCACTATATTAACGAGATCCAAGTCAAACTAGGTGAAGTTGAAACGGACCTTAGAAAGCTTCTACAAGTTTAGCTTCGAACAGTTAGCGGTCTCCGATAAGCTAATTGCATTGTGCAGTGCTACATGCAGTTATAGAGAAAAGCAGAACAATTTCGACCGATTAGTTCGAAAGATATTAGCAGTTTTATACGACTGAGAAAAGTGATTATCTCGCCACAAGAGAAGCACTTTCGTATAGCCAGAATCAACGCAACGGCTGACGCTGCGAGTGGAATAGAAAGACTTCAGATTGCTTGGTTACAGAACGATACAGTATAATGGAGCAATTGAATACGGCAGTTTGTTCTTCTAACACTACAACCGAAGAGCAGATGGAAGGCTAAGGCGCTTATTGCAATTGGGACATACTTCAACGGAGTAAGATAGCGACATGGAACTTCGCCAATTGCTATTCCACACAAGCGAACATGCGGTAAATACCATCTACACCCATGTTTCGTAATTAAAGGCTGATTACCATCGAACAGCCATAGAAACAATTTCATACTCTGTATATGAATAATTTCTTCGGAAATTTCTACAAAACTTCATGACGATTGTCTACTGGAACTTCAGGGAATTTTTCAAGAGAGGTCAGGGATATCCCGACTCACAAAGAAGATTATTGCCGGAAGGATGTCTATTCGTCTTCGAGGAGCAGAGCGATTCACGGAGAAGGAAGCAGTTCGATTCTCCGAGGGTGCTATTTCCTATTTCGAGGATGGAGCTCAACTTTAACGTGGTGAAATGGATCCATCAGCAGTCTTCTTTGGGGAATTTTCCTCTGGAACGTCAATCGGCAGATAAGGTAGTCGTGAACGTTTATTGTATTTGAGTTTATTAATGATGTTTGAGCAACCATTTTTCCCATATTTTTATCCTCATGTTTTTGCCCTATTTTCTTGTTGAGATTCTTATTCTCAGTACACCTTGATGAGTTTTGCATTTTTCGACGATTTATTAAGACATTGTTATGTCATGGGCATAGTTAACGATTTTGAATCAGTTGAGACTGATATTTAGAATTTTCAGTAATTGATATTTTTGTAGTCACGATTTGACTGTAAGTTAATGATTTTTAATGGCAGATTTAAATTCAGACAGCGTGTCATTTTATTAAAGTAATTCTACCCCAGTTTAATTACTTTGACCAATTTTCTGTTATCATCAAGAAGGAAGAACATTTAAATGATTTTAGAGCGTTAAAATCTCTTGCGTTGTCGACGATCTTGGAAATACTAGTCGTTATTGGAATTGATTGCAACACAGACATTTATCGTCAGTTATGAATGAACATTGCATTATAGACACTTTTGTGAAAGAGTAACTTTAATAATGAATTATTGAATGCATTAAAGTCCAGTACTTTTGTTAGGAGTTTTTCTCAATTAGAGATTTATAGAACGATGTTTGCATTCCCCAGTCTAATTGAATTCTATTCGACTACTTTGCATTTTAGTCGCACTTTATTTGAAGATAGTATTTTTATACTACACATTTCTTTTAAGATGTTAATCTTAAATTTTGATAGACCAGACAGGCGTATATAAGCGTATTCACTATTAAATTTGTTTGTGATTGGCAAGTTTTGACTTCATTTCGGTTCATGAATGAAATCCACGAAGGTTAAATAGAAAAACAGTTTTGAAACAAGTAATGATTATAAAAAAATTTAAGTGGAACTATGAATGTATAATCGCTAGTGCAGCGCGTGTTGAAAGTCGCTGAGATATAATGCCCTTGAATATGAAGGAAGTTCCCACAGGAATAAATGTTAAAGAATTATTTGTGGAAGTTTTGTAAGTTATGTGGAAGTTTAATACCATATAGATTAATATATGATGATTTTGGGCATATTTTTAATGCAGTTTGTGCATTAACTTGTTAGCGAAGGATTTTCCGCTGGAGTAAGATTGTAATAGTTCGTTGAAAATTAATCAAGTGATTTACTGTTAGAATTAACACGAGTTTTGAAAGAATTTGAGATAAGATTTTGAATGAAGGTTGCCGTCACAAATCATTATTAAAACCTTTATTAAACCAGATTGTGACATTAACATGTATAACTAACCTTCATTGGTCGATTATATTAAACACGATTATGAAAATTATCAACCGGATGAACATGTGGTCAATGTATTTCTGAAATTAATAATTTAAACAAATTTAAATGTTAATATTGTAAATAATTGCTGTAAATATTTTTGAAAATAATGTGAAACGAGAGTGATGTTAAAGACGTGCTTATAATATTTTTATTGTCTTTGACAAATATTATAAACAATTTCTAATTGTTATAAATAATTTATGTGATTTTGTTATAAACATTTAAGAGCTAATTAAACATTTGGATTGAAGTTAACAAATTTAGGGAATTAACATAATGATCCAATAGGATGTGAGCAAAGTACTTGAAAGATTTGCGTAAATATTAATGTGAGTTGTCTTGTCGACATTTAAAAGCTTGAGAGAGCAAGCTATTCTTACGTAACTTAGCACGTGAGAAGAAAGATGCATTTGACCAGGATGCAACAGGTTCGAGGGTAGCTCGCAGCTGGGCCAACACCTGGTTATCAGAGTGAGGTCGTCCACACTCCGGCCTTGCGACTATAAATACCATTCTCATGTTTATTAAAAGGAAACCAAATGCTCTATATATGTCACACCCTGACGTCCTTTTCCAATCCAATAGTGTTATGAATATTACGTTATTTTGAGCTCAAGGGAGCTAAAATGTTTTATATCATGTTGTATGATAATTTTTGCAAGTCCTACTGGAGGACGTAGTCAGATTGACTTGGGCTACTGATAGCCACGTTGGTTGTGTTGTGTTATCAAAATCATACCCTTTATTAGAAATAAAGCATTTTGTACAGTTCAAAGTTCTCGTCTTCGTTTTTGGTTCATTTTTAAATGTCATGGTGGAGGTTATTGTGTGAACAGACTTTAGTGATCCTGTTGTCAACTCAAACCCCGAGATAATTAAGAGGTAAGTAACGGTAAGTATGAACCCCCGTCTATTTTGGTGTGTTCCACAATGATTTCCTGTGAACTTCTGTGCTCTTATCTCGATAGTATCTGTCAGTGCCATTTTCATTGATGTAGCTGAGCCGGTGCAATTGATAGTTGGCAATCCGATTGAGGGGGCGGATATCTGACAGCCTACTATCCAGGTAAACGGGGACAGTACATAACTCTATGGCCCATACATACAGGGTCTTTATTTTTGCTTGGCAATGACATTCTCGCTCACGCGCTCCGCCAGTGACAGCTCAGTTCCCGGCTGCCGGCTGCCGCGCGCGCGTATGTACGGCAGAATACGGTGATTAAAATCAGTATCATGCATTTTTAATCACCATGCCTACAGTAGATGCTGAAAATGTTCCCCATCCGCTGGCAAACATAACCGCCATCTCCTTATGAAGTTTCCGGTTACTCCGGTTAATTTCGCTTCAGTAAGAAAATAACGACATTTACGTCTATTTTTATTGTTTACTGAACCTGTGCATCTCTTAGCCAGTTGACTTATTGTCCGATTTATAGAAATGGGTCTCCCTGGTATTGTCATTCGAAACTTTTGTCTTGTTCTAGCACACGTTATGTACGGCACGTATTGTGCAGACCTTCGCTCGACCTTGGCCACTGGTCCCCGGCCAGGTTGGCGCGTGGTCTCCAGCCGGGTATTCCCTAGCTCTTCTGTAGACGTGAGCTCTTAGCTAATTGGGTGTTTCAGTCTTTCAGTGTTTTATAAAGCTAATGTGTACTGTATATCGTATTGTGTAGTGTTTTATTGTGATTGTGTGTAGTGCTGTAATGCCTTATGTAAAATATTCGTTACGGGAACGTGTAGGCCTATATCTGCACAATACGTACATAAAGTGCAGGAAATCGTGCGCTAAAACAAGACAAAAGTTTCGAGTGAAATTTCCAGGGGGACCCATTCCTATAAATCGGACAATAAGACAACTCGCTAAGAGATTCAAACATACAGGTTCTGTAAACAATAAAAATAGACGTGAAGATTTCCTTACTGAAGCTAAATTAACAGGAGTAACCGGAAACTTCATAAGGAGATGCCGATTATGTTTGGCAGCGGATGGAGAACATTTTCAGCATCTGCTGTAAACATGGTGAGTAAAAATGCATGATACTGATTTTCAGCACCGTATTCTGCCGCATATACGCGCACGCGGCAGCCGGCAACTGAGCTGTCACTGGCGGAGCGCGTGAGCGAGAATGTCATTGCCAAGCTAATATAAAGACCCTGTATAACAATCTAGAATGGCGACCATCCGAAATATTTAGACTGTTCTCAGTGCCTACGAATCTTTTACAGCAATCAAACTGAAATTCTTTATGTTCATAGAGGCTGTGAACATAAGTTCACCTATATGACTTTCAATAACCTGGTGAGCACAAATCCAACATGGAGGCGACGCGAAGTGTTTATATATGTAAATGGACGTTTCTCGCGATTCAGCCATCCCAGTGCAGTGAAACTTTGTACGGTAAATGCTAATCCACTGGCATCTAATGTATTACAATTGTTTTCATAACCACAAGATAGCAGCTGTGCGAAATTTTAAAATCTCGTTTATACTTATTGCGTCCTAAGCCTGCGATTGAAGTTTGAATACCACACGTACACAATAATCTTCATGTTATAAATTACATACATAAAAATCCAACATGGCGTCCATCAATATCTACGAATATATTACAACAATGAAAGGGGAGCGTGATGGCGCAATGGCTTAGCTGCTCGTCTTTCACCCGGACGGCCGGGGTTCAAATCCCGGTGACAGCTGGGTGGAATTTTCAGCTGAAAAATCACGTGACGTCAGGAAGGGTATCCGGCCTTAAATCCCCAGCCAAAATCAAAATGAACTTGGTTGGCTCCGGCGAACCCAATTAATTGGGAAAAGATGAAGAAAGCTGCTATTACATTAATCAAATTGAAATTTTGTATGTTGATAGATAGATAGATTTTTATTAATTCCATTTGATCAAATACATGCATTCAATACATTTTTGATATATGACACGTCAGAATTTACATGCATAAAATAAAAGAACTAACAGGTATATATTACTAAGATTATAACTATTTATAACTTATTATAATAGCAAATCTTAATAGATACAATCTTATTGCACAACTATTTACACCTCACTCTATTATCATAATATGAAAACTTAATTCTATAAATACAATAACATACAGCTAGGTATTAAAATTAAATTAAAAAAGTAAAGTATAGTTATAGATTCCATCACTCCTATACTCTAAAATATTCAACTACTGAGTAAAAACAATGGCACTGCAGATAAGCTTTCAACATTCTATCAAAGGTTTTTATTTTTGGGGCCAGTTTTATATACTGGGGTAGTTTATTGTATAATTTAACTCCAGTGTGAAAAGTTCCTTTTTGATATATGCTTGTGTGTGTGTGAAATATGAATGTTTTGATTTTGTCTTGTGTTATGCCTATGAACATCATTGTTTGTTTTAAGAAAAACATCTTTATTCATTAAATTCTTTTTAAAAAACATAATACTTTCAAAGATATATATGCAGGGCAGTGGGAGAATGTTTAAATCTTTAAACAGAGGTCTACATGATTCTCTAGAGTTTACATTTGCCATAATTCTAATCGCCCTCTTTTGTATCCTAAACGTGCTTAGTACATCTGGCGACATACCCCAAAATATGATCCCATATCTTAAGTATGAATGGAAATAAGCAAAATAAGTATTTCTTAATGTGTGCATGCTAGTGCAGGTTTTCAAAATACGTAACGCAAAGCAGATCGAGTTCAGTTTAGTATTCAGATATTGTATATGTTTATTCCATTTCAAGTCTTGTTGTATCCATAGTCCTAAAAACTTTGTTTCTGATTTATTTTCTATTTGATGACCATTTAATGTTATATTGGGCATCGCAGGATTGATATTCTGTATAGTGTGGAAATTTAGACATACTGTCTTTTTATAGTTTATTATGAGGCGATTATCTTGTGACCATTTGGTTAACTCTCCTGTAACGGAGTCAGCAGACTGCTGTATGACCTGTTTAGTTTCACCTTTTATTACGAGTGTTGTATCGTCCGCAAACAAAATTTCCTTATCTGAATGAACGTTCAGTGTTATATCATTGATATATAGAAGAAAGAGTAGTGGGCCCAAAACCGATCCCTGGGGTACTCCAAATTCAATAATTCCCTCATTGGACAATGTTTCATTAAGTAATTTGGTTCCATCATCCTTGTGTCTCAAGCTTACTATTTGTTTACGCCTTGTTAAGTAAGACTCCATCCATTTATTAGCTAGACCTCCAACACCATATTGATTTAGTTTGGTAAGGAGGATTTTATGGTCAACAACATCAAATGCTTTCGATAAATCCAAGAATAGGCCAGTTACATGTTCCTTATTGTCAATTAATTTCAGTATACTATTACTACATTCGTAAATTGCTGTCTGTGTAGATTTTTCCGTTCTAAATCCATGTTGTGAGTTTGATAATATTTTATTTTTTTCTATGAAACTTATCAGTCTCTTATACATAAATTTTTTCCACAATTTTTGCAATACCAGTTGGTAAGGTAATAGGACGATAGTTATCTAATTCATCTTTTGAACCGTTTTTGTGCACTGGAATTACTTTTGATAACTTCAAAATATCCGGGTAAGTTCCTGAGAGAATTGAACTGTTTATTAAGTGCGTAAGTGGATTTATTACATTTTCTGCACATTTCTTTAAAATTGCATCAGGGATGCCATCAATGCCAGCACAGAATTTATTTTTTAGCTCTTTTATAACTATTCTTACCTCTTCACTTGTGACATGATTTATAAATAAAGAATCACTGCATATATTTATTTTATTATTAGAATTTAGTGTATTTACCTGTGATTTATTTATTAATTTTTGTGGAATTTCCAGAAAATAGTCATTAAAAGTGTTTGCTATTTCCTCTGGATTATTAATCACTTTATTATTTCTGGTCAGTGTAATGTTCCTTTGTATTTTAGCAGATTTTCCAGTTTCTTTCTTTATCATGGACCACATAGCCCTGTTTTTATTAGATGGTTGGGAAATAAAATTATCATTATGCTTTTTCTTTGCTAGTCTTATTACCTTATTTAATATGCTAGTGTATTTTTTGTAGTATAAATTGAATTCAGGTGTTGTGTGGTATTGTTTATATAATTTGTGTAGAAATTTCTTTCTTTGACATGAATTTATAATCCCTGTTGTTATCCAATTGCTAGTTTTGTTATTTTGAACAGTTCTTCGTTTAAAGGGGAATGCTATTTCAAAATAGTGTTTTAGGGTAGGCCTACTGATAAATGCATTAAATTTATCATTTACATTTTCTAGTTCATAAATTTCTGACCATGTTTCCTTATTTAATAAGTCATTGAAATATGTAACATTTGATTCAGTGAATGACCTGCACTTTGATTTTACTCCATTATCATTATTATTGATTACTTTGGATACTTCAAAACTCAGTATTTGTCCATGGTGGTCACTAAAACCCGGACAATAGACTTCTATTGAATGGTGATATTTATCTGTATTTATAAAAATTTGATCAGGAGTGGTTTTACTAAATTTTGTTATTCTTGTTGGTGTATTTACTGTAGGTTTCAGTCCATAGGAAATTAGTAACTGTGTTAATAATTCACAATTTCTATCAAGTTTTAAGAAATCCACATTTACATCCCCACAAATTATTATATCGAATTTTACTTTGCTCATGTTATTGAGTAACAATTCTAATTTATCTATAAATAGAGGAAACTTTCCTGACGGAGAACGGTATACGCATACAATTATTAACTTAAACTGCTGAATTTTTACGGCAGAGAATTCAAAATCCTGTTCCATAATTAGATAATCATAAGCTGTTATCTGTTCATGATCTAAATTATTTCTTAAGAAGATGCAAGTACCACCATGGCTAATATTAGATCTAGAGTATTTACTAGCTTGTATAAACCCTGGGAATTGAATTAATTCAAGTTGTTCCTCTTTCAGCCAATGTTCTGAAATACATAGTGCTGAGATGTCTTTAAGTTCATTTTTAAGCATTAGATTTATGTAATCAATTTTATTATAAAGAGATTGGACGTTCTGGTGGTAAATTTTAAATTTGTTACTTTTGCAAGCTTGTGTTGGTGATTTATTTACATTATTATTATCATAATTGTTATTATTATTGTTGCTAGACAAATCCGAAATACCATTGTTGCACTCCGTTAAATTTGACTTCAAAATATGTGAATGCCAAACCTCACGTTTGGCTTCTTCTACCAGTTTCCCTGCTTCCACTCTAATGATATTACTGTTGAATTATTCTTACCATTTGAATTTACAATTTTGCAGATTTCATCACTAAGATACTCTTTTCCTAATCTATTTAAGTGTAGGCCATGCCGAGTGTGGAACTTCCTGTCTAATTTATTTACATCTACAATTTGGACATTTGGAAAACTCTTACAAATTTTATGAATTTTTCCATTTGTAGCCTCTATTTCTACATTTACACATGATTTGGGAATTAAATCGTATCTCTGCGGAATGTTTACAATAATGACATTTGTATATGAGTAGGATATATGAAAATAGGCTGTATAGTTCTTCACGGAACTACTTGTTCATCATTAGAAAAAGTATTTTGGCTAATTTCAGTACTTTCGAAAATGTTAACGTACGAGTTTTCTCTCTTTCAGTGTTACTAAAAATGCACGTACCCACTCGAACTATCAAGAACAACAATGATTTTCTGGATGGCTTTGGTGAACGGAACATCACAAAATAAGAATAGTGGAGGGCATGTTTTGAAACAACTTAAAGCAAATCCAGTCATATCCAGTCAAGTGTCAGGTCAGGCAACGAAGCCTTAGTAAACAATGCTACGGAAACGTTCTTAATAACGAACCTCTTTCACACCTCGGTCCCCGGACCGGACCAAGGAAGGAAGATTGCAGTTTTATGTAACCGTTAATCGCGAGATCATAAGCCACGGGACCTCCTTTTTACGAGGAATTCAAACCACAGGACATGGCATTTCACTTTGAAAATATCACAAGAAATTGACCGGGAATCGAACCGGGTCTGCCGTGGTGGGAGGCCAACAGCTTGACCGCTGCGCCACCACCCCCCGGACCGGACCAACCCGGCAAGATTGGGAGGGGGGGGGGGGGAGGGGGAATCCCGGAAGAAACTGGTTGAGCCTGGTATTCGTCCAGAACAAATATCATCTGAAACACGGGGGGAGGGGGTGAAATTAAACTTGCCTTACTTAACCATCTTGGAATCAAGTGATCGCACGAACAGGAAACATGAATATTGCCAAGGTCATGGGGAAGACAGAGGAACAATTCCATTCAAACATTGAAATGCATTGTACATTCATACAATATGTATCGATTTGCGTCCGCCAGACTGCAAAGTGTTATCAAAATGACACCTTTCAGTGTCCAGGCCAGTCTAAAAGCATAGGATAGCATACTGTTCAGCTACAGGAAGCATCTTAATGGATATGCCTAATAGCCCTCTTGATAATCTTCTCTTTTAAGATCCATGTGCAGGGCCGTGGAGAAAGTATGGGCATTAGGACTTACCCAGTTCTCCAAGCAAATGCCGGAATGGTATCTAAATTAGGGCCTCCCAATTCTAGCTTCAATTACAAGTATTCCTTCTGTTTTTAAAGCTCCCTAAAACTCCGCGGATTTTTCTTGTTTGTTTTTAATTTCTTTGGAACGTTTTAATTGTGTTCAATGTGCTTTTTTAATGTCATTCTGGTTTTATCTGGCCCTCTTATCACAAGTCGAACATCTTTCACAACGTTATGAACTAGAATTTGGAATTTTGATAAGATTAAGTGACACTAGTTCAGAACTAGTTGTCGTTGACGGTGGCGTTTGGTAGCAGAAGTAGGAACTACTTCAATATTGAATGTCTGCAGTACTTACTTGAATTAAAATATTATAATACACACTAATACAGCCATCACAATTAACACCGGTTATCACGACAGATTCTACACACACCCAAAGAACACAGGGCTACGTGACCGCGTCGCAGCACCTAAACTGAGGAACCAACTAACCTAAGTGACCTCTCTCTGACTGCAAAGATATAAACATAATTATTCACAAAATACAATACTTACGGCTCTGTTCTCTTTATAATATGCTGTATATTTTCTAGATTCTAGATTAAGATACATTTAATACAGGACTATCAGAACTTTTTCAAATGTGTCTACTCGGGGCTTTTCCAGGTTCTCGGGCCTGCTTGTGTGATAACCTTCTTCATCAAGTAATTCCACCTCCAACGACACAATCGTGGTGTTCTTTTACAGTAGGTTTGCGAACACCTGGTTGTATTGGTCTGCTTTCATGACTTTTATTTTGGAGTATCAGGAGCTAATGGTCTCTGGCACCTTCCAGTGACTGGCTACAAGGGATGTGAAAATTTGGTGTAAGATGTATGGAAATAATATCCTCTTACTGACAGGCTAAAGAAGTCTACGGGTAATATCTCAAATGTACTTACATGTAGCATACATCTAATTCAAAAAATACCGTAAGATGTGAGTTAAATATGCTGGGGATAGCCATGATACGCGTTAAAGTAGTATGACTCATATAAATCAAGATTTGATCCATAATTCTGACACTAGGTTATGGGCGTTGTTTAGGCCTACTAGGAATAGTGATGGCCAGAGAAGATGTATGTTTAAAAAAAACCGCCCGCTCCTCCCACTCAGTGTGGATCAGCTTTGATCTTTTGTGTTAGATGCAGAAATCGTACTGGTGAAGGAAGCCTAATTAGGGAGGGACAAGCAAACTAAGAAAATGAAACCAAGGATTTACCAATTACGAGAATGAAACATCACGAAAGCTTTTAGTCGCTAGAAAAAGCAAGCAAGCCGTTTGATGTAGCTCTTAACCTTCTGAGCAAAAGCCACGAGACTAGTAATCCCCATAGTCGTTTGTGGGAATAGGTTGGGGTTGGTACTGAGCCCTCCCAGCTTTAGGTTGCGATTAAAATTGTACGGCTGACGTTCCATTCCAAATGCTGATGACCATTTCATGGTGAAAAATACTGTATTTCACGTAACCAAGCTTGAATGCGAATCGCTTATATCCCATAATAGAAGACATGCATTTCAGCCAGGTAAATCATTCCCTGTACCTCTCGACTAAAATGAGAAATTTCCTCCAAAAAAGTTATGAAATGTAAGGGGACCAGAGTTTATACAGATGCCTCCATTTGACCTTTTGTCAAACTACGTTAACAATTATTTAACCAAACTGTTTTATTTGGAGGACAACTTGCTAATGATGTAACCGATTATATAAACGAATGATAATGTAATCTCTGCGTGTTTCTGGCAAGCAGTTCCATAGATCCCTAGCCTATAAGTAAATTACTCTATTTACAGCTGCCGACACGTTTGCTCTGGGCACTTTGCCATAGAGTGCGAGTCGACATTAATTTCATTTCTTCCTTTAGCTTGTTAATGTACATGCTACACACATCAGAACAGTAGCAGCAAAACAGAAATATTTTCTTTGTACCTTTAAATTCCACCATTAACTACAAATCTTCACCTCGATATGAACACACAACTGTTGGTAGTAAAAAAAAAAAAAGGAATGTGGACCCCATCAAGTTTTAACGTTTACTTATAAATCTACAATATCAAGAACAAGATGACTTATAAAAAATGTCAGGTCTTTTTTTTTATAACCTGCTCATCACCGTCAAAAAGTACCCGACATTAAGCTTACATCCAATTACAGAGCATTAGTTGAATGTGTGAAACAAGCCTTACCAACATCTGTTCAGAAGGAACGTGAGAATTACGGAGGAAAAAAATCCCAATTTTGTAATATTTCTGAAGTGGTTGGCCAATAGATCTACAAACCCTTTCCTGTCGAAAAGTCAGCCAATAGCATGTCATATGTAAGAACATCGATTTTACAGCGCGCTTACGAATAATGAAAACTTCCGTGTCGCTAGCAATTGAATAGCTACTCAATTTATAGTACGCAGGTACGAGTCTGTGATACTACTACAGATAGTAGCCTAATGTAATAAAAGGTTGAGAACACAACACACGCTGGTGTCAATTTTACACTCTTTTTCCGAACTTAATTGGCGACGTACAACAGGTCAAATGGGACTGCCTGGGGCAGTCACCTCATTGAAGGGCCATGTATTCACAGCGTTTGGACAGAAAGTCCACATTATCATGCGAATCAATACATGCAATGTGCTCAGCCAATTGTTTCAAGACAGGAACACAGCTGAGAACAACTTCTAAACTTTCATGCAAGTGACAAAGGCATGACACAGTTCAAGTATGCTGCTACTAAGAAATGTTACTAGATCGTTACAATCAAATCAAATTTAGGTAAAATGTGAATTACTTGTTGTAAGACCCAGAATTAATTGCACTTATGAACTTGCCTGATTTTGGCAGCCATCTTGAAACTTGCCGGTTGAACAGTCTTCTGCTACATGAGATATCTTTGTAGATAATCCAAAGAATTTTCTTCTGATGTAGCTATCACCACTATTTCAACCAAGCAACAGATAAATCCATCCATTCTCATAGGTTACATTCAGTAAACTGTAAAATTTCGCATAGAACAATCTGGCCAAAACAATGACAAACGCACACTTTTCTAACCTTTAAGCCAAAATCCTAACTATATTGATATAAAAGGCTAATGGGGGTAAAATAGAACATATTTTCACTTTAAATCACGCTAATAAATTGGGGCGTTAAAAAGTGACATAGTCGAACTCAAAAACTTGAATATAAATATTCTAACTTCATCCGTCACTTTTTCTTCTTTTTTTTAATTCCACACACTGACGTGCGTAAATCTGAGCGAGCCAACAGCGGACCGCGCCAACTTGTTACCCTTACTAAAGTGAACTCGTCCAACGTTAGCCACAAGCCCCCAGCCGAGCAGTACCGGCAACCTGACAACTGCGTCACCAAGTGCAATGGAACTCCCAGGCGTGTAGTCATAATACCGAAATAAGGCATATTGTGACATGGTGATTCATTCTTAAGCGGAACTCGGGGCCAAATTAAGTGTGTAGCACGTAAAATATGGAAATTACTCCTAGAGTGCCGTGATATTTCTGAGGTTCATATACGGAGGCAGTTAAAATCAATAACATCCCTTGCGTGACGTCATTCTTCAATAATAACCTGCGCTTGTGAAGTACAAAATATAGGTTTTCTTGTCAAAATATAGCTTTGGATTTGAGCCCATCATACACAAGTGCCTATCATCGTAAACGCTTCCAAGCCGGTTTCTCTCTCTAATTTAAAATTCTTTCCTCACGTCACGAATATATGTATGGAAGTAATTTTAGAATGCCAAAAATATTCTCACATCCTTTCCTAGTGATCAGCAATATAAATTACTGTTCTTTATTAGCGCTAAAGCTTGCATGACGGCTAATTAGGAAGGGGACAAAGCTTATCTGACCATCTGTTCGGGAAACACGACCTCCACTCATGACGGAAGAATATGGCTAATTTTAGAGGTGGAGAATTATACTTGACCTACGTAAACATGGGGGAGAGAAATGAGTCATAGCCCTCCTAACCTATTGTTGTTTGGTGCGGCTCTATGCTTCCCTGTCCTGAGCTAATCATTTTATCTCTACATAGCGACCACACCCTACATCCGAGGCTATCTGTTTAACATATTCTAACCTTGGTCTACACCTACAGGTTATGTCCTCGGCCCTTCCTTCCATAACTAACTGCTATTCCTGGGTGTCTTAGTATATGTCCTACCAACCTATCTCTTCTCTTCATTAGCAGTCGCCAGAAATATCTCTCCTCTCCCACTCGCTTAATACCTCTTAGTTTGTAACGCTATCTACCCACCTGATCTTCATCATTCTCCTGTAACACCACATTTCAAACGCTTCAATTCTCCTCTTTTCTGCTGCTCCAACAGTCCAAGTTTCACTTCCATAGAGTGCCACGCTCCAGACAAAGGCTTTCAAAAATGACTTCCTAATACCTAAATCTATATTCGATGTCAACAGATTCCTTTTCTGTAGAAATGCTTTCCTTGCCTGTGCTAACCTACTTTTTATATCCTCTTTGCTTCGTCCATCATTGGATATTTTGCTTCCAAAGTAACAAAAGAACATACTTTAGCTTTTCACCTGCCAATTTGACGTCCACAGGGGTTTTTGATTTATTTCGGCTGCATTCCAATATATTTGTTTTACATGTATTAATTTTCATTATGAATTCTTTCCTCAAGACAGAATCCATACCATTCAATAACTCATATAAATCCTGTGGTGTGTCGGCTAAGATGACGATGTCATCAACAAATCTCAGAGTTGAAATTATTTCTCCTTGAAACCTACTATAGTTCCCATTATGGCAGTTGTCTGACTGGACACATCGGTATCTCTTAACCAAAGAAGCTAGGAAGGATGTTGAATTATTATTTGTATTATTATTACCGACAGGGGTAGCTACATTCGCGCAGCGCTAGACCATGGGGCCAAGCTCTCCGTGGACTCGGTAGTCATGGGTTCGAACCCCACTTCAGCCGTCCTGAAAATAGTTTTCCGTGGTTTCCCATTTTCACCCCCAAGGCAAATGCCTGGACAGGTCACAACCGACTTCCTTGGGCGGGCATCAATTCCACCCGGGAATTCCAGTCAGGTAGCCAGGGTTACCTCAATTCCACCCGGTCCTCAAAGGGACCCAGAAATGAGTTCCACAACTCCGCCCAGGCTTTTCCCCAATGACGTAAACAAATGTCATAACCCTCCTGCTCGCATACCAAGGCCCCGGGTTATAGTTTGAAATGAAGTAAAGATTTATGTGATTTTAAGATACTGATTTTTCTTATTTTATTAAATTTCCTGCCCATATTTTTATTTAACAACAGTGATTAATATCTAGCTCTTTATGTATTATGTTTATATCTGATTTAACGAATGAGCGGACTTGACTTCAGAGCATTTGACCGATGGCGAGGTGATGTTCGCAAGACATTGTTGTGCCATTGGTCAACCGCTCTGATTTCAAGTCCGCTCATTCGTTAAATCAGGTATAAAGTGTTTGGCACATTATTACTTATATGGCAGAAAATGCAAGTGATTTAAAATTAATCATAATATTATTTTAAATAAGTCTGCCAAGTTTTTTATTTTTTTCTACAAATTTTATACATTGTTTTTAACATGTGCATAATTAAATGTTTGTATGTTTTTTGACCTCGTCAGACATTATTAAATTAAATTTAGATAATAATATGTGTATAATTTGAACCTAAAAGAATACTTTCGATATCAGATGCGGATGCTGAAAATACTGTTTTCCAGCCTAGAGCGGAAAAATCAGCTGCATTCAAGAATTCACTCATGCGCTGCATAAGGTGTTAGACCCGGCCCTTGAAATGCGAGCAGGAGGGTTATGACATTTGTTTACGTCATTGGGGATAACCCCTTTGCCGACCCCTTGTCAAAGCCTGAGTGGAGTTGAGGAACTTATTTTTGGGTCCCTTGGAGGACCGGGTGGAATTGAGGAAAATCGGGTGGAATTGATGTTCGACCACTTCCTTACCACTCCCTTTCTTAATCTTTCCTTCATTAGATCCAAGTTCCGGTCACCTGGGCGAACGGCCAGTCACCATCCCCAATTGTATCTGCTGACACAGTGTATGGTTTTGGCAGGATGCAATTGTATGCACACACTAACGTGACCAGAAGTCCTCCTTTTGGTGATATTTTCCCTTCAGTCTTCCATGAGGCTGGAAGGACGTTTAAATGTTCTCCTTTGGAGAATGTGAACTTCAAATATGTCCTACATCAGGGAATAAACTTCAGATGTCCCAGTTTTCCACAAAATGCCACGAGGTTTGTTTCCTACTTTCAACTCACGTCTATGACAGCGCCACTGGCTAGACCTGTGCTTGCCTGTGAACGAAAACCAACTACAACTGTGAACCAATTGTCTGTCGATAGTTGAATCCATCTAATTTTTTTCTTTGTCGTTCATTTCATATTCCTTTCCATTATCAGACTGTTCATCTCATGTCTTAGTGGCTAGCATTCTTAGCTGTCACCACAAAGGTCCGGGTTCGATTCGATTCCCAGCTCTGCCAAGAAATTCAATTCTGGTCTGAGGTCTGGAAAAGGGTACACTCACCCTCATGAGGCAGAACTGAGAAGAGGTGGGCTCGATTCCTACCTGAGCCATCCTTTGAAGTCGTTTTCCGTGGTTTTCCCCTTCTACTCCAGGATGGTATCTAAATTAATTTCACGGCCACCTCCTGCCCAAATCATTGCTTCAATCACAAATGCACACAATGACACAGGTTATCACACAGATTCCACACACAGACCCAAGTACATAGGGCTGCATGGCAACGATGTCGCAAACCCCTTAATTGAATCAACAACAATAACGTTATCAGTCTGGTCAGTACAAGTTTCACAACGTGTTCAACATTGGTGATTTTAAATCTGAGGTAACATTGTAAAGTGAAATCAGTAATTAAAAAGTGGTATTTGCATAGTTACAATAAATTCTCTGCATTTTGAATATGTAGACACCTTTTAATATAGGTAAGCGACTTTGTGCTCTTCTTTAATCAGGGAAAAATCTGCAAACAGAGTTTCAATTTATGATTGAAGGGTAATTGAAGAGTAATTGATTGCGAGGGGTGGAATTACAGAATGTCGCTGTTTGAGCAATGGAAAACGTAATTTATTTAATCGTATGGTGAATTATATACAGAATTTACATTATACAACATTATCCACATTCTGCAACCAAGTTGAAAGAGTTCAGCAGGGTTCCCAGGGAACGAGAACAGAGGGCAGCGTCGGAGCAGATGATCCATTGTCTGCTCCTCTTGATCACAGTCGCACATTGCTGAATTGGTCCAGACCCATCTGTGTTGCAAGAATTTACAGCAGCCATGGCCGGTTCTGAATCTGTTAAGACGGCACCACAGTTTCCTTGAGAGGTCAGAACCTATCAGTTCCTTTGTAGGATCAAGAGAATGGGCACTTGTCCCCGCTGTTTTAGTTGACCACTCGTTTCTCCGACTTTGGAAAAAGTAATGTTCAGCCAAAAATTAGGCAAATCCACTAAAGAAATGTAGGATGTTATGATGATCAAGAAAGTGTACGTGTCGACGCCTTGGGCCACAATGCTGCGTTTGAGTGGCACTGGGGAGGTACAGTTTGAAAGTTTGATGGAAGGAAGGAAGGAAGGAAGGAAGGAAGGAAGGAAGGAAGCTTATAGTATTACATGACTAAAAATCGCGGTCACAATGTATGGAATTTCCTATTAGCGTGAAATCCTAACCACTGGACGTGACATTTCTCATCAAAAAACCTGCATGAATTAACAAAGAATTGAACTCGGACCACATTGGTTTGAGACAAGCTACTTGATCACTAAACCAACACGCTTCTTGAGCGACAGTCTCGAGGACGATGTACGTACTGTTAGGCCACAAACGATCCATACTGAACGCGACATCGAAAAAGTTGCAATGATGATGTATTCTAACCCCTGCCAATCGGTACATGATCTCGTAACAGCAGCAATAAGGATCAACCATGGCGACCATTTTGAAGGACGATGTAGATCTGTGTAAATGTTCGCCGTGTAGTGCGGCAACTACGAGGGGGGAGGGGGTCAAATATAAACGGGCATTTTTTTTTTTTTTTTTACATTTATTGCATCAATCAAAAAATATACACATATAGAGATTACTTTTCTACATAGTGTCCTGCCTTCGACACACATTTTCTCCATCGGATCGGTAAGTTTTTAATGCCGTCCTGGCAGAAAGAAGATGGACGTGTAAGGAGCCACTTGCGCACAAACCTTTCTACACTTGCATCATCATCGAACCGCTGTCCTCTTAGGTCTTGTTTAAGTGGTCCAAACAAATGGTAGTCACAAGGCGATACATCTGGACTGTAGGGAGGGTGTTCCAAAGGTGTCCAATGAATTTCCTCCAGTTTTTCCCGCGTTAAAACGGCAGTATGCGGCCTTGTATTGTCGTGGAGAAGAATGACAATTTTCCGAAATCGAGCTCATCTCGGATGATGGTTTGAACACTTCCGTATCTTATTCCTACGGCTAACACAATTTGCGAAATTTGTATTCGCTGATCTTCTTCAATAATGTCACGAATGGCAACAATGTTGTCTGCAGTGATGCTTGTCCGCGGTCTCCTTTCATGAGGTTCATTTTCCACTGTTTCTCTTCCTGCCACACATTTTTTAGCCCACTCATACACTCGAGTCTGCGAGAGTGTTTCTTCCCCAAACTGTGCGCGGAGCTGTCTCAAAATTTCGGAAGGTTTGCTGCCCTCTTTTGGGAGAAATCTGATAATGATGCGTTTGGCAACAGACATGTGCACCTCTTGCTCACTCAAAGCGTACAGAAGCAACCCAGCTCCCTGCTGTGCGTGTGCACGTAAACCCCTTCTTCAGACACTTCCACCAAACTTCCGGCAAAGCCCCGCCTTAGATTTATTGCTAATGGCGGCGGTACATTCAAATTCCCGTTTATATTTGATCCGTCCTCGTAGTACGACATCTGGATTCTTATGGCTGCCTGCAATCAGGAACCAGCCAACACAAGTAATTTAATGAAAATGACTATACTTTGTAGAGGAAAGAACGTGATTCGACTTTGATGATTATTATGTCTTCAGTTTATTGTAACAGATACTGTACATATGTTCTTATACTGTAAGCTATATTTCACGGGAAATCACCACGAAAGTTTAACTCTTTTGATGCCAAACTAGGATGAGTGGTTATGGTAATAATGCCTAGCTAAGTATATGCCTAATGAAATTGGCTCTTATGCTACCTATATAGATAGAATGTTGATATTTTTCTGTCAAACGTATTACATGCTAAATAATTAGTATATTGTTTAATTTGCTTCATTAAAACACTTTTTTTTGTATATATTTAAATAGGAAATTTAACATAGCGTTGACAGCCAACACAATCTAAATAGAATATTTTTATAACACCTTATTAATTTCTTCTTCGTTCAGAGAGCTCACCACGTATGCCAATTAGCTCTGCGCAAGAACGTTAACAAACACGACTCCAAAACATAACCCTCACGAGAAGTCAGGTGACTGCAGCATGTTCAAAGAATACTTTTATGAATCCAGTTAACGAGCTTAAACCCATTGATGTAGCCAGAGAGTGAATGATTCCCGCGTTGTCTTGGTTACAACATTGATAGCACTAAGTGGCGGGAAATTATAATAAAACATTAATTAAAAAACTGCCCGTATTTTTAACAGAAGCTCCCTCAGCCGAATTCATTCATTCATACATATATGGGTCCCCTGGCACTCTAAGGGTTAATATGTATGTGCGATGGATCATTTTCAGCAAGAAAGGAAAGAAGGTGAAGTCATTTTCACAGAACATCTTGTTGTTTATGATTCGTCCAAGAGCTTTGCAATATCGCAGTCATGTAGCCCCGTGTATTTGTGTGTGTGGAACCTGTCTGATGATCTGTGTCATTGTGATGGGTGTACAGTACTAGTTTGTGTATGTAGCCTATTTGCAATTGAGGCTAGGGTTTGGGTAGAAGGCAACGGCCGTGGTCTTTGGTTAGGTGCCATGCCAGCATTCGCCTGGAGTAGAAGTGGGAAACCTTGGAAAACCACTTCTAGGATTGTTGAGCTAGGACATCTTCTCGGCTCTACCTGACCAGCCCTGAGAATTAAATTTCTTGGCAGAGCCGGGAAACGAATCTAGAACTCCGTGGTGTTGTTGTTGTTGTTTGAGTCTACAGTTTTTTGACTGGTTTGATGCAGATCTCCATGCCTCCCTCTCCTGAGCTAATCGTTTCATCTCTACATAGCTACCACACCCTACGTCCGAGGCAATCTGTTTAACATATTGTTACGTGCCACCCCCCTAGTGGCACTTTTGCTAACTGGATTACGGTGGGTTGAAGCACAACACAGATTGTTCCTTTAAAGAAATAATTATCTTTATTGCGGCCAGAAAGATACACCACTCAACAGCAAATACAAGCAATTAGAACTTTACTCCAGTTTCCTCAAGTCTCTTCCTTATGGAGCGCTCTTGCCCCTTTCACTTAGTCATGCAGCTAATCCTTCACTAATGAGACCCGTGGAATACCTGCACCTCTTCCTTATGTACACAAACTACAGTTACTTACGATAGCCTGCTACACGTTGCTTCGCTGTCCACAAGCTGGGAAACAATGTCACTGGATTTCGTAACTCGCACGGCACTTCGCCACAAAACCTCTGTCGCTCAGTGAAATCACACTCGCTCTAAACACAGGCAGTCCCCTGTATGCTTCTCACTCCCTCGCTGTCAAGAGAATAAGCTTCACTAGGGGTTTCGCAAGTCACGTCACCACACTTCTGTCGCTCAGGATAAACGCTCGCACTAGCTCGAAAAACACACCCACACTGCTTGACAGGTCGCTCTTATATAGCAGGCCGGTGACTCAATAAATGCTTCTAGATCCATCCAGGGTTCACGGCTTCTCGAGGTTTCCATCACTGGCTGAGTCACGAATATTCTGGACCATCCCTTTGTCCTAGTAGTCCTGTTGCATAAGGCGCACGCAATACACTGAGGCGGAGCACAGCCCATTCCGGGGGCAGTTGTGACTCATGCGGCGAGCGATGAAACAAACTCACAGCCGTAACACCACCCCCTTCCTAAATGCTGATCGTCCCGATCAATCATTGGTCCGACTGAGTCCCTCCGTAGGCTGCCAGGCAATCTCGATGCACGATCTTCATCTTCGCCCTCGGGCTCCGCTGGATCCTTATTATTATTATTATTATTATTATTATTATTATTTATTAAATCGTTACTAATACACACATTTTACAAAATTCATAATATCTGTACACATTTTATGAATTTCCTTACACTTCCTACTCATTGTTTAACCTGTAAATTTACAATTATTAAATTATATTGTTACAATATGATAAAGACAGGTCGAAATAGGATATCAAATTCATACAGAGCAGGAAGAGATATCCCATATGCCACTAAAAGGCGCAACCTTGTGTGTGGCATGCATATCGTTGATTACTATTTCTAAAAATTGTATAATGGCTTAGCCGAATAACACGTTCTATGTAAATGATGTATACACAAAAAAATAATGATTAAGAAGGAAAATTGAATTTGTGTTTTATAAACTTGTAAGCTCAACTAATTATATTTTCAATTTTAATTTTGTTTTCTCTGAGAAAATGTTTTATTTGCATCTTCAGGTTTGCATGATTTCCTTTAAATTAAACGACATCGTTGATCCGTTTCACGACTCGGTTAGGGCCCTCCAGGACTTCTGCAGTTTGGTTGACAGGCCTTTCTTCCGTAACGGGTTGAAGAGCCAGACCAGGTCGTCCTCGTGGAATCCACCGGCATCCGTCTGTTGGTCGTATCGGGTCTTCATTCGGTCGGTCTCGATCCGCAGTTTCCTCCTCGCGAACGAGTGCACGTCCTCCAGTTGGTCGACCAGTTCTTGACAATACTGGCTTACCGGGACCGGATCATTCCCAGGTCGGCCGAAGGCAAGATCGACAGGTAGACGGAGTTCCCTCCCAAACATGGCCCGGGCTGGTGTGCACCCGGTGGCTTCATGCACGGCGGCGCGGTAGGCCAGGAGAAATAGTGGAAGATGTTTGTCCCAATCCCTCTGGTGCTCGCTGACGACTATTCGGAGATGGTTCTCGATGGTGCGATAGAATCGCTCTACCATCCCGTCGGACTGAGGGTGTAGCGGCGTCATCCTTGTCTTCCGAATTCCCAGCAGCTGGCATAGGTTCTGGAACACCTGCGACTCGAAGTTCCTCCCTTGGTCGGAGTGCAGCTCCAGGGGTACTCCGTACCGGCTGACGAATTCCTTCACCAGGGTCTCTGCGATCGTCGCGGCTTTTTGGTTAGGGAGCGCATACGCCTCCGGCCATTTGGTGAAGTAGTCGCTGACGACCAATATGTAGCGGTTCCCTGCCTCGCTCAACGGGAATGGCCCAGCAACATCGATGGCCACTCTCTCCATGGGGCCGCCCACGTTGTAGGTCTTCAGTGGACCCCGTCGTCTTCGTCCTGGGCCCTTGCTGGCTGCGCAATCGTGGCACCTCGCGCAGTGGCTCTCCACGTCTGTTCGGCATCCGATCCAGTAAACCGCTCTCTCAGCTTCTCCAGGGTCTTCTTTATCCCTAGGTGTCCACCAGATGATCCTCCATGGACTTCCTTCAGGACTTCCTCCGTCATAGCCTTTGGTACGACGACTTGTTCCCGAGATGTCTTCCCGTCGGTGCTCTCCCAGGTCCGGCAGATGAGGCCATCCCTTACAATCAGCGAGTCCCACTGCGCCCAGTGGGACTTGAACTTTGGACTGCAGTCGCTCACAATGTTCCACCCGGGTCTGGGAACACAGGCCCTCTTCCATTCGGCTATCAGTCCCAGGTCATCATCTTCTGCTTGTGCCCGCGTGAAATATTCGCGGCTCCAGCTCCCACGAAGTTCCACGGTAGTCCTTCGGCACTGTATCCCGGTGTTCTCCTCTCTTCTGGTACAGAAGGTGCAGTCTTTGGGGCACGGTCTTCGTGACAGGGCGTCGGCGTTAGAATGCAGTTGGCCTTTCCTATGCTGGATCTCAAAGTTGTACTGTTGAAGCCTCTCTATCCACCCCGCGAGTTGACCCTCGGGCTGTTTGAAGTTCAGGAGCCACCGCAGGGATGCATGGTCGGTCCTGATGAGAAATTCTTGCCCGTATAGGTACTTGTGGAAGTGTTCGATGGTCTTCACGATGGCGAGCAGTTCCTTCCTGGTGACGCAGTAGAGCCTCTCTGGCTTTGACAAGGCTTTGCTGAAGTAGGCCACTACTCTCTCCTCGCCGTCCGCTATTTGCGACAGGATTCCCCCTATACCAAAGTCGCTGGCATCGGTATCGACGATGAACCTTGTTCCAGGTCTGGGGTAGGCCAGAATAGGTGCGGTGCACAGAGCCTGCCTGAGTTGTTCGAAGGCACTGTGGCATTCTACTGTCCACGTGAAGAGTTGGTCCTTCTCAGTCAGTCGATGCAGTGGTTTGGCGATGTCGGCGAATCCTCTCACGAAGCGACGGTAATAAGTGCAGAGTCCCAGGAAGCTTCGTAGTTGGGACTTGTCCTTCGGAACTGGCCACTCCCTCACAGCTGCGGTCTTCTCTGGGTCGGTGCGCACCCCTTCCTCGGAGACGATATGCCCAAGGTACTGGACCTGCTTCTGGAAGAGCTGACACTTCATGGGGCTCAACTTCAGCTGGGCAGCCCGCAGCTGCATCAAGATCTCCTTCAGGTTGCTGTAGTGCTCCTCGAAGCTTCTTCCCAGAACGATGACGTCGTCTAGGTAGACCAGGCAGGTCTTCCAGTTTAGTCCCCTCAGAATGGACTCCATTAGCCTTTCGAAGGTCGCAGGGGCGTTGCACAGACCGAATGGCATGACGGTGAACTGCCAGAGCCCGCTGCCCACAGAGAACGCAGTTTTCTCGCGGTCCTTAGGGTGGACCTCCACCTGCCAGTAGCCACTCTCCAAATCCAAGGTGGAGAACCATCTTGACCCTGATATGGTGTCCAGGGTGTCGTCGATCCGGGGTGGAGGGTAGCTGTCCTTCTTCGTGACGTCATTCACCCGCCTGTAATCCACGCAGAACCTGGTGGAACCGTCCTTCTTCACTAGCACGACCGGAGAACTCCAAGGACTATGTGATGGCTCGATCACTCCTTGCTCCTTCATCTCTTCTACCATCCGGTCGACTTCGGCTTGCTTGGCGAGCGGGACACGTCGGAATGGGGCCCTAATCGGTGCGCTGTCCCCAACGTCGATTCTGTGCTGGACCAAGCTTGTCCTGCCGAAGTCTTTGCTCCCCACGGATAAGACATCCTGGAATTCGTGTAGAAGGTCCCGAAGTTGGCGTGATTGGTCCTCGTCTAAATGGTCCTGGGATCCTTGGTACAGCTTGTGTAGTTCTTCTGGCAGGGCGCGTCTTCTTCGGTTGTCCGTCTGCAGGTGTCCGTCCGTCGTGTCTGTGATGCGGGCAATCCAGGTAACGGGCTCGCAGACTCCTAGGTTGGTGTCCCGGTGAACCGTAATATCGTAGTCGTTCAGGTTGGACAGGCGGACGTACGGCCGAGACGTCGTGTTGATGAGAGTCTTGGCAACTAGCAATCCTTTTGTCTGGATCTCCTCATATTTTGGCTCGATGACAGCCGCCACTCCCTCAGGAGTTCCGTCGACAATTACGGCAGCGCTGACCTCTGTCCTGGCGGGAACGATGACGTCTTCTCTCAGCCTTACTCGTCGTGCGGTGATGGACTCGTGTGCTGGTTGCAAAGCAAGTTCCTCACCTCCGAAGTGCAGAGTGTTGGTACTCAGGTCCAAGATGATGTCGTTCTGGTCCAGAAAGTCCAGTCCGATGATCACTTCCTTTGATACGTCAGCCACAAGCACTGGATGCTTTACCGCTCGTCGACCAATGACGAACTCCAGTGATGCTTCGCCATGTACCGGTGCAGTTTCTCCAGTCGCGGTTATTAGTTGGAGGTTCTTTTGTGTGGGTTGCACTCTCCACCTCGGGATCACGGTGGGATTAACGATGGTCCTCGACGCTCCCGTGTCGATCAGCGTGGGCCAGCTCACTCCGTTGACGACTTCGTCGACCATCAGGCTGCTATTATCCCTCCGTAACTGCGTCACACGAACTTGGACTGCCGGGGCTTGACGACTGTCACAAGCCAACCTTTGCTTCCCAAGGCTGGTTGATACTTGCTTTCCTGGGCCGCGTGGTTTCCCTACGACTGACTGTCCCGACGGAAACCCTTGGCGGCGGCGATCACCGCAGTCCTAGCTCAGGTGGCCTCTCTTACGGAAGGTCCAGCAGGTCGGTAGTCCTCATCCGGGCCGCCTCTCTGGATGTCCTTCGGCTACGTTTTTGTTGGTGGTACTGCGACTCTTGAAGAACCGGCCTAGCGCCTCCAACAGTTCATCGGCCAAGGGCTTGGTCTTGTCGGCTTTGGCTGGTTCGTCGACGTCCTCCTGACGCACCCGCGCCCGCATTCTAGATACATGCTTTGCCGTCTCGAACTCAAGTGCGTGGCTCAGCGCATCTGCCAGGGTCTTATTGCGTGCGAGTCGCAGCGCCTGTTGAGTGTCCGAGTCCCGTAGCCCGTCGGTGAAGTTCTGAGTCACTATCTGCTCCAGAAAGTCAGCCGGCGCTATTGGGTAGTCGAGCCTTACGAGGCGTGCGATGTCCATATCGAACTCCTGCAGGGTTTCCGCGTTCTTTTGTACCCGGGTCCGGAGCTGCATCTGGTAGGCCTGCTGAAGATGGCTATCTCCATATCGGGACTCCATATGGGCGATTAGTGAACCGTAGTCCTGGGATCCAGTCGGAATGGCCTTTTCCGTGCTGTTCCAGTTGTTTATGGAACAGGCTGCCTCGAACTGACGTAAGTAGGTGCTCCACGGACCTTTCCGTCGAAGGTTGGGGGCATCACTCTGCTATGTCCCGTTCCTGATATTCCCGGTGTAACGGTGGGCGGGCGTTGGCGCAGCTCGGCAACTTCCTCTTGTAGAGCGTTGAATCTCGCTTCCATCCCCGTCGGCGGGCGTTGGCTCAGCTCAACTATTTCTTTTTGTAAAGCGTTGAATTTCTCTTCCACCCCCGTCAGTGGGCGTTGGCGCAGCTCGGCAACTTCCTTTTGTAAGCCGTTGAAATTCTCCTCCACCCCCATCAGCGGGCGTTGGCGCAACTCGTCAACTTCCACTTGTAAGGCGTCGAACTTCTTTTCCACAGCCGTGACTTCCTCACGCAGACCCAGTTCTAATTTCTTGAGGTCCTGTGTCAACTTATTCTGACCGTCTTCCATCTTCTTCTGGCCGTCCTCTATCCTCTTCAGGTCCTCCGCTAGCTTCTTCTGGCCGTCTTCTAGTTTGGCAGTTAGGTCCTCGGCTTACTTCTTCTGGCAGTCCTCCATCTTCTTCTGGCCGTCCTCCATCTTCTTCTGGCCGTCCTCCATCTTGGCTTCCATGCCACTTAACTTTTCTAGCAATGCTGCAAATTGCGCTTCCATTTTAGTTGTTTGTCTAGTAAAGGGCATGCACTCACAGGAAAATTAGAGAGAAATGACCTGCTCGGGTTTTGAAACCAGGACCGTCAGGTGTTGTGCTTGTGCTTGAGTTCGTAATCCGGCTTCTGACACCAGTTGTTACGTGCCACCCCCCTAGTGGCACTTTTGTTTACTAGATTACGGTGGGTTGAAGCACAACACAGATTGTTCCTTTAAAGAAATAATTATCTTTATTGCGGCCAGAAAGATACACCACTCAACAGCAAATAAAGCAATTAGAACCTTACTCCAGTTTCCTCAAGTCTCTTCCTTATGGAGCGCTCTTGCCCCTTTCACTTAGTCATGCAGCTAATCCTCCACTAATGAGATCCTTGGAATACTTGCACCTCTTCCTTATGTACACAAACTACAGTTACTTACGATAACCTGCTACACTCTGCTTCGCTGTCCACAAGCTGGGAAACAATGTCACTGGATTTCGTAATTCGCACGGCACTTCGCCACAATACCTCTGTCGCTCAGTGAAATCACACTCGCTCAAAACACAGGCAGTCCCCTGTATGCTTCTCACTCCCTCGCTGTCAAGAAAATCAGCTTCACTAGGGGTTTCGCAAGTCACGTCACCACACTTCTGTCGCTCAGGATAAACGCTCGCACTAGCTCGAAAAACACACCCACACTGCTTGACAGGTCGCTCTTATATAGCAGGCCGGTGACTCAATGCTTCTAGACCCATCCAGGGTTCACGGCTTCTCGAGGTTTCCATCACTGGCTGAGTCACGAATATTCTGGACCATCCCTTTGTCCTAGTAGTCCTGTTGCATAAGGCGCACGCAATGCACTGAGGCAGAGCACAGCCCAGCCCGGGGGCAGTTGTGACTCATGCGGCGAGCGATGAAACGAACTTACAGCCGTAACAATATTCTAACCTTGGTCTACTCCTGCAGTTCTTGTCCTCAACTCTTCCTTCCATAACTAAGCTTGCTATTCCTGGGTATCTTAGTATGTGTCCTATCAACCTATCTCTTCTCTTCATTAGCAGTCGCCAGAAACATCTCACTAGTCTTAATACCTCTTCGTTTGTAACCCTATCTACCCATCTGATCTTCATCATTCTCCTGTAACACCACATTTCAAATGCTTTAATTCTCCTCTTTTCTGCTGCACCAATAGTCCAAGTTTCACTTCCATAGAGTGCCACGCTCCAGACAAAGGCTTTCAAAAACGACTTCCTAATAACTAAATCTATATTCGATGTCAACAGATTCCTTTTCTGTAGAAATGCTTTCCTTCCCTGAGTTAACCTACTTTTTATATCCTCTTTGCTTCGCCCATCACTGGTTATTTTGCTTCCTAAGTAACAGAAGTCTCCTACTTCCTTTAGGTTTTCACCTGCCAATTTGATGTCCATAGAGGATTCTGATTTATTTCGGCTGCATTCCAATATTTTTTGTTTTACATTTATTAATTTTTATCATGAATTCTTTCCTCAAGACGAAGTCCATACCATTCAAAAACTCATTCAAATCCTCAGGCGTGTCGGCCAAGATGACTATGTCATCGGCAAATCTCAGAGTTGAAATTATTTCCCCTTAAATCTTCACTCCCACTTTAAATTTTTCTCCAATTTCCTTCATTGCTTGTTCAATGTAAAGATTGAAATGTATGGAATCGACACTTGGGTGTGGACACTTCCTTCGCTTGCTAGTTGGAACCTGGTGATTTGTGCCCTCTATGGAATTTCTTATCCCATTACTTGCTCTTATAACATGAGAAGTTCTGGCCTGCAGTTGTTTATATACAGTAGTGCATCCACAATTGGAATTAATCTATGAAAAAATGAAAGCCAGAACAGGATTTCCTCATCTTCCAAATACATTCGAAGACCAGAAGCTTTTTGTAGCGTCGTGCCCTTTGGAACGCAATGAGTAAGGAATACGCAATCGCTGTCCTAGAACATGGCCAACATCATTTTTGCAGCACTGGCGTTTACGGCTTCACAATTTACCCTAAAAGCACTGTAAAATATGTGTTTTGTAAACTATCCAAAAAGTTGCATTTTTTCAGTAGGGACGAAACACAATGCATTGCCTCAGCCCGTTGATTAAGCAGTTAGCATGATAGGTCCCGTGTTCGAATTCAAGCTAGCTCATGACAATTTTATCTCTTGAGGTTAATTCCCCGGACTCAGGATCGAGGAGTTTGTGAGCTTAATTCCCCGGACTCAGGGTCAAGGTGTTTGGGAGCTTAATTCCATTGGCTCAGGTTCTAGGTGTTTGTGAGCTTAATTCCATTGGCTCAGGGTCTAGGTGTTTGTGAGCTTAATTCCATTGGCTCAGGGTCTAGGTGTTTGTGAGCATAATTCCCCAAAGAGAATGTCTAGGTGTTGGTGAGCATAATTCCCCAAAGAGAATGTCTAGGTGTTTGTGAGCTTAATTCCCCTGGCTCTGAGTGTAGATGTATGTGAGCTTAATTCCATTGGCTCAGGGTCTAGGTGTTTGTGAGCATAATTCCCCAAAGAGAAAGTCTAGGTGCTTGTGAGCTTAATTCCCCTGGCTCTGAGTGTAGATGTATGTGAGCTTAACTCCATTGGCTCAGCGTCTAGGTGTTTGTGAGCTTAATTCCATTGGCTCAGGGTCTAGGTGTTTGTGAGCTTAATTCCCCAAACAGAGGGTTGAGGTGTTTGGGGGCTTAGTTCCCCTGGCTCTGAGTGTAGGTGTATGTGAGCTTAATTCTCATGGCTCAGGGTCGAAATGTTTGTGAGATTAATTCCATTGGCTCTGAGGGAAGGTGTATGTTAGCTTAATTCACCTGGCTCTGAGTGAAGGTGAATGTTGGCTTAATTCACCAGGCTCTGAGTTAAGGTGTATGTTAACTTAATTCACCTGGCTCTGAGTTAAGGTGTATGTTAGCTTAATTCACCTGGCTCTGAGTTATGGTGTATGTTAACTTAATTCACCTGGCTCTGAGTGAAGGTGTATGTTAGCTTAATTCACCTGGCTCTGAGTTAAGGTGTGTTAGCTTAATTCACCTGGCTCTGAGCTAAGGTGTATGTTAACTTAATTCACCTGGCTCTGAGTTATGGTGTATGTTAACTTAATTCACCTGGCTCTGAGTGAAGGTGTATGTTAGCTTAATTCATCTGGCTCTGAGTTAAGGTGTATGTTAGCTTTATTCACCTGGCTCTGAGTGAAGGTGTATGTTAACTTAATTCACCTGGCTATGAGTTAAGGTGTATGTTAGCTTAATTCACTTGGCTCTGAGTTAAGGTGTATGTTAGCTTAATTCACCTGGCTCTGAGTGAAGGTGTATGTTTGCTTAATCCACCTGGCTCTGAGTGAAGGTGTATGTTAGCTTAATTCACCTGGCTCTGAGTTAAGGTGTATGTTAGTTTAATCCACCTGGCTCTGAGTTAAGGTGTATGTTAGCTTAATTCACCTGGCTCTGAGTTAAGGTGTATGTTAGCTTAATTCACCTGGCTCTGAGTTAAGGTGTATGCTAGCTTAATTCATCTGGTTCCGAAGTCGTCGGAATCTTTAAGAGCGTTAAAATCCCTCAGTATGCTTTCCTTCGGAGGAGAAGAAAAGCTGATGGTCCCATGTCATAGATTTATGGCATGTAAAAGAACCTTTAACTAATTACACTTGTGTGAAGCTAAATTATAGGTTTGATTTGACTAACGCTCGTAGGTTCCAACGTTCGTCGCCAGGAGCCAATTGTGGTGGCATCTAATAACCAAGCTCAGAACTAGTTGTCGTTGACGTTGGCGTTTGATAGCAAAAGTAGGAACTACTTGAAAATTGAATGTCTGCAGTCCTTGCTTGAATTTAAAAAAAAGTCCTCTCGGCACGCCGGAAGGCGGAGGTAGATTTCACCGGGCAAGACTGGGGATAGGTGAAAATAGGCAGAATATAGATAGATAGATAGATAGATAGATTTATTTATTTTGTCTGGCAAGATTAGGGCCATTGGGCCCTCTCTTCCATCTAACCAGATGCAGGTTTTCGTAGAAGGATCAGACCTCATTTATTGCGAGAAAATATTTTATAATCGGAGCTTAATTAACTTTGTTTTTCATCATTTTATGCATATTTTAAACATTTTATTGTCTTATGGGTACGGTAGCATTCTTGTCATTTGGTATCCATTTTTTATACTTGAGGTCACACTGTCCTTATGCAAGGTTTCGACACTGATGTGTAAATATGTAACGGTCTGTTACTTGTTCACGCAAAATTATACCTCCCGCAGAGATTTTGGTTGGTTCCACAGTTTAGGGGCTGCGACAACGCGGCCATGTAACCCCGTGTTCTTTGGCTGAGTGTAGAATCTGTCTGATAAACGGCGTGAATTGTGATGGCTGTAGTAGTCTGTAATTCAGGTAAGGACTGCAGACGGTCAATTTCAAGCAGTAGTTACTAATGTTGCTACCAAATACTACCGTCAACGACACCTAGCTGTGAACTTGGCAACTATAGGCCATCGCAACCAACAACTCGCAACGAACGTTGGAACTTCCCCTCCAAAGGAAAGCATACTGAGGGATTTTTAGCGCGCTTAGAAAATTCGACGACTTCGGCTGGCTTTGATCCCGCGACCTTGGGCATAGAAGTTCAGCATGCTACCAGTTATGTCACCGAAGCCGCTTCACACTAAAAGTCAGAAGGAAAACTGAATGTGATCTCGTGCAAGTGCGTTGTCATGGCAACGTCTGATGGCTCATCCCTCATCAATTTAGTAGTGTTGTCATGGCAACCTCTGATGGCTCTTAGCATTTTCTTATAATTCCGAAATAATTTTTCTCATCCCTTGGCGTAATGGTGGGTCATATCAAAAATTCTTTCAGACAATAGTTTTAGGTAATTATTAGGAGAATATTGTCCATTTTGTACGGTTTTGATATTGTGCCTATTAAGAGAGATATGATTAATGTTTCCCGAAAAAAAAAAACTTTTTCCCACCCCTTTGGTCAATGGTTGGTGCTAACAAAAAAAATTCAAACATAAATTTTTGAGCCTTATCCGACACATAGTATTAACTTTGAATGGATTCGATATTTCAAATATTAAGAGAGTTATAGTGATATTTCCCTAAAAAAAAAAGCCCCCCATTTTCACCCCCGTCGACCGATTGTGCCCATTAACGAACTCGACCGAGATTTTATAGGGATACATAGTATGCAAAAATTTCTAAGTGATTGGTGCAAAATTGCGGTATTTATCGTGTCCACAAGAAAGTGATATATATATATACTAGCTCTACCCGGCATGCGTTGCAATGCCAATCAAAGAAAGTGTTGGCATTGTAACTTTGTATGTTGAAGTGCTTTTGGATTCCCAATATTGTTTTTATTTTTCCGTTAACCACCTCTAAACAATTGTAAAATTGATTTACTATCTCAAAAAAATTATGGGAGCGTGCTCAACAACTCACCAAATTTTCATCGCAATGAAATGAATGGTATATGAACGCATACGGGACTTTGTTGAAACGATTCGAGGGCCGTCACCCATTGTAAAATGTACTTATTGTAAAATGGATTTATTAAGTGAAAACCTTCCCTGGCGTGTACACAACAACTCATTTCATCGCAATCGGATGAATGGCATATGAACGCATACGGGTTTTTGCTTAAACGATTCGCGCGACGACACTAATTTGTTGAATCTAGTTGTGCGCCACCCATTGAAAATTGGATTTACTAATTCATACACCTTCGCAGGACTGTGCTCAACTCCCCCAAAGTTTTATGATAATCGGATGAATGTTATATGGACGCATACGGGACTTGGTTGATACGATTCACGCGCTGTCGCCCATTAATTGAATCGTGCGCTACCAATTGTAAAATGGATTTACTAAATCAGAAATCTTTGCGGGAGTGGAAGCAACATTTCTCCAAATTTCATTGCAATCGCATGAATGGTATATGAACGCATACGGATTTTTTTTTTAACGATACGCACGCCGGTACTCATTTGTTGAATCTACTTGTGCGATACCTATTGTAAAGTGGATCTACTAAGCCAGAAACCTTCCCTGAAGTGTACACAACATCTCGCCCAAATTTTATCGCTTTCGGACAAATGGTAGCCTATAAGAACGCATACGGGACTTTGTTGAAACGCTTCTCGCGCCTTCGCTCATATGTTGAATCTACTTGATTAAATAAGCCTGAAACGTTCCCTGGAGTGTACACAACAACTCACCCAAGTTTAGTCCCTATCAGACGAATGGTATATGAACGTATACGGGACTATGTTGAAAAACTTCGCGCGTCGTCACTCGTTTGTTTAATCTACTTGTGCGATACCTATTGTAAAGTGAATTTACTAACCCAGAAACCTTCCCTGAAGTGTACACAACATCACACCCAAGTTTCATCGCTATCAGACGAATAGTATATGAACGCAAACGGGACTTTGTTGAAACGCTTCGCACATCGTCGCTCATAGGTTGAATCTACTCGTGCGCTACATATTGTACAGGCCCCCAGGGGGTTGCACCCCCTGGAAGCCACCCTCCATCATCTGTTAAAACCATCCCTAACTGGCAAATCTCATAAGTCCAGAACAGCATCTTTTACACAGCAAGGGCGGCCAACCAGCTTGGAAGGCTTGCCAAACACTTGCATCACACTATAAACATCTACACTATAACTAACTGGGGCAGCTATGCCAATGGAATGCTGACAGTACAACAGCAAAACCTATAAGAGGAAGGCCTTAATGAGGACACACTCTCTCTCGATTATCAGTCATACAGTGTGTCAGCCGGAGGCCCTAGCTGTTATCATCAGGTGAGTCAGCAGTGTTCAGATATCCTATACTCTGTAAAACCTACCCCACAACCTTGTACACATAATTTGCACTATTGTTCACACTTCCCCTTAAGGGACATACAATTTCATACATCACTGACCAATAAATGCTTGGTCAGTAAACTACACCTTGTATTCGTAATTATACGCCTCTTCACATTCCAACACCCTTCCCGACTCTCGTCACGAGTAAGCGTGACAACAGTAGCCTGTAATCGCCGGCTCAAGTTCTATTGTGTCTCTCACACGCGACCACTGGCTGCAAGCCGCCAGTATAGCTGACACAAGCAGGACTGTTATATAATTCCTTCTGACCAGCTGGGAGTCTAGTACATTAACCTGCGCCCAGCAGATCATCCCCATAAGCGACACTTACGTCTTTACAGGAGCACCCCCTAGCATGTAAACATCACACAACACTCTACACTGGTAAGCTTACCCAGCTACGGGAAGCTGCCCTCTTTAGAAATCACCTTCCAAATTAGCACATTAACACGTACGTTTTAGATCTAACTACCCCCAACTAAGGGATCTAAAACAATTTGGTGGAGGCGCCTATACTACGCACAGTAAGGGTGGGACTCACACATCGAGCCCTCGTAGTAGAAACGACCCCTACCGTACCGCATACAGCCAAGCGAGACTGGGAAGAATTTTTTTAAAATCCCATATTACGTCCCACACTTTTTCTCTATTACATAAGAGTTTGTATTATTACACCCACCCCCATCTGCCCCATAGTGCAAAGTCAGTGGAAATTAAATGTCACATTTAGAACCACACTAAGAGACTTTGCGCACCATTTGTCGGCTAGTACAACTCCACTCCTGCCGAAGCTAAAAATTAAGAACAGTGACTTAATAACTGACCAGACTGCAGTACAACTTCTTAGGGAACTCGAATTCAAGACATCAGAGATCCGCGCTCAACACCCTGCAGCGGCAGCACAAGTTATACATTTTACACGATCCCAGGCCAGTGAACACAGACAAGAGTCACCAATATCCAGTGCTAGTGAAGTAGATTGCCTGCCAACACTCCACCCCCTATTGTTGCAGCAACTGCAAATCACTGAGCAGAAAACTGGTAATCTTCTCGAGCGCATTACACAGTTACTAGAGACAGACACGGTTAAGTCAGATAATCACACGACAGAGGCAGTTCTAGACATCCACACTATTCTGGAAACAGTGAAACAGGATTTAGACAGGACTGTACACGTAGTCAAATCCACACAGTACGACAACACGCCATCAATCAGTACCGACATATCAGGTGACGAGCCACCTGGTAACGTAACACAAGTGTCGTACACGGGAAGCGAGGCTAATTCCCCTCTAAATAGCCCAAACACCTCGGCACAAGATAGCGGTGCGAACAGCATAGACAGATCACAATCACTACACAGCCAACAAGAGACAGCTGAACACGAGATGAACAGACAAGCAGAGTACCCCATGATCCACCCCACAAAGTTCACGGGGGAAGGCCAGGATCCCGAGGAATACCTCAAGGCCTTCAATAGAACGGCTCGGATCAATGGTTGGAGCGAGGAAGTTAGAAAACGGCTCCTTCCTGCTTACCTCACAAAGGCGGCTATGACATGGTATGAGCTCCATGAGGACACACTAGAAGCTGCCACATGGGAGGAAATCACTTTATTGTTGAAAAGTGAATTCCAGCTCATACCAGATGATGACGACCTGTACGACCAAATTAGACAGAGGTCACAGGGACCTAAGGAAAGCGCCCAGGCATACATCAACGTAAAGTTGATAATGTGCGACAAATATAACCCAGCTATGACGAACAAGCAGAAAGTCAAGCTGTTAATGCAGGGCCTCAGACCATCCATAGTGGACAAGTTGTGTATTATGAACAACCCCACGGTCCAACACATGTTGAACAACATAAAGACCATAGAGGAGGGAAAAAATATCACGGAAAAAGCTACGGAGAAAGCCGTGAATCAGCACTTTCAGACACAAAAGGACGACACTAATCATAAAATGGACGAATTAGTGGACAGGATGGAGAAGTTAACAATAGCTGCCATCCAAGCAGGCGGGAGACCACCAAGGGATGAACACGTAGACACACAAGAGCGCTATTATCCTGAAAGGGATAGGGGGTACACCGAGAGGAGACACTACGGGAGGGAGGAAAATTACTACCCTCCACCGCGGCCAACAACACCTCACCCACAGGATAGGCCACACTACCCTCCTCGGTATTCACCGGTATCGTACACGGACACAGAGCCGACATACCCCTCACGGCGACCACCATCCCCGTACACACAGGAGTACTACTCTGAGGAGTACGAGCACACCATCCCCCGACGAAACAGCCCGCCACCAAGTAGACAGGCCTACGCTGCCCCACAATACAGGGCAGACAGGGAGTACCGGGAAAACTCGCCCCCAAGCAGGCAAGGCTATGCAGCCCCGCAGTACAGGGGAAATGGGGAATATCGGGAGAACCCGCCCCCACGCAGGCAAAGCTATGCACCCCCACAGTACAGGGGAAATGGGGACCGTCGAGGAAACCCACCCCCGACCAGACAGGGGTATGCAGCCTCCCGGTACAGGGAAAAGGGGAATCGACGGGAAAACCCGCCCCCGCAGCAGCAGATATACACCCCACCCTGGCGGAGACAGGACAACGGACCACCGGGCAATAACCGACAGGCTAGAAAACCTACAAGAGGACTGGACAATACAGATACATACACAAAGGGCCCGGAACACTACCCCCTCCCCGACGAACACCCGAGGGAGTTCAGGGATGAGGCACCCCGCCGGACAGACAGGGGGGCAATACTCCCCACACCTAGCCACACACTGCAGGCAGGGAGCTGGCGCAGCCACCCCGAGGGGGGGGGCGCACATACAGTACAGGCAGGCGCACACCTACGTTTCAAAAAAACGCCTTGACGGGGAGGTTCGGCCAGCTGATGAAGCGGCTGAGGTTCCTCCCCCAACACAACACCAGAAAGGCCCTTCCCCCAAGCAAACTCGTATGAGTAAGGGGAAGAAGCAGCCAGCTAAAGCTAAGGCTGACGATCCACCCCCGGGCCGTTTCCAGACACACCCCGTACAAGGAGACGGCAACTGCCTGTTTAGGACTATAAGCTTCCTGGTTCGGCATAACGAGGACCATCATAAGGAATACAGGCAGGAAACGGTCAAACATATCCTGGCCAACTGGAATGAGTACCGAGACTTTGTGTCGGACGAGCGGGAAAACCCATTCCAGACCGGGGCGGATTACAAAAAATACATGGGTAGGGACGGCACCTATGCCCGCGCCGTAGAGGTGACCGCTCTCGGCAAGGTGCTTAAAGCAAATATCCACGTATACACTGACGTGCACTCGCCCCCGCTATTTTCAACTGCGGGATTTGACAGGGACCTGCACATACTCTTTACAGGGAACCCTAAGGCGGGACATTATACACCCCTTATAATTACGCACAGACAGACTGAGAATAAACCCACACCCTCCAAACAGAAAACCATACCCCCTACACCACAACGCAGGGTGGGAAGTGACCACACACAGGCGCAGGACGCGAGCTCACTCGGCACTGGGAAGCCAGCAACAGGAGTCGAACTCGCGACCGCCTAGAACAAAAAACGGGGTAACAAGGGCAAGCTCAGGGTCACATTCGCAGACACACCTTCCCAACAGGAAGGAAACAACAGCACACCTACACCTACACCTGGGAGCGGTCAGTGCATTAAACGTTCGCCAGCAGACTTCTATTTTCACAGCGCGAGCGGTTAAGAGAGCTGGCAATGTACTTGGTGAGCGCACTTTGCTGACCGAGCCAAAGTACTCGGGACAGGAAGTAAGCCGAGAGGCGAAGCGTGCCAGGTACGATAAGCGGCCAGCTCCATGCCTTCCCAGTACAGATGTTACGCCGGTAGCAACAACAACAACATACACACTACACAACACATCGGTGCAGGGCAATGGATTTCAGGTACGCCGGTAGCAACAACAACATACACACTACACAACACATCGGTGCAGGGCAATGGATTTCAGGTATCGGCCCTCACGATACACGCCAACATAAACGGGCACAGAGTGCAGGCCCTAATTGACACTGGGGCAGCGGTAAGTTGTGTAAATAGCAGACACGTTACCGAAGGCCAAATACACGATGTCACGGGTGACATCCGGCTGGTAGCGGCCAATGCTCAGACGCTAGAAAACACGGGGGTGGCAAACATACATCTTAGGCTAGACCATTTTGCCACAACACACCCCATGTTCGTTATAGAACATCTTTCTGCGTCAGCCATACTGGGCATGGATTTCCTCGCTAAGTATGAGGCTAGCATAAATTTCGCTAGCGGTAAGATGCTTTTAAAGCACGACCAGAGGCTCACCACACATCCCATGATATACGCCAGGAACACAGATGGGATTCGAGCGGAGCGAGAAATTCACGAGCACCAGGCCTCTGCACTGCACACTATCAGCCAACACACAGACACACACACAGATAAGGCGGCCAAACACCCCCACAGACAGGACCTGACTCCGGAGCAAAATAAAAGGCTCACGGAGCTCCTGGAGACCAACAGGGATATTTTTGCCCATTCGATGAAGGATCTCGCTGTGACAGACCTCATCGAACACCACGTCACACTCACCAGTGACCAGCCAGTACACCAGCCTCCCTTCAGGGTGAGCCAGAAGGAGAGACACGCCATCGACGCTCAGATCACGGAGATGCTCGAGGCAGGAGTCATTGTCCCCGTTATTTCAAGTTACAGCTCTCCAGTTTTGCTGACCAAAAAACGGGACGGATCCCACAGGTTTTGTACTGATTACCGTAGGCTCAATAAGTTAGTCGAAAATGATAGTTATCCACTACCAAGGGCAGACACCTATTTGGATGCCCTTGGCGGAGCTAGCTGGTTAAGTTCGATGGATTGTTATAGTGGATTCTATTCAATCCCCGTCTATGAACCAGATAGGCACAAGCTGGCGTTCGTTACAGAGAACGGTCTATATACCTACACAAGGTTACCAATGGGCCTCCGTAACGCCAGCCAAACCTTCCAAAAGCTAGTGGATAAGACATTTTCGGGCCTAAAATGGCGTTCCGTATTAGTCTACGTGGACGACATAACGGTCTTCTCCAATACCTTCGACGAGCATATCGTACATTTGGAGGAGGCTTTCGCAAGGATCAGAGAGGCCAAGTTAAGGCTTAAACCTGCGAAATGTCAATTTGCCAGACAGCAGATTAACATATTGGGCCATATTGTAAACAGAGAGGGCATTATTCCCGACCCAGCGAAAACTGACGCAATAACGGGCATCCCAATGCCCACAAATTTGAAACAATTGCGCAGTTTTATTGGGCTGGCCTCGTATTATCGCAAGTATGTCCACAGGTTTGCGCACATCGCCCACCCCCTAACGGAGCTCACACGTGAAAAGACGCCCTTCAGCATTAAACAGGAACACATAGATGCCTTCAACACACTGAAGCAACTATTGTCCTCACCACCATTACTGCAACACTTCCATAGTGATAGGCCCACCTTCTTACACGTGGATGCCAGTCAGTACGGGCTGGGGGCGGCCCTATTGCAGGAAGATGCAGAAGGGCGCACACGGCCCGTGGCTTATGCTAGCAGGAAACTAACGGCCGTTGAGACTAGATACTCTGCCACAGAGCGGGAAATGCTGGCATTTTCGTGGGGAGTGAACTATTTTAGGGTATACCTCTATGGTATCCAGTTCACGGTAGTGACTGACCACGCGAGCTTGCTTTTTTGGGACAAATTTAAAAACCCAAATTCGCTTCTCAATAGGTTTATATTCCGCCTGTATGAATATAAGTTCGTGGTCAAACACAAGAAAGGCGCTACACACCTAGACGCAGATGGGTTGTCTAGGCTGCCAGTAGCCGATCCCCCGGATGACAGTAAGGACCACGAATGGGACGACATGCCCACTTTTGCCCTGACGGTGATTAACATCAAACAGGAGCAAGAAAGTGATCCGTACTTGAAACAGATTCTATTGGCATTAAAAAAAACTTGGATAAGGTGGACTCCAAGACAGCACGGCTGTCTAGGCGATTTTTCCTAGACAAAGACGGGGTACTGAAATTTAAGCCCACAGCCATGCACGATAACGCACCTATACCGGTTCCGGAGTCATTGAAGGAGAATATCATGATCGGACACCACAATAGCCCACTGGCAGGGACACACTTGGGTACGCATAAAACATACCTTAGAATCCGTGACAAGTATTATTGGGTAAACATGAAGGCCGACATAGACACCTTCGTAAAGACATGTCACACTTGCCAGCGATTCAAAACAAGGCCTGGCAAGCCTCATGGATTACTCAACCCAATTCCCGTAGGAGAGCTATTTCACAGAGTCGGAATAGATGTTAAAGGCCCTATTACGACATCTCAGAAAGGCAACAAATATATACTGGTCGCCACCGAGTATCTCACCCGATACATGATTACGAAGGCTGTTCCCAAAGCAGACACGAACAGCACAGCCGAATTCTTATTTGACATAGTTACACGATATGGCCTATTCTTAACCTTACTATCCGACAGAGGTACTATTTTCACCTCGAGAGTGCTCCAACAGTTTTTGGAGATACTCAGGATTAAGGCATACACTACCACGAGTTTTTCCCCGCAAACCAACGGACTCACGGAGAGTATGAATAAAATACTTGGAATAGCGCTGGCTAAATTCACAGGGGACGCAGGGACAGACTGGGATGATTATCTGCAGCCCATCACTTTTAGTTATAACACTTCCATATCCACGGCTACAAAACACTCTCCACACTTCCTACTGGACGGATACACGCCCAGAAGTCCCATTGACAATATATGTATCCCACAGGACACTTACACGGACAATGCCGCCCGGCTAGAGCACTTGCAGATAGCTCGCATGAACGCTAGAAAGAACATAGCCGCGGCGCAGAAAAAGCAAAAAGAACGGTACGATCGACAGAGAAAGACCGTGGAATACACACCCGGGCAATTGGTCATGGTCTCCAATTCTGCCCGTAAGAAAAATGTGTCCGAATTCCTCCTGCCACGCTGGTCAGGTCCCTTCAAAGTCTGCAGGAAGGTATCTGAACTAAATTACATAGTCAGCGTGCGCCATGGGCGAAAACTCATCAAAGACACCATACACGCCCGCCGTATGAAGGCATATCACACCCGCCAAACAACACCTACACGTACAGGCGGGAACATTATCAAAAGAAAAGGAAATGATCCCACTGGCAGACGTGGAAAGAAGGCCAAGAAATAGCCTTCGGACCTCGCTGACCGCACCGAGATACGACCCTAACACTTGACAGAACTGTCCAGAAGACACAAGCCTGAATGGCACCAAAAATAATTACCCTGGTTAAAGACGGTCTCGAACCCGTAACCTCCTGAATACCAGGAGTGCAAAGTCGGGTAATTATCCAATATGGAAGGATATAATAATAAAGGACAGTTCCACTAACTCATACACATACGAACGAAACAATCAAATCACCTCCGACACCTAGTCACCAAACACGCGACTAGCGGCCCGGAGACACGCGTGCATAGACACAGCCAGGTGCCACTCACAGGGATATACTCGACCCACGCTTACAGTTTACACAAAACTTGGGAACATGAATGTACTTAGTGGAAGGTTCTTTTACATTACGGAAAGCCCTGATCACAACTGCAGAGATAGCACTCAGGCCCAGACACACACACGTGCCGGACACGGAGCATTGTCAAACAAGTAATACGATAGCGCACACGTTAATGAAACTAGAGACTATCGCCGTCAGCGATAAGACACTCGTGACTGGGCGACCTTCACACATACAGACAGCAGTATGCATGCGGCTCTGAGAGCGGAACAAACGCCATCATTCACGTCAGATCCAAAACCTTATAACTCCCGAAAAACACAACGAGGACCATTCCCAAAGACACAGACTCTTCACAGGAATGCGTATTTTCATCTGCGCATTTCAAATACACGATACATGTGCCATGGTATATACGGCACAGATATCGTCATACCAGGTCCTTACAGCAAGCCGGGTCCGAACCCACGACCACACTACACACTCGTGCCAAAAACTAACTAACCAATGGTATTTTTGGCACGAAAGACACAATCAAAAACCACACTGGGGACACCTAAATCCCAAAAACACAACGCAGACATAGAACACGGAGAATTACATGATCACGGGTCCGAATCCCAGCAAAAATTGGACGCCATGGGAAAGAAAAAAAATCCAGACGCCCAATTACACTGATGTGGCCACAGATAAGTAGATAACTGGGTCAGACACATGCCTATAGGCACATAAGTTTTTTTTCTCTCTTTTTTTCTCTCTTTTTGCCCATACATAATGGAGCATAGATTCGCCCCAGGGTACTAGCTACACCAGCCTACCTCGGCAGTGTCGACCCAGGAATTCCCAACAAGAGGGCATACCGCAAATTCTAGGCCTCCAAGGGGATCACAATAGACTTCCCAGACATGGATTACACATAGTTACACAAAACAAAGTCTTGCGAAAGCAGTGTACACATAACATCGATTAACAAAAGCGGGACAGATTAGCACACTGGCACTCCCGGAATCTCAAGCAATAACAACATGCCGACGTTCGCAAAAAGGCACGTTCCGACAGCCGGCATACGTGACGTCAGGGCCTGCCCTTACACAAGTAATAACATTGACTTGCACGTTCTAGAAGCATTGCGACACTAACATACAGGACACATGGATACTGACACAGAATTCTACAATGTTACAATAGGCCTGGCATTTAGCAATATGCAGATACTGTGGGCCATATTATCTTAGGCCCATGGGAACATGTTTACAGAGATGGTGACAGGCCACACGCACCTCCTGCCCATACACGCGACACAAGATAGGACTTAGGCTATAACAGCCCACCCGCCCGCGTGGTGTAACGGAACATAGTCACACACACGCGCGCTCACTAATCAGGGGCGAACAAAGACAGGGACTCTGAGGGAACAGACCTCCCCAATAAACACTTCTCTTCTTACTTTTAAATCCTAACACCATCATAGACGGTCAGGACATGACCAGTCGCACTACGACCACTGGCTGCATTAACATTGCAACTGAAAGACCAGATTAGGTCATGACGTTATAGTGTCACCATACTTTACTATCCCAAGGAGCGGATAGTAAACAGATTGACCAGGTGAGGATGACAGGAGCACAGGTGGATAAGGCCAGCCAGACAGCCAATATACCGCCTACAGGCCAACATAGTACCACCTCATCCTTCCATAACCCTCCTAATTACATTAGCCAACACAGCCACATAAACACATAAAAACAGATAAACTACATGACAAAATACACATCGGGGTTGATAGACTTCATGCGTTTAAAGAGAGGGCTTACTACGCCCTGGATCTCAATGCTAACACCTGAATATTAGGGGTGTGTCGGAAAACGACAATTAAGCGTAATGCGCATCTCCAAGTAAGAGATGAGGCCAAAATTATATACTAACAATTCTTTTTTATTAAATAATCCCGCATGAAAGGGACATAATATTATTATACACTGACCGATACCCGTCCTTCAATGAGTGCGGGTACGCCTCATATCCAGACACATGCATGGAATATCCCATCCACATACCAAGGGTTATTACTATTGAACCTGCATGACACTTTGTTAAAATTTTTGCAATCCCGGGAAATACCTACCCCCGTCCACTCATTGTAGAAGCATCCCAGCAGCATCACCGGCACCAGGCCACCATTCAGATGGAGCCCAAAGATGCGCAACCCCATCCTACCATGCTTTAAACCTATTCAACGGATAATACCCCCCGGATCCTAATAACAGGGAACCTAATGCCATAAACCCTACTAACGCCTCCATGAAAATCAACAAAGCATTACAGCTGGAAATCCGACATAGCACAGTAGACCTAAAGTAGTCTATGCACTTAGAAGTTTCTACAACCCCAAAACACTTGAAAAATTTTACATTTTATACACAATAAATTATTTACACAATACACTTATTTTTTCCATATATAAAAAGGAATCTGTGATACGCTGATTGATGATGACAGCGTAAGCTGAAGGGAAGAGGCACCACACAGAAGCAGAGCTGGGTAAGGCGATGTTGAGCCTTACCCTAGTTAACTTGACGACTAGACCAAAAAGACGAACTACGTAAGGTTGAGGCATTCATGACCCGGAACGGGCAAACTTCGGAATCCTAGGTGTGCCTAGCCTGCCCCTAGGACGAAGAGATGTTACACCCACTATGTGCCACGGTCGTCGAAGCCAAGACCTGCAGGGGAGACTTTCTGAGGATGGTGGGAGAAATAGCCAGCTCCACGCCGGACTCAGGAGATGACCCTAGGGACGACCAAATTATGACTAGACTATTAGTTTAGTATATAAGTAAGTAGGACTTCTAGAGCGGGAAGCAAGACTCCTATGCGCGGGAGTGAAGCATTATTGTTGCCAATAAGGGCGAAGAGGATACTATTAATGCCAATAAGGGCGAAAAGGATACTATTACTGCCAATAAGGGCGAAAAGGATACTATTACTGCCAATAAGGGCGAAGATGATATTATTCCATTGGACGATGTCCAATGCCCACATAAATGGTGACGCATCGGGCAGCCAAGGGCATTAAATGAGGAGCATCGCGAGCAACTCACAGGGGTTAAAGTGGGCAGACCCAACAACGACAACATATGCAAAGGCAACGGCAATGAGCAGGCAAATGCAGCGGGCGAGGCGGTTTGCTTAGTAGCACCGTAAGCCGCCTGCGACTATATTAATACTAGTTAATAAGCACTAGCATAGACGTCGACAATTAGGATTAAGACGGAGGGAACTACGAGGCATTGTTGGGTTCCGGTCCCAACAATGTACTACAAGGCACCCCCGCGAGAGAAATCGAACGGACAGCCTCCGTCTAAATTTTAGTATTTAAGTTACAGTGCCATTTTTTTAGGTCACTTAGATATAAGCAAATTCAACAAGCGCTGTTGCTAAAATAGGGCACAGCACATTTCGGCTTTAGAAAAAGGTCCACTCGGCATGTATATACAGCATAGTTTTACAATTAAGGCAATTTTTTTTAGATTAAGGTAAAGCCTTTCGGCACCTGATGACCGACAAACCCGTCATCAGGGTAAGCCCGATAACACATAGGTTAACAATAGACTAAGGTAGAATATCTCGGCACCTGATGACGAACAAACCCGTCATCAGGGTAAGCCCGATAACACACTAGAATAAGTCAGATTAAGGCAAAATATCTCGGCACCCGGTAACTAAAATTCCGCTACCGGGGTAAGCCCGACAACATATTAAGATAAATGGTATTAAGATAACACATTAACATAAATAGACTAAGGTAGAATATTCCGGCACTTGGTCACCAAAAATCGGTACCAGGATAAGCCCGACAACATATTAAGATAAATGGTATTAAGATAACACATAGGTTAACAATAGACTAAGGTAGAATATCTCGGCACCTGATGACGAACAAACCCTTCATCAGGGTAAGCCCGATAACACACTAGAATAAGTCAGATTTAGGCTAAATATCTCGGCACCCGGTAACTAAAATTCCGCTACCGGGGTAAGCCCGACAACATATTAAGATAAATGGTATTAAGATAACACGTTAACATAAATAGACTAAGGTAGAATATTCCGGCACGTGGTCACCAAAAATCGGTACCAGGGTAAGCCCGACAACACTAGGTTAAGGCAATATTTGGAGCCACTTTTTATATATCCCTATGAGTAGTCTATAAATAGACAGAAGGTTAGTTGGTAGACAGGAGTACACTATCACGTTGGTAGACAGGAGTAAACATACATATGGACAGTGATATTAATCATATATATGCTTGCTTTACAGCCATGAGCTGCAACGTGGGACACTCGCTCCCAATATAGGGTGCTCCATCATTATGGACATTTATTTTTGTCAGCATAGAGAGTGGCGCCAATATGGGCACTCTCCAGATTTTATATGGCAATATCATTATTATATTGTGCTTACATATCATGTTATATTTTCTTGCACCCCGCCAGGTATCGGTCCAGCGCCGACTACCGACCACTGGGTACAGGCAACCGCTACCATGTAGCAACCACGTGTTGAGCACCATGCTCATACTGTCATGTTTTACAGGCCAATACACAGGATGACAAGGGTGAACACCCTATACATATACATATATGCCAATAATTTCTTTTCTTTACCAACAGGTGGCGACATTGTATATAGCCCTCTGTAAATATTTTGCCCACGCCCATACAGGTCTTGCTACCCCCACTCACACACACAATTCCCCCCCCCCCCCTCTACACACCTCAATAAATTTTGCTTACAGGTAATAAATCCGCACCACGGGGGAGATATGCCTGTGGGATATACCCCACCGCAGGTCGGATCAACGTTTAACGGATATCTCACCTAATATGAGAGGTGACATACGGCCACACAACGCGGACTCCTCATGTACAGGACGGGTTGTGTCGCCATGATAGTCGCGCCCACCCACAGGGGGCAACGCTATTAGCATAAGTTTGTTGGAAATGATGACGATGAGGTATCACATACAGCAGAGTAACAGAAATTTAGCGCGCTTAGTTAGTCCGTAAGATGATTGTAAATTGTAAATTAGCACAAAGTAATGCGCCCACGTGCAGTTATTCTCCTATAAATGTATAAATAATACTTCGAACCCCCACATTGTCTGCGGAGGGGATAAATGGTATTCATAAATCTTAATATATGCGCATATCAAAGTTACATATTAAACAGTATACTCTCTACATTAATATCACATGTACACAATGATTATGACTTGTTTCTTTCATTTTCTTTCTTCTAACGCCCAAATTTGTGAAGGTGTTCCGTTTTATCCCAAAACAATAAACATATTTTAAATATTTCCCCTAACGTATACCTTGGAACACCTATTTTTTCTACTTCTTCTATCTTTCTCATTGCAGGGAGCAATTTTTTTTCCCAAGATAGAGCCGGACGGCACAATCACCCGTCCAGACCTGGGTTTTTTCCTCCCTGCACAACAACAATATATTATCAAAACCATGTATTTTTTTGGAACTTTTTATATATTGCAAATGTCAATTTTTTCTCTCATGAACTGTTTTAAAATGTCAAATGTATATGTATATCCCAAAACCCACCCCTCTGAACACGAGCTGATCTCACATCTACACGACATCGCTACATCAACACGACATCACTACCTCTACACGACACAGAAGAAACAAAGAAGAGATACAAGGAAGATTCAAGAATAACCTAATACATCGACACCCCAACTCCACGTTCCGTTCCCGTTCGCGGGGACGCGAACTAATCAGAGGAGGAGGCTTGTACAGGACCCCAGGGGGTTGCACCCCCTGGAAGCCACCCTCCATCATCTATTAAAACCATCCCTAACTGGCAAATCTCATAAGTCCAGAACAGCATCTTTTACACAGCAAGGACGGCCGACCAGCTTGGAAGGCTTGCCAACACTTGCATCACACTATAAACATCTACACTATAACTAACTGGGGCAGCTATGCCAATGGAATGCTGACAGTACAACAGCAAAACCTATAAGAGGAAGGCCTTAATGAGGACACACGCTCTCTCGATTATCCGTCATACAGTGTGTCAGCCGGAGGCCCTAGCTGTTATCATCAGGTGAGTCAGCAGTGTTCAGATATCCTATACTCTGTAAAACCTACCCCACAACCTTGTACACATAATTTGCACTATTGTTCACACTTCCCTAAAAGGGACATACAATTTCATACATCACTGACCAATAAATGCTTGGTCAGTAAACTACACCTTGTATTCGTAATTATACGCCTCTTCACATCGCAACACCCTTCCCGACTCTCGTCACAAGTAAGCGTGACAACAGTAGCCTGTAATCGCCGGCTCAAGTTCTATTGTGTCTCTCACGCGCGACCGCTGGCTGCAAGCCGCCAGCATAGCTGACACAAGCAGGACTGTTATATAATTCCTTCTGACCAGCTGGGAGTCTAGTACATTAACCTGCGCCCAGCAGATCATCCCCATAAGCGACACTTACGTCTTTACAGGAGCACCCCCTAGCATGTAAACATCACACAACACTCTACACTGGTAAGCTTACCCAGCTACGGGAAGCTGCTCTCTTTAGAAATCACCTTCCAAATTAGCACATTAACACGTACGTTTTAGATCTAACTACCCCCAACTAAGGGATCTAAAACAATATCATGACATGGATTTACTAACAGATAAACCTTGCCTGTAGTGTACACAACCTCTCACCCAAGTTTCATCGCTATCGGACGAATGGTATGTGAACGCATACAGGACTTTGTTGAAACGCTTCGCCCGTCGTCGATCATTTGTTGAATCTACTCGTGCACTACCTATTGTTAAGTGGATTTACTAAACCAAACACCTTCCCTGAAGTGTACACAACATCTCACCCAAGTTTCATCACTATCAGACGAATAGTATATGAACGCATACGGGACTTTGTTAAAACGCTTCGCTCGTCGTCGCTCATTTGTTGAATCTACTCGTGCGCTACCTATTATAATATGGATTTACTAAGAGAGAAACCTTGCCCGTAGTGTACACAACCTCTCACCCAAGTTTCATCGCTATCGGACGAATGGTATGTGAACGCATACAGGACTTTTTTGAAACGCTTCGGCCTTCGTCGCTCATTTGTTGAATCTAATCGTGCGCTACCTATTGTTAAGTCGATTTACTAAACCAGAAACCTTCCCTGAGGTGTACACAACATCTCACCCAGGTTTCATCACTATCAGACGAATGGTATATGAAGGCATACGGGACTTTGTTGAAACGCTTCGCTCGTCGTCGCTCATTTGTTGAATCTACTCGTGCGCTACATATCATGACATGGATTTACTAAGAGAGAAACCTTGCCTGTAGTGTACACAACCTCTCACCCAAGTTTCATCGCTATCGGACGAATGGTATGTGAACGCATACAGGACTTTGTTGAAACGCCTCGCCAGTCGTCAATCATTTGTTGAATCTACTCGTGCACTACCTATTGTTAAGTGGATTTACTAAGCCAAACACCTTCCCTGAAGTGTACACAACATCTCACCCAGGTTTCATCACTATCAGACGAATAGTATATGAACGCATACGGGACTTTGTTAAAACGCTTCGCTCGTCGTCGCTCATTTGTTGAATCTACTCGTGCGCTACCTATTATAATATGGATTTACTAAGAGAGAAACCTTGCCCGTAGTGTACACAACCTCTCACCCAAGTTTCATCGCTATCGGACGAATGGTATGTGAACGCATACAGGACTTTCTTGAAACGCTTCGGCCTTCGTCGCTCATTTGTTGAATCTAATCGTGCGCTACCTATTGTTAAGTCGATTTACTAAACCAGAAACCTTCCCTGAGGTGTACACAACATCTCACCCAAGTTTCATCACTATCAGACGAATAGTATATGAAGGCATACGGGACTTTGTTGAAACGCTTCGCTCGTCGTCGCTCATTTGTTGAATCTACTCGTGCGCTACCTATTATAACATGGATTTACTAAGCCAGACACCTTGCCTGTAGTGTACACAACCTCTCACCCAAGTTTCATCGCTATCGGACGAATGGTATGTGAACGCATACAGGACTTTGTTGAAACGCTTCGCCCGTCGTCGCACATTTGTTGAATCTACTCGTGCGGTACCTATTGTTAAGTGGATTTACTAAGCCAGAACCCTTCCATGAAGTGTACTTAACATCTCACCCAAGTTTCATCACTATCAGACGAACAGTATATGAACGCATACGGGACGTAGTTGAAACGCTTCGCTCGTCGTCGCTAATTTGTTGAATTTACTCGTGCGCTAACTATTATAACATGGATTTACAAAGCCAGAAACCTTGCCTGAAGTGTACACAACCTCTCATCCAAGTTTCATCGCTATTGGACGAATGGTATGTGAACGCATACAGGACTTTCTTGAAACGCTTCGGCCTTCGTCGCTCATTTGTTGAATCTACTCGTGCGCTACCTATTGTAAAAAGAATTTACTAAGTCAGAAACCTTTCCTGGAGTGTGTACAACAATACAACCAAAGTTTCATAGCAATCGGATGAATGGTATATGAACGCATACGGGACTTTGTTTAAGCGATTCGCGTGCCGTCACTCATTTGTTGAATCTACTCGTGCGCAACAACTTTCGTATTTATTCACCTTTTAAACCTTCTCTGGACTTCCACAAATAATTCAAGACCAAAATTAGCCAAATCGGTCCAGCCGTTCTCGAGTTTTAGTGAGACTAACGAACAGCAATTCATTTTTATATATAAGAAGATATATATATATATATATATAGATACATATATACATAAATTATATATAAACTTTTGAATTGACGGTGGTTTTGGGGTGTAGGGGATGTGAAACGCGAAGATATGTCAAAATTTTCCGGAAGTCGAAACATGGTACCCATTGCAATAGTTAGCTTTCTAATGAAATCTACCTAACAGGTAACACACACTAATACAGCCATCACAATTAACGCCGGTTATCAGTCAGATTCTACACACACCCCAAGTACACGGGGCTACATGGTCACGTTGTCGCAGTCCCTAAAATGAGGAACCAACCAACCAACCTCTTAATTTAGAAGAAAATTAAGATGAAGTATTGTCGAATATTAACACAAATACAATTGTGTTTTGAGCTGCAGCAGTGGCTGTTATTATTTGACATTTCTAAGCCGCTTATTCCAAAGAGTAGCATAAATCTGCAAAGCATTTTCTTTTTCAGGACGTGAAGAGATATTTTCCCTTGCGAATCAAGCCCTTTCGGGGTAATTTTTAACGCCCCAAAACTGTAAAACATAAAATGGGGTTCTCACTTTATCTACGACTTGGAAATGACTCCGGGTCCTGACGAAGCCGCGGTAGAGTAAACCTGTCCGGAATGCAGGAATCGGCTTCCCGACTGCGGTGTCATTCGTAAGTCTTATTCAACAGTTAATAATAGGCCTACTTATTGTTACAGTTGTTAATTCATTTAGGGGCTTGCAACATTTAACCTTGTGTACCTGAGTAGCTAGTAGGTCGAGTATCACTGGTGAAAATGATCCATAGGCCCTCGGTTGGGGTTGGTAACTGGTAGATATAATTCAGTATTTGCTGAAATGTTAATTTTCCGGTTTGTTTCTGAAGGTCTCCACATTAATTTATGAAGTTGACTGCATAGCATTACTTTTCACAAATATTAATGAAGTAAATTACAAGATTCTCAAACAGCGAACAAAAATATAGTTATTTAGTTATTGAGGTTTTAAGGTTCAGAACTTCGAGGTCATCTGCCCCTCTTAACACAGATTAAAGTATATATATCGTGCGAACTGTGGGGAGGCTAGTGGTAGTGGTAACAAGAGAGGTGTATTGGCAACATTGTTGTCACTACTCGTATTTGTCGTGGAGAGTAGAAACTTAAAGCCATCTCCCGTTTAAAGTCGCCGTCGCGATTATTACTTTAATTATTAGGGTTAAGAGTAGGGTAGGTGTACCTGGACTTGAAATAAGGTACTATCCCGGCATTTGTCTGGAGGGAGTGCGAGTGTGAAAACCCACACTCATGATAGCCACTGTCAGCGCCGGGATTCGAACCTCCGATCTGCAGGCTTGCTGTAGTTCCCCATCACGGTCATTGGTGAGCTACACCGCATGGTCTTACTTGAAGGTGCGAGACCTTTTATTTCAATATCGGTGCTTCATTTCTATAGCCACTAAATGTCAATGTTCACCAGGGCGAGATTTAAGGTAGACACTAAAATATCACAAAAACAAATACCCACATGACACCGATAACTCAATAATTAGGACCTACCTTTTGCAACATTTTCCCCTGGTCCCCCCTTTGAGCTTGGGGATATTCCATATCCCCCCAGACCCTTGGTGTGTCCGCTCCCCCATAATCTTGACTTAAATCCGCCCTCCATGGCCACTAGTCATAGATAGGATCGAGAGGATTTTTAGGAGAACCTGGCTCTAGTTTCGCTTATTGCCAAGCAAGATTAAATTATATGAAATCCACTGGCTGTAAATTACAAAATGTACTGTAGTTCAAATTCACATTTTCTTCTTTTGTGAAAACAATTACTGAACAGCTGCAATGTTTATGAATCTACTGCTAGCACATAATTACTTGACTTACGCATGAGTGTGGCTTCGGTAGCGTAGATGGTAGCATGATGAACTGCTGTGCCCAAGATAGGGGGTTCAAACCCGGCCGAAGTCGTCGGATTTTTAAGAGCGTTAAAAATCCTTCAGTATGCCTTCTTTCTGAGGGGAAGTAAAGCCGGCGGTCCCATGTCACAGATTTATGGCATGTAAAAGATCCTTCCACAGACTAAACTTGTGTGAAGCTAAATTGTTAGGTTAGATTTCGTCGGAACGCTCTATCAAAGTTCCAACGTTCACCACTAGGTATCATTGATATCTGATAGCAAAAGTTGAAAATACTTGAAATTGAATGGAACTTGTAGCTCACCCTAAGGGTGTCCGCTGGAAGCAGCTACAGACTCAGGCGAGCCGAACATGTACTCGGACACTCCCGTCACTAAAAGCCATACGATAAATAAATAAATAAATAAATAAATAAATTATGAAATTATATTTTGCTATGTATAATGTACAAAGATGTGTGATAGTCGTTCAACCAAAACACTTATCAGTGTTTAGGCTTAGACCCAAGGGCGTGACTCTTCAAGGTCAGCAAATGTTAAGGATTTCAATATAACAACACTATGTAAAAAGTATTTTCAAGAACGTCTTGACTTTATTTGTGTGTGTAATTACGTTTTCATTAAGGAAAGAGATTACGTCATATGTCACAGAGGCAGTAGTTCTGCACATTGTATACCCTTTCCACCTCTTTTAACATGCATTTCAGTGAGATGAACTTCCAGTTGATTAATTTCTGGGACTTGGGGCATCGTGGTAATCAGTCCACTGTACTTAATGCGTGTGTGAACTCTGTACAACAATCTATATGGTTGCAGGAGTTAGTAGTTGTTGCATACTAATAGCGGAAACTCCGCCGTGAAAGCATACGCTCGCCGGGAAATAGCGATCTTGGTGCGAGTTGACAGCATCACTCACCTTGCCGTCCACCGCTAGCATTTTTCAATGCGCACAATACAAACCAAAAATTGTTTTGTAGTGTTAACATTTATTATGGTATGATATTTAGCCATTAAGTAATTTAAAGAGTAGGGTTAAAGGAAACAAAAGACACTTGGTTTCGCACAGTTTATTTAGAATTCGAGAATATAGCAGATTATCCATGACATGGTGTTGGTATGGGCTATTGAGGTCTGGATTAGGCCCATACATTTAAGCATGGGCGCCCGCAGGATTTTTTCCAGAGGGGGGCCAAATTATAATTTTCATTTCATTACTCCCCCCCCCCCCTCCCCAATTTTCGTTTTATTTCTTACTTTTTTTAAAGTCAATTTTACCCTCCAGGTTGGTGTTTTCCACGGACTCAGCGAGGGAACTCACCACTACCGCCTCTGCGGGCAGTGTCCTAGAGCTGGGAACACTTGGTCGGTGTGGATACAACTGGGCAGGTGTGATCAACACTTCGCCCAGATGGCCTCACCTGGGGCCTCATGAGGGAAGGGAAGATTGAGATGGATAGGCAAGGAAGAGGGAAGGAGGCGGTCGTGGCCTTACAGTAGATACCATCCCGGCATTTGGCCGAAGATGAAGTGGGAAACCACTTCCAGGATGGCTAAGGTGGGAGTCGAACCCCCTCTACTCATTTGGACCACCCGAGGCTGAGTAGACCACGTTCCAGTCCTCATACCACTTTTCAAATTTCGTGGCAGAACCGGGAATCGAACCCAGGACCTCCGGGGCGGCAGCTAACCATTCTGACCGCTACGCTACGGAGGCGACATTATTTCTTACTTGCTTCGTGAAATTCATTATTTGACTGCTCTCAATCCGTTGGCTACTTTATGGCAAGATTGGGATGAATGTTTTGTTTATAGTTCACAGTTTTTGTCCATGAAGGTTCGCGTTTCTTCTTTTGTGATACATTGTCATAATGTTGAGTTCTTAAAAACATGTAAAAAAAAAGCTAATGTAAATCTAGTTCGCCTATTTTCTAAATACGGTAACTGGAGGACATATTTTCAGATATTTCAAAATTACTGAGTTAAATTAATCTGTGGAAATATCCCTACATAATATAAATCTGCCTAATAATTCAAGTAGCACTGTTTCCAAATATCTAGTTTGTACTGGCCGTTATAGCGGATCCATCATGTCTTTCCTCTTCTTCACAAGCTATCAGGAATAATTCGCATTGCTCTTCTTAGCCTAATGAATTTTGGGGCGTGGTGGCGCAGCGGTGAAGCTGTAGGACCAGGTTCGATTCCCGGTCAATGCATGTGAAATTTTCGAAGTGAAATGCCATGCCCTGTGGTTCGGATTCCACGTAAAAAGGATGTCCCGTGGCTCATGATCGCATGATTAACTGTCACGTTAAACTACAAGCTTCCTTTCCTAATGAATTTTGTGCGAAGTGATAAATTCGTATTGTACGTTACTCGTACTTGTGACGCCCATTGTTTTAGCAAATTTTTGTTTTAGAAGGAAGTTATTTCATTTGATTATTTCTGACCGTTAAATTAAATATACCCAGTATAATACTCACTAAATCATGTACTTCTTACTTAGTCGCTTAGATAACGACAAATACCGCAGGATCATTTAGCCTAAATATTATACATTCGTACTTAAAAATGTCACATAAATGTTCCTTGAGTAAAGAGCCTGCCAATGTCTGTTCCGTAGTTTTCTTCTTTCAGAATCACGTCATTATCAATCCCCCCTTCAACTTTGGCTTTATCACCTAATTGATCTATATTAAATTGTAACTTTCAGTCGGTAAATATGACTATAAGCCCAATTAAATTAGGATTAAATTATCATCTCCGCTCATATAAGTCGGCTACATGTTGGGCATCAAAAATTGCCTTGCAAGAAGATTCCTTTGGAATAATATAGCCTACAACATTACGAAGTCTATCAGTATTGAATTCACCATTTTGTCTCAACTGATCTACCGTCTACATTCGATTGAGAGTGCGAATCTCAGTCGCTCTGATAACGGCACAAAACACCGCAGAACAATTTAACCATTAGCCTATAAATTGCTTCGATCGTAGAAGATTGTACGCTACAGATTAAGAATCTACAACAATAGTAGATCGCTGTTCATTTATAGCAATAATTCATCTGTTCTCAAGAAATAGACCACAGTACTATGGCACACCTTGAATAAAACTAAACGGCATTTCGCAGCACGAATAACGATCGCAATAAGGCAGAACGGCGCAAAATTAGATGAGTGTACAACACAGTCAGGCTCGAATTTAAGGCTCTTGAATCGCCCGAAGAAAAAAAAACAAGCTACCTTACCCCGACTTAAAATATGTAGTTTTATTAAAGTTTCCTTAACATATGGGACTGTTTCTTCACTGAGCGAGTATTTAACTATGGGTGGCAAACACTATAAATATGTGTTTACTAAAATTACAAATAGAAAAATAACTTAATACAAAGAATTTACATTCAAAAATTTTAAAAGATATGCACAACCAATTGCAAAATCAACAATTATTTAAATAACTAGGGGCTTCCTTCTTGCCTTGTCATTTGCAAACACGCTTAGGATATCATTAGTCCAATTTCACTTTCAAGTCAGATTCAAAATCAAGAACACCAAGATGACTAACACAATCCCGTTTTGTGTGTCCTTAAATAATCAACATTGCAAATCTGTGACAATGAATAATTCTCTTGTGTGTGTGTGTGTAGGCGTGGGGTTAAACTTTAATAACTTGGCGTTTAATGACCAAGCGGTTTTGTACAGTTCCCAGATTTCTTTCCGCCCCTAAAACCTGCCACCCTGGACAGCTGCTTGTTTGTTCCCCCGTCATTACGGGCCTGAATACAGTAAATGACTCAATATTGTAAGCACGACCTTAAGCAGTGTTTTACTAGTCATCAAAGAAAACCTCGTTTTAGGGGCTGAAATCCGCTATTGGTGTTGCAATGTATAAAAATATCTCCAGAACGTGCTTTTCATATCATCACTGCCAAAGTTAGGTGGCGAAAGTAGTAGCCAGCCTAATCACTTTAGATAGCGTTGGGTAAACATACACTAGGCATAACCATATTGAAAAATGGAGCTATGTTTCCATTGGTGGTCTAGTGCATGACATCATTAGAACCATATATTTCTCAATATAAATAGATATTACGTCAGCAACATTAAAAGTTTTCTATTGTAACATTTGTCAGTTGATTATCAGAAACTTCATTTTATGAAATGAGCTGGTGACAGTGACCAATCGAATATCAACATTCTCGGAATTCCAGGGGGGGAGGCACGGCCCCACCTTGCCCCTCCCTGCGGGCGCCCATGCAATTAAGCACAACTCATAAGCATTTGGACTTTTGATGTGTTACTTTTAGTAGTTTAACATTACCGGTACCTATCTTTACGTACGATTTAGAGGGATCATTTGTCTTATTCACAAATACGTTTATGAGGATTGGAAAATATATGTTAGGTATCAAGAAAATACAATTTCTACATACTTCCTCCAATGTGGCACATTCATTCGTAAGTGCAGTAATCTCAAATTATAATAGACGCCTTGTCAAACACTTACAGTTTGACAAGGCGTCTATTATAATTGGAGATTAATATCAGCCAACACGGATAATATTTAATACCATTCTTCATAATGGTTGATGTCCATGCGTGCTTTCAATCACAAATTGATGAAAATTATATTTGAACGAGCGGACCCGTGCGAGAACTCTCGCATAATGGGTTGTGTGCGCCCCGTGTGTACAGACTGCCCAACGGGCTCTATTGCTATGCAGGCTGGACGCGACACAGTTCTGGCAGGAGCTATCGTCGTGTTTATTTGTTCAAAATCACATTATAAACAAATAAATATATTTCCGTTGACTTTTCGACAAATGCAGGATTTTTCCTATAGTATTGATTGTGAGATGATTTGGAAGATTTTGGTACGAACCACACCTTCTAACTCCCTCTGGTATAGGAGCTTGAGTTTTGTGAAACATACACATTAGCGTATTATTTATATATAGATAGATATTTATGACAGGTCTTGAGTAGATTCATTAGGGAAAATCATTTCGTTTGGTTCGTACCTTTCATTTGTGTGTGAAAGTTACCTACATCATGCTCATTATAGCTGCATGATGCCAGAGCCAGTCCACTGCAGGACCAACCCATAACACAACAAAACTTATCCTTCACTTAGCTACCGTATTTGACCAACTGCCATTATTGTGCTTCATTGCTAGAAAGCGAAGTATAAATAGGTTTTCATGCGCACTAATCGCAATGAGAAGCATTTTCTGTTGCTGTTGCTTATTTTAGGAGCTGCGACATCGTGGTCATGTAGCCCTGTGTACTTGGGTGTGTGTGAAATTCTAGAAAACCTGTTTTATTGTGTTGGCGGTGTAAGTGTGTGTATTATTGTAAATTGGGGATATGGTTATGAAGGAGGTGGTCGTAGCCTTAAGTTAGGAACCATTCCATATTTCACCTGGATTAGAAGTGGGAAACCATGGAATACCACTACTAGGATGGCTGAGGTGAGAATCGAACCCTCCTCTTCTCAGTTTTGCTTCACGATGCAGAGCGTACACCGCTCTAGCCCTCACATCAGAATTACAATTTCATAGCAGAGCCGGGAATCGAGGAGCGATAGCCAAGAGCGCTAGCCACTACACCACGAGGTGGTTCGCATTCAGAATACATCTTCATATTAATATAACAAGTTCTTGTTCCACAAATCTTCCTCCACAAAGTGGTCCAAGCATACATGAGTTCTATTTAAACGCTCTGTCATCATCATCTCAGTATGCAACCATTATTTTGCAATTCTTCTTTCTGTCATACGTTTGACGTGACCAAACCATCGCAAACGTGCCCTAGTTATGGTCTCCTTCAGGGACTGATTTATTCCAGCTCGTTCTCTAATCTTCTCCTTTTTTACTTTGTTTTTCCTAGTTTTTTGAAGCATGCTTCTTAGAAACTTCATTTCTGAAGCCTGAAGGCTGCTGTCATCTTCTTTGGTAGTTGAGCATGTTTCCAACCCATAAGCCAATATAGGGACAAAGTATGTTCGAAACAGAGTATGTTTTCATCTTAGTGGCACTTGCTTAGTCCAGAGTAGATATCGAACTTGCTCATAGAATTGACTTGATTTCTGAATACGGTAATTTAATTCAAGCTGTATTCGATTGTCACTTGATATTATGCATCCAAGGTACTGATACTGGTTTACTGTTTCCAATTGTACGCCCTCCAGCATTCCTGTTTCATTCCTTTTCAGAAAGTCATCCAAGTCAACTTTTCAGCTGCGAATTGCCCACTGCGTGTATTTATAATACATATAAAATAAAATGTGCTAAATTGGAATGTATAAGTATTCCGTTTTAAAAGAAAACTTAAATATCAGTGTAATAATATGCTACTTGTTTACAATGAATTCCTTCTTACATTTCATTATTTATTAGGAATTTAATAAAGATTTCGGTTTACTTCGTTGTTTATAATTATTACTGCCGTATATGGCACAAATACTGCCCATACCAACCATTACAATAATTGGATAATTAAATCATCTACTGGTCGATATGTCCTTCAATGTTTGGTTGTAAATCAAAATCAGCTGATCCTTTCAGATGTAATTTTCGAACTCGAACCGCTAGGAGATGCTGGGGTGCACCGCTGCTCGTTTTGGCGAGGATTTTCTGCTATGATTTGTATAGGCTAGTTGCTGTAGTGAATGGTTAGTTATTGTAAAAGTCAGCTGTGAGGTAGAATGTTGTTGTTGTTGCTGTTACAGGTATTATGATGTGTTTTAATCTGACATTTCAATAGAGCCTCCTCAAGGCAGAGTTGCAGTCTTCGTATTTTTCTGATTTAGCTAGCATCTGGTCATATGTTTCAGTCCTGTTTTACTTTCTTTTCGAAATGTCGCTTCTCCACGGTAGGCTTCGGGGGTGACGTTTACTTAATGATATGCTGATGTCTATGGTTTTGTTTTTGCATATTGCTGATGTTGTCTGTACAGTCATGTCTACGTTCAGGTTAGATCAGGGGTTATCAAACATTTTCTGTCGCACCCCCCTTCTGAAACATGAAATATCTAGCCCCCCCCATTCTCATTTCCTTTCTTAGCACTTCTCATAGGCTACATCCCACAAAAAAAGATCACACAAGATGTACTGTGTATGCTACTGCCTAATTAGGATTTCAACTACCAGTTACATTAATAATAATAATAATAACACATAATTCATTATTCTTAGAGCACATCAAAGTACAACAACGTTTTGTAAAATAAAAGTCATGCATATGTACTTTTGCTTATAGAAATAAATAACTGCTGCACGTGCAGTTATTGGAATTGAGCAAATTTTATTTGTTCCACTAATTAGCTCTTTAGCTGTGACACCTGTGTTCAGTAATGCTTTTCATATTTGAAAGCTCGTGACTTATAAATGACAATATAAATAATATACAGTATACAATTTTCAACATTTCACTGTGAATTTGAAAAATGTTATGTTAAAACTCTTCACCCATGAAAAAGTAAAACAGGAGAATAAAAGTGTACATGGATCAGATTTCGGTAATTCTCAGATGTGATGTGTGAGCTTGAATTTGAGATGAAAGTAAATCCCGTCTTGGTTGGATGTTTGAAACAGCAACCCGCAGATCCCCTTCCAGCTGCAGCCGAGACCGATGCTTCGTCTTGCGGATGCCATTGCGGAAAATGTTGATTCACACAGGTAAGTTGAAGTGAAGGGTAATAACAGGTCCACTGCTTTTCTTGATAAAATGGGATATTCATTCCGAATCTGCACCCAACAGTTTTCAAGAGACTTCGACTTAAATTCATTTCGAAGTATTCTGTCACTTGAGAGTTGTATTAGTTCCTCCCGTTCTGCCGTTGACAGTTGGACTGTTACGTTCGTTTCAAACGGACTGCGAATCCAGTCATTCTCAGTTGAAGGTTGTGGAAATCTACCCTCGAATTTTACACGAAGGTTTTGGAGGTGTTCTACAACAATTCCACTAATTTGACAAATATCTAACTCATTTTCTTCCAGGAATTCATTCAGACAATGGCACGGTGGGTGAGTGGTCAACGTGTCGATCTTCTAACCCCCAAGCTTGCAGGTTCGCTCCTGGCCGTGGTAAATGATTTTTGAAAGGCGGCAAAAATTACGACACCATGTCATACGATTTTGGCATGTCAAAGAACCCATTTGAATTCAGTAGGCCGTGTTCATAATGGCAAAATTAATCTCGGGAGTTTCCGCCAACACAAAGTTCCTCATTTATCTACTAGAAAGCACTATAGTGTTCAAGGAGCTTAGATATCTAACCTCCTTGACTTTCATAGTGCTTCAAGGGACAACGAAATTCGACATGCAAGCTACCCTTTGGGTGTCAAATAACAAAGCTTGCACCCGGCACCGAGGCCATACGATATTATATTATTATTATTATTATTATTATTATTATTATATATTCAGACAATGAAACATCTCACAGTTACCTTTGTCCATCTGGGCTTTCCAAAGTTCAATTTTTCTCTTAAAAGCAAGCACTTTGTCGCTTAGAATGAAAATATTACCATTTCGTCCTTGAAGTGACACGTTAAGTTCATTCGGTTTTTCAAATACGTCAGCCAAGTAGCACAGTATTAGAAGCCATTTCTCATCCAGAAACAGGGTTGCGAGTGTAGGACTGCTGTCCAATAGGAAATGCGAAGTTCATTCAACTCCACAACGCTACGAAGGACTCGATCACGAGACAACCATCGTACCTCCGCTCCGTGTGCAATAGAAGCGAATTATGTGTAGATCCCATCTCCTCGGAAAGAATGGAAAATAGCCGACTGTTTAAAGCTCTTGCTTTCACAAAATTTACAACACTAATTGCATCGTTCAGCACTTTATTGACTTCCGGTTGTAGTACTTTTGAAGCCAATCCCTCCCTGTGTATCATGCAATGTGTGAATTTTACAGAATTAGTAACAGCACTCACTCTTGCCCTGAAACCCTTTTTAGTTCCAGTAAATGCCGACGCCCCATCAGTACATATACCAACACAATTTGTCCATGAGAGATTGTTGTCAATAAAAAAGGAATTCGTAAGAGAAAAAATATCTTCGCCTGTAATCTGCCCTTCCAGAGCTTTACAAAATAGAAAATCCTCGTGCATTTCATTTTCATGACAGTAGCGTACAAAAACAAGAAGCTGGGCACTGTTTACGATATCAGTACTGTCATCAAGTTGAAGGGCAAATTTTGGGCTATCATTAAGACGTGGTAGCAATTAATTTTTTATGTCAGAGGCTATTACATCAATACGACGAGTTACTGTATCATTTGAGAGCGGTATCGACTTCAAACACTCGCCAAACTTTTCTCCATGCATGATCGCGCACATTTTCACGGCTGCAGGAAGAAGTAATTTCTCACCAATAATATGTGGTGATTTGGATTTTGCAATTAAATAGGATACCTCCAAGGATACTCTTAGCGCTTTCTTAGGAACTGTTGCGTGCTTTTCTACGAATCGAACATTTCCTTTTAGTTGTTGCTCGTGGCGCTTAAAAATGCTAAAGGTTTACTTACACAGTCTGGATGTTTAGTCTGCAAGTGTCTCTTAAGTTTCACAGGCTTCAAACTATCGTTTGCTAAAATCTCCAAACAAAGAACGCATTGAGGTTCTTCCTGATTATTATTCGAAAGAATGCTGGTAAAGCCTAATGTCTTGATATTTACGCACTTTTACTTTGTGTGTAGAATTAATAATCCTGATGGGAGCAGAAGTAGACGCGGAAGAACAATGGACTTTGTTTAAATTCGAACATTGTTCTTTTTTCGAAGGAGGGCAAGCACTATCACTTTCATGGCGTCTCTTTTTACCACTTCTAATAAGCCACTTATCCATGGGTAATGACGTCACTCGTATCAGTTTATTGTAAAATTGGCTAACCACGCACTAGAATTCACCTCTTCACTCACTGTCTTTGAACTGACTGGAAAGCCTAGCTGAATTCGAATCGGCAACGGCAGAAATAGAACAATCCATTCTTGGAATCCATCCTTGAAAGGAAGTGGTGTTCACATTGTCAAGCGGCTTATTATCATTAAGTGTTTGGTAAGGAGATGTCACTGCGGGTGGCGAGTGAAAGGGAGATGTGTGGGAAATGTTACTCGCCACCTTTTTTTTTTTAGAATTCCTGCTGGTAGGGTCTAGCCTACTGGTCAGTTCTTGTGAAATAAGACAGCAAAGGTAGGAGTTTATTATTCTTGAATGGTCTTGGGAGCTACCTGCCTATGATAGGTTCATGAATATGAGGATAGTAATATTTGTTACAGAATATGAAATATAAATATTTCAATCAAAGCCGGTGCCCCCTTTATCACTCTCTGCGCCCCCCTGGGGGTGGGGGCACTTTGAGAACCCCTGGGTTAGATAATTCAATTAAGATTTTAATATTTTTTGTAGTGTTTTCTCGTCCCGCAGTGTTCTATTGCTCAAGGGTTCGATGCTTATAGAGTTAATGTTGTTTAGGGATGCTCGTTGCCCACATAATGTTTCCCATGTTCTGCGGACGACTGAAGACCAGATCCTCGTACTTTGCTATGCAAGGTATGGATCATACAGAGATACTTAACGTAGCTATTTCATTCCTGAGTTGCCCAACGGTTGCACAATTTTCAGCCAATGCCATAATATAAAATATATTTGTTGTTTGAATAATCAGCTGTCTAGTTAACTTGTTTGGATCAGCTGATCGTGGGATTTAATTATCAATGTATGTCATTTTCTTAATTTAGATTTTGATTTTCTTTCAGGGTTCTTCTTCGTTGGTTGGTTGGCTCCTCAGTTTAGGGGCTGCGACAACGCGGCTATGTAGCCCCGTGTACTTTGGGTGTGTGTAGAATCTGTCTGATAACCGGTGTTAATTGTGATGGCTGTATTAGTGTGTGTTATCTGTTTTTAATTCAAGTAAGGACTGCAGAAATTCAATTTTCAAGTAGTTCCTACTTTTGCTACCAAACGCCACCGTCAACAACTAGTTCTGAACTTGGTTACTAGATGCCACCACAGTCATCTCCTGGTGACGATTGTTGGAACCTAAGAGCGTTAGTCAAATCTAACCTATAATTTAGCTCACACACGTGTAATTAGTGGAAGGTACTTTTACATACCATAAATCTATGACGTGGGACCGCCGGCTTTACTTCCCCTCCAAAGGAAGGCATACTGAGGGATTTCTAAGGGTTTCCTTCGATGTTTATAAATATATTCGGTGGTGTATCTTGAGTGATTTAGTTCATTTATTTTCTAAGTAGGAAGACTATGTGCTCATTTTAGCATAAGCCCGTATCTCCACCACCTAAGACATCATTTTAGATCAAGATTATAGGACCGAGTTCAACCCCAAGATAGAGTTCTGTCTTAGGGTACCCATCCGGGTACAATAGGTTAGTGGTAGAGTGAATGATCCCTGGTTTAACCCACGCCTTCTGCATTCTCACTGAAGACATTCGTAAATGTATATTCTCTAAACTCAAAATTTTAGGAGCTTACAGAAAGGGCCGTAGCTCATGGCAGAGCGTTCGCTTTGGATGTAAAACGTTCCAGGTTCAATCTCCGGTGTCTCCATTTCCTAAAGTCACGCTTATAATCTCCAAATCTTAGTAACTTTCGTAAAGGGATGTACGTCAGCAAGAGAGCGTTTGCATTCCAAGCGGCTTCAATTCCCGGCGTCCCAATTTCTCCGAAGGCAATTCAGTAGAGGATGGTTCCCAATTTATGGTCACAGCCAAATCCTTCTAAATCCCACGCTCAATTATAAATGTACACACTACCACAGTCACCACAATGACACTAGTTATCAGAAATATTCCACACACACACACACACGAGTACACGAATCTACATGACCATGATGTTGCCCCTAAATTAATCAACAGCAACTCTTTAGCTTCTGTGACAAGGCGCTATCCATGTTAGAACGGGTTCATCATTTGATTATTCTTCTACGAGGGCTTCCATCCTTGTGAGAATAGGTTCACCAGTTTATCCTTCTTCTGCGAGGGCTTCCATCCGTGTGGGAACGGATTCGCCATCTGATTCTTCTACTGCGACGACTTCTAACTCTGTGAAAAAGGATTCACCAGCTTTTCCTTTTCTTTTTGCGATGACTTCCAACTTCATGGGAACGGATTCCCCAGCCTACTCTATTTCTGCAGGGTTTCCATCCGTTTTGGAACGAACTTACCTGTCTATTCTTTTTCTGCGAGGGCTTCCGTCTGTGTGGGAACGCATTCACCAGCTTTTCATTTTTGTGCGATGGCTTCTAACCACGTGGGAACGAATTCACCGGCCTATTCATTTTCAGCGAGGGCCTCCATCTGTGTGGGAACAATATCACCAACTTACCCATTTTCTGAGAGGGCTTCCATCCATGTGCGAACGGACTCACCAGTTTATACTCGCCCTACAAGAGGTTCCATCTATGTGGGAATGGAACTAACAGCTTATTATTCTGCGAGGGATTCCATCCAAGTGGGAGCAGCTTATTTAACTTCTGCGAGGGCCTCCATCTGTGTAAAAACGGGTTAACCAGCTAGTTCACTAGCTGATTCTCTTTCTGAGGTGGTTTCCGTCGGTGTGGTAATGGGATCACTATCTGATTCTTCTTCTGCGAGGGAATCCCACCGTGTGGGAACTAGTTCACCAGCTGATTCATTAGCAACGAGGGCTTCCATGAATGGAGGAACAGGTTCTCCATAGGATCCTTCTTTTGTAAGGGCATCCATCCATGTGGCAACAGGTTCTCCAGCTGATACTTTTCCTCCGAGGGATTCCATACGTGTGGGATCCAGTTCACCATATGATTCTATTCCTGCGAGCGCTATCATCTGTGCGGGAAAGAGTTCACCATGTGATTGCTTTTCTGCAAAGGCTTCCATCCGTGTGGGAACGGATTCACCATGTGATTCTTTTACTGCGTGGGCTTCGATCCATGTAAGAACGAGTTCACCATGTGATTCATTTTCTGCGAGGGCTTGCATCAATGTGGGAACGGGTTCACAATGTGATTCCATTTCGGCGAAGAATTTCATACAAGCAGGAACAGGTTCACCATGTAATTCCTTTTCTGCAAGGGCTTCTCTCCATGTGAAAACGTGTTTACCATATGATCCTCTTTTGAAAGGGATTCAATTTTTGCAGAAACGTGGTCACCATATAATTCTTTTTCTGTGAGAGCTTCCATCAGTGTGGGATCAGATTCGCTATATGGTTCTCTTTCCGTGAGGGCTTCCATCAATGTGGGAAAGGGTTCACAATCTGATCTACAAAGGCTTCCATCTGTGTGGGATTGTATTTACCATTTGAATCTGTTTTTGCTATGGCTGCCATCTGTGTGTGAACCAATTCACCATATGATTCTTTTACTGTGAGGGCTTCCATCAGTGTGGGATCGGGTTCACCATATGATTCGCTTTCTGCGAGAGCTTCCATCTGTTTATGAAAATGTTCACCATATGATTAATTTTCTTCGAGGGCTTTCATCTGTGTGAACAGGTTAGTTAGTTAGTTATTGTTGTTTTAAGGGGCGGAACTACGAGGTCATCTGCCCCTCAACACAGATTAAAGAATAAAAATTTGGAATTGAATTTAAAATTTAGAGGTGGACACCTAAATTTGAAAAGACCTAAAATTAATAAAACAAAAAATAATAATAATAATTATAAAAATAAACAAAAATTACGGAAAAACAAAAAAATTATCATTCAAAAACGAACAAGTCATTGAGTCAATGTTCACTGGAAAATTTAGATTGCTGGCCACTCTCACTTATAAAACGGATAACGCGATCAGCAGCCACCGCGTCATCGGCTAATATAAGTTTGAGTGTCATCTGCAAACCAAGGTTTCTTCGTAAGTCAGCAAGATCCACACACTCGGTGAAAATGTGGGCCACGGTGAAAACGGCTCCACAGGTACAAAGTGGGGGGTCTTCCCTTCTCATCAGATACGAGTGGGTGGATCTTGTATGGCCTATCCTTAGCCTACACAAAATGACGGACTCCCTCCGTTACCGGAAAGAGCTCCGCCACACACGAGTAGTTCCCTTGATCGCTCTCTGTTTACTGGGCAGTGGGTCAGCTAGCCACTGACTCTCCCAGAATGCCAGAACTTGTAGGCGTAACTGAGAGCGAATATCTCTAGCAGGTACCTCCATTGGTCGAGGTGGTAGTGATACCGCCTCTTTTGCAGCTTGATCAGCTAACTCATTTCCCGCAATTCCCATGTGGCTTGGAAGCCACGGGAAGGTGATTCGAGTGTCAGTGTGGCACAGCGCGGCTAGTAGGTCGTGGATTCGTTGCACTAGGGGGTGTTGCGGGAAACATGTAGCAATTGACTGCAACGACCTCAAAGAGTCGGTACACACAAGAAAGTGGATTCGTGCATCCTGTAGTGCAAACTGCAGAGCTTCATAGATGGCAACGAGCTCCACAGTAAATACACTACAGGCGACAGGCAAAGAGATCTTGGTATTTGCACCATCAATAACGTAAGCACAACCCACCTTCTATGCTGTGGAACTGCCTCCGATAAACGGAGGCATCCTTGTTCACCTTAGGACCTCGGTGCAGATCTAACCGAATTTCCGGACGCGGGACTTGCCACGGAGGCACCTCGCTAGGTGTCCGGATCATACAGGGACCTACAGCCACTCCTATTTCAGTACACGAGCTATCAAGTCTAATACCAACCTGCCGAGTGACACTCGGCCGGTTGGCGTACCCCTGATGGTTTTGGGTAGCGAAGAGAGCTTGATAGCTCGGGTGTTGCGGCATTTGACGCACATTGGCTGCATAAAAAAAGGTTCATAAAATGATTTTTTTTTCTGCGAGAGCTTCTATCTGTGTGGGAACAGGTTCTCTGAATGATTCTCTTTCTCCATCTGAGTGTGAACAGGTTCAACATATGATTCCTTTACTGTGAATGCTTCCTTCTGTGTGGGTACAGGTTACCATATGATTATTTTTCTGTGAGAGCTTCCATCTGTGTGGGATTGGGTTCATAATATGAATATTTTTCCGCGAGAGCTTCTGTGTGGAAACAGGTCAACTATATGAATCTCTTTCTGCGACAGTCTCCATCTGTGTGAAACAGGTTCACCATATGATTATCTTTCTGCGAGAGCTTCCATCTGTGTGTGAACAGATTCACCATATGATTATTTTACTATGAGGGCTCCCATCTGTGTGGCATCTAGTTCACCATATGATTCTTTTGCTACGAGGGCTGCCATCTGTGTGGGAAAGGGTTCACCATATGATTCTTTATCTACGGGGGCTTCCATCTGTGTGGGAACGGGTTCACCATATGATTCTTTTGGTGCCAGTGCTTCAATCCTTTAGGGATCGGATTCGTCAGCTGATTCTTCGTCTCCTTCTTCGGTAATAGGTTCTATTTGAATGGGAACGGGTTCATCAGCTGGTTCCTCTTCTTCTGCTACTGTGATGCGTTCCACCCATGTGAGGAATGGATCTATCAGCTGAACCTTATTCTTCTTCTGTGAGGAATTCCATCTGTATGGGAATGGGCTCGCCATATGATACTTGTAGTGCGCGGGCTTCCATCCATGAGGGTTCGGGTTCATCAGCTGAATCTTCTTCTCCTTCTTCGACAATAGGTTCTATTTGTAAGGGAACGGGTTCATCAGCTGATTCTTCTTTGTCTTTTCCTTCTACTTCTTCATCTTCTTCAGCGATGGGTTCCAACCGTGTGCGAATGGATATATAGATGATCCTTTTCTTCTTCTGCGATGGTTTCCCTCCGTGTGAGAACGGATTCATTAACCAATTCTCATTTTGTGGATGCTTCCACCCGTGTGGGAACGGGTTCATAAGCGGATTCTTCCTCTTTTTAGAAATGGGTTCAATCTGTATGGGAACGGATTCATCAACCGATTCTTCTTCGTCGTCCACTTGTTTTCGATCTTCTGCGATGGTTGTGATCCATGTGGGAACAGGTCCATCAACCAATTCATAATTTTCTCCTTCTGTGAAGGCTTCCATCCGTGTAGGAAGTGGTTCATCAGCTGATTCTTCTTCTATTCTTCTGCGATGGGTTCAATTTGAGTAGGAACAGGTTCATCATCTGATTCTTCATTTTATTCGATGTGGTTCCATCCGTTTGGGAACGGATACATCAGCTGATGTGTATTCTTCTACTTCTTGATATTCTGCGATGGTTTCTATCGGTGTGGGAACAGGTCCATCAAACAATTCTTCTTCGAGTCCTTTTGAGAAGGCTTCCATCCGTGTGAGAAAAGATTTATCAGCTGCTTCTTCTTGCTCTTCTGCGATGCGTGCAATTCGAGTGGGAACGGATTCGTCATCTGAATCTTCGTCTTCTGCGAGGGCTTCCAACCATGTGGAAACGGATTCACCATGTGATTTTTTTTTTCTGCTTGAGCTAACATCTGTGTGGGAACGGTAACACCAGCTGATTCCTTTCCGGCGAGGGCTGTCTTTTGTGTGGGAAAGGGTTCACAATATGATTCTTCATTTATGAGGGCTTCCATCTGTGTGGGCACGAGTTCACCATATGATTCTTTTAGTGCAAGGGTTTCCATCCATGTATGAACTGATTCACCTTGTGATTCCTTTTCTGCGAGTGCCTTCATCCGTGTGGGAACGGTTTCACCAAGTGATTCCCTTTCTGCGAAGACTTCCAACCGTGTGGGAACGGGTTCACCATGTGATTCTCTTTCTACGATGGCTTGCTTCAATGGGGGAGCGGGTTCACCAAGTAATTCCATTTCTGCGAAGACTTCCTTGCGTGTAGGAGCGGATTCTCCGTGTGATTCTTTTTCTGCAAGGGATTCCATATGAAAATTTGTGTACCATATGATTCCTTTTTTGCGAAGGATTCAATTTTTGTGGTAACATGGCCACTATATGATTCTGTTTCTGCGAGAGCTTCCATCTGTGTGGCAACAGGTTCATCATATGGTTCTTTTTCTGTTAAGGTGGACATATGTGTGGGAACGTGTTAGTTGTCTGATATTTTTTTGCGACGGATTTAAATTTTTTCGGAACGTGGTCACTATATAATTCATTTTCTGCGGGTGTTTCCATCTGTAATGGAACAGGTTCACCATGTGGATCACTTTCTGCGAGAGCTTCCATCTATGTGTGAACAGATTCACCATATGATTATTTTACTGTGAGGGCTCCCATCTGTGTGGGAACAGGTTCACCTTATGATTATTTTGCTGCGAAGGATTCCATATGTGTGGGATCTGGTTCACCATATGATTCGTTTGCTGTGAGGGCTGCCATCTGTGTAGGAAAGGGTTCACCATATGATGCTTTATCTACGGGGGCTTCCATCTGTGTGGGAACGGGTTCACCATATGATTCATTTGGTGCCAGTGCTTCCATTCTTGAGGATTCGGATTCATCAGCTGATTCTTCTTCTCCTTCTTCATAATAGGTTCTATTTGTATGGGAACGGGTTCATCAGCTAATTCCTCTTCTTCTACTTCTGTGATGCGTTCCACCCATGTGAGGATTGGATCTATCAGATGAACCTTTTTCTTCTTCTGTTCGGAATTCCATCTGTATGGGAATGGGTTCGCCATATGATACTTGTAGTGCGCGGGCTTCCATCCATGAGGGTTCGGGTTCATCAGCTGATTCTTCTTTGTCTTTTCCTTCTACTTCTTCATCTTCCTTTTCTTCTTCAGCGATGGTTTCCCTCCGTGTGAGAACGGATTCATTAACCAATTCTCATTTTGTGGATGCTTCCACCCGTGTGGGAACGGGCTCATAAGCGGATTCTTCCTCTTTTTAGAAATGGGTTCAATCTGTATGGGAACGGATTCATCAACCGATTCTTCTTCTTCGTCCACTTGTTTTTGATCTTCTGCGATGGTTGTGATCCATGTGGGAACAGGTCCATCAACCAATTCATCATTTTCTCCTTCTGTGAAGGCTTCCATCCGTGTAGGAAGTGGTTCATCAGCTGATTCTTCTTCTTTCTCTTCTGCGATGGGTTCAATTCGAGTACGAACAGGTTCATCATCTGATTCTTCATCTTCTTCTTCGATGGGTTCCATCCGTTTGGGAACGTATACATCAGCAGATGTGTCTTCTTCTACTTCTTGATTTTTTCGATGGTTTCTATCCGTGTGGGAACAGGTCCATCAAACAATTCTTCTACGGGTCTTTCTGATAATGCTTCCATCCGTGTGAGAAAAGATTCATCAGCTGCTTCTTCTTCTTCTTCTTCTTGCTCTTCTGAGATGCATGCAATTCGAGTGGGAACGGATTCATCATCTGAATCTTCGTCTTCTTCGAGGGCTTCCAACCATGTGGAAACGGTTTCACCATGTGATTTTTTTTCAGCTTGAGCTTCCGTCTGTGTGGGAACGGGAACACCAGCTGATTCCTTTCCCGCGAGGTCGTCCATCCACGTGACAGGAGGTTTTCTAGATGAATCTTTTCCTGCGAAGTATTCCATATGTGTGGGATGTGCTTCACCATTAATGATTCTTTTCCAGCGAAGGCTGTCTTTTATGTGGGAAATGGTTCACAATATGATTCTTCATTAATGAGGGCTTCCATCTGTGTGGGAACGGGTTCAACATATGATTCTTTTAGTGCGAGGGTTTCCATCTACGTGTGAACTCATTCACCTTGTGATTCCTTTTCTGCAAGGGCTTCCATCCGTGTGGGAACGGGTTCACCAAGTGATTCCCTTTCTGCGAGGACTTCCAACCGTGTGGGAACGGGTTCACCATGTGATTCTTTTTCTGCAAGGGCTTCTGTCCGTATAGGAATGGGTTCACCATGTGATTCTCTTTCCGCAATGGCTTGCATCAATGGGGGAGCGGGTTTACCATGTAATTCCATTTCTGCGAAGGATTCAACTTTTGTGGGAACATGGTCACTACATGATTCTATTTCTGCGAGAGCTTCCATCTGTGTGACAACAGGTTCATCATATGGTTCCTCTTCTGTTAGGGTGGCCTTATGTGTGGGAACGTGTTTGTTGTCTGAACCCGTTTTTGCGAGGGATTTAATTTTTGTCGGAACGTGGTCGCCATATAATTCCTTTTCTGCAAGTGTTTCAATCTGTATAGGAACTGGTTCACCGTATGGATCTTTTTCTGTGAGTGCTTCCAATTGTGTGGGATCAGGTTCACCGTATAATTCGTCTTCTGCGAGGGCTATCATCAATGTGGGAAAAGGATCACCACATATTTCTTCTTCGGCGATGACTTTTATCAGGGTGGGAGTGCCTTCACAATGTGATTCTATTACTGCGGGGACTTTCATCCATATGATTATTTTAGTGCGAGGGTTTCCATCCATGTGTGAGCTGATTCACCTTGTGATTCCTTTTCTGCGGAGGCTTCCATCCGTGTGGGAACGGGTTCACCAAGTGATTCGCCTCCTGCGAGGGCATCCATCCATGTGGGAACGCGTTCACCTTGTAATTCCTGCAAGGTCTTCCATCCGTGTAAGAAGTTTTCACCATGTGATTCATTTACTGCGAAGGATTCCATCCGTGTAGGAATGGGTTCATAAAATGAGTCTTTTCCTGCTAGTGCCACATTCTGTGTGGGAACCGGTTTACCATAACATTCTTTTTTTGCGAGGGTTTTAAATTTTGTGGGAATGTGGTTACCATATGTGTCTTTTTCTGCGAGAGCTTCAATTTGTGCGTGAACAGGTTCACCATATGATTCTTTTTGAGAGCACTTCCTTCTGTGCGTGAACAGGTTCACCGTATGAATCTTTTCCTGCGAGGTCTGTCATCTGTGTGGGTACAAGTTCACCATATGTAACTTTTCCTGCGAGGGCTGTCATCTGTGTGGGAACAGGTTCACCATATGATTCTTTTCCTACGAGGGCTGTTATTTGTGTGGGATCAGGTTCACCATACGATTCTTTTCCTGCGAGGACTGTCATCTGTGTGGGATCAGGTTCACCATATGTTTCTTTTCCTGCGAGAGCTGTCATCTATGTGGGTAAATGTTCACCATATGATTCTTTTCCTGCGAGGGCTGTTATCTGTGTTGGAACAGGTTCACCATATGATTCTTTTCCTACGAGAGCTGTCATCTGTGTTGGATCAGATTCACCATGTGATTCTTTTCATGCGAGGGCTGTTATCTGTGTGGGAACAGGTTCACCATATGATTCTTTTCCTGCGAGGGCTGACATCTGTGTGGGATCAGGTTCACCATATGATTCTTTTCCTGCGAGGGCTGTCATCTGTGTTGGATCAGGTTCACCATGTGATTCTTTTCCTGCGAGGGCTGTTATCAGTGTGGGAACAGGTTCACCATATGATTCTTTTCCTGCGAGGGCTGTTATCTGTGTTGGAACTGGTTCACCATGTGATTCTTTTCCTGCGAGGGTTGTCATCTGTGTTGGATCAGGTTCACCATGTGATACTTTTCCTGTGAGGGCTGTTATCTGTGTGGGAACAGGTTCACCATATGATTCTTTTCCTGCGAGGGCTGACATCTGTGTGGGATCAGGTTCACCATATGTTTCTTTCCTGCGAGGGCTGTCATCTGTGTGGAATCAGGTTCACCATATGATTATTTTCCTGCGAGGGCTATCATCTGTGTTGGATCAGGTTCACCATGTGATTATTTTCCTGCGAGGGCTGTTATCTGTGTGGGAACAGGTTCACCATATGATTCTTTTCCTGCGAGGTAGGTCATCTGTGTGGGATCAGGTTCACCATATGATTCTTTTCCTGCGAGGGCTGTTATCTGTGTGGATCATGATCACCATAAGAATCATTACCTGCGAGGGCTGTTATCTGCGTGGGAACAGGTTCACCATATGATTCTTTTCCTGCGAGGGCTGTTATCTGTGTTGGATCAGGTTCACCATGTGATTCTTTTCCTGCGAGGGCTGTTATCTGTGTGGGAACAGGTTCACCATATGATTCTTTTCCTGCGAGGGCTGGTATCTGTGTGGGATCAGGTTTACCATATGATTCTTTTCCTGCGAGGGCTGTCCCCTGTGTGGGATCGGGTGCACCATATGATTCTTTTCCTGCGAGGGCAGACATCTTTGTGGGAACAGGTTCACCATATGATTCTTTTCCTGCGAGGGCTGTCATCTGTGTGGGAACAGGTTCACCATATGATTCTTTTCCTGCGAGGGCTGTTATATGTGTTGTAACAGGTTCACCATGTGATTCTTTTCCTGCGAGGGCTGTTATCTGTGTGGGAACAGGTTCACCATATGATTCTTTTCCTGCGAGGGCTGTCATCTGGGTGGGAACAGGTTCACCATATGATTCTTTTCCTGCGGGGGCTGTTATTTGTGTGGGATCAGGTTCACCATATGATTCTTTTCCTGCGAGGGTTGTCATCTGTGTGGGATCAGGTTCACCATATGATTCTTTTCCTGCGAGGGCTGTCATCTGGGTGGGAACAAGTTCACCATATGATTCTTTTCCTGCGAGGGCTGTCATCTGGGTGGGAACAGGTTCACCATATGATTCTTTTCCTGCGAGGGCTGACATCTGTGTGGGATCAGGTTCACCATATGATTCATTTCCTGCGGGGGCTGACATCTTTGTGGGAAGAGGTTCACCATATGATTCTTTTCCTGTGAGGGCTGACATCTGTGTGGGATCAGGTTAACCATATGATTCTTTTCCTGCGAGGGCTGTTATCTGTGTGGGATCAGGTACATCATAGTTTTCTTTTCCTGCGAGGGCTGACATATTTGTGGGAACAAGTTCACCATATGATTCTTTTCCTGCGAGGGCTGTCATCTTTGTGGGAACAGGTTCACCATATGATTCTTTTCCTGGGAGGGCTGACATCTGTGTGGGATCAGGTTCACCATATGATTCTTTTCCTTCGAGGGCTGTCATCTGTGTTGGATCAGGTTCACCATGTGATTCTTTTCCTGCGAGGGCTGTTATCTGTGTGGGAACAGGTTCACCATATGATTCTTTTCCTGCGAGGGCTGTCATCTGTGTTGGATCAGGTTCACCATGTGATACTTTTCCTGCGAGGGCTGTTATCTGCGTGGGAACAGGTTCACCATATGATTCTTTTCCTGCGAGGGCTGACATCTGTGTGGGATCAGGTTCACCATATGATTCTTTTCCTGCGAGGGCTGTCATCTGGGTGGGATCAGGTTCACCTTATGATTATTTTCCTGCGAGGGCTGTCATCTGTGTTGGATCAGGTTCACCATGTGATTCTTTTCCTGCGAGGGCTGTTATCTGTGTGGGAACAGGTTCACCATATGATTCTTTTCCTGCGAGGGCTGTCATCTGTGTGGATCATGATCACCATAAGAATCATTACCTGCGAGGGCTGTTATCTGCGTGGGAACAGGTTCACCATATGATTCTCTTCCTGCGAGGGATGTTATCTGTGTTGGATCAGGTTCACCATGTGATTCTTCTCCTGCGAGGGCTGTTATCTGTGTGGGAACAGGTTCGCCATATGATTCTTTTCCTGCGAGGGCTGGTATCTGTGTGGGATCAGGTTCACCATATGATTCTTTTCCTGCGAGGGCTGTCATCTGTGTGGGATCAGGTTCACCAAATGATTATTTTCCTGCGAGGGCTGACATCTTTGTGGGAACAGGTTCACCATATGATTCTTTTCCTGCGAGGGCTGTCATCTGTGTGGGTAAATGTTCACCATATGATTCTTTTCCTGCGAGGGCTGTTATATGTGTTGTAACAGGTTCACCATGTGATTCTTTTCCTGCGAGGGCTGTTATCTGTGTGGTAACAGGTTCACCATATGATTCTTTTCCTGCAAGGGCTGTCATCTGGGTGGGAACAGGTTCACCATATGATTCTTTTCCTGCGAGGGCTGACATCTGTGTGGGATCAGTTTCACCATATGATTATTTTCCTGCGAGGGCTGTCATCTGTGTGGGATCAGGTTCACCATATGATTCTTTTCCTGCGAGGGCTGTCATCTGGGTGGAAACAGGTTCACCATATGATTCTTTTCCTGCGAGGGCTGTGATCTGGGTGGGAACAGTTTCACCATATGATTCTTTTCCTGCGAGGGCTGACATCTGTGTGGGATCAGGTTCACCATATGATTCTTTTCCTGCGGGGGCTGACATCTTTGTGGGAAGAGGTTCACCATATGATTCTTTTCCTGCGAGGGCTGACATCTTTGTGGGATCAAGTTCACCATATGATTCTTTTCCTGCGAGGGCTGTTTTCTGAGTGGGATCAGGTACATCATAGTTTTCTTTTCCTGCGAGGGCTGACATCTTTGTGGGAACAAGTTCACCATATGATTCTTTTCCTGCGAGGGCTGTCATCTTTGTGGGAACAGGTTCACCATATGATTCTTTTCCTGGGAGGGCTGACATCTGTGTGGGATCAGTTTCATCATATGATTCATTTCCTGCGAGGGCTGTCATCTGTGTTGGAACAGATTCACCATATGATTCTTTTCCTGCGAGGGCTGTCATCTGTGTGGGATCGGGTTCATCATATGATTCTTTTCCTGCGAGGGCTGTTATCTGTGTGTGATCAGGTTCACCATATGATTCTTTTCCTGCGAGGGCTGTTATCTGTGTGTGATCAGGTTCACCATATGATTCTTTTCCTGCGAGGGGTGACATCTGTGTGGGATCAGGTTCAACATATGTTTCTTTTCCTGCAAGGGCTGTTATCTGTGTGGGATCAGGTTCACGATATGGTTTATTTAGTGCGAGGGCTTCCATACTTGAGGATTCGGGTTCATCAGCTGATTCTTCTTCTTCTTTTTCTTCTTCGGCATGAGTTTCTATTTGTATGGAAACGGGTTCATCAACTGATTCTTCTTCTTCATCTTCTTCTGCAATGGTCTCCATTCGGGAAGGAACGGGTTCATGATATGATTCATCTTGATCTTCTTCTTTTTCTTCTTGTGCGATGGGTTCCACCCGTGTGGGAATGGATCTATCAGCTGATTCTTTTTCTTCTTTTGCGAGGGCTTTCATCTCTCTGGGAAGGGGTTTACCACGTGATACTTTTAGTGCGAGGTCTTCCATCCATAAGGGTTGGGGTCCATCATCTGATTCGTCTTCTTCTTTTTCGGCAATAGGTTCTATTTGTATGGGAACGGGCTCATCGGCTGATTCTTCTTCTACTACTACTACTTCTATTTCTTCTTCTTCTTCTTCTTCTTCATCTTCAAATTCTTCTGCGATGGGTTCCAACCGTGTGGGAATGGATCTATCAGCTGATTCTTTTTCTGCGATGGTTTCCCTCCGAGTGGGAACGGATTCATCATCTAATTCTTCTTCTGCAATGGGTTCCAACCTAGTGGGAACGGGTTCATCGTCTGATTCTTCTTCTACCTCTGCAATGAGTTCCAACCTTGTGGGAACGGGTTCATCATCTGATTCTTCTTCTTCCTCTGCAATGGGTTCCAACCTTGTGGGAACGGGTTCATCATCCGATTCTTCTTCTACCTCTGCAATGGGTTCCAACCTTGTGGGAACGGGTTCATCATCTGATTCTTCTTCTTCTTCTACTTCTGCAATGGGTTCCATTTGTGTGCGAAGGGGTTCATTATCTGATCCTTCTTCTTCATCATCATGTGCGATTGGTTCCATCCATGTGAGAACGGGTTCATCATCCGATTCGTATTCTTCTTCTTCTCCTTCTTCTTCTTCGATGGGTTCGACCCGTGTGGGCACGGGTTCATAATCTGATTCTTCTTCTTCTCCCTCTTCTTCGATGGGTTCCATCCGTGTGAGAGCGGGTTCATCATCGGATTCTTCTTCTGCAAGGGGTTCCATTAGCGTAGGAACGGGTTCATAATCTGATTCTTCTTCTTCTTTATCGTCATCATCAACATCATCAACTGCGATGGGCTCCATCAGTGTGAGAACTGGTTCAACATCCGATTCATCTTCCTCTTCTTCTCCGATGGGTTCTAGCCGTGTGGGAACGGGTTCATAATCTGATTCTTCTTCTTCTTCTTTATCGTCATCATCAACATCATCATCTGCGATGGGCTCCATCAGTGTGAGAACTGGTTCAACATCCGATTCATCTTCTTCTTCTTCTTCTCCGATGGGTTCAAGCCGTGTGGGAACGGGTTCATAATCTGATTCCTCTTCTCCTATGATGGGTTCCATCCGTGTGGGAGTTTCATCATCTGATTCTTCTTCTTCAAGAGGTTCTATTCGTGTGGGAACGGGTGCATCGTCTGATTCTTCTTCTTCTGCTTCTTCGTCATCTTCTTCTGTGAGGTCGTCCATCCATATGGAAACTGGCTCATCAGCTTATTCTTGTTGTTCTTCCACTTCTTCTTCAGTCCACCATGTGGTGTAGTGGGTCCAATTCTCGGCTCTGCCAAAAAAAATATACTTTTGTCTGATGTCTGGGAAGGTGTTAACTTAACTCAGCCATCATAGAAGTGGTTTTCCATGGTTGTCCACTTCTACTACAGGTAAATGCCACGATGGTTCCTATCTTAAAGTCACGGCCGCATCTTTATCAATCCTAACCTCACACAGACACACACACTACTACAGACTTCACAATAACATCGGCTATGAGACACATTTTATATATACCCAGGATGTCTAAGCTTCTAAATGAATCAATAACTCCGGATTTAAAATTAGAGTCCTTTGCAGCAGTTTTTACACCCCTGCATATAATTCTTCCAATCATACTTTGAAACCACATTTACACCGTACTATCACACATGCTGTTGTTAATTAATTTTAGGGTGATGTGAAAACTTATTCAATAGCTCCGTGTACTTGGTTGTGTTATGAATTTGTGTGATAACCTGTGTTACGGTGGTGCTTGTAATTTTAATTATTGATGTCTATTACATCAACATCAGTGTGATTTTGGGTTACATCATCTTAGTTTTATTCGTTAAAAATTCCTACTCTGTACGTATGTTTAAGTTAGGGAACGTGGTGGCGCAGTGGTATAACGGATTTTCTCATACCCGGACGGCCACAGTTCGAATCCCAGTGACAGCGGGGTGGAATTTTTACCCTAAAGATCATGTGGCATCACACAGTGGGACAGATTGTCGGAAACGAGGATGAAAGTTTAAATCTGTGTCAAATGTAGACAAAAATTGATATTATTAGGTTTCCGACCTCATGAATTTGGGATTAAAATTGAAAAGAAAAAAAAAACATAATGGCGGACCAAAACCTAAAGAAATAAGATTAATTAGACATAAATCGGTACTATTAGGTTTTTGACCTCACTGATTAGGAATATGATATTAAAATTGAAAAATGCATAATGGCGGATCCTATATGGTGGACCAAATCCTAAAGAAATAGGATTGATTTGACACAAATCTGCATTATTAGGTGTTTTAACTCGCTGATTACGAATTTTACGTCTAAATTTACAATTGAAAATTGTAGATCCAATATGGTGAACGAAATTTAAAATATTATGAAATTTGAGCGGAAAATTATATGTGATGTTTCAAGAGCTATAGGATGTTTCCCAAGTTACGTACTTATTCTAAATACGATTTACTTGTTAAATTATATATCAACAATTGGTTTTATTGAAATTGAAATTTGAAATCGAAATTTATATATTTTAAGTTAATTACAATTCGGACTAAAAGTCCCTTTAGCTGCAACTAACTGCCACTACTATACATGTTTCTTTTATAATGTTAATGTACATTTACGTTATAGGCCTACTGAAATATGGAAAAAATATCATAAAATATAATGGAAATAGAGAAATAAGTACTGTAATATTGGGCTAAATTTTGAATTCTGCAATAAACTATATCAAATGTTCTTTGTGAATAATTTTAAAAATCCAACTACTTGGTATTATTCCAGTAGTGAGTCACACTTGAAGCTACGACTGCAGAACGGTATGTCACTATTTTTATTCATTTTGTAAACGATGATAAAAAAAAGTACAGAAATCGGTGTGATTTATGTGAATTATGTATTTACTGTTACCTATAACATAGTAAAGGATACAACGCGAAGAAAGAGGAAGAATTTAATGTTCTCTTTGGAAGGGTCTGACGCATAACACTATAATATAAATTTTATATAGCGACTTTGGTGGCGTAGTTGGTAGCATGCTGAACTGCTGTGCCCAAGATCGCGGGTTCAAACCCGGCCGAAGTCGTCGTTTTTTTAAGAGCGTTAAAATCATTCAATATGCCTTCCTTCGGAGGGGAAGTAAAGCCGGCGGTCCCATGTCATAGATTTATGGCAAGTAAAAGATCCTTCCACTAACTAAACTTGCGTGAAGCTAAATTTCTAGGTTATATTTCGTTGTGACGCTCTATCAAAGTTCCAACGTTCACCACTAGGTGTCAGTGACATCTGGTAGCAAAAGTACGAACTACTTGAAATTGAACGGTACTTGTAGCTCACCCTATGGGTGTCCGCTTGAAGAAGCTACAGCCTCTGGCGAGCTGAACAGGTCCTTGTACACTCCCTGCACTAGAAGCCATACGCTAAATAAATAATAAATAAATATATTTTAATCGCTTATTCTCCAGTTTGGCTTCACCCACGGGAACTGCGAGAGATCATTCCTCTACCGTTGCAAGGACGGTGTTTGGGAGCTCAACACACTTTGTCAACAGATACAAAAGGGGTTGGTGACAGGCCGATCGCCCAGGCGACCGCTAACTTGGGTCTAATTAAGGAAGGGTCAAGGAAGGGATCTTGGAAGTACGTTGGCCGTGGACCTGTTAAAAGGAACCGTCCCGGCATTTGCCTGGTGGTGAAAATGGGAAACCACGAAAACCATTTTCAGGACGACCGAGGTGGGATTCGAACCAACGCTCTCCCAGTGCCAGTGAGGCACCTCAACGTAATCCATCATTTGCTGATAGAGTATGTAATCCTTGATATGTTCCTTCATGAGCTAGCGCGTAACCGCTCTCTGCCTTCGTGGGCGGTATTCGGTAAAAAGAAAAACCGCTCTAATTTCTTCTTCAAGTGCCTCGTCCTCCAAGAACATTGGCGATCAGTAGCATGATCTGCTGTTTTCCATAGCTGTTCTAAACAGTGACACTGTATTAAGTCCAAACCACTGGCTTAAGTTAGTCTGCGTCCTGGACCCCTAATGCCATCAATCTTCTAATTGCATATTGTTTCAAATTATGGCTGCCAGATTAGGAGTGCCATTTTTAACTTGCAAAGTTTGCGGTCAAATTCGCAATCAACAAGCTCAAAAACATAATAATACTGATTTGTGTCTAATTAATTTTATTTCTTTATGAGTTGGTCCATCATTAAATATTTTTAAATTTTAATAACAAATTCTTAATCAACGAGGCAAACAAAACTAATAATACCTTTTTGTGTCTGATTAATCCTATTTGGTTCGCCATATTGTATTCCCTTGGTTTATATAAGGCATTGTTATTACATGTGGATAAGAACATTTTCACGCAGATTATTATTTTTGAAATAATATTCATTGATTTAAAAGGTATCAAAATTATGGTGCACACGATTTTAGTTGATCGTTTGTAAACCTGTGACAAAAATATTAGAGAAAATTACACAGAAATTCTGCAGAAAATGCACTTTAATAGTACATTATGCAACGAGCCTATAATGGCAATAATTAAGACACGAGTATGATTATAAAACGAGCGTATGCGAGTTTTATAATTTCCATACGAGTTTCTTAATTACCATTATAGGCGAGTTGCATACGACTGGTAATGTTCGACGATAATTATTATAACTATTTTATGTTCGAACATAAATATTCATAAATATCTGTCGAGATTTCGCCAGTTTTATGTACTGAACAGAGCGCATAAAACGCAGAGAATGCCTTGTATTTGACCATGGCCTCCTCGATTACCCTACTATGACACTAGGCCAGGCAGTGAAATTTAAATTAGAAGGCCGTGGAACTCAGCCCATCTAATTATCTAATTGGTCAAACAACTGTTTCTTGAGCTCTGATTGGTGGGAGAAACTGTTTCATAATGAAAAATAGTGTTATAATGAGCCTCATTAGAGTACAGTTTTCTGACATATAATAGTCAGGGTCGAACATAAAAATTATTAAGGATGAGTAAAATATGTTTTTATTTTTACTAGTATCCATTGAGATTCTATGATCATTTTGAGTTAATAATGCAATGCAATATCAAGCAGCATGTTGACAATAACCATAAAAATATGTGTTGACTGACTGGAAAGATTTCTTTAATAGAACTAGGCAATACTTATATCACTTCAATAAATGAAATGAGGAGAGCTGCTAATTTAGAAAACAATATGTTTCGAGTTATGGCTCTATTGCATCAGGAATTCTGCCATAACAACAATTGCGATCAAGAAGATCATCAAGTGTCACCGCAGGGAAACTCATTGCAGATGGTTTTAATTTAAACGTAAGTTGGAAGAATGAATGGTCATCAAAAACATTGGGAACAAATGCCCACCGTCTGGATCCCACTAAGAAGCCAAAAGGTTTTGACCTACCGAGGAACCTTTGGTGCCATCTCAACAGGCTAAGGACTGAACATGGCTGCTATAACTTCTTTAGGTACAAGTGGGGATGGATCAGCTCACCAATGTGCGAGTGTAATCTAGAAGAACAGACGATTGAACATCTAGTGCAACGCTGCCCTCTACATTCAAACTCTGGACTTCCTGATGACTTGATTAGTCTCACTCCAAATGCAATTAGTTGGCTGAAAAACATGGCTTTAAAGTGTAATTGTGTCTTACTGTAAGTAATCACCACACGATTAAATAAATAAATTCCATAGAATAGCAATCAGCAGCGTAGCCATGTGCACACTGTAATTGTGTATCATAACTGCAAAGGAGAGCTGGAAGTCCGGAGCTCTAAGGTTCGAGTCATGGCACATAACTGGCATCGGCCATTCTGAATATAGTTTCTCCTAGCAAATGCTGAAACAATACTTTATTTTGAAATCCCGATGCATCTATCCAAACCCTAGACCTAAAGAATTTAAGTTACACTCACCATTACAGCAACTCCTGAAACACAGGTTATCAGACAAATTCATAACATACCCAGGTATAACCCTTTCAAGATACGAGTGCCGCTGAACTTGGCTGCGCTAGCGTTTGTTGACCATAACTTCTGGAGCCTTGCAGGACGAGGAGGTGAATTGTGAACGGAAAAAATAATAATAATGTTTGAATTAAAAATGGTACGTTACTAATTTGTTTCGTAACAGCACATCTAAGTGTAACAGGAGCACATGTCATCACCGAGAGGAGAACGATAACTGAAGCTGCTGGATCTGAGTCATATACCACGCTCCCGACTGTACTTTTCAACTAAGCAGAAGGGGCGTGGTGGTTCAGCGGTCTAGCTGTATGCCTCTCACCAAAGCGGTCCGGGTTCGATTCCCGGTCAATGCATGTGAGATTTTCGAAGTGAAATGCCATGTCCTGTGATTCGGATTCCACGTAAAAAGGAGATCCGGTGGCTTATGATCTAGAGATTAACGGTCACGTTAAACTACAAGCTTCCTTTTTTCAACCAAGCAGGCTGACAACGTAACACAAGTAAACAAAGAATAGTTCCCACCTCGGTCATCGGCACTCATAACATGAAAAGCTTATACACGGAGTTGAAGACTAAGATTTCTCAAGCCGCTAAAATGAATTAACGACAGCATGTGCGATAGTACGGTGTAAACTTACATGTATTTTCTTAGTATGATTGTGGGAATTTTATGCAGGGATGTAAAAACCGTACTGCATAGGGCTCTACTTTTCAATCCTGAGCTTGGACTTGGGCATCAGGAGTGTATGTAGAATTTGCCTGTGTTATTGTGATATACGGTGTGTAGTAGTGCGTTTATTTGTATTTGAAGTTAGGGTTGGCAGGGTCGTATTTCTAAATAGGCTAAATTGGCTGCAGCCTAGAGCGGAAAATTTTCAGGGGCGGCAGTTTGGCAATTCATTCAAAAGCTAAAATGAAGTATTTCAGACGTTAATAATATTTTTCGTATGAATTTAAGAATACACGTTACTTAAAAAATATGTTTTTAGTCCTTTTACAGTTTTTCCTGCCTTAGAAGAGTTAAGAACTCCCTGCGAACTAGTATTTCTGAAATACGGTTAAACTCGCTTTCATTACTTTGTATTGAGGCAAATACAACAAGAACACTTTCATATGAGGACATTATTAACGAGGAGTTTGCCATTAAGAAATCTCGTAAGAAAGCTATGTAAATTTGAACATCAAGATTACATGGGGTGAATTTTAGAGAAGTTTGTATATTTTTCAACAAATAAACCAGTAATTAACTACATTTTATGCAATTACATTTCACCGTGTAGCACAACTTAATTCAAATTGAACACAGTTCTTCAATTGCGCAAAAGATATTCATTAGCATTAAAATATAAAAATATGTGTAAAATAGTGATCACTGATCTTCGAGAAGAAATTAATAAATTACGTTCGAAACCAATTTCATTTTTTAACGAATCTTAAAAGAAGTAAGTAAAAAATAACAAGTAGATCATTATAGCATTTATTCTGTAAGCCATTAAAATTGTAGTTTTATCTAAACGAAATGAACTTTATGTTTAAGAAAGATGAAAACGCCAGTGAACTTTATCCTTTTGTTGTATAAAACAAATGTATTAAGCAAACATGAACTATTGAGGGGGCGGCAAATGGACTTTAGCCTATAGGCGGCATACTCTTAAATCCGGCCCTGAGGGTTGGGAAGAAAGCGGCTGTGGCCTTAAGGTAGGAACCATCCCGGCATTTTCCTGGTGTAGAAGAGGGCAACCTTGGAAAACCACTTCTAGGATGGTTAAGGTAGAAATCGAACCTACCTCTTCTTACTTTTGGCTCACAAGGGGAGGTTGCCTTCTTCCAACCCTCAGCTTCGGTGGCGTAGTTTGTAGTATGCTGAGCTTCTATCCCCAAGGTCGCGGGTTCAAACCCGGCCGAAGTCGGATTTTTAAGTAAGTCATAGATTTATGGCATGTAAAAGAACCTTCCAATAATTACACTTATGTGAAGCTAAATTATAGGTTAGATTTGACTAACGCTCTTTAGGTTCCAACGTTCATCACCAGGAGCCGACTGCGGTGGTATCTAGTAACCAAGTTCACAACTAGTTGTCGTTGATAGTGGTGTTTGGTGGCAAAAGTAGGAACTACTTGAAAATTGAATGTCTGCAGTCCTTACTTGAATTAAAAACAGATAACACACACTATTACAGCCATCACAATTAACACTGGTTATCAGACAGATTCTACACACACCCAAAGTACACGGGGCTACATGACCGCGTTGTCGCAGCCCCTAAACTGTGGAACCAGCCAACCAACAATCAGTCAGAATTAATTTTCTTAGCTTAGCCGGGAATCCAACCCGAACCTCAGGGGTGTCAGTCAAGAATGCTAGCCACTACGCCATGAAGTGATCTTCAATTCGGAGTAGTTTTTGTTGATTCATTTAGGAGCTCTGCGACATAGTGGTCATGTAGTCCATGTACTTGGGTGTGTGCGAAAGCTGTTTGATAACCTTTGTCATTGTGATTGCTGTAGTAGTGCGTGTGTTTGTAAACTGAGGCTAGGAACCATCCCAGAATTTGCCTGAAGTAGAAGTGGGGAAACTATAGTAAGCCAATTCTAGGACAGCTGAGTTGGAAATCGAACCCATCTCTTCTCAGCTTCTCCTAATAAGGCTAACTGTACCCGGTTCTAACCCTCAGACCAGAATTATATTTCTTGGGAGAATCACAAATCGAACCCAGGACCTTTTTGCAGCCTGAGTTTTAAAAAGTACCCCGAGACCACAGAAGGGGGGCAATCCAAAGTAGTAGTAGAATTACTAATAGTAGTAGCAAATTTGTTACCTAATTGATAGCCTACGATATTGTTTCGGGACTCAACGTGGTTCATATTGTAGCTAGTGATGTAATGTGTTCTTTTTTTCTTTGAGGTGATTTAACATTGGGATAGAGTACATATTCCATTCAACTGGTCATTTTCTTTAGTTATTTTACGTGCAACTAGTTGGCTGCAGTGCCTTTCCTCGTTTCGTCAAAATAATCGATGTCCTGTGTCACAAGTCCTCTGGCGCGCATGCTCCGTGGATGCTGAGAGAATCCGCTCTGGCCTCTTCTCCATTCTGAGCTCACGCTACGCAAATGTAATAGGCTACGTGGTTTTAGGAGAGAGCATTGCTTTCTCCTTTTAGATACACATGCAAGCCCACCCACAAACTGAAATAAACCAACAAGCCTTTGATGATTTATAAAGGAAACTTAGACAAAATATCAAAATATAAAACCAATAATAATAATAATGTCGCCTCCGTGGTGTAGTGGTCAGCGTGCTTAGCTGCCACCCCGGAGGTCCGATGTTCGATTCCCGGCTTTGCCACGAAATTTGAAAAGTGATATGAGAACTGGATCGGGTCTAGTCAGCCTCGGAGGGTCCAAATGAGTAGAGGGGGTTCGATTCCCATCTCAGCCATTCTCGAAGTGGTTTTCCGTGGTTTCCACCTTCGCCTTCGTGTAAATGCCGGGATGGTCCCTACCGTCAGGCCACGGCCACCTCCTTCCCTCTTCCCTGTCTATCCCTCCCATTCTTCCCATCCCGTCCCATCCCTCATGAGGCGCCCAGTTTGCTTTGCAGGTGAGGCCGCCTGGGCGAGGCGCTAGTCCCACCTCCCCAGTTGTATTCCCCGACCCGATGTCAAGCTCCAGGTCACTGCCCATATAGGCGGTAAAGGTGACATCCCTCGCTGAGTCCATGGGAAAAGCCTACCTGGAGGGTAAACTGACTACGATAATAATAATAATAATCATCATCATAATAATAATATGTGTCCCTTGGAGGGATTTCTGTCAGCATGAGAAAGAGGAGGTTGATGTTCTATGGACATATTAAACGATTGGGGACCGAGAGATTGGCTAACAAAGTTCTCAACCTTCAGGAGAAATGGAAGGTGCAACCTCCATGGCTTCAGGAAGTCCTTCAGGACTTAAAGGGCAAATATTGGACCGGCCGAAGTCTGGGACAGGACGGGATTCAGAACCAAAATTGCAGGTGTGAAGGATCCCCCCAAAGAAAGACCCACGCTTTCAGCCGAAGAACGATTGAAAAAGGAAAGGAAGCTTGTAGTTTAACGTCACCGTTAATCTCGTGATCATGAGCCACGGGGCCTCCATTTTACTTGGAATCCGAACCACAGGACATGGCATTTCACTTAGGAAATACCACATGCATTGACCGGGAATAGAACAAGAACGATTGAGAAGGAGCCAGAGGCTGAAAGATCTTTGGCAGGAAGCTAAACGACGAGGAAGAAACACCTTAAAAGTAGAAAACCTGAACGGTTGTTGTGTATTTGTATAAGTGGTATCAAATAATAATAATAATATGTCACTATGAAACAATTCTGAAGCCAGTAGTTATGTATGCAGCCGAAACTCTATCCCAAAATGCCGATATATTATATTTAGATTTAGCTCTTTACCGCTATGCATTGAGACATCTGTGTGAACTTCCTAGCGTTAGGAATTGCATTTACTGAAGATATTATTACTTAATAATATAGAAATACCTGGAAATGTATTTTACTGTGCAGGTACACTGTTATTGGGGCGCACACTGTGCTCTGTTGTGTACCATCAACAAATAAATAATAATAATAATAATAATAATAATAATAATAATAAAGAGAAATCTGGTGGAACGAAGACTGCGTTGAAGCTCTCAGTAAGAAGTCTGAGGAATGGAGAATATGGAAATCCTCTGGAAAAAAGGAACACTTGGAACAATTCAGACAACAGAGGAAAGAAATATCCAGAATATTCCGTAGGACCAAGCGATCATTTGAAACAGCACAGTTAGAAAATATTCAGAGCGACTTCGTTTAATACAACTCCAGAGACTTTTACCAGACTTTCAAAAACAAACTTAAGGGTTACCAAATCCCAAGTATGAGTTTTAGAATTGTTTTTTTTATCGTATGGCCTCAGGTGCCAGGTGCAAGCTTTGTTATTTGACGCCCAAAGGACAGCTTGCATGTCGATTTTTTTTTGTTGTTACTTGGAACGCAATGAAACTCAAGGAGGTTAGATATCTAAGCTTCTTGACACTATAGTGCTTTCTAGTAGAGAATGGAGGAACTTTTGTATTGGCAGAAAATCCCGAGATTAGTTTTGCCATTATTAACACGGCTTACTGAATTCAAATGGGTTCTTTAACATGCCAACATCATATCACATGCGTGACGTGATTTTTGTCGCCTTTCAAAAAATCACTTACCACGACCAGGAGCGAACCTGCAAGCTTGGGGTTGGTAGTCCGACACGATGACCAATCACCCACTGTGGCAAGCTAGTTTTAGAAATGAGCAGGGAAAAATTGGACTGAACAACCAAGAAAACTGCGATATACTTGCTGGATACTGTCAAGATCTTTTGAACTGCCCACCTCCCAGTTCTAGATTAGAAATAGTAGACCCACAAGCAAACTCAAAAGAGGATGCACCACCAACAAAAGAAGAACTCACAAATGTCATCAAGAACCTCAAGAACAACAAGGCAAGTGGAGAAGACTCAATAATAGCAAAAATGATGAAATGGGCGAAGTCAGAAATTCTAGACGACCTTCACAGAATCCTTGGTACATTATGGGAAACCGAGAACATTCCAGAAGAATGGAAATCAGCGCTGAGCCATCTGCTCCACAAGAAAGGGGATAAGCAAGACGTTAACAACTACAGAGGAGTGTCCCTCCTTTCAATTGCTTGTAAAAAAATTCCTCTCGGCACGCCGGAAGGCGGAGGTAGATTTCACCGGGCAAACTAGGGGATAGGCTATAATAGGAAAAATATGCAGGTTTTCGTAGGAGGATCAGACCTCATTTATTGCGAGAAAGTATTTTACAATTGGAGGTTAGTTAACATTTTTTCGTCTTTCTATGCATATTTTTAACATTTTACTGTCTTATGGGGATGGTAACCTTCTTGTCATTTGGGGTTCACTTTTATACTTGTGATCACACTGTCCTTATGCAAGGTTTGGAACTAATGTGTAACTATCTAACAGTCTGTTACTTCTTCACGGAAAATTTTATCTCCCGCAGAGATTATGGTTGGTTCCTCAGTTTAGGGGCTGCGACAAGGTGGTCATGTAACCCCGTGTACATTGGGTGTGTGTAGAATCTGTCTGATAAACGGTGTTTTTTGTGATGACTGTATTAGTCTGTAATTCAGGTAAGGTCTGCAGAAGGTCAATTTTAAGTAGTAGTACCTAATTTTGTACCAAATACTACCGTCAACGACACCTAGCTGTGAACTTGGCTGCTAGATACCACCGCTACCAGCAACTTGCAACGAACGTTGTAACTTCCCCTCCGAAGGAAAGCATGCTGACGGATTTTTAGCGCTCTTAGAAAATCCGGCGACTTTGGCCGGCTTTGAACCAGCGACCTTGGGCATAGAAGTTCAGCATGCTACCAGTTAGCCGCTTCCCTCATAGTCAGATGGAACAAGAAGTTCCGTGACGAACTAAAGAGCCCACTTTTCTTAAAATTAAGATTCATGCCATAGATTAATCTACAGTATATGAACCTATCTAGAATAATGACGAAATTAAGTGGGTAACATCGAAATGTCTTAATTAGTTCGAAATAAGGTATACTAGGCATAATGTAGCCTAATAGAGCAATACAGTTGGCAGCTCTGGTGACTGAATATATTCTTACTTCCATCTCCTAAGGTACAGAATACAAAATGTGGTTGAAGTCCAAAGGACGTTACATGGATTTAGACATTGGATCTATTAGTACACGTAAAAGCATGTTGGCAACAATGTCATGCGAGTGCTGGTCAGAAATAATCTGAAATATTATGTCTTTTTGTGCCAATTTTGGATGAAATCCATTTGTTGGTATAGAAGTTACGTGTATTTAAAAATTGGTCCTATCAGCAGGCTTAGAATCATGTTGGTAGAACTGACGTATATAAGTTACTCCAAATTAATGTAAAATGTCAGGTAATTTACGTGTGCATAGTTTAAAGCTGTCGGCTTGCATACTTTTTGATATATTTGGATACAAAATAGAGAGCAATTATTAACAGTTGGCAGCCCTGGTGGCTCTTAAGAATACACTCAGTCATATCTGTTTATGTACACATATTCCATACAAAATTTGGTTGAAATCCAATTGATAGTGTAGAAGTTATATGCATTTAAAAATTGGACTTATCAGAAGGCTTAAAATTATTTTGGCAACGCTGTCATGTATGGTCACCTGGAAATTAAACTGAAATAGTATTATCTACATGTGTGCCAATTTTAGAATAGCTCCCATGTATACCTTCCAAGATATCCAACATGGTGCTCAAATTTCTAGTGCGTTTTTTTTAGCAGTTGGTAGCACTGGCATCTTTTTCAAACATGGGCCTGAGATATTCCGGTATACATCTTTACTCATACTAAATTTGGTTTCGATTGCTGCAGCCGTTTAGGAGTTGATATGGGGGGACACACACACACACAGCCAGACAGACAGAAGGACAGACAGATAGACAGACAGACAGAAGGACAGACACATTTTCCCGGATATATCTCATAAGTCTACTTTTTCCTCATTTTTGAAAAGTGTGAAAAGTATGCTAAAAATGAATGCGATCTCGTCAATGGCGTTGTCTTGGCAACCTCTGATAGAACATCCCTCATCAATTTAAAAGCGTTGTTATGGTAACCTCTGATGGCACTTGACATATTTTTTTTTCAATTCCGAAATCATTTTTCTCATCCCTTGGCGTAATGGTGGGCCATATCAAAAATTCTTTAAGACAAAAGTTTTAGGTAATTATTAGGGGAATATTTTCCATTTTGTACGGTTTTGATATTGTGCCTATTAAGAGAGATATGATTAATGTTTCCCGAAAAACCCACTTTTTTCACCCCTTTGGTCAATGGTTGGTGCTATCAAAAAACTTATTTGACATAAATTTTTGGCACTTATCCGACACATATTATGAACTTTGAATGGAATCGATATTTCACATATTAAGAGAGTTATAGCGAAATTTCACTTTTTCGAAAAAAGCCCCCCATTTTCACCCCCTTCGACCGATTTTGCCCATTAACGAACTCGACCGAGATTTTATAGGGATACATATTATGTAAAAAATTCAAAGTGATTGGTGCAAAATTACGGCAGTTAACTTGTCCACAAGAAACTGATATATATAGATAGATAGATAGATAGATACATATATACATAAATTATATATAAACTTTTGAACTGACGGTGGTTTTGGGGTCTGAGGGATGTGAAACGCGAAGATATGTCGAAATTTTCCGGAAGTCGAAACATGGTACCCATTGCAATAGTTAGCTTTCTAATGAAATCTACCTAATAGCTTTCTAATGAAATCTACCTGATTCTCTCAAGGATTCTTCTAAACAGAATAGAAGATACGGTGGACAGACAGCTAGGCGAATACCAGGGAGGGTTTAGAAAAGGACGTTCCTGTGTTGAGCAGATCTTCAATTTAAATTAATAATCCGTCATAGAATGCTGAGCTGAGTAATAAGAAAATTGTGGTATCCTTCATAGACTTTAAAACTGCATTTGATTCAGTGAACAGAGAGACCTTGGACAGGATCATAAGGGAATTTGGAACCACAACCAAACTAGCAAATATAGTCAAAGAATCAAACACAACTTCCAGGCTGAAGTTCATGGTAGAGCTCTCTCGGCTTTTCTGAATTGCGTCTGGGACCTGCCGTCCGTGTGCCTTTTAAGCTTACGCTAGGTAAACCGTTAACCCGGGAGGACTGGCGCATGGGTATTTTTGACCCAAGGCCTTTTTTTTAAATTTATTTAATATAGTTACAACCCATGTTTCACCTACAGGTACACCACGGAATATTTACAGTTTTAAATGCAAAATTATCATGAATAATATTATTGAAGTGAGTGGAAGATTTTTTTTTATAAATTCAGTTATTTCGACAGTATTCCAGTGATGTTTCATAATGGTATGCAGTGGTAATGATCGTACAGTTCGTCGTTCTCCCGAGGCTTAAATATTACTCTATATTTTCGTTTTGATCAGCCCTATTTCCTGTCGCTTACTGTACCTAGCCTTGAAATTCACCCTGCAAAAGAAGAATGTCCATAGCGTTTGGAACACTGAAGTTATTGCTATATTATTTACGGTCGGGTCAGATTTATCCATGGCGCCAGTCCTCGCGTGATAATTTTCGGCTTACGTTAGTCGGGACAATCTGTAAAAAATAAGGGGGAAAATCCACCCATTTTGGAGCAGCACAATCACATAGCTCACGTTCTTGTTGATCCATGTTTAACACCTTAATTAACACCTTGGTTATCAGTTCCTTTGTCCAAGAAAAAAAAGAACGAAATGACTGCTTTACCGCCATTATCATAGTCTCAAGCTCCAGGACACTGCCCTCAGTGGCGGTAGAGGTGGGATCCCTTGCTTAGTCCGTGGGAAAAGCCGATCCTGGAGGGTAAAATTATAGCGAAAAAAATATGACACTGTTACGAAAATGATTGTCATTTTTTGCATGTTAAATTTGAAAGATATAGATAAACCTCATTTTATATTGGGAACAGTTCATAGGAAGACACCAGGTGTAAAATTACTTCATTAAAATCCGCACGACTACTACAAAAATGAAGTGACACACTATGGGTCAAAATGACCCGTCGCCAGGGCCGGATATACCGTAAGGCAAAATAGGCACGTGCCTAGGGGCGCCGCAGTCCAAGGGGCGCCCCTTCGGTTAGGCAACCGGCAATGATCTATACTGGAGGCGCCCCGAAGGGCACCGCCGTCAGGCGCCCCGAAGGGCACCGCCGTCAGGCGCCCTCTTTGCTACGGCTTTAAATGTGCTAAGTTAGGATTATAGCAGTAGTCTATATATGCTAAAATAAATATTGAGAAATGAGCAGAGACATTTAGAAATAATATTGTGTCTTTGTCGCATACTCTTCCACTTCGCTCTTCGTTATGCCGCTCGACGCCCTTTCGTTCCGACAAGTGTGAGAGGGGCGGGGAGGCGGACGAGCGGAGCTGTGCTACGCGCGCTGTTGTTCCGGTAGCTGGGTTTGCTTGCATTGTAGTAGCATCGAAGTGCCCCGCGCTCCAACCCCCTTGCCTGTACTGTGTGCGAGTTCGAGCTTGCGTTGTGTTGAAGCTCGAAGTTTGTGGTTTAACGTGACTGTTAATCTCGCGATCATGAGCCATGGGACCTCCTTTTCACGTGGAATCCGAGCCACAGGACATTGCATTTCACTTCGAAAATCTCACATGCATTGACCGGGAATCGAACCCGGTCCGCCTTGGTGAGAGGCATACAGCTTGACCGCTGCAAGTAAATGTTTTAAACTATGGGCAGCAAAAAGTTGTCTGGTTACCAAAACCGTGTCCGCAAAGCTGAAGAGGGTAAGAAAGCCAAGGTGACACTATCAAAATGTCGGAAAATAAATGGGATGTTTAGTGGGCGTGTGAATCCTACACCTCCAACGACAAATTCGGATAACAATAACAATTCTTGCTCTGCGGTACACGACATTGACTGCGATGGAGTTCAGCAACTTGAGGTAAGCTACCGTACACGAATTACTTTACGCAATAGGCGAATCCTTGATACACTGTTGCACATAGTGACATACATAAAAACTCAGACTGGCCTCGAAACCGTACCGTGCCTGCAGAGTATATTAAAAGTTGTTCTTTTTAAATTTACTATGTTTGAAGTGCTCTAATTAATACGGGATTTTCCTTTTCAGCTCCATCAAACCAAAATTGATGAAAAAGAGAATGGCAATTCTAGGCCTACATTTAATTCAAATGACACCTTAGGTGGAGAAAGCAACAAAAATGTAAATTTGCCTCAGCGGACAAACAAAATGTTAGGGCCAATGGTGAACCAAAAGAAAGGTTTCTAAATTTTATGGCGAGCATCGGGCACAAGTCAGAGCAGCTTTTTGATGCAGTAAAGGTTAAGTTGGAAGATCTGGATTTGAAAGTGGAGGATATTCGAGGCCAATCTTACGATAACGCAAGTAATATGTCCGGTGAATATTCTGGGTTGCAAGCTTGAATAGCAACCTTGAATCCCTTAGCTCTCTATGCACCATGCTCACCCCATTCACTAAATTTGGTTGGAACTCATGCCGCTGAATCTTGTTCAGAATCTGTAAGGTATTTTTAACAGCTCAAGAACTGTACACATTTTTTACTGCTTCGACCTACCGATGGAAAATTTTAAAGAACTTGATTGCGCGCGTACTAAAATGCCCGTCAGTGACTCGGTGGTCGGCACAATATGACGCATGTCAAGCTCTGAGGGAAGGCTGGTGTGGCGTCGTGGCAGCTCTTGAGAGTATTCACGAAGACAGAAATCAAAAGGCAAACACTTGAAGTGAAGCCAAAGGCATCTTAAGCAATATCCTACAATTATAAACTGCTTTCCTAGTTGTTTTTCGGAGAACCATTCTAAAAAGATTTAATACTGTCAGCCAGAAGGTCCAAAAAGTTAGCACTAATTTGAGAACTGTGGTAGAATGTTACGCTTCGTTAGTGGAATTTGTGCAAAGTTTAAGAGATAATTTCGATGTCTATGAGAAAGAAGCCAAAGAATTAAGCGGTATTGCTCAATATTCCTACGACCTAAAGAGAAGACCGGAACGAAAGACTAGGAATGATGAGACAAAGCCAAGAAAATATGTACCGTCAGAGGGCTCAGAAAATGTTCACGTCAATGTATTTTATGTAATTCTGGGTGTACTAATTGCTGAGCTTAAGAGGCGAAGTGAGGCTTACAAAGTCCTCCATAAGAGATTTTATTTCCTAGAAAACCTGTTAGACCAATGATAAAATAATTCACTGACGATCTCTCAGAAAAGTTTGTGGATGACTTAGAAAGTGCACAGGCTGACGAGTGCTTGCATTTAAAGGACCATTTAAAAATTGCAGATTTTAAAGGTAAGTCAGCCTCTGAGCTCAGCACTTTCCTTCATGGAAAAGATTTACACGAAATGTACCCGAACGTAAACATTGGTTTACGCATACTTCTCACCATTCCAGTGACCAATTGTTCTGGAGAAAGATCATTTTCGGTACTGAATTGCGTCAAGAACTATTTGCAGTCAGTCACTAAACAAGAAAGTTTAAACTCTATTGCACTCCTAGCGATTGAAAAAGATATGACGATAAACTTGAACTGCGGTGCCATAATTAATGAATTTGCCGAAAAGAAGGCTAGAAGGAAACTTTTGAAGTAGTTCTCGTTGTGCTTGAGGCAGGCCCCGTTAGGCTATGTCTTCATTCATGTTTTTAATCTGCACTTTAATTTCTCTAAGAGATATTGCAGGAAGATATGCAGTTGGCCTTATTTGTATTTTAGAGGCGCTTTGTTCAATTTAAAATGTCGTTTGTACCACTGCTCTTCATGCGTTTTAAAATTAGTGTGTGTTCTACTATTTTTTAAATTATGTTTCGTGCAACTGCAGTTCATTCAGTTACAGCAGTAAATTATGTTTTTATTTTTGAAGCTACTCTTCATTTTTGTTGTATGAATTAAGGCTAGACATTATTTTTGGAAAAGTGTATTCATAAAGTGTTTTGGATGCATAAAAGTTAAACTGTTTCATGTATTTTACTCCAAGCTGCTTTATTTTATTGAATTGACTATGTATCCCTGCGTAAAAATTCAAGCATAAACTTATGCTGTCAGCCATATATCTGTTTATTCCTTTTTTCCGAACCTTACCTCATGCAAGTGGCTACGCCTTATCATACAAATCGGGGGGAGTGCTCAAGTGAGGAGGGGCGCTCAATGGAGAGGTGCCTATATCGTAACTTTGGGTAAATCCGGCCCTGCCCGTCGCCAGTCCTCGTGTTAAATTTTTTCACGCCATTTCTCAAGGGTTAAAGATAGCGGGCGAAGTCGGGTGGGTTGCTATTAGGCCTATATATAGAATACACCCAAGCGCAAATTACCACGATGTCGAAAAGCCCTTAATTAGCAACGTATAGCTTGGTGCTTGGCTTTACTCGAACGTAGGGGTAGACGACCTCGCTGTGCCTCTCTTTGAAACAACAATAACTAACGTACGGTACTCGAACGAGCTCACTGTCTGTTGAAGTTCCTTTTTATTTGTTGTTGTGGGGGCGATCGTAAGTTGTTAATGCGCGGCACCGCGGCTTCGTAGGCAGCGTCCATTGTTGAATAGGTGGAAATTGAAGTGAAGTACTGACACATGCCGAAACGCAAGTGTGATTGTAGTGAGAGCTATCGCAAACGGCTTCCCTCCTTCAGCCGTGGAAGGAACAAAGCCAAAGCACAATGTTTCATCCATTCACCAGCCACGTTCATCCCAGGATCTAACAGAGGTAAGAACTTGTATACGCCAATAGGCTAATTACCGTAAACTAGGTAGGCCTATACTTAAGTCATACTAACCTGACCTGACCCTCGCAATCGAAGTCGGTCTTATGGCCTGCCAGCCCCAAAGGGGCCTTAAGAACCGTTACAAGAAATTACGACCTGCAGCATTTGATTGTGGGGGTTTGGGTGATTACCGTGAATCTGATTAGACAGGATATGGTCTAGGCATAGATATCAGTGCTACAAAATATTTGCAGAAGCAACGATTAGGATGGTATGGGCATCTTCAAAGAATGGGAGATGAGAGAACACCAAAAGCTTATTTCAACAAGATTATCCCCGGAAAAAGACCAGTAGGAAGACCAAAGAAGAAATGGTTGGACCAAATCAAGGATGATCTTGAAGACCAAGGGCTGGACTGGAGAAGGACCCATGAAGGCCAACTATTCATGGACAGGAAAAGGTGGCGAGGGCTCGTTAACAGCACACGGGCGACTGGAGCTGGAATTTGATGATGATGATGATGAATAAAATCATAACGTGCCTTCAGCTATTGCATCGTTGATTTATTTAGGGGCTTTGATATCGTAGTCATTTCAGCTTTTTGCTGTACCCAAGGTTGCAGGATCGAATCCTGGCACAGTCAGTTGGCATTTGAGGGTGCACAAATGCGAGGGAGCCGTGTCAGTAGATTTACTGGCACGGTATCCTCTTCGGGGCAAAATTCCGGCACCCCGGCGTTTCTAAAAGCCACAGTAGTTAAAAGGGACGTAAAACCAATAACATTATAGGCTATTATCATTTCAGCTTCGTGTATCAATAACATTTGTCTGATAACTTGTGTTATTTTGGTGTCTATAGTAGTGTCTGTATTTGTACATTATTGAGGTGAGGTTGGCTGGTTGGTTCTTCAGTTTAGGGGCTGTGACAACACGGTCATGTAGCCCCGTGTACTTTGGGTGTGTGTAGAATCTGTCTGATAACCGGTGTTAATTGTGATGGCTGTATTAGTGTGTATTATCTGTAATTCAGGTAAGGACTGCAGACGATCGATTTCAAGAAGTTCCTACTTTTTCTACCAAATGCTACCGTCAACGACACCTAGCTGCGAACTTGGCTACTATATGACACCGCAACCGGCACCTGGCGACGAACGTTGGAACTTAATAGAGCGTTAATCAAATCTAACCTACAAATTGAGCTTCACACAATTGTAGTTAGTGGAAGGTTGTTTTATATGGCATACATCTATGAAATGGGCCCGCCGGCTTTACTTCCCCTCCGATGGAAGGCATACTGAGGAATTTTAACGCTCTTAAAACATCCGACGACTTCGGCCGGGTTTGAACCCGCGATCTTATTGAGGTGAGGAATGGGATGGGAGCAACCGTGGTCTTAAGTAAGGAACCTTCCAGGTATTTGCCTGGAGTAGAATTGGGAATTAGAGAAAAATGTGAAACTGAATGAGGAAGAATATGAACGCTATAATAATTGTAAATATGATAGCTAAAAACAATGATATGAGGGAATAAATACATGCGGCGAAATCAGCTGTAAATAGGAGCTGTTGTTTGAGTCTTCAGTCTTTTGACTGGTTTGATGCAGCTCTCCATGCCTCCCTGTCCTGAGCTAATCGTTTCATCTCTACATAGCTACCACACCCTACATCCGAGGCAATCTGTTTAACATATTCTAACCTTGGTCTACCCCTACAGTTCTTGTCCTCGACCCTTCCTTCCATAACTAAGCTTGCTATTCCTGGGTGTCTTAGTATGTGTCCTACCAACCTATCTCTTCTCTTCATTAGCAGTCGCCAGAAACATCTCTCCTCTCCCACTCGTCTTAATACCTCTTTGTTTGTAACCCTATCTACCCATCTGATCTTCATCATTCTCCTGTAACACCACATTTCAAATGCTTCAATTCTCCTCTTTTCTGCTGCACCAATAGTCCAAGTTTCACTTCCATAGAGCGCCACGCTCCAGACACAGGCTTTCAAAAATGACTTCCTAATACCTAAATCTATATTCGATGTCAGCAGATTCCTTTTTTGTAGAAATGCTTTTCTTGCCTGAGCCAACCTACTTTTTATATCCTCTTTGCTTCGTCCATCACTGGTTATTCTGCTTCCTAAGTAACAGAAATCTCCTACTTCCTTCAGCTTTTCACCTGCCAATTTGATCTCCATAGAGGTTTGTGATTTATTTCGGCTGCATTCCAGTATTTTTGTTTTACATTTATTAATTTTCATCATGAATTCTTTCCGTAAAACGGAGTCCATACCATTCAAAAACTCATTCAAATCCTCAGGCTTGTTGGCCAAGATGACGATGTCATCAGCAAATCTCAGAGTTGAAATTATTTCTCCTTTAATCTTCAAGCTACTTTGCTTTAAAGTATTTTAAGGAAGAGCCTTAGCAGGATCTGAAGTTGACGGTATACTGTAGGGTAGTGAGACCTGTAGTCTCCTGTAGTGATGATGGGAAAGGAAGATACTTACAGTAGGTTAGTATATGGACCAGTTAAAGAGCGTTAAGTCTGGCGAATCAATGGAGGAAGTAAGCCAGATGTAGTAGTGGAAATAAAGAGTAGTAGCGACTACGTTGGTTGGGATATGTAGAAAGAATAACGGAGAACAGGACGGTAAGGAAGGTCTTCAATGGGAAGTCAGGGCCCTATTTCATAAAACTCGACAAGTCGACATATGTCGGATGACATAAAATGTCTGACAATTCGATAGTTCGACAAGTTTCCGTTTCTCAAAGCATGACAATTCGACAAATATGTCGCGACAATTTTGTAAATTGTCGTGACATATTGTCAGAAATCTGTTTCATAAAGTTGTAATACGACAGGTAGAAATCTGACAAATATGTCACATATGTCACCAGTTTTTCTTTATGAACTAATGAATATGTCAGCCGCTGTTGTACAATTGTCAAATTGTCATCGAAAACTCGACAGGCGCCTCGTTACATGTCGATTATTACCATAACCTATCTTTTCGTATCTCGGTGCGTTTGGAAGTTTCCCGTTACGTTAATAGCCTACAGTGCTGTTAGAATCGTTAGAATGGAGCGATTAAAAAGCGGGAGTAGTCGAGAGTGATTAAGATCAGTGACGTACGTAGGAATTCTTTCTGGGGAGTTTCATTCATACAGTAGGCCTAAGGTAGTAGTACATTATTAAAATTATATTTCGATTATTATTCATAAATTTGACAGTAAACCGTGCTGCAATATTACAGAACATCAAATTAAAACCTACTGTTATTTGGTGGAAAATGACTTACACTCTATCTTGTCAGATCCTCGGCGATTGTTCAACGCAGACGTTATGTTATGCCATGGTCTGTCTCACTTTTTATGTGACTACGCCTCCCATCCCCCGTAGAAAATAAATAAATAAAAAAAGATCACGGCATAACATCCCGGAAAATGACCATTCGCTATTGAACACCGGTCGGGGAAGCCTACATCAATACATGTTCTTGTGGTTATATTGTTCGAATTTCAATTATTATTATTGTATTTCTGATGCACTTTAATTTAATACAAAATAACCTATAATAAATGTGCTTAGAGCAGAATTACGATATGTTCATGCCCGTATGTCTTCTACCCACCATTCCCGCTTCCGTCTTTCTTTTTGTATATATATTTTTTTATTAAAAAAACATAATTACTGGTACTGTATTATTCGTAAATGTTAGCCTCCAAGTCGATGAATCGGTGTCTTACGCAACATTCGACAGAAATGCATTATAAACAGCAGACAAAGAAAACTAACAATGTGACGGCAATTGGTGCAAACGGGTGACGACCAAAGACATCGTGCCGAGGTCTGGGGCGAAATCACATCTTTTAAAAATACGTAGCCTAATTTTTCCTAAAACGAATATTTTCGATATTGAGAGTTTCCTAGTGGTTGAGTAGAGTTTGAGGTTAGGTACAGTGCTTTTGTTGATTACATTTACCAAAATGTATAAGGTGTTTATATTTTCTTGACTAAATCCGTCTTAACATGACGACCATTGGTGCATTTACCTTATAGGCTATTCGTGATTGTCAGAAAGGTAAATGGTTGGCCTGTAATGTATTATTAGAAGCTGTAATGATAGTCACATTTATGCAGTCAAGTTTATAAAATAATATAGTAATTTTGCACAGTTTGTGCGTGTTTCTTCAAATAAATGAATGTTTTAATAAATAGTAAATCCTTTATTATGATTATCTCGCGTTGAACAGTTCATGCGAATCGCTGGTTATTTTACATTATCGATTCTCAGAACTATCGAAGTGTACATAACCTCGACAGGTGGATTTGACAATTTGTCAAGGTTATGAAAAGAGCTCTGTGACAGGCGTAAATTTTACAATATTTCTCCTGTCACACAATGACATATTGTCAGATAGAAGTGTCGCGACATGTTGACAATTATGTCAAATTGTCACAATTGTCGGACCTGTCGAGTTTTATGAAATAGGGCCCAGGAGGACATCGTGTGAGGGGGAGACCTAGGACAAGACGCTGGTTAACGTGGAGGAGGATCTGAGATAGATGGGAGTCAGAAGATGGAGAACCAAAGCGGTCAACAGGGAATAATGGGTGGAGATTGTCTGGGAGGCCAGGGAAGACGGATAAGGACCTACAAGAGCTGTAGCGCCAAGGAATAAGTAAGAATTGGGAAACCACTGAAAACTACTTCTAGGATGGCTGAGGTGGGAATCGAACCCATCTCTTCTCAGTTTTTTTTTCACGAGGCTGAATGTACCATATTCCAGCCCTCACGACAGAATTAAAATTTCTTGGAAGAGCCGGGATACTAACCCGGACCTCCGGGATGCCAGCCGCTACACCACGAGATGATCTAAAAGAAAGTAGGCCTATAACGTGTTATATTGAACAAGGTGGCTTTCAGCTATTATGTTTCATTTACAGGCTTGTACTACGTAGTCATTTCAGCTCCGAGTACGTGGTTATGTGGATTTTGTCTGATGACCTGTATTATTGTGGTGTCTGTTTTAATGTGTCCATTTGTAATTGAGGTGAGGATTGGGAAGGGGGCGGCCATGGCCTTAAGTTGCAAACCTTCCCAGCATTTACCTGGAATAGAATTGAGGGAAACTACGGAAAACCACTTCTAGAATTGCTGAGGTGGGAATCAAACCCACCTCTTCTCAGTTTTGCCTCACGAGACTGAGTGTTACCCATTTCAGCCCTCAGACCAGATTTTGTGTTTGTTATTTGGCAGAGCTGGGAATCGAACTCAGGCCCCCAGGGACCGGAGTTTCAATACGTAACCCCGAGAGCACAAAAGGCCGTACCGATAGCTATAATATCGTGTTAGAGATAGGCCGTACCTAAACCTTTAAAGTAAAGACTATAGACATACGAAATCGAAGGTTGTGGATTCAATTATCCAATAGGCCTACGTCTAGGCATTTCAATTTTCAACGTATCATCAATGGACCTTGTTCTCACCACAGGGGCATATCCACAAAGGTGGGGGAGTAAATGTTCCAGAAATTCCTAGAAACATTTAACTTCAAAATCAGGGATAATTTTTGGAGTTGGGCCTATTTAATCATAATTTTATTTGAAACTTTGATTGTATAAGAGCAACTATTAAGAACTTTGTTGTTGGTGGTGGTGTTTGAGTCCTCACTATTTTGGCTGATTTGATGCAGATATCCATGCCTCCTTGTCCTAAGCTAATCGTTTCATCTCTAAATAGCTACCGATACCACACCTTACATCCAAGGCAATCTGTTTAACATATTACAACCTTGGTCTACCCCTACTGTTCTTGTCCTCGACCCTTCTTATCTTCCATCCGTCCGTCCGTCCTTCCTTCCATAACTAAGTTTGCTATTCCTGGGTGTCTTAGTATGTTTCCTACCAACGTACCTCTTCTCTTCATTATTAGTCGCCAGAAACATTTCTCCTCTCCCACTTGTCTTAATTCCTCTTCATTTGTTATTCTATCTACCCACCTGATCTTCCTCATTCTCCTGTAACACCACATTACAAATGCTTCTATTCTCTTTTCTGTGGAGCCAACAGTCCAAGTTCCACTTCCATAGAGTACCACGCTCCAGACATAGGCTTTCAAAAATGACTTCCTAATACTTAAATCTATATTTCCTCTCAACAGATTTCTTTTCTGTAGAAATACTTTCCTTGCCTGAGCCAACCTACTTTTTGTATCGTCTTTGCTTCGACCATTACTGGTTATTTTGCTTCCTAAGTAGGAGACGTCTCCTACTTCCTTTAGCTTTTCACCTGTCAATTTGACGTCAACAGGGGGTTTCTAATTTCTTTCGGCTGCATTTATTGATTTTCATCATGAATTATTTCCCCCTAGGGGCAGTTGACCTCGTGGTTCCACCTCTTAAAACCCCAATAACCAACTAACTTCTTTCCCCTGATACGGGACTCCTGGGGGTCCGCAGACCACACTTTGAGAAACTCTGCTCAAATCTCGTCCACCTCGTGGTGTGGCGACTAGCATTCGCAGGTTCGGGTTTGATTTCCGGCACTTCCAAGAAATTAAATTCTGGTCGGAATGCTAGAACGGAATACACTCAGCCTCGCGAGGCAAAACTGAGAGGAGGTAGGTTCGATTCTCAGCTCGTGGTTTATCCACAATTGTGATCCGGCCAAGCTCTTTGTGTTACTGACAATTTACGTATCAATGCGCATGCCCCAGAATTTGATGCTCGCCGACTGTATGATATCCCGATGAGCATTCTGGGCTTACCGGCCCAGAACGGTGGCGTGAATTGTAATGATAATGAATCTAGACCATGAATTGAAAGGGAGTGGCCTTGATCTAATAGAAGGTACTGTCTCGTGATTTACCTGGTGATAATGGGAAACAACGGAAAACCATTTCATAAACGGCCGACGGTGGGGTTCGAACCCACCCGTGTATCAGGTCCGGAGATAGCTTAACCTCGTGGCCTTGCGCCTTAACGAACATTCGGTAATAATGACGATGATGACGACGATAATACCGCAATGCTATGGGTTTAACCCCCGTTTTAAGTGCTATGGATTTTGAGACGCATGCCAGCATGTCGGAGTTTTACCCCTGGAGGGGAACCTCAACGCGCCAACATAGATTGTCTTAGTTAAACCCCCGAGGTGGCGAGGATGGAGGGGGTGTATTGTGTTTTGAAAAGGTTTCTGATTTTATGTTCCGCTAAAAGTTGTAATTTCGGAAGTAAGAGATGATTAGTTAATGCCATTTTTAAGGAGGTACCGTACTTACGGGATAGAAAGTGTCTACGTAGTTTTAAAGGTGTTTCCACCGTTTTAACTAGTAAGACGTTTGTTGATGAGGAATGTAGGGCTCCCGTAATGGTTCGGAGTGCTAATTGTAATGTCAACTTTTTTAATTGTTGCGGTGGCTGTGTAATCAAATATATGACTACTTTAATCGAAGACAGAGCGTATCATATTTTTTATATAAAAGAATAGTTAAATGATTTTTTTTTCAATTGAGCGGCTTAGGTTGTTAAAATGTGTAGACGAATTCAATTAAGTACCGTATCTATAATGCTATAATTGCAAAACAATGGTTACATACAGAGATTACTGGAAAGAGACCTGTTGGAACTCCTAGGAGGAGATGGCTGGACCAAGGAAGATATCGCATCCAAGGGAATCAACTGGGATGAAGTCTTGCATGAGCAGTGGTACATGAATCGACTAAAATGGAGAGCGCTCGTAAACCACACCCGGGAAACTGGAGTGGAAACTTGATGATGATGATGATGATCTATAATTCTATATGAACCGACAGTTATAGCTACGCTCGCTAAAGCGCAGCGTTAGGTCTTGGGGCCAAGCTCTCTGCTGACTCGGTAGACGCCTGGGTTCGAGCCCCGTCGGCCGTCCTTGAAATGGTTTTCCGTGGTTTCCCCATTTTCAACTCCAGGCAAATGCTGGGACGGTACCTTCTGACATGCCACGGCCGCTTCCTTCCAGTTTCATTCACCATCATTCATTTCATCTCCCATTAACCCCTCTCACGAGGTTGGTATCAGGAAGAGCATCCGATCGTAAAACCCATCCGCCACAAAGACTTTCATCGCACCTCATCCCCGACCCCGTTGGAAAAACGGGAATACTAAGGGGTAGACATACATCTATCATTTTCTATATGAAGTACTAAATGAGGTTTTTATATTATTTTTTTAAGCTAGACCATGTTGTGTTAATCACGTTTGGGTGCACAGTAAGCCTCAAGTTTCAATTGTAACATATAACATAATGAGAAAATGCGTCTTCAATACATTTTGTATCACTGCAAAATTTCCATTTGAGTAAGAATATAAATACAGTAGGCCTACATATTCCAACCTATGCTCCACTCCACTAAGAGCCGTTATTCATCTCATAGAAAGCACAATTCACACCCTGTTTACCATCTCAAGATTTTTATAAGAAAAAAATGTAGACTGATTTATAGGAATATACAAATAATAACTACAGTATTTAGGTATATATCATTTTCGCAAAATGATTTTTCTTCACTTCAAATCTAAGTCCACATTTGTTACAGATCTGTTTTTAACTAGTTTTATAAAAATGTTCATAGAAACCCCAAGTATAACATTACTATAACAAAGCTTTGCTCGTAATTGAATGAATGAAAATCCACAGCCTGCTTCCAGTCTCCGACCGGGTCAGGAATGGAATGCTCGTAATTACATTGTTTTAATTTCCTTTTAATAACATCGCTGAAGAAAGCCATAATATGGCCGAAACTGGTACATTACATTAATTAATGTACCGGTATATTAATTTATTAGACTATTGTTGACTAATGTGTAACACATTTATTAAATGCATTTTGGTATTTCATTTAGATTAAACGTCAATAAGGAAAGCTATTAGATATGATTGGCTGCGTAGTGCAGTCCTCGGTAGAGGTGCTGAGCTTCTAACTGAAAGTGAGTGGGTTCGATCCCCACCCAGGTAGTGGATTTTAGAAACAAAACTACCACTTTCGGAAACGCAATTAGCCTTGGGGTTGACTCGGCCTACACCAGAAATGAGTACCAGGGTAATTCCTGGGAGCAAAGACGGCCGGGCGTGGAGCTGACAACTCCATCCCATCTAGTGCCGATGTCACAAAAAGTAGAAGCCTCTACCTTCCACTACTCCCAGGGCCTCTATGGCCTGTACGGAGTTGCCTCTGCTTTTTTTTTATTAGATATGATTAAGTTTCTATCACTACGTTCATAATTGATTCCATCTCTGACGGATAGAATAAAATAAAGTATGCCGCTGAGAATATCGCCTTGGGGTAAATAGGCCTAAGTCATGCGACGTTAAACGGACAGTATGTGTAGGGTCATTATATTTTAAGGCGAGCTTTTGTTTACCAATAACTGTCCTATTATCTTGATGATATTCACTGGTAGTCCAAATATTGTGTGATTTCGTTAAAAATAGGCTGGCTGCGTGGCTCGGCGGTAACGTTCTCGCTTGCTGGGCCCAAGGTTGCAGGTTCGTATCCTGGCGCAGTCAGCTGGCATTTGAGGGTGCTCAAATGCGAGGGAACCGTGTCAGTAGATTTACTGGCACGTTAAAGATCCCATTATGGGCAAAATTCCGGCACCCCGGTGTGTCTAAAAGCCTGAGTAGTTAAAAGGGACATAAAACCAATAACATTATTATCGTTAAAAATCGTGGGGATGTTAACATTAGTGGCTTCGGTGACGTAGTCGGTAGCATGCTCAACTGCTGTTCCCAAGGTCGTGGGTTCAAACCAGGTCGAAGTCGGCGGATTTTTAAGAGCTTTAAAATCCTTCAGTATGCGTTCCTTCGGAGTGGAAGTAAAGCCGGCGGGCGTATGTCATAGATTTATGACATGTAAGAAAACCTACCACTGCAATTGGTGGTGTGTGGCAAAATTTGTAGGTTATATTTGGCTGGTTAGGAAACGCTCTATTAAAGTTCCAACGTTCGCCGCTGGGATTTGTAATAGTGGCGTCTGGTATCCAAAGTTGGAACTACTTGAAATTGAACTTTCATTCATCCTCATTCATTTCAACTCTAGCTTGCCACGGTGGGTGAGTGGATATCGTGTCGTCTACTAACCCCAAGATTGCAGGTTCGCCCCTGGCCGTGGTAAGTGATTTTTGAAAGTCGGCAAAAATACGACACGCATGTCATACGATGTTGGCATGTCAAAGAACCCATCTGAATTCAGTAGGCCGAGTTCATAATGGCAAAATTAATCTCGGGAGTTTCCGCCAACACAAAGTTCCTCATTCCTCTACTAGAAAGCGCTATAGTGTTCAAGGAGCTTAGATATCTATTATCTAACCTCTTTGACTTTCATAGTGATTCAAGGAACAACGAAATACGACATGCAAGCTACCCTCTGGGTGTCAAATTACAAAGCTTGCACTGGGCACCCGAGGCCATACGATATTATTATTATTTCATCTCGCATTAACTCATCTCCTAAAGTTGGCGTCAGGAAGGGCATCCGGCCGTAGAAACTATCAGCCACGTGGTACATCGCATCTCATCCCCGACCCCGTTCGAAACGGGACTAATAAGGGGTAGACATAGAATGGGGATGTTAATGTTGTCATCTTATGCTCCCTTGATTGCAATGGTATCCTGCTTTCGACACCGTGCTGATAATAAGAGACCGGTTAAAAATATCGTGAGTTGAGAACCAGAGGGTTTTATCTACATATTTTGCCAATTTAGATTTGTTTTCATTGTAAAAGGTGCTGAGGCACATTGTAGACAACCTCGTGGTGTAGCGACTACCGTTCTTGATGTCCCGAAGTTCTGGGTTCGATTCCCGGTTCTGCCAAGAAATTTAATTCTGGTTTGAGGACTAGAACGGGCCTCGTGAGGTCATCCTGAAAGTGGTTTTCCATGGTCCCCCTCCACTTCTACTCCAGTCAAATGCTGGGATGGTTCCTAACTTAAGGCCACTGCAATCTCCTTCCCAATCCTCTAGTATAGCCATCACAATATTTCTTTTATCGATACCACCCACGAGGTTGTAGCCTACATTCCTAATGAGAAACATTCAGTGGAATTGTAGGAGTATTAATGTTGTACGTCTACCCCTTATTATTCCCGTTTTCAAGGGGATCGAGGATGAGATGCAATGCAAGTCAATGTGGCAGATGGTTTTTATGGCCGAATGCCCTTCCAGACGCCAACCTCTTGAGATGAGTTAATAAGAGATGAAATGAATGAAGACAAATGAAACTGGGCAAGGATGTGGAAAGAAACTCCCGTGACCTGTCAGAAGGTACCGTTCCAGCATTTGCCTAGTGTTGAAAATGGGAAACCAGGGAAAACCATTTCAAGGACGGCCGACGGTGGGGCTCGAACTCACGCGTCTACCGAGTCGGCTGAGAGCTTGGCCCCATGGCCTAGCGCTGCGCTTTAGCGAGCGTAGCCACCGCTGTCGGTAATTGTAGGAGTATTAATAATTTAAAAAAATCTGAATCACACACACCCATAAACTCATTTAAACAAGACATATTTTTGTTCAAGAAACATGGTTAAAATTATTGTTGTTGATTATTTGGGGGCTTTGGGACATCGGAGTCATTTAGTCCCGTGTACTTGGGTGTGTGTAGAATTTGTCTGATAGGTTTAACTGTGTCATTGTGATGTCTTGTTCTAATGTGTGTATCTGTAATTGAGGTAGAATTTGGGTAGGAAGCGACCGTGGCCCTAAGTTAGTTACACCTCGGCATTTGCCTGGAGTAGAAGTGGGAAACCACGGAAAACCACTTCCAGGATGGGTGAGGTAGGAATCGAAATCGCCTCTTCTCAGTTTTGCCACTCGAGGCTGAGTGTAGCTCATTCCAGGTTCTACATGACCACGATGTTGCAAAGCCCATGAAAAAATCAAGATCAATAGTAATATCAATGAGAAAGGATCTAGTTTACTCTTTGTCGCCAGTTTGCTGGCATGGTTTATCAGCAATAACTGATATGTCCCATAACAACTTGTGCATTGTTTCTTTAATGAAGAAATGTCAAGATTTTGTAACAGATTACCGTCGCCGGCTGCGGTGGCCGAGAGCGCTAACGCGCTACCTCATGTCCCACTGGCATCGGGATAGCGTGGGTTCGAATTCCACCTCGGCCATCCAGAAAATGGTTTTCGTGGTTTACCATTTTCACTACCAGGCAAATGCCGGGACGGTTCTTTTCAATAGGTCCAAGGTCGATTTCGAATTCACTAAATTTGTATACCTACAAAAGTGTCACCTCATCCTTTGACGTAAGGACAACATTTTTAGAGTTCTATTGACCATTTTAAACGGCATTGATATTGTGCCAAATAAGGCAGGTGTGATGTTTCTTTCAAAAATCCATTTTTCCCACCCCTTTGGACAGTGAATGGTGCTATAAAAGAAAACTATACTAAGATACGTTTTTGGCCCTTGTCCGAAAAATAGTACGAGCTTTGAATGGATTCAATTTTTTACATACTAAGAAAGTTATAGCGATATTTCATTTTTTCAAAAAAGGCCCCCTAATTCCATCCACCCCCTTTTGGTCCGATTTTGCCCATCAACGAACTAGACCTAGATTTTGAATGGTTATATTTTATGTATAAATTTGAAAGTGATTGGTGATTGTTATCGTGTCCACAAGAAAGTGATATATATGTTAACTTTTGAACAGATGGTTGTTTTGGGGTCTGGAGGATGTGAAACGCGAAGATATGCCAACATTTTTCGGAAGTCGCAACATGGCGCCCGTTGGGTAGCTTTCTAATGAAATCTACCTGATTGCAGAAACACTTAACGTAGATCCTGTAGAATTTTGGTATTTAATTGTTAGTACGGTACAAGCCTCCGTGGCTTAGGCGGCAGCACGCCGGCCTCTCACCGCTGGGTCCGTGGTTCAAATCCCGGACACTCCATGTGAGATCTGTGCTGGACAGAACGGAGGCAGACAGGTTTTTCTCCGGGTACTCCGGTTTTCCCTGTCAAAATTTCATTCCAGCAACACTCTCCACTATCATTTCATTTCATCTGTCATTCATTTAATCATTGCCCCAGAGGAGTGCGTCAGGCCTCGGCAGCCGGCACAGTCCATATCCTCGCCGCTAGATGGGGGCTTCATTCATTCCATTCCTGACCCGGTCGGAGACTGGAAGCAGGCTGTGGATTTTCAATTGTTAGTACGGTAGAAGGTTAGTATTTTTGTTAGTAGAATTGCTCTTTGCTTATTCTGAAAGGGAGTAGCAGCCTTTCAGAATAAATCAATTCTTTACTAGTCTTATAGACGGTTAAGATATTGATAATATAAGCCAAATAATGGCTACACTGCGTCCTGCTGCACGGTTGAAAGCAACGGGAAACTACAGCCGTATGCTATTCCCGAGGATATGCACCTCTCTATGCATAATTACATGTGATGATGGCCTCCTCCCTTGTAAAATTTCAATCCGAAGGTAAACTAGTCCCCCGTTCGGATCTCCGGGTGGGGACTACTCGAGAAGGGGTTAACATCACAGAAGTGACAAAGAGGAAATTGACATTCTACGGATCGGAGCGTGGAATGTTAGAAGTCTGCTAGGAAGTGGAAGGTTAGAAAACTTAGAAAGGGAAATGGATAGTTTGAGGTTGGATTTGGTTGGGATTAGTGAAATGCGCTGGCAGGAAGAACATGACTTTTGGTCAGGTGACTATAGGGTCATTAGCACTAAATCAAACAATGGCCAAGCAGGGGTTGGCCTCATATTGAGTAGGAAACTTGGACAGCGGGTGGAATATTATGAACAATATAGTGAACGGATTATTGTAGCAAAAATCAATACTAAACCTACCTGCACCACAGTGGTACAAGTCTATATGCCTACCAGTCAAGCTGATGATGAGGATGTTGAAAAGGTCTACGAAGAAATAGACGAAATTTTGAGGTATATCAAGGGTGATGAAAATGTTATAGTAATGGGAGATTGGAATGCTGTGGTAGAAAAAGGGAGAGAAGGGAAGATAGTAGGAGATTTCGGATTAGGTGAAAGGAATGATCGAGGAAGCAGGCTGGTAGAATTCTGCACCGAGCATGAGTTGGTCATAGCTAACACCTTATTCAATAACCACAATAGAAGAATATACACATGGATGAGACCAGGAGATACAGGGCGTTACCAAATCGACTTCATTATGGTCAAGCAGAGGTTTCGAAACCAGATTTTGGATTGTAAAACATATCCTGGTGCTGACATAAACTCTGACCACAATCTGGTTGTAATGAAATGCAGATTAAAGTTGAAGAAACTGAAGAAAAGTCAAAAGCCAAAAAGGTGGGCAATAGACAGACTGAAAGAGAAGGATGTAAACGAAAGATTCAATAAGAGTATAAAGGAAGGACTATTGAAAGACCCTAAACAAACTTCAATTGCAGACGAATGGGCACTTTTGAAGAATGAAATAACAAAATCCGCAGAAGAAAACATTGGTAGGAAAGAAAGAATAGGTAGAAAACCATGGATCACTCAGGATATACTAGAATTGATGGCTGAAAGGCGGAAACACAAGAATGTAAGAGATGAAAAGGGGAAAGCAGAATACAGACGTCTGAGAAATGAGGTTAACAAGAAGTGCAAGGAAGCAAAAGAAGAATGGTTGAAAGAGAAATGTGCTGGTATAGAAAATTGTCTGAAATTAGGAAAAGTAGACACAGCTAATCGAAGGATTGAAAATACTTTTGGGGAAAAGAAGACCAAGTGCTGTAATATTAAGGACACAAATGGAATGCCTCTAACAGATAGGGAAGAAAAGGTTGAGAGATGGAAAGCTTACATAGAGAGTTTGTATAAGGGAAAGGAGATTGAGAATCATGTAATGGAAAGGGAGGAGGAAATTGATGAGGATGCGAAAGGAGATTTAATATTGAGATCAGAATTTGATAGAGCTTTGGAAGACTTAAGCAGGAACAAAGCACCAGGCATAGATGATATACCGATTGAGTTGCTACGCTGCATAGGAAATGAAGGTCTGATCAGGTTATTTCACTTGGTGTGTAGGATCTATGAGACAGGTGAGGTACCCCCTGAGTAGTATAGGCGGCGGTATGGGACAGACAATTAAGTGTGGTTAAAAGTACCATTATATTTTCTTCAAAGAAATTATGGATAAAATGACCTTAAACTTCTTGAAAAAATTTATCCAAAGAAAATATGGTTATCTTAACCATTACATTTTTTCAGATAAATTATGGTTAGGACTAACCATAATTTGAATTACCTTTTATGGCTAAAGATAACCATAAAAAGTACCTATAATTTCATATGAAATTATGGCTACAACCAACCATAAAACACTATCACATTTATGCTTAAAATTAACCATTTAATGTTCACCAACGTTTAAAAGTAATATGGCTACTACTAACCATAAAACGTAATAAAAAATATTGATAGTAATGATGGTTAAAACTAACCATAAAACACTATTTAATTTGTGGTTACTATTATCCATAAAAATTAACCATAAAAATAATAAAAAGTTATGGCTACGTTATCCATAACTTTCAATGTTATTTTTAATAAAATATGGTTAAAAGTAACCATAAAAATGACTCTAATATATAAATGACAAAGTTATGCTTACCTCCACCTATAAAACGTAACACAAATTTATCCTACAAACACCTAAAATAATGGCTAAAAGGAACCAGTAAATTTTTAAAAGAATTAAGGATAGAATAATGGTTAAAACAAGGCTAAAATTATCAGTTACTTTTTTAGAAATTAGGGGAAAAGTAGTGGTTAAAACAAGGCTAAAAATTCTGACGAATTTTTTATAAACAATGGATAGAATAATGGTTAAAATAACTAGTGACTTTTTAAAGAATTATGGAAAAAATAATGGTGAAAATTTTTGCAAAACTCCGACATTTCAGAGAAACCCCCAGGGGTCTTTCGAAGCCAGCGCTGGTTTTCTAATTTCTCCTCGTCGACACCCCTAGGGAGTTTTTTTTTTCCTTTTTCAGCTTCTCCTTCCAACTTCTCATTCCTTTCCTTTTGAGTGGCCACTCCCATCTACTTTGCATCTCTCAGAATGCCTCTAACAGACCCTGGAGAGCATTTGCTCCTTACTCCTCTTTTCTCTCTCTATTAATGACTCAGTTATTTTTTTGAAAGGATTGAGTGGGATTCGAACCATAGAAAACGGGGCGCCTCCGTTTCTAAGCGAACAAATCTCAACAAACCAAACACTTGTCCTCTTGAGCTACGAGGAAAGCGATGGGAAGCTTAGTTTGAACGCCTTATGTGGTGCAATTTCTTACGAGAAGTGCACTACGAAGAGCTTTTATTGTTTGCTAATAGATCGCGCTGCACATACTACGTAGTTTCTTGCTTTGCTACTAGTACTTCCGGTGTAACAAGACTAACAGCTGGGGGCTAAGTAATATTTAATTTAGCACATCACTTCCATGCGAGTGAGCGGATGGCACAGAGAGAGAGTGCATGCTGACAAGGTTATCTTATCGACTAAGAGCGTATCAAGGCTAACGGAGTTTCCTGGTCAAGTTCACTGATAACTTATTTTTAACTTCTTCCTTCTTTTTTCGCACTGTGCTCAGCCGAAACTATTAGTTTCTTTACTTGCTCTTCTAATTCCATTAATGCCTCACCAATTTCTACACAGTCACTTTCATCACTAACGCGTGCTAAGATAGTTAGTTGCAAATTTTGCAGCTTGAGGTAGTAATCGAAGACTATTTTCTTAATACACTCAGGCACATTATTTACGTCGACGCAACGGACGATAACGGCGTATTCAGGTTCCATATTTATTAACTGTTTTTTTATATTTATAAATAACAAAATTTTGCAGACTTAATTGCCTTTTCACCCAAAATATCATTTTCTTAATTCTTAGTTTTTAAGTTCAATTAAACTTAAAAACTAAACTCTTACTAATTAAATAATAACAATAGTTATTTAACCGAAACTATTAATTTCTTCACTTGTTCTTCTAATTCCTCTAAGGCATCACCAATTTCCATGAAATCACTGTCATTACTAACGCGTTCTAAGATTGTCAGTTGCAAATTTTGCAGCTTAAGGTAGTAATCGAAGACTATTTTCTTAATACACTCAGGCACATTATTTACTTTGGTGGGTGTATTTGAAACACAACCCCCTTTTAAAATATTTGTCAGGCTGCAAGGCATTATATTATATTCGGGTTCCATATTTATTAACTGCTTTTTTTTTATCTTTAAATAAGAAAATACTGCAAACTTAATTGCCCTTTCAAATTCAACAAATTTAAACTAACTCTTTTTTATTCTTAGTTTTTAAGATCAATTGAACTTAAAAACTAAACTCTTACTAATTTATTAAAATGAATAACAACTACTTTCACATTTAAAAGTTTTCAGTTTGCCGAAGTCACAATTTTTAATAAAGATAGAGGTTATACTTCGCCAGAACACTATAAAACTTTTGTTATTGATAGTCTAATCAATGACGAGTTGATGGATAACAGAAAAAATGGTTCACTTTCAACATTTAAAAGTTTTCAGTAACTATTCCATGCTTAGCATCATAGGTTAAATTCTTTTTACCGTACATAATTATATAAGCAAGCGTATTTTCTGGTATATTGGCATTAAATGTTGCTACCAATTTCATACTGGTTTTCTGAGGTGTTACTACATTTCTACGCCGACTTATATTGATAACATAAATAGGATAAGAAGCAATGAACTCTGTGGGAGTTACAACATCATACTTCAGCTCAGTTATACGCTTAAAGTCCCTAAAAGCATAATAGGCATTTAGATAAGTATTAGGAGGATTGATATTCCACATTTCTTCCGGAAACATTTCGTTTCTTCCGTTTTTCATGTAAATATTTTGAAGCTGAACATGATCAAATTTGGAACTATTCATATCTTGGTTACCTTTTTTATTAGTTTGAAACACAACAAAAATGAAATATGGCAGATCAAACTACATTGAATTGTAGTAATTAGTAATATCTATTTCAAAATTCCTTTTCCCACTTAGGCCTGAAATTTCTTGAGTTTGAAGGTCAAAGAATGATATAGGTATTCGTGGTTCTTGCAGTATTTTTTCTCTCAGTTCAAGCTCATAATTTGGTTCGTATTTTACAACAGGAATTTTTATCTCCATTGACTTTACGGTAACTTTTCCTTCCTCCGGGAGAGTTCCAGGTGCATTGCCCCCATCGGGATTCTTAGTCCACCATCTATACAGAGCATCGTTCGCATTTTGACTCCATGTAAATGTAACAGTTAAATCTCCTTCCCACATAATCTCTTTAAAATCCTTAAAAAAGCCACCAAGAAGACTTAAAGGGTACCTTAACTCATTTGATTTTTTCTGCAATTTACCATTATTAAGAAAATTACCTGAATATATCATTTTATCACTATAAGAGGCTGTTAAATTAAACAGAACCGTTGAAGATATATTTGGATGGTCAATTCGATAGATAGTGTGTCCTCGTTTTTTCACGGTTACAGTGCTCCAAAATTGAGTGGGGTAATTGTCAATTAGCTTTACATTTGACTTTCCTTCATAGTTAGTGTAATCAGTTCCATCAGCATGAGTTACATCGAAAGTAATATACAGGTGCGCATTATTATCAACCCAACCATCACCAACTTTAATATCTATTTCCACGTCCTTGTTTGGCAAATTTAAATTGTTTTTAGTCTTTTCATTTACAGGAAAAGACTGCCACTGGTAACTTTCTACTTTGTTCATTTATTATAAGAAAAATAATAGAAAATTAAATGAAGAGGAAATAATTAACTCATCTCTAAAATTACAGTAACTGTTGCGCCGTTGAAATCTATTACTTCGTCATTCTCATTGGTCACAGTAATTTTTAAATTCTGAATTTTATCGAAAACTGGGCAAAATACAGGATAATTCGGCTCATAAATTATTGGAGCACTAAATTCTAGGGCTGGTTTAAATGATGCTATAATATTCGTTTCACGGTGAAAATGCTCAGAGTCTTTTACAAACATTCCATCCGCTAAATTGAAATGAACGCGGATATTTTCGAACGGAATTATTTTAGGTAAGTTCCGAGCAAGTGTTTTGGTTTTTGGTTCTACAATTTGATTATTAAAACCTAAAACTGAACCAATACTTTCTTCTTGGTCAAAATATATTTTATAATCACTAATTATTTCCAATCTGTTTAGAATTTTATTTTGTTCAATACTAATGTTAGGTTCTTGACCTTGAATAGCTTTTTGTAAATTTTCTACATTATATTGACCTGGTGGAATAAACATTTCAGTTATCGTGCCTGATACTTTTTCATAGTGTACTTTATTGTTTTTTGTTGTAATATTTGGTGTTAGGAAGGTTGAGTAAAACCCTATTAATCCAACTTTTCTAAATTCATCTCGCAATGGAACATTTAACCTTTTCTCTAAAACCGAAGTTTTACCACTTAGTTCAAAAATTCTCTTCATTTATTAATTCATTCATTAATTAATAAAATAAACGAAAATGAGTAAACGAAATGTTGTAGATTGGGACCCACAAGTAAGACTTGTAGAAAAGCAAGTAAAGAACAAACATGGCAAATTATTACCGAATTCCATTCGTTGTGCTATAATAGGCCCCAGTAATTGTGGTAAAACAACCTTAATGATTGACAATTATATTTTGGCACCTGGATGGTTAAACTGGGAAAAAATAAACAACCTTTACATCTTCTCTAAAAGTTTAGATCAATCTAAGTATCAACAGTTTATGGAAAAATGTAATAAAATCGAAGAGAAGTTAGGAAAGTCCATTGCACAATTTATTCATGACGATGAAAGCATAATGCCCCTGGATAAATGTGAAGATAGGTCAGTTGTAATTTTCGACGATTTCATACTGGAAAACCAAGACATAGTTCGAGAATATTTTACACGAGGAAGACATAAAGGGATTGACTGTTTTTACTTAGCTCAAACGTATTCAAAAATACCAAAACAATTAGTTCGTGATAACTTAACCTTCTTAAACATATTTAGGCAAGATAATACCAATTTAAATCATATTTATCAAGAATTTGTTGGTGGCGATATGAAATTTGAAGACTTTAAGAATATTTGCAGCAAATGTTGGAATGAGGAGTTTGGTTTTATTACTATTGATATGAATCGCAAAGCTAACGATGGTAAATATAGGAATAAAATTAAAACGTTTCTAAATGTTGGGTAACTACTCCAGGGGTATTGGCAGGTTTTGGGTTGAATATTCTAACACCAACATCGTCAGCGTACAACGTACAGCGTCAACGTACAGCGTACAACGTACAGCGTCAATGTCAAACGTCAAATGTCAAACGTCAATGTTAGCATCAAACGTCATTTTTTTTTTAAATTTCACCTATAATAAAGATGTTTGCAAAATACGATCAAAAGGTAGTTCAACAAGCAAGAAGGAATAGGAAGAAATTTGAAGAATTAAAATACGAATTTCGAATATGGAAGAAGCAGCCTATAACGGAATACGAGAAGTATAAAAAAGAAGATCAACCGGTTATCGATGCTGTTAATGTTTTAGGCAACAAGTTAAATGACATCGGTGAAAATGTTATTAAAGCTATAGAAGAAAATAGAGAAGTGGAGAAGCAATTAATTCCTTACAGAATTGACTATAAAGAAGACTTTCCTTCAGATTCCGAAGGTTCCCATTTCTTGGATGAATATGATGTCACTGATGAGCAAAAAGAAGCTTTAAAATCGGCAAGAAAGGTCAGAAAGAATTTAGAGTCGCAACTTCAGAAAGAAAAGGGGAGGAGTTTATTTCAAGAGGCCGATGAAGAGTATGATAAAAGTGAAGAAAATGTTAAGAGGAAAGGCATAACTGATTATTCTACGGTCCACTTAGGGGTAATAATTTCAAAATATTTACCTAGAATTAGTGACCCTAAATTTGGAATAAGGTATGATAAGAACTATCAGGGTTATTATATAGGTGACTCAAAAGTTGAATTCAGTAATGACGATATTATTATTAAGGGTAAGAATTTTAAAGCTACAAAGGGTTTAATGCTATTTTTAACCTTAAATGATATACCTAACGATAATGAGTATACAGACGAAGACCGCAGCACATATGAGACTATTTTAAAAATTACAAATGCTATGTATCAAAACAATGACCCAAATAGCACTAAACCTAAAAGTAGGCCTAGTGTTGGCAAAAAATATAATACGTTGATAAAGGATATATGGCTTTCAGAAAAAGTTAGTAGAAAAGAAAGAGCTGCATCTCTAACCACTCCTCCTAAATCAGGATTTGGTTTTGTAAAAAAATATTCAAAAGCACCGATTGAATATGTGTGGCTGGATGATGTAAGGGAATTAATAGACAGATTAATGGTAATTCATGGCGAAGAAAATGCTGGAAACAACGTCTATCACAATGAAAAGGTTGGAATAACGAAGATGCTTACGAGTAAGTTTAATGACTTCATTGTTAATAATCCTAAAGGTATTCCATATCTAATTAGGTTTTTAAATAACATTCCCCATACATTCTGGGAATCTGAAAAACATGGAAAAGGATTAGTTAATTGGATGATTAATAAAATAGGTGAAAATAATATTGACTTAACACTCCCGGGATATAAATTTTGTGGTCCTGGTAATCCATTAGACAAGCAACTAGCCGAAGGTGTTCAGGGTTCCAACCCATTAGACGAAGCATGTAAATTACATGATATAGCATACCGCGACCATACAAAATTAGAGCACAGACATCAAGCAGATAAAGAATTACAAAAGGCTGCAAAAGAGAGAATATTCAGTAAAGATGCTAACATAAGTGAGAGACTAGCAGCTACAGCCGTTACTGGAATAATGTATGGAAAAAGAAAAATGGGAATGGGGTTAGATGAAAATGGTTGGGGCGTCTGAGTATAAATTTGTAAAATTTTTGTTTATAATTTTTTCATTAAATAAATGAAAGGATTTAGTATTGATTACAACGTTTCCCAAAAAGGGAAACTAAAACCCAAAGCTATTAAAATAAAACTCTCCAACGAAGATCTGAAAAAGCATGACTATCTAGATGAGTACTTGACAGATACACAAAAGAAGCAGAAAGCAAGAAACATTCAGAAAGGTGGTAGCTTACTTATAAGTTTGTCCATTCCAATTGTAAAGAAAATATTCGAATATCTCAGTAGGAAGAAAGAAGGTTCTGGAATTAATGAACACCAAGGAGGATTTTTGCCATTAATATTAGCTGCATTGGGTGCCATTGGTTCGCTGGCAGGTGGCGCTGCAGCCATTACAAGCGCTGTTCATAAAAAGCAAAAAGAAGATGCGGAATTGGCTGAACAAATTAGACATAATCTGGTGATCGAAAAAAAGACTGGACAAGGTTGTTTGGGAATAACTAAAATTAAAATTAAAAAAAAGAGAAATTTCATCGATATTGAGTGATATACTTTCCAACTATAAGCACCCTTTAAGTAATTTCGATATACTTAAAATAATACACGAAATAAACATAAAGCATTTTCAAAATGTTTTTATGATCGATGAATTGCCTACAAAACCTAATGATTGTGAATCAGGAATTGTAAACTTGGATACGTCGGATCATGCAGGTACTCATTGGATTTGTTACTTTAAAAAGGGTAACCAAAAATTCGTCTTTGACTCATTTGGTGGAGATGTTCCTGAAAAACTAGTAAATTATTTGGGAGCTAGCAACCTATTTTATAACGCCGAAAGAATTCAAATGTTTGATGAATATATATGTGGTCATTTATGTGTCCTTGTTTTAAAGTTGTTTTCGAATTTGGGTTCCCCTAATCCCGCTCATTTTAACGAAATTATAGATTTAATAAATGGACATATTTGGAAATAAAATTATAAACGGAGAGAGTAGTTCATTAAATATTAAAGCTATCACAAAGGATGATTTAGAAAAACGATTTTCAAGGCTAGTTACGGCTCTAAATAAACGCCTTGGTGAGCTTTTTTTTGTTTCAAAAACATGGATTGATTTTCAAGGTAAAAGGATAGCGAATATTGAAGATCCAATCAACAATAAAGATGTCGTTAATAAGCAATATCTCTTAGAAAAGCTCAAACCACTTACTACTGAAGGGGACTACTTCACGAAAGAAGAAATAGAAAAATTGTTCTCGGAATATGCCACTACTTGTCTTGCACCAGTATCAACATTAACAGAAAAGGTTGACAACTTAGAAAGAAAGGTGTTTGATAGGATAATATTACAAAAGGACCTTTTTGCAGAGAAAGATAAAATTAAGCATATTTTTACATACAACGCAACGATTAGGAAAGTATTTGTTCGTATCGTAGACCCAGATAAAGTATTTAATTCATATACAGATGACGCTATTAAAACAGTATTAGACGTTTATATTGCACGTTCCAAAGAAGAAAAAATTATGGTAGATACTAGTAAGCCCTTCAACGTTAAATCTGGTGATGCTTTATGCTTTAAAAATAAAATGGGCAGCGTAATTTTAAAACTTCCAATAAATGTTAGTGTGACGATGTTTGGTGAAGTAATACTTGATGCATATAAACCTCATCCTGATGAATCGGTCGAATAACACTAATGTTAAAATGTTTTAGTTTTTAATGGAGAAAATATCCATTAAAAACAGTCTAATGTAACAGGTTTTTATACAACATCTCTATTGTTCCTTTAAGAAGATCAGGAGTAAATGGAATATTGAAATGGTTTCCCGAATAGCTAATTTTTATTTGTTCTTTCATAAGCACATACAACCTTACGCTATTAGGATCATTATATTTTTCATAAACTATTTCACAATCGGGGTGCCGCCTGCATATTTTTTTGATTGCTTGATTCACCTGTTGTCTCTGCGCCCTTATTGCATAGTACCTGTACTTTTCGTTTGGTTCATGCTTATCTATAATAAGCAGACAATTATTCTTACTAGTTTTAAGTGCAAGAGGTGTGGCTAATGGGGTAAGAGATTCGTTTTCTGCTTCCTTTATTTGAAGTTTCTGCATTAACCCAACTAGTTGGTTCTTATATTCTTCTTTAATTTTGTATTCTCCGTACTTTCGAATTGATGGAAGGACTTCTTTCGTTACCCATTTCTTAAATTTTTTAGCTTCCTCTTTTTTAGATGATAAAATAAGCGAATACAATCCAGATTCATTAATAAATATGGTTTGAGGATGTGTATTTTTTAACCCCGCCAAAATGGCGGGGTTATTTAAGGTATCGAATGTACCTTTGTCTTCAATTGCAACGTGTTTTCGAATTGCTTTATCTGTATCTCTATACTCCAATATTAAAGCAATATCTTTAGCTTTAAACCATGAATCGTTATTTTCATCAATAGCAATAACCACTTGTTTGCTATTATAGACAAGTTTGCTGTTCAGAATATCGGTAATTGATTCCATTTATTAATTAATTAATTAATTAAAATATAAATATAAATATAAAAAGTTAATTTCCTCAACAAAGGGTAGACCCTTGTTTCTTGTAAGATAGTTTGCGTTCTTCAATGTTGGGTGTCTGAGTAAACCAATGCTTATTTTATAATTAATTTTAATTAATTAATTAGTTAATAAATGAATAATCACATTTGGTGTTTAAAGTGCAAAACGTTTACTCAAACACTGCATCCTCACACCCTTTCGACAAAAAATGGTCGAACTAGAATCGAAGGTTTATGTTCCGAGTGTGGGAGTAAGAAAAGCCGGTTTGAAAAAAAAAGTTAATGAGAGTGTAAAAATAGGGAGTTCTACCCAAATTAGAGAGCCACCCGTTAGCATTCGGGAGGAAATTATAAACGAAATTCATAAGCCCATGAGGAAGAATTTTCCGAGAAGGAGGGTTACAACTCACGGCATTGATGACATTTGGCAAGCGGATTTGGTAGAAATGGACTCTGGAAAAGCTCGAAGCTTAATAAAGGCTACAAGTATTTGTTAACAGTCATTGATGTATTTTCAAAGTATGCCTGGGGTGTACCAGTCAAAGATAAAACGGGTAAAAGTGTTGCTGAAGCGTTTGATGATATTTAAAAAAACAGAAAACCCAAAAATCTTCAAACAGACAACGGTAAAGAATTTTACAATAAAGAATTTTCAAAATTAATGAAAACATTTAATATCAATCATTATTCGACTTTTACTGAAGTAAAAGCTTCAGTTGTAGAACGATTCAATAGGACCTTAAAAGAGAAAATGTGGAAGCAGTTTGATATTCAAGGAAACTACTGCTGGGTTGGCATTTTACCAAAGTTAATTAATGGCTACAATAATACGACGCACACAACTATAAATATGAAGCCAAAAAACGTAAACAAAACTAATGAAGAACATTTGTTGAAAACTGTTTACACTGTAAGCGTAGGAGCGGAAGAAAAAGCGAAATTTAAAGTTGGCGATCAAGTCAGAATTAGTAAACTAAAAGGTATATTTGAAAAAGGATACACAGGAAATTGGTCGACTGAAATATTTGAAATAAAAGATATCGTTTATTCCGACCCTATTACGTACAAATTGAAAGATGTAAATGCGGAAGAAATAAAGGGGAACTTTTATGAGCAAGAATTACAGAAAACAAAGTATCCAGAGGCATATCTTGTTGAAAAAGTTTTAAGAAAGAAAGGAAATCGGGTATATGTCAAATGGCTGGGTTTTGATAATTCTCACAATAGCTGGGTTAATAAAGAAAATGTTATATTATAATTTTTTGTATATAATAAATGGACGCCCGAGTAAAGCGAATAACCCTTTCTTTCTTCCTGTTTTTACTACATCCTACTGAAGATGTAGAAGTATTTATAAATCAGTTGTCTGAGGATAGTATAGATTATCTTTTTGAACTTAATGGTGATGACATAGGTAGCTGTTACAATTTTTATAAAGCTACGAAGGAATCCTTAATTTTACGTTAATTCTGGTATTTGATTTTAATGGTTATTAACCATTAAAACCATAAATTTTCTACTAAAAATTTGTCGGGGTGTTACGAAATTTTAAGACAATTTTTAAGAGAATTCAAGATTGTGCGCTTTGCAACCACCATAGACTTCTTTTGTGCCGTGGTATACCATTTTCAACCCTATCATTTTCTTTTTTTCCTTTCCACAACTTAGCACCTTGTTGTATTTGTCAGGCAATATAACCTTAAATTCAATATCAAGTTCTAGAAAAGTTTTATTTCCATATTTTGTGTTTATACCTTCTACATTTGTTATAAGGTATTCGTTCCCTATTTCTAACTCACTGAGCTTTTTAAACGTCTTTTGTTCGTTGATGCTGTTGAGCGTCTTGAGAAATTGATTTACTTCCATTTATTACCTATAAAAAAATAAAATAAAATAGTCAAGTATCCAAAATTACGCAGATAGTTGATAGCAAATTGATTCTGATTTTCATGAGATAATATTTTTAATTGAACCTTTGTTAGGGTAACAATTATAATGCAAAATGTAATTTATATAAATTATTTATTTATTTATTTATATAAATATTTTACTATCATTTCTCTCGAGTAATGTCTTATAATTATTTTTATTTTAAAAAAATGAAATTTTTAATTTAAAAAAAGTTATATAATAAATGGATTTAAAACAAAATATTAAGCACGGAACCGGTGCAACTGTAAAGGAACTAAGGGTTCTGGCAACGGAACTCAAACTAAAAGGAGTATACAAGATGAAGAAGGCTGCTCTTCTTGAAGCTGTAAGCAGTGCTTGGAGTAATGCCGGAGATAGTGCTTTGTTTACGTATCAAGAATCAGAGCTGCCTAAGAAGAGCGTTCGTGAACTAAAACAAGTCGCCAGAGAAAACAAAATTAAGGGCTACTCAGTAATTCATTCAAAGAAAGGGTTGCTAAATTTGATAGCAAAAGAAAAGGAACGTTTGGACAAAATCAGGCATTTTGGATTTGATCAAGACCTCTTTGAAATTAAAAAGGAACCAAAACCTGTTCAATCTAAGGACTTAAAAATTGTGAAGCAAAAATTGGGCCAAATTTTTCCTTTTAAGAAAAAAATATTTAATGAAACAGTAGCTAAAAAGTCACCTTTTGAAATTCATCAAGGTAATCGTACTGTGCTGCACAAAAAGTTTAACGTATGGCAGACAGCTTATACTATACACATAAAAGATTTGCAAGAAAAACCAATAGAACAAATGAAAGCGGTCAGAAAAGGTGTGCATGCAGCCATAAAAGAAGTAAGAAAACTAACTGATTTTAAGCCAGGTGATCAGATGAAAGTAGTTGCAGAAAATAATAATTTTAACCATATGATTTCATCAAAAAGAAACAGAAAAGTTAATGCTTCACATCTACTTGACCAGATTGAAAGAATAATAACATCTGATGAAAATGTAGATATCAACAATACCACTTTTCACTTCGAGGTTTACAAAATTCCCAGAGGCAAAGGAGCAAAGCGTAAGAAAATAGTCAATATTGCTAATGATGTTATGGCTAAAAGAAGCATAAACAAAATAACCAACACCGATAAACTGTGCGGACCAAGAGCAATAATCACAGCCCTAACCTATGAAACTAAAAATATATTGGACAGGACATTAACTGATAATGAAATTACCTACATTAGGAAAGGACGGAGTTTGCAAGAAAAATTAGCAAAAGAGTTATGCACAAGATTCGGAATGAACTGTGAAGATGGGTTTAGTTTAGACGATATTAGAGATGTTGCACATCTCATGGGTGTTCGGATTAAGGTTGTTTCGGCTGCCCATTTTAACAAAGTAATCCAGGCCTCAGGTGTAAATGACGCGATAACAATTTATTTGTACTTGCATAACGACCATTATGATTCCATTAATAATATACGAGGTTTTTATGGAAGTTCATATTACTGCAAAAAATGTGATATACCTTACGATCATCAGGACAAGCACTCGTGTAAAAAAAGATAAAAATGTGTGTAATTTGTGTTTGTGCCCAAAACATGATTTCCCAAAAGGTATGCGACCCCGAGTATACTGTAAAAAGTGCAATAGATATTGTTTTGGTAAAGATTGCGTTGATAACCATGAGGGAGTGTGTGAGGTAGTTTACAAGTGCAAAAAGTGTAATAAGATATGTAACAGAAGTGATAAGCACAATTGTGGGTACTCTAAGTGTTGGAATTGTAATGATATCGTGAAAAGAGAAGAGCACCAATGTTATATGCAAGGAAAGAAAAACCGTGGGGGATACTGTATGGAAGATTGTATTTGCAATGGAAAGGCTGATAAGCGATATAAATGGTGCACTTACACGGAAAACTACTACTTTTTCGATTACGAAGCTGAACAAGATACCGGAGTACACGTCCCAAACTTTGTATCCGTTTATGACTTTAATGGTGTTAGGCGGGCTTTCCTAAAAAATGACGAATTTTGTCAGTGGCTAATATCAGACAACCACAAAGGTTTTACGTGTATAGCACACAATGCAAAAGGTTATGATGCGCATTTTATTTCACAATATTGCGTCAATAATGGCATTAAGCCTAAAACTATTTACCAAGGGTCTAAAATTATGGAGCTCAAAATACCAGCCCTAAGGCTCAGAATAATTGACAGCATAAACTTTATCCAAGGAGGTCTCGCATCCTTTCCCAAAACATTTGGATTAAAAGAACTAAAAAAGGGGTATTTTCCACACTTTTTCAACAAGGCCGTAAATCAAAATTACGTAGGGTCCATTCCAGCTACTAAATACTATGGTGTTGATACAATGAAACCTGATGCTAGAAAAGTATTCTTAGAATGGCAAGCTGAGAAAGTTAAAGAAAACTACGTGTTTGACTTTAAGAAAGAATTAGCCGAGTATTGCCATTCTGATGTCGATATATTACGGCGAGGTTGCCTTGCCTTTAGACAGTCATTTTTAGAAATAGCAAATATAGACCCTTTCCAATACATAACTATTGCCAGTGTTTGTATGGCCATTTACAGGTCAAAATTCCTTGAAAAAGACACAATTGCAGTAGTTAAGGAGCAGAAAAAAGAGATGTTCAGTAAAGAGTCTATAGCATGGTTAAGTTCGTTCCCTAATGTTCAACACGCATTAAATAGTGGCGAGGTCACAATTTGTAGAGCCAAAGTCGATGGGTACGACTATATGACTAAAACTGTGTACCAATATCATGGTTGTTTTTGGCATGGTTGTCCCGACTGTTACTCAGGCGATACTATCAACAATGTAAACAATGAAACTGTGGATGACTTGCTTACAAAAACTATAGAGCGAACACAAGCTCTTAAAAATGCCGGGTACAAGGTTGTAGAGATGTGGAGCTGTAAATGGAAAAATTCTAAAGCTTATAAGGAAAGCCTAAATAAAACAAAAGATGTTGTAGAACCTCTAAACCCCAGGGACGCATTCTTCGGTGGTAGGACAAATGCCTCAAAGTTGAAAGTTTCTGGAAAAAAGCTGAGATATATAGATATATGCAGTTTATATCCAACAGTTATGTTTTATGACCGGTACACTGTGAGACATCCCACTAAAATATTTAAGCCAGAAAAATACAATAAAGACTGGTTTGGCCTAGTTAAATGTAAGGTGCTTCCTCCAAGAGGTTTGTATCTCCAGTGCTTCCGGTAAAGCTAGATAAGCTGATGTTCTCTCTGTGTGGGAAATGTGCGAAAGAAAAGGTAGGACCTTGTAACCATAGTGATGAAGAGAGGGCGCTTTTTGGAACTTGGACTACAATCGAACTTAATAAGGCTCTTGAGAAAGGCTACAAAATACAGGAAGTTTACGAAGTATGGCATTTTGAAGAGAAAAGTAATGAGCTTTTCAAGGACTATATTAAAACCTTTATGAAAATAAAGCTAGAAACTAGTCCTTGGGATAGTGATTACAAATCTAAAGAAGAATATGCAAGGGTTATAAAAGAAAAGCAAGGCATAAAGCTTGATATTGACAAAATTAAACCTAACGCTGGTAAGCGAGCTGTTGCTAAAATATGCTTAAATTCTCTTTGGGGAAAGTTCGGTCAGAGGCAAAACATGTCACAAACAGAGTTCATTGATGACCCTAAGAGGTGGTACGAATTGCTATTAGACGATAAGATAGAAATTACTAATGTAATGTACATCAATGATGAAGTAATTGAGGTAACATACCACTACAATGATTTCTATGTAGAAAATAGCACAAATATCAACATATTTGTGGCAGCTTTCACCACTTCCAATGCTAGAATAAGATTATACGATATGCTTGATAGATTAGGGGATAAAGTAGTTTATTACGACACTGATAGTGTTGTTTACATAGATGATGGAACAAACACCGTAGAGACCGGTTGTATGCTTGGTGAATGGACTGACGAATTTGGCAAAGATGATCATGGTACTGATTGGATAAGCACAGGTCCTAAGAGTTATGCGTACGAAACATATAAAGGCAAACAGGTTACCAAGATCAAAGGATTTACTCTCAACCACGAAAATGCCAAAAAACTTAACATGAAGACAATGACTGACTTAATACAAGGTTCTAATAATAAGGTTGTTATAAGCAATAACATGATAACAAGAGATAAGAAAACAAAAAGCCTTGTAAATAAAAATATTGCCAAAGAATTTAAAGTCGACTACGACAAGCGTATGATCCTGGAAGAAGAAGACAACATAATTGATACACTTCCTTGGGGATACTAAATATAATAGTGTACACATCATTTTTATAGCTATTTACACCCTTGTATTAACCATTATTTTATCCTTACTTCTTTAAAAAGTTACTGGTAATTTTAGCCTTGTTTTAAACATTATTTCTAAAAAAAGTCGTTAGAATTTACAGCCTTGTTTTAACCATTATTCTATCCTTAATTTCTAAAAAAGTAACTGATAATTTTAACCTTGTATTAACCATTATTCTATCCTTAATTCTTTTAAAAATTTACTGGTTCCTTTTAGCCATTATTTTAGGTGTTTGTAGGATAAATTTGTGTTACGTTTTATAGGTGGAGGTAAGCATAACTTTGTCATTTATATATTAGAGTCATTTTTATGGTTACTTTTAACCATATTTTATTAAAAATAACATTGAAAGTTATGGATAACGTAGCCATAACTTTTTATTATTTTTATGGTTAATTTTTATGGATAATAGTAACCACAAATTAAATAGTGTTTTATGGTTAGTTTTAACCATCATTACTATCAATATTTTTTATTACGTTTTATGGTTAGTAGTAGCCATATTTCTTTTAAAAGTTGGTGAACATTAAATGGTTAATTTTAAGCATAAATGTGATAGTGTTTTATGGTTGGTTGTAGCCATAATTTCATATGAAATTATAGGTACTTTTTATGGTTATCTTTAGCCATAAAAGGTAATTCAAATTATGGTTAGTCCTAACCATAATTTATCTGAAAAAATGTAATGGTTAAGATAACCATATTTTCTTTGGACAAATTTTTTCAAGAAGTTTAAGGTCATTTTATCCATAATTTCTTTGAAGAAAATATAATGGTACTTTTAACCACACTTAATTGTCTGTCCCATACCGCCGCCTATACTACTCCCCTGATTTCAAGAAGAATGTAATCATCCCTATACCAAAGAAAGTGGGAGCTGACAGATGTGAAGATTACCGTACAATCAGCTTGATTACACATGCTTCAAAGATCCTGTCTAGAATAATTTACAAGAGGATTGAAAGCCAGATAGAAACGGAGTTGGGTGAAGACCAGTTTGGTTTCAGGAGAAATGTAGGAACAAGGGAAGCTGTACTAAGTCTTAGGCTGATTTTGGAAGGTAGAATAAGGAAAGATAAGAGAACGTTCATGGCTTTTGTAGACTTAGAAAAGGCTTTTGATAACGTTGATTGGACTAAATTGTTTGACATTTTGAAATCAATTGGAATAAAGTACAGGGATAGGAGGGTGATACAATCTATACAGAAACCAGACAGCAGTCATTCGAGTTGAAGGACATGAGAGAGAAGCTGGTATTCAGAAAGGTGTAAGGCAAGGCTGCAACTTATCACCCATACTTTTCAATCTTTACATTGAACAAGCAATGAAGGAAATTAGAGAAAAATTTAAAGTGGGAGTGAAGATTCAAGGAGAAATAATTTCAACTCTGAGATTTGCTGATGACATCGTCATCTTGGCCGACAAGCCTGAGGATTTGAATGAGTTTTTGAATGGTATGGACTCCGTCTTACGGAAAGAATTCATGATGAAAATTAATAAATGTAAAACAAAAATACTGGAATGCAGCCGAAATAAATCAGAAACCTCTATGGAGATCAAATTGACAGGTGAAAAGCTGAAGGAAGTAGGAGACTTCTGTTACTTAGGAAGCAGAATAACCAGTGATGGACGAAGCAAAGAGGATATAAAAAGTAGGTTGGCTCAGGCAAAGAAAGCATTTCTACAAAAAAGGAATCTGCTGACATCGAATATAGATTTAGGTATTAGGAAGTTAATTTTTGAAAGCCTTTGTCTGGAGCGTGGCGCTCTATGGAAGTGAAACTTGGACCATTGGTGCAGCAGAAAAGAGGAGAATTGAAGCATTTGAAATGTGGTGTTACAGGAGAATGATGAAGATCAGATGGGTAGATAGGGTTACAAACAAAGAGGTATTAAGACGAGTGGGAGAGGAGAGATGTTTATGGCGACTGCTAATGAAGAGAAGAGATAGGTTGGTAGGACACATACTAAGACACCCAGGAATAGCAAGCTTAGTTATGGAAGGAAGGGTCGAGGACAAGAACTGTAGGGGTAGACCATGGTAAGAATATGTTAAACAGATTGCCTCGGATGTAGGATGTGGTAGCTATGTAGAGATGAAACGATTAGCTCAGGACAGGGAGGCATGGAAAGCTGCATCAAACCAGTCAAAAGACTGAAGACTCAAACAACAGATCCTGTAATTCAAGAAGTGCCATCCAGAAAACGACGTTGGAATTTCTATATGAAAAGTGGAAGGCAATCTTGATCCTGAAATACACTTCAAAACAGAACTATTTTATTCCTTAATTGACACTGCTTGTGAGTAAAAATATGCAAAGTATGGGCATGGATTTACTTGCTGTCGTTTCTTTATTGAAGAAATGTGGTAATTTCTGAAAGATTACCGTGATAGTGGTTATGCAAGCCGTTGTAGACGCACTGCGAAGTCAGGGGAGTCCTCTACAACATGCATAGATTACCAGATTCTATGTCTCTGAAATCAAAGTGCCTTAACCTGCAAAAAATTATTCTCGATCAAACTTCGGTAGAAATTGATGTTAACGACCTGGAGCTCTACGATGAACTTATACATTTTCAGGCAGTCGTGAATAATGGCAGCATATGAATTCCCATTCAGAGTTTAAATGACATTTTCGTACACCTTACAATATGGTGGACTTCTTCCCAACATTTGGATATGTTATACCTATCTCAGTGGCAAGTGAAGAACGTAGCTTTAGTAAATTAAAATTACAATGGACCAAAATCGTGTGTCAGCTTTAGCAAGCAATGAGATTCTACCAAAAGAAATGGATCACTCTCAAATTATGAACACTTTTGCAGAAAGCAAAGCCAGTCGAGGAAAACGAGTGTAAGGAAAGAGGGTAGGGTAGTCTATCTTTCTGTTGTACAGTGAAAATGTTAATTCAAAGAAAAACTTAACGTTTTAGTGTGATTACATTTGAAATTAACACTATGTAAATGTTTAAAACCTATGTGATGCGGTAGGATGGACTGAACTAGAACAACAACACATTAACTTCGATCTTGGGTGTCACTGGATGGAGTCTTCAAATATGGTCAGTTACTGAAGCAAAATAAATGAATGATTTAAGTTTAGTGTTCAAGACACGCAAAACCTCGAGGAAGCCCGATGGGGGCGCCTATATCATAAGTGGATCTGTATAAGAAATTCGTTTAAGCCCTGTCTCCCGCCATAATGTCCCGCCCAAAGTTCAAGTTGTCCCATTCTCAAAAAAGATTTGTTTCCGATGATAGAGACCACAGCACTTGCACCTTCTGACACATAACTATTGTCAATTAAACAGAGGGCGTGGTGGCTCAGCGGTCTAGCTGTATGCCTCTCACCAAGGCGGTCCGGGTTCGATTCCCGGTCAATGCATGTGAGATTTTCGAAGTGAAATGCCACGTCCTGTGGTTCGGATTCCACGTAAAAAGGAGGTCCCGTGGCTCATGATCTCAAGATTAACGGTCACGTTAAACTACAAGCTTGCTTGTTTTTCAATTAAACACCTCTGTAACTCGGACACAGTTCGTTGCTGTTGTTTCATATGAGGGGCTTGGACATCGTGGTCATTAAACCCCGTGTAATATGTGAGAGAGAATTTGTCTGATAACCCGTGTTACTGATGTGCCTGTATTAGTGTGTGTAGGTGTAATTTAGGCGTGGATTGGGAAGGAGGTGGCCGTGGCCTAAATTTAGGAGCCATCCCCGCATTTGCCTGGCATAGACGTGGGAAACCACTTCCAGAGGCGGCTTCGGTGGCGTAGTTGGTAGCATGCTGAGCTTCTATGCCCAAGATCGTGGGTTCAAACCCGGCCGAAGTTGTCGGATGTTCTAAGAGCGTTCAAAATCCCTCGGTATGCCTTCATTCGGAGGGGAAGTAAAGCCGGTACACCCATGTCATAGATTTATGGCATGCAAAAGAACCATCCACCAACTACAATTGTATAAAGCTAAATTTGTAGGTTAGATTTGATTAACGTTCTATGAGTTCCAACTTTCGTCACCAGGTGCCGGTTGTGGTGGCATATAATAGCCAAGTTCGCAGCTAGGTGTCGTTGACGGTAGCAAAAGTAGGAACTACTTGAAATTGATCGTCTGCAGTCCCTTCTACCTGAATCACGGATAACACACACTAATACAGCCAGCACAAGTAAATTTCTTTGCAGAGCCGGAAATCCAACCCGGAACTCCACGGCGACAGCCAAGAATGATAGTCACTACACCAACAGGTGGACGGGATAATATTAAGTCTAATACGGGAATAAATACGTGCTGCCGAAACTCTTTGCCTGTGAGTAACTTCGTATTTTGACTGGGAAGTTCATCAGTCACGAAAAACTAGGACAGATGGAGAGATGTCTGCTCCCAGGACAACGTTCTATTGTTCTGGTGTTGCCATTTTCTTCAACAATCTTGTTGGCCTCTTCCCAAATGTCATCAAACATAATTATGGTAACGCGAGAATTAGGCTACACATTTCCAACACTTGATCACACGTAGCCTTTATGATGATGCAGGTTTGAGTTACCTATAGCATAAGTTGTGTACTTCGAGGATACCGTAATAATAATAATAATAATATGGTATGTGGTCTCCGAAGAGGCCTGGTAGCCTAGGTCTTTCGAGTTGACGCCTGTGGGCTACCTCCATGTCGTGGCGACGATTAAATACATTATGAAGACGCCACAGACACCCAGTCCCCGAACCAGTGGAATTAATGAAACTAAGTTAAAATCTCGTGTCTCGACCGGGAATCGAGACCAGAGTCCTTCGGACCAAAGACAAGTGGTCTATCTACTTAGCCAGTAAGCTTGACTTTGAAAGAAGTCCTAACACTGTGCTGAAGCCCGTAAGATTCTTCGAAGCACTAACCCCTAGTTGGGTTCCTTTACTTCAACGATGACCAGATTCAAATAGTGGGAGTGTACCGGTACGTTAATTACTGTATTGTTCGAGACACTTTTCCCTAGTATTGCTTGGACATCATTGAGCCTCCTATTCGGTCCAGCATAATATGTTGTTAATTCATTTTAGGGGCTTCGGACATCTTGGTCATCAGCCCCGTGTAGCTGGGTGTGTGTTGAACTTTTCTGATAACCTGTATGTAGGCCTATGTGATGACTGTAGAAGTGTGTGTAACTGTATTCGGGACAGGGATAGGTGCCCTGCCACTACAAAATAAGGTACCGGTACCGTAGTCTACTACCGGTATTCCGACATTAGGAGTGTGGAAAAACAGAGGAAAAAACACACTCTGGATAGCCACTGTCGGTACCGAGATTCGATCCTGTGATCTGTGGACTTGCTGCAGCTGCGCTCACCATCGTGGTGCAAGATTTAACGAGCAAGACTACGCTGCTGTTCAACATAGGCCTATATCTAGGCAATACATTACGGTAATGTTAACCCACGATTTCATAGTCTCTCATTTCCTCCCCTTCCTCCAAAGAAGTGGCAGATGACCTCGTTGTTTCGTCCCTTAAAACAATCATTCCTGCAGTGCCAAAACATGCTTCCTGGAAGAAACACCAGTGAACATAACCTATATGTTCTGTAATCAGAAAGTCACTCTCTAGGACTAGCCTACCGCTATGCCCAATTTTTGTTGTTGTTGTTGTGGTAAGGTTGGTGGACACAGTTGAACACTTCGCCCAATATCTTCTGTATCGAATTCACCAACGTTGCACATCACATTCACACGCCATGTTTTTGAACACCGACGAAAGATAACTAATCTAATCATTCACCTTAGAAAATAATGATGTAGATACGTTCCAGAGCACACCGATACGCACGTAAATTTGGAAAGGGGTCAGAAAAATCAGTACATACATACTTCATGACATATCATAAAACATTGCGAAAAAAAAAGGGCGGGGAAAACTTAACTTATAGCATAAAAGGTAGATGATCTAAATATTCCATCATGGCCTCGATCAATGGAACTACAGGACTATGCATCAAATTGGACATATTTAATGGTAAGAAATATCCTAAAGATCTTAACTTGTGTAGCATCACCATCCTCGGTTCATTGAAAGCATCACACTGGAAAATCAGATGACTCAGTGTGCCACGCGTATTTCCACACACACAACTCGCATTCTCGCGAAGGCCCATGCGTGCCATTTGAGCAGGTGTCATGGCATGCTGAAAACGTAAACGTATTATGGTAATAATGTGCCGTCTAGTATATTTGCCAACCCGAAACCAAGGTATTGTTCGAATCGTAGGTTGTATCGGAAAATAATGACGCGCCTTGACGGGACCGATACTATCCCAAATCATTTGCCATTCATGAATTAGCTGTGCATGGATAATGGGCTGAAAGTCTGTATAAGGTACTGCGACATTATAAACTACCCCAAACCCCTGTGCTGCCCACTTTGCCATGCGATCGACATCCTCGTTTCCTGGTATCCCCGAATGCCCCGGGATCCAAGTAAGCATAACTTTCTGCTCCCTAATCTGAAATTCATACAACATTTGAGCAACCTGATACACATACCAATTGTCGGAGCTACTCGGATTCGATATTGCCTGAAGGACACTCATGGAATCCGTGCAAATCATTGCTGGTGAAAGACTGTTTTGACGTATATACTGACAAGTTTGACGAATGGCAAATACCTCCGCTGTAAAAATCGTTAGATATTTCGGCAAACTATATGTTCGTATAATCTGTCGATCAGGAGCATAAAAAGCCGCACCCACACCAGCTGGTGACAACATTCTTGATCCGTCTGTATAAAAAAAGGTATACTGGGAATATTCATGGACTATTTCCCGAAAGCATCGTAAAAGTACTTGCGGCAAACGCTGATAGCTCCGGAATAGCGCCGGTAAGGAAGTGTACAATATGTTTGGCTTGGATTGTATGACCTTATATGAAATCGTGTATGGTAAGGGTTTAAGTGTCTGCAGTATATCTGTCCGAAAATCTTTCAAGCCTTCATACGCCTGTACCAAAGCCGGCTTCTTCAGACGTGTAAAACGATTTTGCTCATAATACTCCACAAGCAGCTGTACTTTATTGAGAATGGGTGACGCAGACAAGGACATTTTAGCAGTCAGGTACTTACTTGCTAAAAATCTCCGTCGTAGGTTCAAAGGTAACTCACCAGATTCAACTAATAATGCACATGTTGGGCTGGACGATAGCGCCCCTAAAATAATACGTAAAGCCCGATACTGTAACCTGTCAAAAGTGACCAACCTACTATTCGCCATTATGTCATAGAAAAAGCAACCATAATCCATCTGGGAACGAATAATATTCTTGTATACCGTAAGTAATAAATGAGGATCCGCCCCCCACCTACGCCGTGCTAGCGCTCGAAGTACTTGGAGTCGTTTTTCGATTTTCACCGCGAGGATCTGCACCTGGCGCGACCACAGTAATTGGTCATCAACATGTAATCCCAAATATTTGATGCTACGAACTACCTCAATGGCGCCTTGTTCAAATAAAATTGGAGAGCGATCATCTTGCCTTTGTGGGGTGATAATGATAGCAGCATTCTTACTCGCCGAAGTTACAAAGCCGTGATTATGGAACCAAATATGGGCTGCAGTTAATGCATCATATATATCCTGACGACAGCGCTGAATATTATCACGCGAACAATAGATAAGAAAATCGTCTGCATATTGTATAATTCGTGCATGTGGAATAACAACTGATTCCAATGTCTGAGTATACAGAGAAAAAAGAATACCGCTTAAAATATCTCCTTGAGGCAATCCACGAGACGTCTGACGGTTATCCAATACACCAGATGGGGTGTGTAAAACTAGACGACGATGATGTAAAAAATTCCTTATTAAACATATGAAAGGTAATGGGAAAAGCAGTTCCCCTAGACGATGTTGTAATATGACCGGATCCACTGTATCATAGGCCCCCTGAATATCCAAACATACAGCAATCGTGTGTTGTTTGCGAGCTTTCGCTAATAATATATCCGTCAAGAAAATCGTAAGAGCGTCGATTGTTCCTAACCGTTTACGAAATGCAAATTGTGATCTTGAAAACAAATTATAATACTCCATACACCATTGCAATATACGTAATAAAATCTTTTGAAATAATTTTCTTAAACACGAACCGAGATTAATTCCACGATAGCTGAGGGGGTCTCTGGCATCTTTCAAAGGTTTTAATATCGGTAGAACTTCAAAGTTATTCCATTCCGCAGGATATGTCCCATTTGTCAGTACCTTATTGTATAAATCAAGCAAGACCGTCAGTGCGCGGTCAGGGAGATGGGCAAGCATCCCATACGTTATGTAATCCAGACCCGGGCTCGTGGATGTCGTATGACGCAACACCGTCACGATATCATGACGTGTGATTGGGTATTGTAAACACTGAAACTTATTCGAAGTCAAAAACGATGGTACCGATACATGACCAGAAACTGAATCGGGCGTTAGGGAATGATAAAAAATTTGAAAACCTGTAGGCGTGAGACCCGTACGTGGACGAGAGCTACGCGTATTTGATAATTGTTTGACCAATGACCATAAGGTGGTTAAAGAAGTATGTGAATTAAATGTACTGATATGTTTTTGCCACGCCAACCGTCGTTTTTCATTAAATGTCTTCTGCAGTTGCGCAGTGAGACGTTTGTAACTTAGATAATTATCAACCGTCCCATGTATTCGATATCGTTTTAAAAGTGCCTTCCTCCTACGCACAAGCAAAGCACACTCTGCATCCCACCAATGGACCGTGCCCGGATGCTGTGACGCAGACAATGTTAACATGCGCTGTGGGTGATATCGATCAAGAAAGCTTTGTATTATCTGTAATAAGGAATTATACTGGTGATACGTCGATGTCCGAGAAGTCCCCAAACCATCATTTATAAAATGTTGAAAAAGGTCATAATCGAGATGCCTTAAATTCCGCTTTACGGTAAAATGACATGGTCTCTCAAGATTCTCGCCAGATTTCGCATAGTATATTAGAATTGGAAAATGATCACTTTGATGTGTGTCCCCCAATGTGCGCCATTCCAAACGATGAGCAATATCTGCTGTGGTAATGGTCAAATCTACCGCACTCTTTGGACGCCCCGGTGGAGTTATACGAGTAGGCGACCCATCATTGAGAATATTCAAAGCATAGGTTTGAATTGCTTGCACAATGTGGCTACCTTTTGGATTGACTCGCTCACTGCCCCAAAGACCATGATGGGCATTGAAATCCCCAAGAACTATATGTTTCGGATATTGTACAAAATAGTGGAAATACATTGACCATTGACGTTGTGATCCCTGAACTTGGGGAGGGCAATATAAATTACTAAAAATAGTAGTACCGATTTGAAAACACTGATGAAAACTTCTGGGTAATAGATAAGAAATCGGGATCTCGGTAAAGGGAATATCATTTCGAATGAGGGTACTTATGCCGCCATAACCAGGCCCATCTTCTCTCACAATAGTATAAAGTGGTATCGTAAATCTATAGGGTGGTGATAACCAAGTTTCTTGTAAAAAAATAACATCTGGGTTATAGTCAGCAATTAATTTGAGTAATTCATGTCTCTTGTTGACAATACTCCTGCAATTCCACTGAAGTATCCACACTGCTCCTTAAAAAGAAACGGAAAGGAAACCCAGTGAAATTAATGACCCAAGGTCATGTTGTCTTTCCGTACTGATTTTTCTAACGGGGGTAACAAAGGTAATACCCTATCTAACAAATTTTTGACACAATGCGCCCATTGCGCATTATGCCCTAACAATTCTATAAGTTTCGTGAATTCTGCCAAAATAGTTTTGGTAGGCTCCGATTCAGGCAACCCTGAACCTTCCCCTGTATTGTATAGAGAACTTGTCTCCATCGTCTTAGCTTCGAAGACCGGAGGAGACTTTTCCAATCGCGGTTGTTGAATAATCTGACAATAAGCGTTCCTATCATAACCCAACGGCTGGACCACTTTAGGGGCCGCGTGAACTATTTCTGTAAACTTGCGCTTACGTGCCGGCTCATGCTGTCTGACACTTGGAACTGAACTTAAAGAAGGAAATTGTTGGGGTACAGTTAATGGATTAAATGCGGGCCCCCTTTGACCTTTCATGATTTCATTATATGATTTATTTTCCACACACATTCTTCTTTTTATCTCAACTTGCTGTTGATGGATTTCGCAGCGAATGGCACCCGCTGGGTGATTCTCTGCACAATTGGCACATTTGGCTAATACTTCCTTGCATTCCATAGTAAAGTGCTCCGCTGCACAATTGCCACAGCGTGGGGCTCGCGCCCGACAATGTAACTGTACGTGCCCGTAGCGTTGACACTTAGTGCAACGTAGGGGCGAGAAAATATACAATTGAACTTCCAGCATTACATTAAATATACTGACATATGGCGGTAGGTTCTGTGTCTCAAAAAATATTTTCACCGTTCCAGTAGCTATCCGCTCCGTCTGTCCATCTATCGTTCTATTACGAAAGAAGCGCTGTACCCGTAAAATGGGAACAGGAGCCTCGAGATACTTAATTAATTCCTCATTTGTAAGTGAGGTGTCGACCCCGCGCACCAGTCCAACCCGTTGGACATTGGAGGATGGTATAAAAGCAGTCAAATTCCTCTCCCGGAGGATCTTATTTTCCAAAAAAACATTAGCTTCACGATAGGTTGCGAATTGTATTTGGATTCTATTGCGACCCTTCTTCTGAATTTCACGTATACCTGGTATTTTGCGGTCATAGAATAGCCGACCCAAGGCCATTGGATGTAAATTTCCAATGGCCTGAGCCCCCTCTCCCTGAACAAATACGATATATGGTCCAGTATGAAGGTGTGGATACCGATATTCCGTGGCCGGGGTTCGTGCTTGTTCCTGAGAGGATCCCGTTATCGGGGTCGTTGTTTCCTGAGTGGAAGTAGTCGGTTGATCATTAACGAGTGATATTCCCTCCATAGGGACTATACCATCCACTATAACATTGCCGGTATTGTCTGGGGGTAGCCCCATCAACGTCCCATCACTCTGGGCCGCCATCTCGACCTCACCCAACTATTATATAATACTTAGGACCAGCCGATGATAGAATGGCACTGCACACCAGAACAACCACTAACGAAACACTAACTGAACAGAACACTCCCACAGATCACACACAAAAAGCAAGCTGCAAGCTTTAGAGGTGTTGCTGTGAGAACAGCTGTCGTGAGACTCGCCCAATATTTCAGTTGAATTTGTAAAACCCATGCAACTACAACTCAAGGACCTTTATGTGAGTTTACCCTTCCCTAGAAATAAATCGTGCAGTTGCCCTCTGTTGTAATTTCGTTACCAAGTAGTGTATCTACGGTCAGCTGTGAATAATAATTCGAAGTCCAACGGAAACTCCCCCATGTCTTACCGTAGGACCGACTCAGATATTATTAAGAGTTGTGGTAGTGATGATCATTGTGTTAAGGGGTATAACATCTAAGTCCTCTACCTCTTATCAGATATAGAGTGAGTCAATAGCAGTTCTTTATTTATTAAGCCCCTTTCAATTAGGCCTACTCCGGATCGGGACAGATGACCAAGCTGTCCCAAGCCTCTAAAATGAATTAACAACAACACTCAATTACTCCGGGTCGAGGTCTTGGATACCATAAAATAATTACAAACGTACCGATCACTAAAAACAGATCATTAAATAGACAAATTCTTCTAGTATCCAGCCTTAGGAGCTTAATGAAATAACCCTTTTTGATCGACTTGAGGTTATGATTCCAATAAACCCTTTTCTCAAATACATTCACAAATTAAATATACCGTACGCCTGTTATTGATGGTATTGCTGATTTTTAGAAAGTACACCCCAGTTTATTATAACATCCAACAGTAGGCATCAGCTCTCGAGAAAAGTGGCCTCATATGCTCTTATTATGGAATACAAAAACTTAGCACACATTAAGTTCGGCAAATAATAGCAATTTTCTACTATCCGAATTCAAGTGTTTAAATGAAAAGGCAAAACATATTGAAGAGAAAGTATTTTTCGTTGAGTTCTTACCCATGCATTGATCCTCGAAAGCTCATCTCAACTATTACCGTACCGGTAGCTCTTGAATATAGGTACTGTCATGTTTTTAATCTCCCGGCCTCCAAAGAAGACAGCATGCTCTTATGATAACAATCCAAGTTATATTTTCAATTATGAAGCCATGATTGTCATCACTTCTCCAATTCAAATTAATTTAAGCTAATACTTAGGCCCTATGCGAAATGTCGTCAACACGATCCGTTCGGCACTGCCTGCTTGCACATAAAAGTAAATCGTACAGAATTTCTATAGGTCCATTTCCTACTTGCTCTTCAGAAACAAGTAAAGGGTTCATAGCAATGTATATTGAGGATTTCTTGTCAAACATTGCCCAGTTGTAGCCTACGTTGCAGTAATGTTTAGTGTTTTATTTGCCAAGACAGACATATTGCATTATTTAAAATACTTGGATTAGTGCTGGTAGGATAAAAATAAAGGAAAATAATAAGATGTTTCATGCAGTCGGCCATGAACTCGAGTTTGCTTTAGTCATTAGTATTATTAGCAATAATACAGTTTTTGAAAATATACATAGGCTACTGTTTTTTGTGTATGATCTTTACAATATAATGCAATGCTTACATGTTAATTTTCATATTAATATTATAAAGAACATCGAAGTTATCAATATTATTGCATTAATAAAACCGGCAACATTGTGGAAATTTAATAACAATTGCAAAGCTATTTCCCAAGATTCATTACAGAGCAAAGTGGTTTATGGTAGTTTGTGATTCATAGTAAGTTGTTCTTCACAATGCCGCACTGCTTCTTAAAGTGTACGCGTAATTCTCTTCAACAATGCGACCAAACTGGTAAGTTGTGCATTATTTATACCGTACTTTATTCTAGTTACCTTTAAGGTAGTGATTTATTACACGGCGAAACTATTTACACAAGGTACTTCTAAGCATATGATTAGCCGTACCTGCGATGCAGGTACCAGTAGCCTACTTCATCCTAGTCATCATTTGTTTGGCCTCATAGGCTACTTTTAGCAATGGCCTATGTTCTCTTGTGCATAAGTGATATACAGCACCCACCATATATATGTCCCTTTTAATATTTACGTTGATGATGACTTAATATATTTCTTATGGTGCGTGACTCGTAATTATTCTTACAGGCTGCTGTGCAACAACGCCTTGTTTCTATTTCCGCCATGTTGAGTTGTAAGGGTGCCCTCTGCTCGATGATTCCATGAAAATTATTCATGTTGCTAATTCGAAGACAAAATATGCAAATGTTTTATTGTAGTAACTTAAAGTTTCTACACATGATGATGGTACATCATTGAATAACTGCGGTTCTTTGAAACGAAGAAATTGATAAATAGACAACGGTGGCTTACAGACTGCTCAGGTTCAGATAAATATTTTAGGCAATCACGACTTGCTGTTGGTAAGACGACAACCACTGAGCAAAATGGCTTCCTCGTTCCAAGAAACTGAAATGAACTAATGGTAAAATCTTCCTTAAAAGGCCTAAATAAACATCCATATCTCTTGAATCGTGTAGGTACATGATAGCTGTCACAGGGAGCCAACAATCGCATGAGACGTGCCAATCGTGAGAGACAGGACATAGACTATTTTTTATTTTTTGTCACCATCGTAATTTAGGCAAATACAAGAGCAATGACTCAAGAATACCAAAGCCTTTTTAAGTCGTCATAACGTTGGATTTATTGCAGCTTTCCCTCTCGCTTCTTTGTAAATTCCTTAGCTCTCTCATCCTTTTCAAAAACTTCTTCCACTCCCACTCGTCAATGGTGAAAGGAAGAAATACAGGGTAGACTGGGTTGGTAAAATGACTGGTCGACGTTATGACTGACGGAAAATGATACCGTATAGGGGTTATTCTGTTGTAGTTCCATTTCGAGACTTCAGGTATGGGCGACGGTGGGATTCCCCTCCACACACACTGCACACACACACACACACACACACACACCTCTATCCCCCAAGTCTCGGATACTTGGCCGCAATAAGGTATTATGGTCGGAGAGGAGCAAAAGATGGTAGAATTGGCGATGAGCCCGCTTTGTGAACAAGAAAACAGGTTGTGCGATCGATGGAAAGGAAATTCAAGCACTGCACAGCCCGACGCCCTATTCTCTTGATTCTTCTGCCTCTTAGCAGCAATCACTAGCGTAGAAGAGCAGGCTTGTCATATCTCATGACGGAAATGAGAAGTTGTCCGTTGGGATATCTAAGGTTTGACTCCCTGCACTGAAATTTAGCTCCCTCAGTGAGCTCTCCCACTCCTTGACTCCCTAGTAGCATTCCAGGGAAATGCCGCGGTAGTACCTTATTTCAAGTGGCGGGACATCTACCCCAATTCTGGATACCTTTATTATTACGTCTATATTTATACATTATATTGCAGTTAGAGAAATTATATACACACAAGTAGGCCTACACGGGATTGATGACCAAGATTCCCCTAACCCCTAATCGAAGCAACAACAAGCAAGAGCGGCCTAGGAGCAGCCATGGGTGCTCAGATGCAACAAAGGCTGTTTAATATTTCTGGTAGACCTATAGGATATAATGCCACAAGAGAGAAAATTGTTAACGTACCGGTACCTAAGATGCCAGTATTAACTACTTTAGTAGACACATGGGAGAAAAACTACGCGGGCTGATGACCAAGATGACCCAATCCCCTAAAGTGAATTAACAACAACTTTATTAGAGGGGCTAAGAACAACATTAGGGTACCATTAACTCTATAGTACAGTGTACAAATACTGTCCAGTGAGTCTAATTGCAGCTTACCCTATTTGGGGCTAGAACTGGGATGGACGTCTTGTGACATTAAATTAAGTGAAGTGAGTGTGAAAAATCTCTGCACTAGAATTCACCGCCGAAAGCCGCCATGGTTTGAATTTGAATCACTTACACTGGACTTCCTTCATGACTGGAATTGGAGTAGATGTCCCGCCACTTGAAATAAGGTACTACACTATTGATGGGAGAGAAACTAGGGTTTGGCAAACAAACAAAAAAGTTGCAGATACGGTACGTTATTATAACGTTAGATTAAACGATTCATCTAACCCCAATATCATCATAACGATTGAACTTACTGGGGTTCCATTGGCCGAAATACAGTAGGCCTAATATCATTAGTAAACGGAGTTTTAAAGACTTAGAAAAGAATATTAGAAAATATGCTAATACCCGGCCAACGGCCTAGCAATGTTGAAACACCGGATCCCATGAGAACTCCGCAGTTAAGCAACATTGGGCGCAGTCGGAACTTGGATGGTATGCCGGCTCTAGGCACTGCGCGCTGTTGCACAACATATGGAGGAGCGGAAAGGCCCTAGCCACCCTACCGCACGTAAACTCCGGCTGGGGGTAGCCTCTTAAGAGGCTCGGACCTGCCTTCGGTCAGAATACCAATTAAATTATTTAATGCTAATACCATATAAACTTGGTTTAATTTTATTTTTATCAGGAGACCCATCGGTGTAGCCGATATTGTTGATTTTTGTACCACGACTGCGATGGGAAGCTGCATCAAGTACGGGGATCGGAGGTTTGAATCCCGATGTTGACAACGGCCATTCGGAGTGTGTTTTTCCCAGATTTTTCCACATTCTCTCCAGGAAAAAACCGGGATTGTATCTTATTTAGGCCCTATTAATAATAGCTAGACACACTACTACAGACACAACAGGAGGTTATCGGACAGATTCAACACGTACCGGTACCCAAGTAGTACAGATGACTGATTATATACCGGTAGATGAATTACCACGGCATTGCCAGGACAAGCTTCATAACCTTTCCTCCCTTCCGTCCTGACCGCATCGGCCCTTCTATATAGAGAATACAAATCCTTATTTTCATTGAATACTTTTATTCCTGCTGAGGAAAGTCATTTTGTGTGCGTGTGATAGAAACGGCGTGGCTTATTGTGTCACCGTTAAATCCAGAGCAAGTCTAAAGAGGTACGGCAAGCCGAGTGTTTCGGAATTTATTCCGCCCCTAAAATTCAGGGACAATGTTTCTTCTCATTTATTCTGACCCACCCTGGATACCTGACGCGATGAGACTGCTGTCACGCTGGGATGTGACCTCGGATCTCCGAACGTGCGACTACCAAGCAGTGGCGGACCCAGAGGTTCACCTCGGAGGGGGCACTCTAGGATTTCAGAGTAGCTACAGAAAATATGTAATAAAATTACTAAATTTGTATTTAATCTACACACACTGCACATACCATTCAACCGCAAGATTTTATAATTCTACAAGAAATTCATTATATTAAAATGGTTAATTGGTTTCAGATTCAATAACACAAGTCATTGTCATTATGTACAAAAAAAATCTACAGAGTATGTACATTTCCACATTTTCATGCACATTACACAGTCTAACATTTGCAATCATAGTGACTATCTCAAGACAATATACAAGTCTACCGTACTACACAAATGTTACAAAATATGTACATAGTACCGGTACCAACATTGTCAGTCACTGAGTCACTACTAGTGACATAAATATAAATACAAAAAACAATTGTATTGAATACTGATTGGGATTCTATTTGGTGACTATCCCAGACAAAATACATGCCTATTACAAAATACGATCCAGGGCGATCCTTCCTTTACCCCCTTTTGAGAAACGTTCAAGAACTTTTTCAAAGTCGACATTTATATCACGGTGAACAAGTAACAGACACAAGCCATTCAGCCTTTCCTCTGTCATTCGCGTTCGTAGCCATGTTTGACAAGTTGCAGGCTGCTGAAAGATCTCTCTGCACTTGCAACACTGTCGATGTACCGTAGCGATTAGATTAACAGTGTTGCCATTACATACTATATGATAACAAACATTGACCACATTCATGAATGCAGGCAATACAGCAAAGATTTTACTTCCAGTGCAGTTTGCAGAAACAATAATTTTTATCGGCAATATCAATGGTTTTTCGGGGGGGGGCACTTGCCCCTGGTGCCCCCCTCTGGATCCACCACTGCTACCAAGTCGCTGATGTAGAGCGCGACTTAAGTGGTACCATAATAAATTTAACTTTTAATGGAGCACATATACCGGTACAATATGTCATTTATTTGAAAGAATATTCATGAGTGACTGTACAAGCTGAGAGGAAGTTGTTGGTCCTCAGCAAACTGGGTTTGATCTAGCAAAATAATAATTAGCCTGCATGGAGGATATCCATATAATAGGGGAACCAATTTTTTTTTTAAGAAAACATTTTCCTTGCTTCCAGGGCCAATTTTAAAGACCTACTACCACCCCTGGCTTGGTTAAAGTTGCTGCCCCTCCTAGCTATCAAATACTTGTAGAACTCCTATCCTGAAAATAAAACTTAAACTATATTGCCTGCTAGGGAAGCAGGTGGATGAAATCAAGCTACCATATACTCTGGTTTAGTTGTTCTTGGGCATATAGAAGCCATCATTTCCAACTTTCTTAGGGTGAAAATCCTTCTGGCTCTAGGCTAAATATACTATCTAGTTATGGTTCCTACCTTTTGCCTTTATGATAACCCTGCCAGAGGAAATTTCTATCAAGTACTGAACTCTTTAAAGGGATGACAGTCCATTCTTCTTGAAGAACTGAAACCAGAGTAGCTCGTGGTATGGGTCATTAGGACCTGAGGCGAAACTGACATTCTAATTCATCTCAAAGATGTTATATGAGGTTCATATCAGGGCTCTGTGCTGGCCAGTCCATTTCCAGAATACAGTTGTCCAAAAACAATTCCCGAACTCATCTCGCTTTATAACAGGGGTCAATGTCATGCTCAAACAGGCAATGGTCATCACCAAAGTGCTTTTCTATATAGGACAGTACAATGCAACTGATCACTAGATTTATGTGTATTTCACCAGAATTTATAATGTGATACATCAAACCAGTTCACTTGCTTCTAATTCTCTGTCCAGTGGCATTGCTAGCTCCACCACTTCACTGGTGCTTTGTTTTCCCAGGAGAAATGTTTGGTCTATGGACAGCTGCTTAACCATGGAACTTGATGACTCATGTAGCCTTGGAGAGTGATCAGGAGCTCTAGGCCCAAGATTACCCTCATTAGAAATGACATCTTCACATCTAATGTTCTCCTTTTATAAATCTAGTATTTAAAAAAAATGTTTCGTGGAATAATCTGCAGTCTATTTGATTGCTATTCAGTTATTTTGCAATCTTTTAGCCTTTCTCAATGTTGTAACACTTTTCTTGAGGGATTTAATGACAACAGGCTATCTGAAAATGGCATATTTTGGACTCTTTCAGTCCCACATTTCTGACGGGCTGCCATTATGGGGATAGCCTACTCACCATATGTCAATAATGTGTTGTTGATACAGAAGAAGATCGTTCGAGTAATGTGTAAAGTTGATCCTATGGAGCACTGTCGTCCTCTTCTTATTAGACTTAAAATATTAACAATTACAAATCTATATATTTTTATCTTGTTAGTATCTCAAATACATTTTAAGTGAATTTATCACTATGGAAAACATACACCATCATTACACTCGAAATAAAGGAAACACTGATATCCCAAGCCATAGGCTAACAAAAACTGGATGGACAAAGCAAAGAGGATATAAAAAGTAGGTTTGCACAGGCAAGGAAAGCATTTCTACAGAAAAGGACTCTGTTGACATCAAATATAGATTTAGGTATTAGGAAGTCATTTTTGAAAGCCTTTGTCTGGAGCCGCTCTATGGAAGTTAAACTTGGACTGTTAGAGCAGCAGAAAAGAGGAGAATTGAAGCGTTTGAAATGTGGTTGTTACAGGAGAATGATGAAGCTCAGATGGGTAGATAGGGTTACAAATGAAAAGGTATTAAGATGATTGGGAGAGGAGAGATGTTTCTGGTGACTGCTAATGAAGAGAAGAAATAGGTTGGTAGTACACATCCTAAGACACCCGTGAATAGCAAACTTAGTTATGGAAGGAAGGATTGAGGATCAGAACTGTAGGGATAGACCAAGGTTAGACTATGTTAAACAGATTGCCTCGGATGTAGGGTGTGGTAGCGATGAAACGACTAGCTCATGACAGGGAAGCATGGATCGCTGCATCAAACCAGTCAAAAGACTGAAGACTCAAACAAACAACACATAAATTAAATGGCATACATTGTTTTAATACATTTCCACATTCTGCACAGTCTACGCCCTTCAATACGATCAAAAGAAACCTGCAGGCTACAACTGGATGTTGGAACATCCATTTTATAACATAAAAGAAATCTTGGATACAAAAATTGTTAATATTGATTTTAAATAATTGTATATAGAGGATACCAGCAATAATACTGTACCATGAATGATGAAACTTATTTCATGTAAATTTATTTATTTATTTATTCGTATCAGAAGCATTCATCATCGGCTTTAACTCGAATCCGAGTATAAATCTTCTTCCTTCAGTCCAGTTTGTGGATGTGTTTACGGTGACTAAAGAGTCCAATCCTGGCATGGAACAAGCGACCACACAAGTCACATAGTATTGCTGGAGGAGGACGTGGTTAGGCTGCTCGAAGTTTCCTAGCTTGACGCTTGGCCTCTTCATGTATGCGTCGATCCCTTTCAAACGTCTTTACAGTATCCGAGATGGTACGGCGCCAAGTTGAGCGGTCTTCAGCCAGCATGTCCCAGGTTTGTGAATCAAGACCTGTCAATTTCAGGGTCTGCTTAAATTGGTCCTTGTAGCGCCTCTTAGGACCACCATGAGGTCTGGTGCCATAGCATAACTCACCATATAGCATTTGACGAGGTAATCTCACATCATCCATCCGATGGACATGACCAATCCATCTAAATTGGTGACCTATTATGGATGATTCTATGCTGTTGATTTGAGCCTTTTCCAGAACAGCAATATTGGTAATGCGGTCTTCCCATTTAATCCTCAGGATTGATCGAAGTTTTTGTAGGTGGAAACGCTCAAGCTTCCTAAGATCACGTCGGTAAAGGGTCCACGTTTCACAGCCATACAACAATGTAGAAATGACTACTGCTTTGTACACCATAAGCTTTGTACTCATGGATAGATCTTTATTCATGAAGACCCGGTGCGCTAATCGTCCATATGCTGCATGGGCTGCGCCAATTCTCTTATCCACATCCTGCTCACAGGTACAGCTCACAGAAATGGTACTGCCCAGGTACGAGAAGTGGTCAACCTGTTCTAATGGCAAATTTGAAATGGAGATATTGAACTGAGGAAGAGGTGTGCCTGGTGAAGATTGTGCCAAGACTTTAGTCTTATTGACATTTATGGTAAGACCAAAGCGATCACATGCACTTTTGTAACAGTTAACTGACTCTTGCAGCTCTTCTGGTGTGAGAGTTGGTGACGCAGCATCATCTGCATACAACATGTTAGTAACCTTAGTAACCTGAGTTTTCCTCAAGGAGCGGAGACGAGTTAGGTTGAAAAGCCCTCCATCAAAACGATACTTGATCTCCACACCTGGGATGTTTGTGGGTGAATCATAAAGCATTGCAGCCAAGTACAGCGCAAAAAGCGTTGGAGCCAGTACACATCCTTGTTTCAGTCCATGGGTAATGGGAAATTCATCGGACATCTTATTCTGATGGCAAACCTGACCTGTCATGCCATCATGGAGAGCTTTGATTAGATCCACAAAACGCTGAGGGCAACCAAACCGCTTCAGCACTGCCCACATGGCTGGTCTTGGAACCGAATCAAATGCCTTTTCCAAGTCATAAAAGACTAAGAAGAGTGGATTCTGTTGTTCTCTACATTTTTCTTGTAGCTGTCTCACACAGAAAATCAAGTCAATTGTGCTTCTGGAAGTTCTAAATCCGCATTGTGACTCTGGGAGGATCCTCTCAGAGATAACCTTGAGGCGGTTAAGTAGAATTCTAGCAAGAATCTTCCCCACAATTGATAGCAGTGATATACCATGGTAGTTGCCACAAACACTGCGATCACCCTTTTTAAAGATAGTGACGATAGTGGCATTCTTTAGGTCTCCAGGTACCTTTCTTGATTCCCATATTCTGAGGATAAGGATGAAAATTCTTGTTTTGAGGGAATTACCTCCGGCTTGAATTAGTTCCAGAGGGATGTTATCTGGGCCAGGTGCTTTTCTGGGTTTCAATTGGGTGAGAGCTGCACTGAATTCATGATAAGTAGGAGGTACTGCCAACCACAGTTGTTCAGGTTGTTGCGGCACATCACAGAGGAAGTCTTCAGCAGCTTCTGATGGACGATTTAGGAGATTGGAGAAGTGCTCCTTCCAGCGTTCCAAGATTTCTTGACTATCAGTAAAGGTAGTAGAATTATCAGCACTTTTCAGTGTACCTGATGATGAGTGAGATGGTCCATATATTTCCTTGAGTACGGCATAGAAGTTCCTCAAGTCTCGAGCATCCGATAGTCTCTGCAGTTCCTGAGCCTTCTGTTGCCACCAAGTATTTTTAATCTGCCTTACCTGCGTCTGGCATTTACCCTTGAGTTCCGGTAGTTTATCTCTCTTTGTGTTGGAAGTTGGGTCTTGAAGATGGGCAAGATAGGCATTCCTTTTGGCATTGATGAGAGACAGAATTTCCTCATTGTTGTCATCAAACCAGTCTTGTCTTTTCCGCACTATAAAACCAATGGTTTCCTCAGCTGACTGTGTGATAATCTTCTGTAATGTGGCCCATTCTTGCTGAATATCATTTGTTACTGGGTTTTCTGATAACTGGGTGACGATCCTGTTTCCAAAATGTTTGTACATGGATTCATCCTGAAGTTTGGATGTATTAAACTTCTTTCTTGGCAAATTTTTGATGTTCCTAGGTGGTTTAGGTCTGATAGATATCCTGAGCTTACATATAAGAAGTTTATGATCTGTCCAACAATCGTCTATATTCCTTGCTGTTCTGGTAATAAGAGTGTCCTTCTTATCACATTGCCGGGTAATGATATAATCAAGAATGTGCCAATGTTTGGAACGAGGATGCATCCACGTGGTTTTGAAGCGGTCAGGTAGCCGGAACTGCGTGTTGGTAATGAAAAGTTCGTGTTCTGCACAAAGATCAAGAAGCAACAATCCATTGGAATTACATTTTCCAAGTCCCTGTTTGCCCATCACATTATTCCATAGCCTGTGATCTTTCCCAACTCTGGCATTGAAGTCACCGAGGAGCAAGAGTTTATCTGCAGATGGTACCTTGGAGATGATTTCACTTAGCTGATTATAGAACTGAGCCTTTACTTCATCATCAAAATCTAAGGTAGGAGCATAGGCAGAGATGAGTGTCATAAAGGAACCTCCTGAGAGTGGTATGCGGAGAGTCATGATCCTTTCGCTGATTGCAATGGGCGTAAGTTGGTGATAATTTACCAGTTTGGTCTTCACAGCGAAGCCCACACCATGAATACGACATTCACCCTCATCCTTTCCTTTCCAGAAGATGGTATATCCTGTTCCAGATTCAGTAATCTTGCCTTCAGCAGACAGCCTAGTTTCACTGAGAGCAGCAATGTCAACGTTGAGTCTTGATAACTCATGGGTTACGAGAGCTGACCTTCTCTCAGGTCTAATGTTATTGTCAAAATCAAGCAAGGTTCTGATGTTCCATGATCCAATAATCAAATTGTGATTCTTTACTGTTTTTGAGTTTCGACCGCATGAGGGGTGACCTGCTGAGTGCGGTTGCCCAGCCGGACCAAGATTGTGACTTCCGATGTTTAGCCCACCTTTTCTAGGGCCTTCCCCATGTGGGGTGGGCAGCGGTGATCCTAAATAGGCCTGCCCAAACACAGATGCAGGACCGAATTCCTGAGTAGTCACAGAGTCTCCGGAAGACGACCATCACACATCTGCTGCCAACGTGCAGGTCCGAACTAGGGGCTTCCAGTTACACCCATAACCTGCCCCCACCGTCCATATCCCATCGCCGTTGGACTTTGAAAAGTGACGTTCGGAAGAAGTGCCACTGGCGTGAATTTGTTTAGGGTGGATCTCAGCTTGCCAGGACGAGACCCACACACTATGATCTCTGAGCCTTATCCTGCGGCTCACAAAGAATGAGACATGCAGGACCGAACACAGAGACTGCAACGAACTGCCGCATACTCAAGTACTACTGAGGTGCGCCTTTACAGCCAGTCCGTCTGGCGTGGCCTCTTCCGCCTCTATGACCGTTGGGAGCCATGAGAGTGATTGGCTCCTCATCCGCTCATTTTGCCGTTGGGCCAAAACCTGCCCATCATAACTATGGACAATAGTTTGCCCTATTAAACCTGAGCAATAGGCTGCCCCTTCCGCCAACCACACTGTGCCAGAGTTCACCTCTTCCACTGCAGGTACCGTTGAGGACTTCACCGTAACCCTGGCAAGGGACCCTAACAAGGTACTACCAGCCGGGCCAGCTGGACCAAGGTTTTTTAAAGAGGTGTTACTCCTCTATCACTCCCTACTTGATCAAACTATATATATATATATATATACTGTAACACTGTATCACACCACACTATGTGCTATTGCACCACACTGCATCACTCACCTGGTAGCAATACCAACACTGTATAACACTACACTAGGTGCTATTGCACCACACTGTGTCACTCCACTAGTAGTAATACCAACACTGTATAACACTACACTAGGTGCTATTGCACCACACTGCCCCACTCCACTAGTAGCAATACCAACACTGTATAACATTACACTAGGTGCTATTGCACCACACTGTGACACTCCACTAGTAGTAATACCAACACTGTATAACACTACACTAGGTGCTATTGCACCACACTGTCCCACTCCACTAGTAGCAATACCAACACTGTATAACATTACACTAGGTGCTATTGCACCACACTGTGACACTCCACTAGAAGCAATACCAACACTGTATAACACTACACTAGGTGCTATTGCACCACACTGTCCCAATCCACTAGTAGCAATACCAACACTGTATAACACTACACTAGGTGCTATTGCACCACACTGTGACACTCCACTAGTAGTAATACCAACACTGTATAACACTACACTAGGTGCTATTGCACCACACTGCCCCACTCCACTAGTAGTAATACCAACACTGTATAACACTACACTAGGTGCTATTGCACCACACTGTGACACTCCACTAGTAGCAATACCAACACTGTATAACACTACACTAGGTGCTATTGCACCACACTGTGACACTCCACTAGTAGCAATACCAACACTGTATAACACTACACTAGGTGCTATTGCACCACACTGTGACACTCCACTAGTAGCAATACCAACACTGTATAACATTACACTAGGTGCTATTGCACCACACTGTGACACTCCACTAGTAGTAATACCAACACTGTATAACACTACACTAGGTGCTATTGCACCACACTGCCCTCAGAAGCATTAATACTATATATGTATACATTAAATCTCTTACTGGATTAAATACATTTTATGCAAAGTCACACTAAACAAACAAGAGTCTATACTACTTTTGCCCAGAAGTTAGCGACATCCAGTGCATTTTCTCTCGCCTGAATCAAATCTTGTACTGCGCATGTTCGAGGGCACCTGCTGCACTGCAACAAATGAGACGTAGTCTGGATTACACCACATTCACACAATGAGGACTCGATGTTGAAACCCCACTTCTGCAGGTTACCGATACTTTTACATCTTGTCACGCCTGCCCTTAATCTGTTCAGTGATCTCCAGGTACTCCATTTCTCCATATGACCAGGTGGTAGTTCTTCACTAGGTGTCAGCCATTCTTCGGAGCGATTGCAGCTTGCACGCCACAGATCGATTCGGGATTGCTGAGGTGTCCCCTTAAAAGCCTCGGTAGTTCTGAGGAAACTTTTCCTTGATTTGAGTCTTGAAGTAGCTGGCCTGTATCCATACAGGGGGTGAGCTTTAGATGTTACTGCCTTCTTCTTCTCATTTCATGTAAATGATCAATGGTGAATAAAGTATTCTTATTCTTTTAAGCTTAGACTTATCTTCATTTTCCTTGTAGCTATGAGCATTGTGACACTTCAAATTTAGTGTGCTATTGGATTGAAGAATCATGCATTTATCAGTAATAACTCCTTTTAAAATGTTTAAAATTGGATGTACAAAAGGTTGTTTTAGAGTTTTCTGCTCGATAACAGTTCAGTAACCTCTGTATTTTATCAGCTGTTTGGCTCCTTTAAATTTGCTATATCAAAACTTAAAATGTTCAGTATTTTTGCTTGGATTCCTCTGTAATTTTAGAATTGTAAAGACTGGATTCAAATTACAAGAATCGGGTTTGATTTCTGGTTAATGCATGTAGGGTTTTCGAGGTAAAATATCATGTCCGGTGGTTCAAGAAGGAAGTTCCATGGCTTATGGTCACATAAAACTGCAAGCTTCCTTTCTTTTGTTCGCATCCACCTCCTTGTGTAGTGGCTAGCATTCTTGGCTGTCGCCCCAGAGGTCCGGGTTCGATTCCCAGCTCTGTCAAAAAATTGAATTCTTATCTGAAGGCTGGAATGGGGTACACTCAACCTCGTGAGACAAAACTGAGAAGAGGTGGGTTCGATTCCCACCTCAGCCATCCTGGAAGTGGTTTTTCCCTGGTTTCCCACTTCTACTCCAGGTGAATGCCGGAATGGTTCCTAACTTAAGGCCACGGCCGCTTCCTTCCCAATTCTCACCTGAATGCACTACTTTTTGGTCAAATTTGCAACACGTTTCAAATATATGCACTATGAAATTACTACGGCAATTACGATCATTCCGTATTCTTTGGCGTTTCTATTTTGAATATAAAGCAAATATGAACAGGCGGACACATAACTACACTTTTCTTTAATTATCTCAACTAAGAAGCAGTTCTAAATAGTAGGAAATGTTATTTTATGAAACTTCAAGCAATGTTGACCGTCAGTAATTATTTTATTATGTTAATTTTCAAGTATACTGTAACTGATATAGAATTTTAATAGACATTGAATTTTTAAAAATGAAAATAATTTTATAATATTTACATAGACAATGCTGAATAAATATAATTGATATTAACTTGCAAAAAGGAATGAAACGTACCAGGTATTAAAATAATTTCAGTACTATTCTGTGATAAACTCGGAGTCCGAATCGAAATATACGACTTCAAGAACATGAAGTAACAATAAGCGCATCAAAATAATAGGAAATTAGAACATTCTTAAACAGAGATATGCACTTAAACAGGCAAAGTAGAAAAATATGATGTATTGTGCCAAAATATTCAAAATATGCATAAATATGCAAAAAATATGATTTTGCTTGAACGTCCGGGCCTTACTCATGATCATGGGTCACAGGACTTCCTTTTCACATGGAATCCGAATCACTGGATGTGACTTTTCACTTTGTAAATCTCACATGCATTGAGTGGGAATTCAACCTGGCCCACCTTGGTGAGAGGCAAGCAGCTTGACCACTGTGCCATCATGCCCCACCTCCTCTTCCTTCTTCAAATCTCAACAGTTTCTATGACCTATTAAATATGACCTAATTGACCATAGTTTTGTTGTGGTTGGACATTTATGTTTTCACCTCAAAATAACATCATCAACATGTCTCTCGGACATCTTGGTTAGGATTGCAATGTCCCTACCAGATCCATTACTGATTTGGTAACCATTAACAAGTCAACACTCATAGTTGCTGAACTCCCCTGACCAAACACACTCTTCGTGTACTTTTTATTAGTGATCAACACACAACTTTCTAAGTTACCGGTACCTCATTTTTTGGCTGGCTGCGGGGCACAGCGGAAAGTTCCTTGCCTGCTGTGCCCAGGATAGTGGGATCAAATCCCATTACAGTCACAGTCCATTGGCATTTGAGGCTATTTAAATGTGAGATACCCATATCAATAAATATGCTGGCACATTGAGGTTGCCCTTCAGGATAAAATCGTGCACCCCTAGATTATATTTATTATTATTATTATTATTATTATTATTATTAATCATTCAGAAGTCATATAGAAGCCTGTCAATAGCTACTAAGGTCCAACACTATAAAACTGTAACTCTCCCAGAAGCAACATGTTCTTGTGAAACCCTATTCCAAATTTAAAACGGAAAATAGAACTGATCTGGGCTTCAAAACTTAAAGAAGAATCATCAGAACTTGCATAAATAAGAAATACCATGTCAAAGGAGTCTGAAGAATTCTCTCCAATGAAACTGGCTATCATGAGATAGAACCAATTACCGGTACCAGTACAATGATTAAGAAAAAAAATACCGTATATCCTATTCCTTCCACATGTTATGACTGCCAGAAGATAAGGTTTTATGACAACTAGTGACAAGAAATCTAGGAAAGAAGACAGGTGGAAAATGGAGCCAAGAAATCCAACAGGACCTCAAAGTGGTTGACCTCGAGATAGCAAATGCAGAGAACAAAGATAAAATTAACACTCTTCTTCAGTTTCACAAATTTTCATGGGAAATGATACATAGAAGGCCCATAGAGATTTCTGACAAATTGAGAAAATTGCAACCGGATCGAATAAAGAGGGGCGGTTTGGGTGGCGTAGTTGGTAGTCTGCTGAGCTTCTATGCCCAAGATCGCGGGCTCAAACCCAGCTGAAATCATCGGATTTTTTTAAAGCGTTAAAAATCCTTCAGTGTGCCTTCCTTCGGCGGCCCATGTCATTCGTACCTTCCACTAACTTCAATTGTGTTAAGCAAAATTTGTGGGTTGGATTTAATTAATGCTCTTAAGCTCCAACGTTCATCACCAAGTGCTTGTTGCGATGCCATTTAGTAGCCAAGTTTGCAGCCTGGTGTCGTGGATGATAGCATTTGGTAGCAAAAGTAGGAACTACTTGAAATTATCATCTGCAGTCCTTACTTGAATAAAAACAGATAACACACACTAATACATCCATCACAATTAACACCGGTTATCAGACAGATTCTACACACACCCAAAGTACACGGGGCTACATGACCGCGTTTTCGCAGCGCCTAATCTAAGGAACCAACCAAATAAAGAGGTACTAGGCGGATCGCAAGAACTAAACCTTCAAAGACAAGTGAGCATGTAACGATTCAAGTGGTCCAATGAGACCATTAAAGTTAATAAAAATAATGCTACCAGTAGTCTTAAAATAAATAATTGGAGTATACAATTCAAATGGGTTAAGGTACACATAAGTATTCAAGGCAACAAGCTGGCCAATAAAATAGCTTTAAAATTAAATGAAAGCTGTTACGACATCAATACCCATCATCACAGTAAAAAGTCTCCTCAGAGGAGAATCTATTAATGAATGACTGAGAAAATGGGAAGAAACTTCAAAAGGCACAATTACAAGGGAATTCTTACCAACAGTTGGAGGCAGACTTAAAACCAAAATCAACCTAACACCAAACATGACAACAATGATAACCGGACATGGAAAAAGCCTCATACTTGCACAGGCAGCCCCGAGTGTTCCTGTAATAGAAGTCCCCAAACAGTAGATCATTTTTTAAATATTTGAGATCAGTGAGGTGGAAATAGGGTTACCATGTCCTGCTTTTCATTCATTTTGGTTATGTCTGGCCGGCATTTCTAATTTATTGAAAATGTCCGGCTTTTTTTTTTTTTTTTTTTGTTACAAGACTGCTCATTTAGATTTTCCCCTTAAAGTCAGACAAATGTTGAATATATTCTCAGAAGATGGTTTGGATAAATAATGTAAGGTGTTTGTGGGAAATGTATCTTGTTTCTGTGAAACCTGCACTGACTATGGAGGAATTCAAGTGGTTGAGACTTCAAAACATTAAGAACCTCAACTTTGAGGATATTGTACCATGTACGAGGGCTATTCCAAAACTAAGGTCCGGTTTAAAAAAAAACATCCAAAATCAAAATTGTTTCCAAAACAATTGTTTTATTGACATTCATTACGTCTTTCTCTATTTTTCTACATAATTTCCATACTTATTTACACATTTGTCACATCGTTCCACAAGCTTTTGAATGCCTAAGTCGTAGAACTCGGCCGCCTGCAAAGCTAACCAGTCTTTAACAGCTTCTTTCACTTCATCATCTGTGTCGAAGCGCTTGCCGCCAAGAAACTCCTTTAGGTAGCGGAACAGGTGGAAATCACTTGGCGCCAAGTCCGGACTGTACGGTGGGTAATCCATCTGTTCCCATCCAAATTTCTTGATTAGAGTTTGCATGTCATTCGCAGTATGGGGTCTGGCATTGTCATGCAACAACAACACTCCAGACGACAAAAGACCACGTCGCTTATTCTGGATTGCACGTCGAAGTTTAGTCAGGGTAGCGCAGTAGGCGGCTTTAGTGATCGTTGTCCCTGAAATAGTGAATCGTCGATCTTCACGAATTTTGTCGTCAACCGCATGAACCAACTCGTCTGAAATAACTGATGGTCTGCCAGAGCGGGGTTCATCGTGCACATTTTCCCGTCCTTCATTAAAGGCTCGCACCCACTTGCGCACTTTACTGTCACTCATTATGTTAGGATCGTACACTTCAGTAATCTGCCGATGAATTTCTGCCGCAGAAATGTTTCTTGCAGACAGAAACCGTATCACTGCCCTTACTTCACAATTGTCTTAAACATTGTGAACTGACACTATCAACAGCACACAGCAACAGTAACAACACTAATGGCGGCTTTTGCCGCGCAAGGCATGCCAGGAGTCGGCGCGTATGCGTGTTTTGTCCTTGGCGCCGCTTTCAAATATTTACGGCGAATCGGACCTTACTTTTGGAATTACCCTCGTATTTAATATTTACAGTCAAAGAGTGTAGAAATAGATGATCCAAAATTATTCGACCAGTTCTGCGATGTAAGGGCTTATTCTAAAAGTTCAATTTTGGATAAAGACACAACACTAGACCAACAATGGTCTGTTTTCTTTAATAAGTGCAAGAACATTGAGAAATTTGTGAACTTTTTAACATTTGCCAGTTTCTCTTTGCCATACCAGGCAGCAATACCTTCACTGAACGTGGTTTTTCATTCAAAAATGCTCAATGGACTAAAGAAAGGACCGTTTGTTGGTAGAATCAGTGAAAGGAATGTTACTTGTGAAGTTCAATTTCAAAGATAAGTCGTATGAAGAATTGTATACCTATGTGCTTTAAGAAAATAATTCGCGTCTGCTTTCAAAAGTAGGTTCTGTTGAAAAATACAGCTTCGAGGACTGATCATTAAGTAAGATATTTTACTTTGTAAAAAGTTATGTAAAATGTATCATTTTGTTATCAATTGAACTTGTCAGGCATTTTTCTTTAGGTGGCTTCGGTGGCGTAGTTGGTAGCATGCTGAGCTTCTATGCCAAGTTTGCGGGTTCAAACCCGGCCAAAGTCGTCGGATTTTTTAAGAACGTTAAAAATCCATCAGTATGCCTTCCTTTGGAGGGGAAGTAAAGCCGGTGGTCCCATGTCATAGATTTATGCCATGTTAAAGAACCTTCTACTAATTACACCTGTGTGAAGCTAAATTATATATAGGTTAAACATTTGACTAATGTTCTTAGGTTCCTACGTTCGTTGTCAGGAGCCGACTGTGGTGGCATCTGGTAACTAAGTTCTGAACCAGATGGTCGTTGACGGTGGCGTTTGGCGGCAAAAGTAGGAACTACTTGAAAAAATTAATTGTCTGCAGTCCTTACTTGAATTAAAACAGATACACACACTAATACAGCCATCACAATTAACACCGGTTATCAGACAGATTCTACACACACCCAAAGTACACGGGGCTACACGACCGCGTTGTCGCAGCCCCTAAACTGAGGTACCAACCAACCATTTTTCTTTAATGTTCTGCTTTTTGCTGAGCAATGACCTGCTTTTGGAAATTTTCATTTGGTAACCCTAGGTGGAAAGTGAGAGAGAAATGTTAATAAGCAGTGTTGTTATAGGAGACCTGGCCAATGCACAAGTATGTCCTAATCAAAAAGTATTCAAAACCATTTGCAAAATTTGTAAACTCTCTCAACTTTCAAGTATAATAAATGCATCAAAATCAGTAGCCTTTAACAAATGTGTCTGACAAAAGTAATTTATGTTTTATACACAACTATGTAAGACTACTTAAGAGCATGTAGTGGAGCACGCAGAGAGTATATATGACTCTGGAAATACGCTGGTGAAAAACCAGTCGACAAGCTAACGGATATCATCCGGGTGATTTGGGAAACAGAGAAACTGCCCAGTGATTGGACATCGGCCCTGATTCACCCCCTGCACAAGAAAGGTGATAAAGCGGACGTAAACAACTATCGTAGCATATCACTCCTCTCGATAACATACAAGATTCTTGCGAAAGTGCTTCAAACGAGAGCAGAAGCACAGCTCGATCAACAACTGGGCGAATACCAAGGTGGATTTCGAAAGGGGCGCTCTTGTGTTGAGCAAATCATGAATCTAAAATAAATTCTATCCTACATGAATCTGAGAAGTAAGAAATTTGTGGTGACCTTTGTGGATTTCAAGAAGGCTTATGACTCGCTGGATCGAAGTACCCTGATCCAGATTTTAAGAGAATTTGGTTTAGATAATAGGACAAGAGCAATCATTCACCAATCCCTGTTGGATACAGCTTCCAAAGTGAAATTCAGGGGAGAGATTTCTGAATCCTTCGCAATACGGACAGGAGTGAGACAGGGAGATAGGCTCTGTTATTCAACTGTGTTCTTGAGAAAGTTATTTGAGAATGGCGTAAAGAATTGTGTAAGGATGGTGTAGAGAATGGGGTCAGACTAGGTTGTAAGAAGAAAAACCTGACAATCGACTGTTTAGCTTTCGCAGATGATGTTGCAATTTTCTCTAATTCTCTTGACACGGCCACACAACAAATCAATCAATTACAGGTACAAACAGCAAAGGCAGGTCTTCATATTTCATGTGAGGAAACGCAGTTTATAACGAACATCAAGACAGAACCCAGAGAACTTATGGTGAATGGAGGACAAATAACACAGGTAGAGAAATTCAAATACCTGGGTGAATGGATTGGGCCCAACATTCATGAAAAGGAAGCTTTCGTGGCACGGATTAACAAAATGGAAATGGCTTACCATTTAAACAAAGACATTTACAAAACACGATCAATGTCCTTCAAGGCCAAACTGAGGCACTACGTTACCGTTATTCGCCCGGAGGCGTTATAATGCATCAGAATGCCTGGCGATGAATAGGAAAGGCCTGGCAGCACAACTCGAAGCCAAAGAGAGGAAGATTCTGAGAAAGATTTTGGGCCCGGTCAAGGAATGAGGTGAGTATAGAAGACGACACAACGATGAACTTTATCTACATGTGGAGAAAATAACTGACACCATACGCAAAAGAAGATTCTCCTTTTATGGCCATTTAACATGAATGAACTCCGGAAGATTGTCCAATCGAATCTGTGTTTACTTTGTGGGAAAGAAAACCAAAGGGATCTGGTTTACAGAGGTGGAAAAAGACCTGCAAGAACTGGGGATATCACATGAGAACATCTTGGAACGAGACTCTTTGAAGAAGAAACTTGGGCAGATACAGAGTTTTCAGCCAAAACCTATATTGAAAACCAGCAAGAAGTGGACCGAATAACGAAAGGAAGCTCACCGAAGAAGAATGCGCAAATACTGGGCCAATGTGAAAGAATGAGGGAAAAGGCAGTTGAAATAACGTGGTCCATAGACGACCGAAACGATTATAAAAAAATAAAAATAAAAAATAGTCATTTTATAGTAAGAACAAGAGCAGTCATAGAGATATCTAGTTTTCAGTTCACTATTGCAGAGGCATGTTTGGATACTGTCAATCACAAAAATGTCCTTACAGGCAGGGTTATCTGTAATAATTAAAATATAGCCTAGTAGTAGTAGTAATAGATGTTCTAGTTTTACTATGATAAAACTTATAATTGTTTATTTTGAACCTTTTTCCAGGCAGTTCCATGGGTTTGATGTTCCCTCCAAGACAATTTCCAAATAGAAAACACTGCAGTAAAGTTATACAAGACCGTTCTGGTAGCAGTGACTACATTTCTATTGTAACACGCTACCATTTAAATCAGCTTGACAAATACGAATGTGAAGATGATTCAGAATCATTACCACTAAGCTTAGATGAGGACAGTTCAGAAGACAGTAATGATTTTTCAGTGGAAAAGAAAAGACCTGCAACACTACGGCTAAAATCTGACAGACCTATAAAACAAAGAACTGGGAAAGGCTGTGCATTGTCTCCTTCATCCAAAGTAGCAGTGAGTTCTAAAATAACTTCAGTAACAGAAAATCTTCAACGGTCTGCCCGTACAAAATATAATCTGCGAGAGACAATATCAACCAAGAAATGGTATGCGGAGGACGAGCCAACTACTTATAAAGATAACGATGTTACCTCAGAAGATTCAGCAGTTAGTAAAGCCACAAATAATGTAACACAAAAAAATAATAAGCTTAATTCTGAATTTAATTTATTACCTATAAATCATGGTGTCGTGAATTCACAGTCAAGCATCAATTGTGGATTACCTGATGATGTGCAAACAAACAGTGCTAGTTCAACAAATGCACAAGCATTCCTGTCTCTTGAAGAAGTTAGTAACTTGCCAGTCGTAAATGTTAATGATCCCTCAAACACAGTTGTAAATAATATACATGATTTAGAAGATAGTGAACAAGTGTTTAACACCAGAAGTGGGACATCAGAAGATAAATCAATAGAACACATTACGCCAAATGAAAATCAGGGAAATGTCCCGAATGAATCCACACCAACAGTGCCCAGCAGTCAAGGAGAAGATATAGTCATAAATATTCCTCGAGCAGTGTTTGAACGACTTCAGTTCCTCCCACACTCTAATGGATCCTTCGTCTTAAACTCACAGCAGCAGTATAATTCATCAATTTCTCGAGAGAAAAGAAACGAGTCTCTTTACTCTACCTTTCCAGCATCAGAGAAATTGCCAGTAGTGCTAAATAACAAATTGAAACACCCTCAGTCTTTGCTGATCAGTAACAGTATGTTTCCAATGTCCGTCCTTCCTTCACTCAGCAAACAGTCCATTGCCAGCCTGAGTATGGATGGCACATATAAGCGTGGAGCCAATCACGCTTGTCCATTTTGTGAGAAGAAATTTGACAGGCCTTGGGTTCTTAAAGGTCATTTGCGGTTACACACTGGTGAACGCCCATTTGAGTGCCCAGTATGCCACAAAACATTCGCTGACAGGTAAGTCATTAAAATAACCATTAATTTAAATGTTATAAATAAGATAAACACAGTTGCATAGTTATTAGTAAAAATTCATAGGACTTCAGTAATCTTAAATGATTTAATTTCAGTGAGACAGCATGTAGATGAGCCCAGTCATCTTGAGTGTTTAATCTATGCTATTAATAAAAAATGAGTTGGTATCTGTTTCTTTGTTTGGTCGGGATAGACTCAAATACTACTGGACCAATTGAGATGAAATTTGATAAGGATATATAGTAGCTTGAAATCCTGAATCTCACAAAGAATACATCATTATTTCAAACTTGAGGAATTTTACTAGGGTACATCCCAATTTTGCCTTGCATCAACTAAAATAACATGTCAACAGTTGACCCTATCAGAAAATAAAGTGCAAATTTGGCCTTAAATTCAATTTTCTACAAGAAATAACACATGCATATTCTTTGTTACTGTACGGTACTCTAACAGTTTTCAAGAAAATTCAACTTCCTTGTGTTTTAGGCTGTGATCCACGACAAAATACCGTACTACAGACTCATTCACCCAATTGTTGTGTCTCTGAAAAATCTTTTCAGGTAGGAAGATCAAATTTTGCACAATAGGATATAGCTTGAAATCCCGAATCATGAAACATAGCATCGCAAAAAGCCATTAGGAAATTAACTCTAGTACCTGCTGGAATCACATTGAGGAAACAACATACTGTATATAAAGCACTTGCATATGCAGATGATATTGTTCTTATCGGCCAGAATGAGCTAGAAATTAGACAGTTATTTGTGGAATTGGATGAAATAGCTGCAAAAATTGGCTAATGCGAGATTACCTCTGATGAGGGGCAGATGACCTCGTAGTTCCGCCCCTTAAAACAACAATAACTAACTACCTCTGATGATTGGATAATACATTTTTATAAAGAGTGGATGAGTTTAAATTCCTTGGTGTTTTGATTGATCATCATACTCAAAGGCAGCAAGAACAATAAGCAAGGATTAAGGATGCAAACAAGGCATTTTATTCTCAGGGCTCCAATTATTTAACAAGAAACACAAATATTATTATTTATAATACAATCATCAGACCAGTTCTTTTGTATGGTGCTGAAATGTGGAGCATAACCCAGAAGGAACACACCAGTTGCAAGTGTTTGAAAATAGTATGTATCAAAAAATATTTGGCCATTGGTTTGATCCTGTCTCTCAAAGCTGGAGAAAATGATCTAATTATGAGATTCACGCTCTTCCTAAACAGCCATCTATGATGGGCTCTGTGGAGTCAACTAGACTTCGCTGGGCTGGCCATGTGTTAAGAATGCTGGGTAGCAGGGTAGTCATTAATATATACAAGGAGTCTCCTAATGGGAAAAGACTTTCAGGAACACTTAGGAGCACCGGAAAAAAGGAAATTGGTATACTGTGTCGGACCGTCCATCTTGACAGCTGGGATGAATGGGTGGAGGAGGATCTCGATGTGGGATCTGAATGTCCCTCAGAAACCTACGGAGTGAGTGAGTATTATATTAGTGCCTCTACAAGGCTTAAAAAGAATCCAGCCTCCACTAATGAATAGGCTACTCATTCTGCGCCTAAGTAAGGGGTCATACGAAGCCATAATTTGTGTACAGTTGTTTGCTGAAGAATGACTGTTGTGGGCTGTAGTTTTTTATTTAACCAATTTCATTATCATTGTCAGTGTACTATGCTTATGTTTCTATATTTTTAATTTTGTTTAGGTTTAGTGTTCATATTTAGTAGATATAGAATTTGCATTTTAGTTTGCATAGTCTTAGGCCCCTCCTCACACGGGGCAACTCAAAAGGAACTGTAGTAGTCTGGATATCAGGAAACTGGGCCACCAAGCAACGCTGCTTGAGTTTTACTATGGCACCACTACTGGGGTCGGAGAGATTAGGAGACTGAACCGACCCAAGTATCCACGACCTGTCATGCTGGTCTCCTCACTACTCCAGTGTCTTATTAGCCGGTAGTCAAACACAATGAGAGAACAAGTTTTTAACCTGAAATTCTATGCTGTACAGTTACAAAATGAAGGAGTATTCAAGATGAAATTTGGAGCCCGCTTCTTACAATTCCTTTGCAGCAAGAAATAATCTACAGTTGATGTTTCTTCCGATATATGGATGAATCCAGAATCTTCTTCTACATCTCCATCTGAAGTGAATATAATAATAATTGGTGATAATGTTTTCCTCACTACTAAAATCAGACATTTTCACGACTATTACCGCGTGCCCGCTACTCAAAGCTGCATAGACCATGTGTAGAGAACGGGCAACTTGAGTAGCTTAGTAGCCCAGTTTCCTGGCATCCAGGCTACTACAGTTTCTTTTGAGTTGCTCTATCTGAAAAGGGTCGTAGAATTCACATCTCTTATTTAATTATTTTTTATTATTGTATTCTTTCCAATCTCTATGTTGTAAGATACACATTTACTTGCAGGTCACCTTAATTTAATCACTTTCATCCTGTCTCAAAAATCCGTACAAAGAACGGATACTTAAGCTAATATTAATATACTCTTCTTGAAATAAACGTACAGTAAGAATACAGGCAGTCCCAAATGTATTATCTTAAACATTCTGAAGGTTATGTGAATAGAGTATATCCAAGATGGCAGAATTCTTGTCTTTGTATTGACCAACTGGAAAATCAATCATTACATAGAATCCAACAAGACAACACAGACAAAAAAGCTTCAGAGTTAATTTCAGAATGGACATCGTTTTGTACTTCAGTTAAAGATGGATGACATTGATGCTCCACAAGTTAAACAACAATGAAGCCTTGATTAAGAATTTCTTAAGGGGAGCACCACATATGACATACAAGCAAGAAAAATGTACAAGTGAAATTTGTTCAATGTTTGTTTGAACTTGCCTGGCTTTTTCTCATTTTAATTAATTTTATTAATGAAGCCAATGGCCATGTACTTTTCAGGGCAGGTGAGGGAAGAGATATTGTGAGGAATTCGGCCATGGACCTGTTGAAAGGAACCGACCCGGCATTTGCCTGGTGGTGAAAATGGGAATCCACGAAAACAATTTTCAGGACGGCGGAGATGGGATTCGAACCCATGCTCTCCCAATGCCAGTGAGGCACGAGGTTTCGAGTTAGTGCTCTCGGCCACCGCGGCCGGTCTTATTCCCATTTTCACAGGCTTCATTCACACAGGTGACTTGTTCATCTGGAGGTAGCACAATTGACTGTCTATTTCAAGTTAGTTGATGACATGAGAGTTGTCGACGGAGATGCGTTGCTTTGGCATTCTAGTCTAGCCAGTGTGTGCAATTAGGTTTGGCCAACAAGATAAATTAACTACTGTATACAAACAGTACTGCAAATTTTCATTCTGGAGATTTCAGAACAATTTCCCAATGCCCTACATACATACATACATACATAGATCAGACTGTTTTTATTTGAAGAAATTTATTGTTCGTAATTCCAAGTCAACATCTAGGAAATAATAACATAGGCTCTCTGGACAAAACATTAGTCACTCTCCAGAGGCATCATTCTAAAATCACCTAATGAGAAGGGAAGACCCCCCCCCCCCATTTTGTACCTGTTGAGCTGTATTCACTGTGGCCCACATTTTAACCGGTGTGTGAATCTTGCTGACTTACGAAAAAACCTTGGTTTGCAGATGACACTCAAACTCATATTAGCCAATGACGTGATGGCTACTGACCGCTTTATCCACTTTATAAGTGAGAGTGGGTTAGAGCCAGCAATCTAAATTTTCCAGTGTACATTGACTCAAAGACTTGTTCCTTTTTGAATGCTGAATTTTTGTTATTTTGTATTTTTTGTTTATATTATAATAGTTTTATTTAATTTTTGGTTTTATTAAATTTTCGGTTTTTCCATTTTAGGTGTCCACCTCTAAATTTTAAATTCCATTCCAAATTTGTATACTTTAATTTGTGTTAAAAGGGGCATGTGACCTCGTAGTTCCACCCCTTAAAACAACAATAATTAACTATTCTAAAATCGCATAAGCCTGCCTCTAGTCTTGGTCTGGTGAGGAAGGGAGTTCACAAGTTTCTTCATGTGTGCAATATCTGGTTGAAGCCACTCCCCGATGATTAGATCTCATAGAGCCACCAAATTGCGAGGATATTGATTTCTGTGTTTCACCCACTGTTCCAAATAGTCCCACACATTTTATATGGTAGTAGATTAGATTATATGAATTTTGTGTGGCAAGATTAGGGCCATTGGGCCCTCTCTTCCATCTAACCAGCTTCTACCGTTAACACAGGTGATACAATACAAATTAAACAAGAATACAATAAATATGTATGATAATAGCAATAATAATAATATATCAGCAGATGATGATGGCGGTGAATAAAATTGTATTATTAAGATCAGTTGATTTAGTAGGCCAGTCGAGGTGTGGCAAGGTGTATGTCTGTTCATCAAACCAGTCTCATATGCATACAGCTGTTGTCATCGTGGAAAATAAGAGTGCCCACAGAATGTTCATCATGAAACAGTTGAATAAAAGGCAACACTTGGTCATCCTATTTACCCCGTAAACACTCACCGTAAGAACATTGATATAAAGGCAGAACTAGGCTATGTTAAAAATAAGTTAAAAAAATGACTACATTCGCATTACCTCTTATGCAAAAAATAAAAACATGTCCATACCAGGGGTGTGGTGACGCAGCGGTCAAGCTATCTGTCTCTCACCAAGGCGGACCTCGATTCTCACTCAATGCATGTGGGATTTTTGAAGGGAAATGCCATGTCCTGTGGTTCGGATTCCACATAAAAAGGAGGTCCCCTGGCTCATGATCGCATGATTAACGGTCACGTAAAACTTCAAGCTTCCTTCCTTTTCATATCCATACGGGTAAAAAAATTATTTAGGCTATTAAGGCATAATTTTGATTATGATAATTGTCCTTTAAAGGGCTGTAACATCTTCTTCTTCTTCTCGCGGATGGGTCACTCAGGACCACGCGGAATCAACGTACCGGTATGTTGAGCCTTCCTCCTTGCCCAATAGCTCTTCATATGCATGGATTGTTGTAGTTTATGTTCCTCCGACCATGCACGTCGTGTTGGTTTCTTCTGATCTTCCTCAAATCCCCTTGTGTGAACAATATTCCTGATTACATTTCTATTCATCAGATCTGGCGATCCCATCTCCACTAGGTCCCTCTCCACCTGTTTGTACCACTTTGGTCTTGAACGTTTGATCTGCAGAAATTTGTGGATTCGGTAAGTAAGTCTCGCATGATTCATTCTTCCCAAATGGCCAAAAAATTGAATTCATCTCGTTCTCTTGGTATCAGTTAGTTTAGAAAATTTCCTATACATTTCAGAGTTGGGTTTGAGGATAGTGTATGCCATTTTGAATTCTGGGCCCTAAGATCTTTCGCATAATTTTCCTTTCCTTAATCTCTAATTGTTCCTTAAATGTTTTAAGTTGTAAATTGAGCATTTCTGAAGCATAAAGAGCTTCCGGTTTAATCACTGTTACGTAATGGCGAATTTTACTATTCCATGACAGACATTGCTTGTTATAAACATTTTTTGTGTATCGAAAAGCAACCTCCATTTTCTGGATTCTTGATGTTACAGATTTATTTTCATTGCCATTTTCTGTAACCCATTCGCCTAAGTATTTAAATTCCTTTACTCTAGAAATTTTGTTAGCGTTAATATCAATCTCATGTGGAGCATTTCTTATGTTAGTCATTAATTTAGTTTTTTTCATAAGAGATATGAAGCCCTATTTTTGCTGCTTGTTCTTCCAAAGTGATCTGCTTCTGTGCATCAGAGATGTCTTCAGCAATTAGTACCATATCTTCAGCAAACGCTAGACAGTCTTTTTGAATACCCTTAATCTCTGGCCCTAGTCGGTGAGATGGCGCACCTGCATTTTTCCATTCTCTAACAACCTTTTCCAGGGCACAATTGAAAAGTAATGGGGAAATTCCATCACCTTGACGGACGCCTGTATTTATTTCAAACTCTTCACTTAAACCACCCATAAATTTTACTTTAGCCTTTGTCTCCGTAAGTGTGTCTTTGATAATATTTCTTGTTTTTTGGTCAATTCCAAATTCTGTGAAAACATTAAAGAGTCATACACGATCTATACTGTCATTTGCTTTCCGGAAATCCACAAATATTATGACATATATTTTGTTAGTTGTGTTGCGAAAATATTGCATGATGTTTTTTAAATTCAAAATTTACTCTGCACATGACCGTCCCTTCCTGAATCCACCTTGATATTCACCAATTTAATTATCTACTTGAAACTCTGCACGGTTTAGTAAAACTTTTGAAAGAATTTTGTATGTGACCTGAAGAAGGGATATACCTCGATAATAGTTTGCTATAACATCTAGTTTATCCCAAGTATAACTTTGTTGTGAACCAAATGTTTGAAGTTTAACTATTATTGACAGCTTATAAATGCAAATATTATATAAGTAACCTTCAGATTATTTCCCCCCCAAGAACTTAAGTCTTTGTGACTCCAAATGGGTTAGAACATTTGCACCGCACCTCATTGTCACATCCAAACACAAGGCATATAATATTTAGTTGAGCACTTTTATTAAAGAATTACTTTTATTTGAAAAATGTTTGGGGCAATGCCTAACAAGTTGTTCGCAATAGTCTCATTATGTCATACTTTTTTGTTGTTAACTTCTAAAATAATCGGATAAAAAGAGTTCTACAGGATTGATATTGACATTATCTTTGTGCGCCCCGATATACACGGCAAGCTAAGCCGGCTTTGACTGGCACAGATCGCGGGCGCGCGTACACGTTTCAGCCGGTGGTTGGCGCGTACTTTTACACTTTTACCAAACATGTTCAATTTTGTATACTTACAGTGCTCATAGTCGATACTGAAATTGTCCTCCCTCTCTTGTAACACACACCTGACATCTTCTGATGAAAGAATGGACAACAATCTCATCTAATTTTTGTTGTCTGTTAACTTTTTTTTATTATTTATGGAGCCAATTTTCTTGAATCGTTTAGCGAGCCTCCTAATTGTACTGGCATTAGGCATAGGTCTTCCTGGAAACATGATTCAAAATTTTCATCTTGTTTCAGACAACTCACTAAACGATATGAGTCAGTGGAGTGGGGTATTGCGAGGTCCACACCTGGCCAGCCAAATGACACAATAGTTTGCCACGGTCCACTCAGCCGGCTGACCAGATGCGGAGTGAGTGGACCTCGCAATACCCCGCTCCGCTGACTCATATCGTTAGTTCACATGTGTTTTGTCATTCATATGGACGTGTATCTGCAAAGCTTAGACGAGTTGCACGTTTAGTGAGTATTGTGATTACTGTGATTGTTGGTAATGCTTAGACACCAATTCACATTGCGCGAACGTGTGTATATCCATAATTCGAATAATAAAAAAGTTAACAGACAACTTTGTGTTCTTATAGAACTAAAATTAGATGAGATTGTTGTCCATCATCAGAAGGTGTATGTTACAAGAGAGGAGGGACATTTTTAGCATTGGCTATGAGCACTGTAAGTACACATTATTGAACATGTTTGGTAAAAGTGCGCGCCAACCACCTTCTGAACCGTGTACGCACGCCAGCGATCTGCGCCAGTTGCCGTGTTTATCAGGGCCAACAAAGGTAATGACCCTGTACCTACTTTTGCTCTTAACAGTAGCACCATGTTAAAACTATAAGGTGCGTTCAAAAAGTAACGAGCTGGAGGCTGGAATGCGCAAACCGGTGACTACATCGGCTAAGCGTGGCGTGTGTAACGAGGTGTGGTTCCAACCAGAGCGTGGAAGGTCGCAGCCCGTCACTAGAGGGCATGCATGCACGTCACGTGACGATGCAAAGCGGCAGCTTGCATCAATCGTCCAACGCTGCCAGTCGCATTGCAAACAGTGACATGGAGGCGTCAACCGAAGAGCAAAGAGGTGTTGTTCGGTTTCTGACAGCGGAAGGAGTAAGGGGAACGGACATTCATTGCCGAATGTCACAAGTGTACGGCAAACACTGCATGTCCCTTGCAAGGGTCAAGGCGTGGCACAAGCACTTCAGGTAAGGACGGGTGTCGTTAGCCGATGATGCTAGGTCTGGGGCACCCCCCTGCATTACCAATGACAACGTCCAGCTGGTTGATGCACTCATTACCCAGGACCGCCGAGTGACAGTGAACGCCATAGCCGCCGTGGTCGCTCCACGACAATGCACAACCTCATACGGCCAACACAGTCGCGGCACTCCTTCAGAAATTCAAATGGGAGGTTTTCAGCTACCCTCCATACAGTCCAGACCTCTCTCCCTGTGATTACGCCATGTTTGGTTCCCTGAAAAGAGCTCTGCGGGGCCAACGATTCACCTCGGACGCCGACGTCTAGCTGTACGTGCGGAACTGGTTCACATCGCAGCCCAGGGAATTTTATGAGACAGCCATTCACCGCCTCGTGTCACAGTGGGACAAGTGCCTCAACAGCCAGGGCCAATACTTCTAACATACAGGTACTGGTTTGTGTAATTATGCCTCCGGCTCATTACTTTTTGAATGCACCTTATAATAAGAAACTTGTTTCACCTCCTATCAATGGCATCTTGCCACTAACTGGATTCTGGGTTGGTGTTGTAACGTGTTTTTCGAGGGGTTTTTATGCCACTGGCATAAGTCAGTAGGAAGCCATTCTATATTTATTTACGCGGCAAATTGTTTAGCCAAGAGAATTTTTCATGTTAATTTATTATTATTATTAATTTATTATAATTATTACTAAGTTATTTTCGGAGCATTTTATAAAAATTATAAGCATACAGATAGGTTTTCTATGTCTTAGAAAACGCTATCAAGCAAATTATTACGAACGACAATATCATAGAAAATTATGTGATTACGGAATTTTACGGAGTTTCGTCAGTTAGGATATTATGAGAGACATGACTCACCGGAAATTCAGATACGGGCTGATTCTTGTCAAGAAGTATTACGCAAGCGGGGTTGCAGCGTCAAGAAAAGGCGGATAGTTGGAACGGAAATCGACTTCATCATCCGCGCGCCGTGTGTAATGAGCCAGAGAAGGGGAAGTAGAGCGTGGGGAGCAGCCAATCAGTGGAGACCACTTAAGCTGGCAGTCGGTACCGAGGTGGGGAGCCGACAGGGGCATATATCGTCCGATGTTCCGTGGAGTGGGGGACAATCTGTGAAAGACTTGACTAGTTCGGTTGCAAGTGTGTGTCGCTCCGATGTTCCGTGGAGTGGAGAACTATCTGTTTAAAACTTAACCAGTTTGGTTGTACGAGGGTATGGCTCCGTTGTTAGGGCCATAAAGTCACCAAATCTACAAGTATATCATCAAATATCGACGGAGATGACGACATCCAGGAGACTGTGGGAAGCACACAGCATCATCCAGTACGAGGGAAATGCTTTGGCAATTTCCAGTGGTAAGCGCGAATGACGCAGAAATACGCAATCTCTCATTTCTCTTTGTTTTATATTTCATATTTCAGTAACTTCATAGCTTGGGAATAAGAGTAAAATCAATAATTTATCAGACTCCGTTTTCACGTAATTTTCTATTGGTAATATTAAAATCGCAACGCTCCAATTTAAATTTTAAACTTATAATTATTATCAATTTTGCTATACTTGTTTTATATAATAAATTCAATTCTTTTACAATGCAATCTTTGCTTTCAGTAGGTAGCATTAGATATAGACCAATTCCTTCTCCTGATACAATTGTTTGTTGGGTTAATGATCAAATCATACCACGATCTGAGTGAATAGATTCTTGAAGATGTTCTACCAGAGCTAGACGTTGTTAAATACAAATTTAGATTTCAGCATTGCGTTGAGGTCTTGGCGCCCATTAAAACAACATCGCTTAGGCAAAGGAAAACAGTTACATTTATCACCCAACAGTTAGGGGCAGTCAAACCGTAACACATGTCACGCAAAAGTGAGGGCTATAGAAACCATTAAATTTGTCGCTACCAACATGGGGCATTAATTAACGTTACATTTGTCGCCGACAACTTGGGGCTGAAAACCTAATAACATTTGTGGAAGGAGAAGGGTATATATTTCTGTGCCTGTATTTTGGGGGTTATTTGCCTGTATCAGTGTATATCATTATGGGGGATGAGAAAGAAAGACAGATGAGGTTACGTAGTGGTCATCAACTGGAGAGTGATGATACGAGCAGTATGTCGAGTGATGGTAGTACCAGGGTAGCGGAGGTAAATCCCGATACTGAAACAGGGAGTGTAGGCGGCCAACCAGAATTAAAACTTTACTTCTCGAGTTCATGTATCAGAACAAAGTTAGTAGTGATGCTTTAAATGCTAAACTGGAACAAAACAACGCTAAATTAGAACAAAACAGTAGGGAAAATAAAGAAAGTACAGACGCTTTAAATGCTAAACTGGAACAAAACAACGCTAAATTAGAACAAAACAGTAGGGAAAATAAAGAAAGTACAGATGCCTTAAACGCCAGATTAGAACAAAACAGTAGGGAAAATAAAGAAAGTACAGATGCTTTAAATGCTAAACTGGAACAAAACAATGCTAAATTAGAACAAAACAGTAGGGAAAATAAAGAAAGTACAGAAGCTTTAAATAAAAAATTAGAACAGAATAATGCAAAATTAGATAAGAACAACAAGGAAATTAGTGTGAAAATGGAGCAGATTAGAGGAGAAATCAGAGGAGTAATGGAAGAGAAGGTTAAAGAGATCATTGCAGATGTAGACAAGAAATTAGGAAAAGTACAGGAGGAGTTAGAAATTAGAATCAGTACACAGGCTGAAAATTTAAAAGAACTAGTGCAACTGGAAACACAGCAGGTCAAAAAGCAATTGGGGGGAGAAATTGACAAGATTCAAGTATCAACTAAAGAGGTTAAGGAACAGCTGGGGGGTAGAATTGAGAAAGTCCACTCACAAATAGTTGCAGAAGTAAATGATTTAAGAGAGAGTAATAGAGAGAGCATTAGCAAGATGAGGAGAAACAAGCAAAGCTATATGATAAAGTAGAAGAATCAGAAGGAAACATTAAATTAACAGTAAACAGTATTGAGAGGAAGGCTGAGGAGAAAATCGCAGAATTAGAATTAAAATTAAAAGCTAGGATCAGGCAAGAAAATAGAATAGGCCAGTTTTTGTGAATAGCAAACACAGGGAGGTAGAATTGGGGAAGTTCAGCAATCGACAAGGGTGCCCAATGGAGTTCATGAATTCTATAGAAAATAAATTTGGGGAGAGGTTGGAAGATGGTAGTATTGAGTGGTGCCAGGTAGTTGAAATTTTAGAACAAGTGTTTGTGGGGGAAACGAGGAATTGGTTTGCTGTCTACAGAGACAAGTTTACTGATATTAATGACTTTAAAATGAAATTCTGTGAAAAGTTCTGGAATGAGGTTATTCAGTCGCAGCATCGTGAGGGAGTAGTGTGTGGTAAATATAACCCTAAAGGAAGCTCCACCATGACCGAATACTTTTTAGGGCAGGTATTAGTGTGTAAATATCTTGATGGCTTGAAGGAGGAAAGTGATGTGGTGAGGTTGCTACTTAGGCACTTTCCCTATAGGATCAAGGAGGCTGCTTGTATCCAGAATGTAAAGACTATATCACAAGTAGAAAATTGGTTAAGCACATTTGATGCACTAGGGAGAGGGGGTTATGAGGACAATTTCAATAGGAACCAGGGTAATAATAATAATAGACCTAATGAAGCCAGGCATCAAGAAGTTCAAGGGAACGGTGGCGAAGGGGCCAACGCTCAAAATAGAAATAATAATAATCAGCTAAATCAGAACAGAGGAAATGGCTATGGTAATCAGTATCAAGGGAGGAACAATGATTTCAGGGGAAATCAAGGGAGGAACAATGATTACAGGGGAAATCAAGGGAGAAACAATGATTTCAGGGGAAATCAAGGGAGAAATTATAATGACAATAATTACAACCAGAATAGGGGTCAAGGAAGAGGACAGCCTAGTGGTAGTAATATACAGCCAAACAATGACAACACAGCCCAGAACAATCAGACCAGTTCAGTAGTTAGTAGTACTACGGCCAGCTGTAGCGGTTCTTTAAACGCGAACCAGGCTGCGAAGTAAGGTCAGAATCTCAGTCTGTAGCATGCCCTGTCCATACAATTATACAGGAACCCTATGACCTAAATGTAAGAAATGAATTATTACATGAACTAAATGATGAAGGTATTATTCAGGAAGTGGTTAGTAAGAGCCCCATAGTTAAATTTAACGTGTCCGAGGCGTACACAGATGTTTTAATTGATAGTGGTTGTATGAAGAGTTGCATACGTAGTGCATTTTATGATAAAATGAAAGGAACTGGAGTAAATTTTGAGGAGATGCCAATTAAAAGCACTTTTGTTATCACAGCTGTTGGGAAGAGGTCTAAAGTAATTTCTAAGCAAGTTTTAGTAGACATTAAAATTAATAATCATGTAGAGAAGCAGATTTGCCTTGTAATTCCAAATTTAGTATTCAGTGTTATCTTGGGTTCAGAGTGGCTAAGTAGAGTGTCTGGTAACTTATGTTATGATGTAGAGAGTTTGAAATTTAAATGGGGAGAGTCTGAAGTAGAAGTAGCATTCAATGACCATATTCAGAGGAGTAGTATTGTAGGTGTGATTTGTACTTTAAATGAGATATCGCCAGCCGTAGAGCGGGGTTCTCCATGTTTTGTGGGCAGTGTGATTACGAACGGTAGTCTAAAGCAGGGGTTCTCAAACTTCCTGTACTCAAGGACCCCTTCAATTATTTATGTAGTCATTGCGGACCCCTCAAAACTGCCTTTAATTTTTGTTGTTTAATGTTTTAATGGTTGTCATTTTAAAAGATAAACAATTTATACCCAAAAATAGTGGGTTGTAAAAACAATTAATCTGTTTGTTTTAGTATATATATATAGTTTATTTAAATTGGAATAAATACTGGGAAAAAAATGACTTACATAAGTATACACAAATTTTCTTAATTACAGTAGGAGTAGACTTTAAATGCAATCTTAGAATAAAAAGTTATCAGTGTTTTTACCGATACTTTAGTGAGAACAATGGTACTGTTTTTTGCTTTTGACTATCTCTAAAATGTTGGGATTTATTTTAGAAAACTTTAGACTTAAATTGGTTTCAATGTTCTTCAGTCTGTTTCTTTTTACTGGCTTCAGGGTGCACAGTTCAGAAAAGGCGCGTTCACACAAATATGTCGTACAAAAGGGCAGAATATGTTCGAGGGCTTTTTTGGCAAGTTCTGATACCTCAGCTTCTACAAGTAGCCTAAACCTTGCCAAGTTATTTTTTTGATAAACAATCTCCCAGGGTCTGCTGCATGAGAGTTCCACCAATTGGTCTTGCTCAGTATCAGATAGGTCGATAAGGTTACCAATACTTCTCTTCTTGAATGGATACTTCATCCAATCATTATTAGGATTAGGTTAAGGAAAGTAACTTCTCAGACTCTGAGCTAGGCCTGTTAAATGCTCAGCAAACAGTTCTTTTGTATTTGTGGGCATCTCTTATTCAGATGTTATTAAAAATTCCTGCAACGTTGTAAAATTGTTGTATGGATTCTTAAGCATACGGTCAGACCAAAGCTGCAGTTTTCCTATCATAGCTTCTACTTGCCCTTCTACACGGAATATGTCAGTGTCAGACCCTTGAAGTTTCGTATTTGGGACATTCAAATGTTGGAAGATATCTGCCAAATATGCAACCTTGATCAACCATGCAAGCTCAAACAACTTGTCTTTGAGAAGAGAGTTTTCATATTTTTCTTCCGAAAGAAATATTCTAATTTCATCACGCAATTCAAAAAAACGTGTGAGGACATTACCTCGGGAGAGCCAGGGAACTTCAGTGTGAAGCAAGAGCTGTACATGCTCACTTCCAATTTCTGCAGAAAGCTGAGTAAAAATACGAGAGTTCAAAGGTCGGGCTTTAAAATAATTTACAACTTTCACAACTTCTTTTAATGATGTTTCTAGATCTTCTGGCATTTGTTTTACAGCCAATGCCTCCCTATGAATAGAGCAGTGAGTCCACTTAACTTTGGGAGCGACAGACTTGTCACGAGCAATTAGGCCTGTCTTTTTTTCCGGCCATGGCCCCCGCTCCATCGGTACTCACACCAACACAACGTTGCCAGTCCAAGTCATTTGATAGAGTAAAATAATTTAATGCTTCAAAAGCATCATGGGCATTGTTATGAAGAATCCCTTTGCAAAACAAAAGCTCTTCTAAAAGCCAATTTTCATTTTCATACCTAACAAAGGCTAACAAGTGAGATTAGTTTGATAGGTCTGTACTTTCGTCAAGCTGCAAAGCGTAGATTTTAATTTACAAAGTAACTGCTCTTCAATATTTTGAGACATGTCATCAATTCGACGTTTTATAGAATCGTTTGAAAGAGGAACTGTACTTAATTTCTTAGCAGCTGCCTCTCCTATCATAATATTACACATATTTTTGCCGCTGGTAAGATTAGTTCTTCTGCAATCGTATATGGCTTTCCAGATTTAGCTATGAGTAATGCTATTTCGTATGACGCCACAGAGGCTTTTTCAGCAGCGCTACCGGACGCCATTTTCTCCATTGATGTTTTCATCTTTTCCATTTCTTGACATTTTATAAAAAAAAAACTCAAATTACTTATCAGCAAAGTCTGGATGTTTTGCTTCTAAGTGCCTCCTTAATTTCGCAGGTTTCATAGCTTCATTGGAAAGAATCTCGTAGCATAACACGCACTGTGGTTTTTGTTCGTCATTAGATTGCACATAATTTTAAATACTCTTCAGAATATTTGCGGCACTTAACAGTCTTACGTAAATCAGTGTTGCAGCAAGAACTAGCTACTGAAGTTGAGCAGCTAACCTCACTTTCACGATCATTGTCTCGTTCTAATTTATCAACTGAAAGTTTTACATTCCCTGTCTTTAACCAACGATCCATGATACAGGCCCAAAATTAACACTTCCTTACGTAAAATGTTTCCACCATTAAAAGTTAAACATCACAACAAAGCAAAACAAACCATCACGACAAGAATCAAACTAGCGACAAAAGTCAATTGAATAACAGATGCCGATACGTTTGCTCCGCTGACAGAACAGATGACAGACTAGGTGTGTTAGTGGCTAGCCGCAGGGTAGAAACCCGTCGAAAACAATATTGACCTGATCATAGGATTGGCTAAGCTTGCCACGCACATATTTTGTAATAAAAACTAAAACTTTTATTTGCAGGAACAGGAGTTCTTGGTATGAGTAATTAACAAAATTAGATTAGAATAATTTTTGCGGACCCCTGAAAATATGCTTTGAGAAACTCTGGTCTAAAGGACTCGTTACGTGATGCTGCATTTCAGGGAAATATAGAGGATGAACAGTGTGTTCGGCTCTATGATGTGTTATTGTGTAATAGGAGAGTGTTTGAGGATCGCATTGGAATTGCCAATTGCTATACACATTCATTGAACGTTATTGATAGGTCAGTATTCACAGGACATAGATATCCTGTACCTTTCGCTTATCAGAGTGCAGTTGAGGCACAAATTAACCAGATGCTTGAAGATGGGATTATTGAGCACTCTTAACAGTCCATATGTTAATTCTTTGATCACGGTACCCAAGACCGACGGCACGGTTCGTATTTGTTTAGACGCTCGTTTGGTTAACAGTAGAATTAGTTCAGATCAGCTGAAATCTATGTCAATAGAGGAATTAATGCAAACATTTGAGGGGAAGAAATATTTCACTTGTGTAGATTTGAGTTCCAGTTTTTGGCAAGTGCCACTTATGTACGAAGATAGACCATTTACAGCTTTTAGTCATAAATATAACCTTTATCAGTTTTGTAGAACACCTTATGGGTTAAAGAGTAGTTCAGCAGCTTTAATTAGGGCTTTAAACATCGCATTAGGGGATGACACAGGAGAGTTTGTAACCATTTACATAGATGATATGGTAATTAGTTCACGCAGTTTTGAGGAGCATCTACGTCATTTAGATATAGTTTTTCAGAAGTTAGATCAGGCAGGGTTCACTTTGAAGCTGTCTAAGTCGTCATTCTGTCAGTCAGAAGTGACATTTTTAGGTCATAGAGTGTCGAGTAGAGGTGTGACACCAGAAGAAAGTAGGGTTAATAAGATACTTAACGCAGAGGTGCCACAGAATGTTAAACAGTTAAAAACTTACCTGGGAATTTGCAACTTTTTCAGGAGGTTCGTTCTTAAAGACTCAGGGTTGGTAGAACCATTCAGGGAATTGCTTAAAAGTGGGACTCGGTGGAGATGGGAGTCCAAGCATGATCAGGCTTTTAGAGCGCTGAAGGAAGGTTTTGAGAAAGCTGTAGTGCTGAAATATCCGTTAAGAGATAAGGAATATGTGGTTATGACAGATGCTTCACATATAGGCATTGCTGGAGTATTATGTCAGAAAGATGATAAGGGTAATATGTGCATTGTATCTTTAGCCTCGCGATTACTGACAGCAGCAGAGAAAAGATACACGATTACTGAGTTAGAGCTTTTAGGTATTGTTTTCAGTTTAGGGAAATTTAGAATGTATTTAGTAGGGGGGAAATTTGAGATCCATACAGATCACCATGCACTACTGTATATGAGGACTTGTAAACTCAGTTCTAACAGAGTTAGTAGGTGGATTCTTGCTCTGCAGGAATACGAATTCACAGTAAAATATATTAAAGGTAAAGATAACATTCTTGCAGACATGCTATCGAGGGACACTAATTTATGTAGGGATTATCCTGTGGTTAAAGCAGAGGACGGTATTTTAATATGTCATGTGTGGACAGTAGCAACAGGGCATCGTTACAGACACTGAGAAATATGCTAGTGGAGCAACGTGATGACGTTCATTTAAAGGGAGCCACTTGCAAGGTTGGAAGCAGGTGACGCAGGAACATTTATAGTTTCCAAACGTATTGGCAAAACAGCATATGTGCTGGAGAATAGTGAGGGAAACAGATTATACGGGACGTATAATATACATTGTCTCCGAAAGTATGTGTCATAAAGTGAGGATGTTTAGCTGGCGAGCCAGCCTATCAAATGAGTAAGTGTGGTATTTCGTGCGTGGGAGGAGATGGTCTTCCAGGCAGGCGTATCAGAAGTCACACAGGGGGGTAGTATGTAAGTAAATGAGAGTTTTTAAGGTACAGGGAAATATGACGGGATTGTCGGATGCTCTTGAGCACTAAAATGTCTCGATACACCAAGGCCAGAATTTGGTAGCGCTGGTGAATTCCCATTTGTCCCCAAGAGATGGGTGAGCGCTTGGACAGGGTATCTTTGCTTAAGGCGTCCACGGGACAAAAGATGGGCCATCAGAATGCGAGACAGTCCTTCATGAAATTCATACATAACGGCACACGTGATGTCTGTTTACGGCCTCGCCATGTAAGATTTTTAAGTGAATAATTTAAGGTAATTTGTACAATGGTTTCATTTCTGTGTTGAGAACTAGTATTAAGTAGAATATGGTCTACGGGAACTTAACAAGACAGGGCGATTACGGCACAGAAATATTTGGTGTTATATGTAATGCGCATTTACTGTTTTTTTTTTTTTTTTCAGAAGTCAATATTAATTTCATCTTTTATAAAGAGAGATCAGGTATTATGGTCACGATGCGCTGGCACAATAGTGTGATCGTGTGCTCAGTGATAAGTGAGATTAAATTTCACCATAAGGAAGGGACCTCCAGTGAAATTAGGAAGTTCTATGGTGATATAAATATATCAGAACACCTTCAATGCGTGTGATATGACATCATAAATACATAGTGCTCACACATTAATTATGTCTATTTCTCCAACATAGAGAAATTTGAGAGGCGGAAATATCCGTGGAACACTATTCTATATGAGAAACATTGGACTGGTTGCAAAGTGCAATCCATAGTGACAACAAACTTTGACGCAAAGTGCGTGAAGAAAAATTATGAGTGTATATATCTGTAATTTAGGGTGATTTCATTTATGTAATATGTATTTTGGATGGGGATTATTAACGTGTCTGGGATAATCGGATAATGGACCGTTGTCACGGTAAATCATCCGATGATCCGAGGCGAATATGTAACGTGTTTTTCGAGGGGTTTTTATGCCACTGGCATAAGTCAGTAGGAAGCCATTCTATATTTATTTACGCGGCAAATTGTTTAGCCAAGAGAATTTTTCATGTTAATTTATTATTATTATTAATTTATTATAATTATTATTAAGTTATTTTCGGAGCATTTTATAAAAATTATAAGCATACAGATAGGTTTTCTATGTCTTAGAAAACACTATCAAGCAAATTATTACGAACGACAATATCATAGAAAATTATGTGATTGCGGAATTTTACGGAGTTTCATCTGTTAGGATATTATGAGAGACATGACTCACCGGAAATTCAGATACGGGCTGATTCTTGTCAAGAAGTATTACGCAAGCGGGGTCGCAGCGCCAAGAAAAGGCGGATAGTTGGAACGGAAATCGACTTCATCATCCGCGCGCCGTGTGTAATGAGCCAGAGAAGGGGAAGTAGAGCGTGGGGAGCAGCCAATCAGTGGAGACCACGTAAGCTGGAAGTCGGTACCGAGGTGGGGAGCCGACAGGGGCATATATCGTCCGATGTTCCGTGGAGTGGGGGACAATCTGTGAAAGACTTGACTAGTTCGGTTGCAAGTGTGTGTCGCTCCGATGTTCCGTGGAGTAGAGAACTATCTGTTTAAAACTTAACCAGTTTGGTTGTACGAGGGTATGGCTCCGTTGTTAGGACCATAAAGTCACCAAATCTACAAGTATATCATCAAATATCGACGGAGATGACGACATCCAGGAGACTGTGGGAAGCACACAGCATCATCCAGTACGAGGGAAATGCTTTGGCAATTTCCAGTGGTAAGCGTGAATGACGCAGAAATACGCAATCTCTCATTTCTCTTTGTTTTATATTTCATATTTCAGTAACTTCATAGCTTGGGAATAAGAGTAAAATCAATAATTTATCAGACTCCGTTTTCATGTAATTTTCTATTGGTAATATTAAAATCGCAACGCTCCAATTTAAATTTTAAACTTATAATTATTATCAATTTTGCTATACTTGTTTTATATAATAAATTCAATTCTTTTACAATGCAATCTTTGCTTTCAGTAGGTAGCATTAGATATAGACCAATTCCTTCTCCTGATACAATTGTTTGTTGGGTTAATGATCAAATCATACCACGATCTGAGTGAATAGATTCTTGAAGATGTTCTACCAGAGCTAGACGTTGTTAAATACAAATTTAGATTTCAGCATTGCGTTGAGGTCTTGGCGCCCATTAAAACAACATAGCTTAGGCAAAGGAAAACAGTTACATTTATCACCCAACAGTTAGGGGCAGTCAAACCGTAACACTTGTCACGCAAAAGTGAGGGCTATAGAAACCATTACATTTGTCGCTACCTACATGGGGCATTAATTAACGTTACAGTGTGGATGTTAGATGAACTCTCGCACTAGGTAGCAGCATTAATTAAGACACCATAATGGCAATTGTTACATGCAAACTTTGATGTTCGCCATTACCTTAGTGTTAGCTTGCCACGGTGGGTGAGTGGATAGCGTGCCGGTCTACTAACCCCAAGATTGCAGGTTCGCCCCTGGCCATGGTAAGTGATTTTAGAAAGGCGGCAAAAATACGACACGCATGTCATACGATGTTGGCATGTCAAAGAACCCATTTGAATTCAGTAGGCCGAGTTCATAATGGCAAAATTAATCTCGGGAGTTTCCGCCAACACAAAGTTCCTCATTTCTCTACTAGAAAGCGCTATAGTGTTCAAGGAGCTTAGATATCTATTATCTAACCTCCTTGACTTTCAATAGAGATTCAAGGAACAACGAAATTTGACATGCAAGCTACCATCTGGGTGTCAAATTACAAAGCTTGCACCGGGCACCCGAGGCCATACGATATTATTATTACAGTATTACCTTAGTGTTAGGCTACACCCCAGTCTCCCCTACTTGATAATAACCCCTAGACCTATTCCTAAGTTGCTGTGCTGCAATGCCCTGCACTACCTTAATTATAATGTGAGCCTTAATGTTACTTAGTTTTAAATTTGAGACATGACCAATTAGATTTACTTCAGACCATGGAAATCTTGACTTTCTAGATGAGAATGCATTTTTCTTAAAACAGTGATAAATCTCAACATTTTACCAAGTCTATGATGAATTGCTTTTGATAGCTTCTTTTCATAGACAGCTGCTACTTTAGTTCATGCTTGTGTAAAGCTCAAGCTTGACAAGGGGGTAGAGTGCTTAAGTTTAGGGGCAGATGACCTCATAGTTCCGCCCCTTAAAACACAATAACTAAGTAACTAGAGTGCTTAAGAGATCTTATTTAGTAAGATTTGAAAATTGGGTCATAGTTATGATTTGAATCCAAATCTCCTGCATTCCAGGTAGGCATGCATAGCCTCTTATACCACCATGACTATGAATCATTTTAGACGAAGAGTGCACTTGCGTAGCAAATTTTTGGATGTTGTTGAGGCGATACTAGAGCTACCTAGTTGCCATTGTTGGAACCTGACTTAGGATATTTGTCATAGAAAGATCACGATCATATTCATCATGAGGATGTTAAATAAAAGGCGACACTTGGTCATCATATTTACCCTGTAAGCACTCACAATAAAAGCATCCAAATACAGATAGAACCATCTTAAAAATCAGTTTTAAAAAAATGACTACGTTCGGCATTACCTCTTACCTCTAGCCTCGACAAAGGAGCAAGTTGTCGTCCCGAAACAAGTCGGTTATTTTAAATTTCAACTCGACCTAATAGTCTCAAAGCTACATTAACTTGGAAGTTAATCCAGATCATGGCAAAGTTGCAGTGGTATAATGACCAGCTAAATTGCTTGGAGTGTAGGAGATTTGGGTTTGAATCTCAGCATTTTCAAGTCTGATTATGACTGTTCCAAGGGGAGCTAATCTCTAAAGTCATTTTTAATGATTAAGAGATCCTTGTTCATTCCCCACCAGTCTGTACGTATCTATTGCACCCCTTCCCAATGCACAGTCTGAACTATATCAGTGTATCCGGCAGCCTTGTGCCAGTAGTCTGTTGGTGCATTCAGGTAATGAAAGTGACTTTTGTAAGTTGCTCCATCTTCCACACTGCTGTGATAGTGAAATTAACACCTTTAAGTCCATTCTAATTAATGTTTTCAGGGAACTAATGGGTAGGAAATAAGTGGCTGACAAATCTTATAAAAATGCAAATGCTACCAACTAATTTCACTTCTGTTTTATATTATTAGAAGCTTTCCAGTCGGTCAACACGAGTGTGCCCAAATTAGATTTGGTGGGGAATTACTGATCTTTTGTGATAGTCTTGAAGATCTTCAACAATTACTAGCCAACATCAGCACAACATCTGAAGAATTTGAACTCCATATTAATGTAAATAAGACAAAATTTATAGTTTTCAGTTGTCAAAATCACGACCAGTCTACTCTGAGCATCAGAGGTCTTTCAGTCAAGCGGGTTCGCCATTTTAAATATCTAGGGAATATCATCATTGACGGTTTAGATCCTTAAGTTGAAATCAGAAGTCATGTAGAAATAGCACGCAGTGCATATAAAGAAAAATGTCATCTTGCTTCAACAATGATTATTGTTTTAAGGGGGCGGAACAGCGAGGTCATCTGCTCCAAATATATGGTATGGTATGGAGGCTTGGACTTAGACGACTAGCATAATGAAAAGAAAAAAAAAAAACTAGACGCATTCGAAATGTGGCTCCATTGAAGAATGCTAAAGATACCCTGGACCGATAAAGTTACGAGCAAGGATGTCCTCAGAAGGGCAAACAGTGATCGTCAACTTTTGTTTCCAATTAAATGTCGGAAGACTGCCTATTTAGCTCATATACAGTACTTAGAAGCCAAAAAGTAATATTGCTTCAAGTAATATTGCAAGGCAAAATAGATGGCCAACGAGGACGTGGCAGAAGACAAATGTCCTGGCTTCAGAACATCAAGGAGTGGTCAGGCACAACAATTGATCCCGCTTGCGGAAGATAGGAACGCCTTTGCCATGGTCATCGCCTACGTTCGGGGTCCGAACATGGCACTTGAAGAAGAAGAAGGGCAATTTCAATTAATTTCATAGCTCCTGAAATAAATTACAAGAATTATTTTTACACTTAATAAAACACTTCTCACAAAATGAGAGACTAAATTGGATTCAATTTAAAAGAATGACTACATTTGGCATTACCTTGACAAAGGGACAAGCTGTTGTCCTGAAATGTACCAGTTGTTTTAAATTTCAAATTTTGTTGATAATGCCCTCATCCCTCATTCACTGGTTCAGTTACTTGCAATTATTTCCGTTTTGGATTCAATTTTGTGAGAAGTGTTTTATTAAGTGTAGAAATAACTCATGTAATTTATTTCAGACACTAAGAAATTATTTGTAAATCCTCGCCCAATCTAATTGCACACACTCATGTTGACAAACTGAAAAGCTTTGAATAGTAGATTACTTAGGCAACACTGAAAAAGGCTTCTAATATCTACTGTTTTATGGAGTAACTTTTAATGGCTATAGGCCTACCACTTCTTCAGACCTGAAGACTCTCTCATAAACAAAATGAAAATTATAACAATATTTCATTCCACATCCAGGTTCTGTTTTTAGTTTTTCTAGCCTCTCTTCCTAGCTTGATAATGTTGCCTGTTTTTTGCCTTTTTATTACGATTTTTTGATTCCTACAATCAAGATTAGTTAAAGATTTAATCAAAATTTTGGTGAAGAGTCAGTATACATATTTCCCTCATGATACTCTCATTCACTGACTCAGTTACTTGCATGCTGTGAAACACAATTATTTCTGTATAGGTGAATTCCTCCCATAATATTTTGGGCTGCTCCCACCTGGCCGTCTGGTGAGCCTTCAGAGAAGAAGATACTATCTCATGGCGCTCCATATGATACTGCGGGGAGGTAAAAGTTTTCATTTTGCATATGAGTGGAGTCTATCCCCCTAGCGCAACGCTTTTTCTTAGGCTTGCTATGTAATATGCTAGAGGCTTGTGGACGTAACCTAACAACGTAGTACATACAGCTACAGCGAATCTATCAAGTGATCTAAGTAAAACTGAAAGGAATGTTGCGATTATTGGAACAACTATGTCTACTGCCTTAACCATTCTTGCTGTTATGTCGTCTAAGAATCGTCAATCAAATTTTCTGCAGTGTTTCTGAAAATATTTTCATTTGCTTTTTTTTAAGCTGTTTATTGACTACATCATGCAAAGTCCTTTCTAAACTGAAAACATTTCAACAGTTGTAAAAGACAGCCATTATTCTAAACCACCATTTATATCACTCTTAAACCCAATTTTATGACAGCTATAATTGGTTCATAATTGGCGCTCCATATGATACTGCGGGGAGGTAAAAGTTTTCAGATCTGTACTTTCACCTCTCCTCTTCATTACAGTCATGGATACTGTTACAAGGGATCTACATAACTCTGTACCTTGGACCTTGCTATATGCTGATGATGTTCTTCTGGCTTCTGAGGATAAGACTGATCTGCAATTACAAGTTCAGGTATGAACCAACCACCTCGCAGAATTTGGATTACTGCTCAACATGAAGAAAACTGAGTATTTGACAACAGATCCAAATGATCTGACTACGATTCAAATTAATAGTGTTGATCTTCCAAAGACATTGTTGTTTAAATATCTTGGCTCGACTATTACTGCAGATGGAACCCTCATCATCATCATCATCCATACTCCGCTCAAGCAAGCCGGGTACGGGTATAAATGAGCCTCTTCCAGTTTGTCCAGTCCTCCTACATATTGTGCTCCAATTTCTTCTGACAATCTGCATCCCTCTTTGCCAAGTTTCTCCAGATATGCTTCTCCCAAATGTCTCGAGGCCTTCCCCTTGGTCTCTTACCTAGGATGACCTGATCAAAATATAATCTTGGTGTTCTGTCAGGGGCCATTCTCTTTACATGCCCATACCATTTCAATCTAGATAGTTCTAGTGTGTCAAGCAGACTTCTATTCCTAATGAGCTGTTGCCTAATTTCCTCATTTCATATTTTATCTCTCCTGGTCTTCTGGAGACAAGATCGGAGGAACTTCATTTCAGCAGCTTGAAGTCTGCTACTGTCAGGTGCTGTTAAAGTGGCTGCTTCAAGTCCATAATTCAATATTGGCATGAGATAGGTTTTGTAAAGCATGATATTGGATGTTAAAGGAAAGGATTCATCCCACAGTAAATTGCATACAAAGTGATAGAAATGTGATGCCGTATGTACTCAGACCTGAAATATCACATCGCGTGAGCAGCGCATGGCTCAAGTGGTGCTCTTTGTCCAGTATCTTATGTGATATGAAGATTCCAGACCAGCTAAAATCCCATTGCTCTGTATGGAGCAGAATGCTGGCCTTCAACTAAGGAGTTGGAACAGCAACTTTGTGGTGACGGAGACAAAGATGCTCAGGTGGGCATCTGGCTTGACACTCCATGATCATGTCAGCAATAATTACATTCGCAAGTGATATGGAGTAGCACCAATTGCTGAAAACATGAGGGAAAGCTGTCTCCGCTGGTATGGCCATGTCTTACAGGCTGCTTAAACAACAGTTGTACCCACTGGATTGGCATTGCGGACAGATGGGAAGAGACCAATAGGACGACCGAGACAGCATTGGCTTGACACTCTACATGACGATTTAAAAACTGCCCAACTTCATCCTGACATGGCAAACAATTGTGTAATATGGCGACAGAGAACCAAAATAGCAGACCCTGCTAATTTGAGGGACAAATGCTAAAGAAAAAGAAGAAGAAGAAGATGACAGTGCAACTTGCAGATTTGGGCAAAATACTCATCTTAGCTGATTCACCCAAGATTTGAATGAATTTTTAAATGGTGAGGACTCCGTCTTGAGAAAGGAAATCATTATGAAAATCAATGTATTATTATTCCCATTTTCCAACGGGGTCGGGGATGAAATGCGATGGAAGTCTTTGTGGCGGATGGTTTTTATGGCCGGATGCCCTTCCTGATGCCAAGCTCATGAGAGGAGTTAATGAGAGATGAAATGAATGATGGTGAATGAAACTGGACAAGGATGTGGAAGGAAGCGGCCTTGGCCTGTCAGAAGGTACCGTCCCAGCATTTGCCTGGAGTTGAAAATGGGAAACCACGGAAAACCATTTCAAGGACGCCCTTTGGTGGGGCTCGAACCCACAAGTCTACCGACTCAGCAGAGAGCTTGGCCCCAGGGCCTAGCGCTGCGCTTTAGCGAGCGTAGCCACCGCTGTCGGTATGAAAATCAATAAATGTAAAACAAATATTATGGAAAGCAGCCGGAAAAAAAAACAAAAACCCCTATTGACATAAAATTGGCAAGTGAAAATCTAAAGGAAGCTACTTAGGAAGCAAAATAACCAGTGATGGACGAAGCAAAGAGGATATCAAATCTAGGTTAGCACAGCCAAAGAAAGCATTTCTACAAAAGAGAAATCTGTTGACATCAAATATAGATTTAGATATGAGAAAATAATTTTTGAAAGCCTTTGTCTGCAGTGTGGCCCTCTATGGAAGTGAAACTTGGACTGTTGGTGCAGCAGAAAAGATGAGAATAGAAGCATTTGAAATGTGTTGTTGCAGGAGAATAATGAATGCCGGGTGGGTAGATAGAGTAGATAGATAGATAGATTTTATTAATTCCATTTGATCAAATACATGAATACAATACATTTTTGATATAGGACACATCAGAATTTACATCTATAAAATAAAAGTACTAATAGGTATATAATACTAATACTATAACTATTTATAACTTATTATAATAACAGATCTTAAGAGATACAATCTTATTGGACAACTATTTACAATGAAATGAAGAGGTATTAAGGTATTAAGACGAGTTGGAGAGAAAAGATGTTTCTGACAACTACTAATGAAGAGAAGCGACAGGTTGGTAGGACACATACCAAGACACGCACGAAAGCAAACTTAATTATGAAAGGATTGAGGACAAGAACTGTAGGGATTGACCTAGGTAAGAATATGTTAAACAAATTGCCTCAGTGTAGTAGGGATGAAATGATTAGCTCAGGGCAGGGAGGTTCGGAGGGCTGCATCAAACCAGTCAAAAGACTGAAGACTCAAACAACATCATTTTGTATTGAAAGTTCATTTTGTGAGTACCGTATTTTGTCCAACTCTGAAACTACGAGTAAAAGTTATTACTTTAAATAGTGGCCGAGTTAGGCTACTTGAAACAAAAAGCTCTTGTTACATGATCACTTTCGTCATCCTTGAACTGATATTGCAATGGACTAATTTGAGGTTGTTCTACGAATTGGTAAAATATAAATTAAATAAATAAGTTTTGGTCTGCAATGTTAAACATTTATTGTTTTTTTTTTTTTTTTTTTTTTTTTTTTTTTTTTTTTTAGTGTACGGTATTTCTTTACAGGTATGCAATAGGTTTTCTTTTTAAATTAGACACTGCATGATATAGTTGATAGTCTTGATTTGGGTTGACTACTGGTATATTAAAAGAAACACAGTTATGAATATCTTCAGAACACTAAGAGAAAAGGCATCTGATGGCTCTTAAATGAGAGCCTTTCTGTATGGAATCCTTGTTGCAGGTTGCTTTTCAGCTGTTCAGCATATAGGATACCAATTACCCTTGGTAGTTAATATTAATAATGAGTAAACAGAGATATGGAATAAAATCCAATTTATAAAATGATACATTATGTATTATATATATTCAAGGAGAAAAATGCTGCAAAGCTGTAAAGAAAATGTATCAGACACATTTTCAAAACATTCACCGCATTAAAACAATAAAAGGATGATATGTCTGATTCACCAAGTGGGACATCTTCAGACCCTGATGTATTGTTTCCTACCATCATCATCAATTTCCTTTTTCCAGCATAAGCTGGGTCGGAGCAAATATGACACCACTCCACTTAGCTCTGTCCACCATCCTTCCTCAATCTCTGAACTCCACTCCAGGTTTCGTTCTCTCACACTGTTCTTCACCAAATCCATCCACCGTACTCTAGGTCTTCCTCGTCCTCTCTTTCCAGTCATCCATCTCTCCATCACTTGTTTCGGCATTCTTGCATCATTCATCCTTTTCACATGTCCACACCATCTCAATCTGTTCTGCTCCAACTTATCATTCAGCTTCTGTACATTCACTTCCTTTCGAATATCTTCATTTCTCACTCTATCTCTCCTAATCTTCGGCCCAAGTTTCTGCTCCATAGGTCATTATTGGTAAGTAATAGGTCTTGTACATCACTTCTTTAGCCTTCAGTGGTATGTCCTTATCCTACCATAAAGTTTACAATATACAAGCCATGAGGTCAACCAATTATACAAACTTGGAGTGACACAGAACATCAGAACTACTGTCATTTTTACTGTTTTGTCTTTGCTGATTATTGAACTCAAATACCATCTGTCTAATCATAAGAAATTTTCCACATTAGTAACGAGTCAGAACATGAAAATTCCAACTAGGCGAAAAATGTTAAAATAAAAATTTACTTTTATACTTGTCCTGAACTTAGCAATTAATAATTTATCACTCTTGGAAGATTTTCTCTTGATAATCAAAACATATTGTCCCACTTTTATTGCTCTTTAGAGTGAATATAGTGTATTTCTTTAGAGATATGCAATAGGTTTCTTGTATCTTATAACTTATTATATCATGATTTTTCATGTATTCTGTTATCTTGTTTTTATTTCTTTATTATTATTATTATTATTATTATTATTATTATTAATCTTGATTGGTCACATTGGACCACTTGAGTCGTTCCACAATCACTTCTTCTTTGAAGGTAGTACTGCTTGGTTCTTGCGCTCTTTCCAGTACTTTTTCATTCTTTCAGATCGGGATTTTCTCAACTCATCTGAAATCTCCATAGGCTTTCTATGTGTCATTTCTGCTGAAAATTTCTGAGTTTTAAGAATGGTGTTAATTTTATTTTTCTCCTCGGCATCTGTTATCTTAAGTCCAACTGCTTTGAGATCTTGTTGGATTTCTTGGATCCATTTTCCTCCAGTTTTCTTTCCTAGATTTCTCATCACCAGTTGGCGTACAATTCTGTTTTCTGGAAGCCGTAAGATGTGAAAAAAATATGAAATTCTTTTCTTCTTCATTGTGCTGGTGATTGGATCAATCTCACGATAGACAGTTTCATTTGGGAGAATCCTCCAGACTCCCTCAACCTGATACTTTTTATTTATGCACGTTCTAATGATTCTTCTTTCCGTTTTGAGGAGCTGATCAGTTCTTTGTTCATTTTTAATTTGGAACAGTGTTTCACAAGCATAAGTGGCTTCTGGGAGAGTTACAGTTTTATAATGTTGGATCTTAGTAGCTATTGATAGGCATTTTTTATTATATGTTGACCAGGTTAGAGATTGTGCCTTTTTCATTTTATTTGTTCTATTTATCCAAGTTACTTTTTCGTTTAAGTTATGTGTTATAATTTCTCCAAGATACTTAAATTGAGGAACTAGGTTAATTTTATGATCATTTATATAGACTTCATTTATATCTAAGGGTTTCATAGGCATGATCTCAGTTTTTTCAAAGGATATCTGTAATCCTATCCCTTGAGCAATTTCTTGGAGACTAGTGATCTGAGTACAAACCTCTTCCTTGTCTAGTGCTAAAAGAGCCAAGTCATCTGCAAATCCTAAGCAGTTTATTTTTATTGATGGTTTTGTTCCAATTTTGATCTTAGGAGGGTTTTCCTTTTGCCAAACCTTCATGATATAATCAAGAGCCACATTGAAAAGCAGAGGGGATAATCCATCACCTTGTCTGAGACCAGTTTTTACTGTGAAAGCTGTTGATATTTCTCCCCTAAATTTAACTTTTGAATTTGTGTTTGTTAATGTTAATTGAATGATTTTTATCAATTTAGAATGGAGACCATATGATCTGAGGATTTTTAGCAGTGTCAGTCTATGAATACTATCATACGCTTTCTTGAAATCTATAAAAGAGATAAAGAGTTGCTTATTTCTGTTTTTGTAATATTCCATTATTAATTTCTGGCTAAGGATTTGGTCTGGACAACTTCTGTAAGGGCGAAATCCTCCTTGATATTCTCCAAGTTGTGGTTCCAGAATGTTTTTGATCCTGTTGTAAATTATGCGAGAGAAAATTTTATATGTGCAGTCCAGAAGGGTAATTCCTCTGTAGTTATCTGGGTTCGTTTTGTCTCCTTTCTTAAATAATGGATGGATTATTCCTATGGTCCAGTGTACAGGAATTTCTTCAGTAATCCACATTTTAACTAGATGTTGATGAAGATTTATAATTGCAGGTTTACCTGCATTTTTCCAGATTTCAGCAAAGACTAAGTCTTCGCCACAAGTTTTGTAATTTTTTTGTTCTTTAATTGCGAGTTCTACTTCATTAATGTTTGGAGGATTTATTAAATCAGGTGAAGTTAAAATAGGTGTATCAGTGTTTACTTGCAGGGTTTCCAGTGGATCATCACAATTTAACAGTTTCTCGAATGCTTCTGCAAGAATCTCTGTATTTTCTTGGTTAAAATGTGCTAACTTTCCTGTTTGATTTTTCAACATTAATGTTGGAGCTTCAAATTTTTTTAGATATTTACCAAATGTTTTGTAATAATCTCGAGATTGCTTTTTCTTGAAATCGTCTTCTATCTTTTCCAGTGTATTTTTAAGATGATTACGTTTCGTTTGTCTGATGATTTTATGGGTTAATTTTCTTTGTATAGTTAGTTCTAAATTTGATTCTTCTGACTTTAAAGCTTGATGTTTTATCCATGCTTGGTGTCTTTTCTCTATTGCTTGATCACAATCTACATTCCACCATTCATGTTTATTCCTTGGATTTATTGGTGCTAACTCCTCTGCTATTGATTTTAATTTAGTGATTAATTCGTCCAATGTTTTAGTGTTGAGAGATTCTTCTCCTGTTCTTTCACAGTACTCTATATTTTTTATTAAGGTAGATGGATCAAATTTCCTCCTATTGTTATTATTAGGTTTTTTCTTGGCCATTGGAGTTAATTTTATTTTGATCTTTACCACATAGTGGTCTGATCCTGAGTCAACTCCCCTTAGAACCTTGACATTGTGAATTTCGCGATGGTGAAATTTATCCATGCAGACATGATCCAACTGCCATTCACCCCTTCTGAAGTCAGGATGTTTCCAAGTTTTCAATTTATGGGGCTGTCTTTTAAAACATGTTGATTTAGAGATTAATTTGTGGTTTCTACAAATTTCGACTAATCTTTGACCATTTTTATTGGTTCGTTTATGTGCTGTCCATTTTCCAATTATATCTCTATATCTTCTTTCTTGTCCAAGTTGCGCATTGAAATCACCAAGGAGAATTTTGATGTTTGATGAAGGGATGTTTATTAAAGTTTGATCCAAAAGTTCCCAGAATTTTTGTACTTCTTCTCTGTCCTTAATGGTGTTGTTTTTTTTTATTAGTAGGAGCATGTGCATTAATAATTGTATATGTTTTATTTGCCGATTTCAAAGTTAGGGTCGTAAGTCTGGAGGATTGAGATTTAAATTCTGTTATCGAATCAATGATTCTGAGATCTATTAAGAATCCATTACCAAATTGTGGACAATTTTTCATAACTCGTTTTCCTGGAATTCCTTTATATAGTCTGTATCCTTGTGATTCCAGATGGTCTTGATCACTATTTCTAATTTCCTGAAGGGCCATAATTAGAATTTTATGACTTCTCATGATATCCGTGATGATCTTCAATTTTCCAGTTTGAACCAGAGAGTTAACATTATGTGTAGAAAAGAATGAGACTTGTTTAGGTTTGATTTTCCGTAGTATTTGTTTGTTTGCTACTTGATGAGTTTTCAGACGCTCCAATTTGTCATTATCTTCCGCATGACAGCCCACCGTATCCGAATGCTGTCTTTTCTGTAATCTATAATTACAGACGGCGGAATTATTCTTCAAATGACTTTTCATGGTCGACTATCTAAGGTTTCACCTTGAGGGGAGGATAAATCCTTGAATTACAACCCTGAATGTTATTCAGAAAGGTGCAACTGAGAAAAGAATTCTCAGTCCCCCCCCAACACTAGTCTGTTCACTGACCCAGTTTCCCGCTGGGATTGATTACCCAACCTTCCACTGGGTTGCTCAGCTTAGCAGGAGACACCACGTGCAGGTCAGTGTTGGGAGTTGTAGTGGAGAGGTTATGAGGATTCTCTTCTGCTGAATCCTTGTATTACTGATTTTGTTGGTTAGTATCATCACATCACACTCCCTTTGTCCAGGTCTACATATTTATAGACCTCCCCAGGTTGATTCCTAGGGCCCTTTCTTTAATACAAACTATTCTAGGTAATTAGGAATCTGTAAGATGTTGATCATGAAAAGCAATCTGCAAATAGGATCTAGGAAGATGCAAGCAAGAGAGGATCGGACCAGCAGAAATCTTAGATATTTTGGTATATGTGCATAAGTTTTGAGATTCTCCTACATTTACCCTAGAATATAAGGTGCTTCTATGTGGCTCACATTAAGTGAACAAGTGATTTGTAGTGCATATCTTCATACGCCCATCATGAAATAGACATGCCAAAAATGGTGAAAGGAAGGGTATAGTGGTTCAAAGACAGAATATAGATGTGCACAGATATTTGGCTCTTTATCCAACCTCACCTTTTTCTTAGCTCTATAGGCTGATGGTAAACTTAATAAATCTTGTAATAGGTGTAACTGAAATGGCTGATTCATACTTATCTGGAAACAACTAAATCTAATGAACACTTTTTTTAAACACATTGGTGAATGCCAGTAGCATAGCCAAGATCCACCAATGGGAGGAGTTATACTGTAGTAATTGGGAGATAACTGTAATTCGGGGAATTGCTGGACATATAGGCTGAAAGCAACTCGACTATCTCGCAGCCAAGAAGTTGACAATGATCTCCAAATCAGTGTTAATGGACCCATAGGTCCTTATTAAAACATTTTATTTGTATTTAAAGTTAGATTAATTTATATGCAACTTCCCTTCCGCTAAGAAAATAAAAAAGTTATTTGTCCCGCTAGGTGCGATTTCAATTATTTGGAGCTAGGATCAGTTTGAAATAAGTTGCGAAGACGTGGGACAGTGGTACTCAGGTCACGTGCTGCTGGTTCTTCTTTTTCTCTATGTCGTTCTCCCTATCTTTTTATCTTTAGCGGGGGTAAAGCTAGATTGGCAACCCTGGGAGGATGAACTTATAAGTTGTCATAAAGATGTGTGTAGCGCAAATAGTGGTTGCTGATGCGACAGGATCACAGACAATGCCAAGGTGTTTGAATCTAAAGCTTGCCGGGCAGGACTGAATGAGAGGGACTCTCTAGCTTCAATAAATAAGACAATTGCCCATTACATATGTACCGGTATACAGAATTGGCCAATTATAGACCGCTTGGAATCTAAGACAATGGTACATTATTTTTCCTTTTCTTCCCAGAACTTTTTAATTCAGCGGCTAATCGTTTGCCGTTGTTCCACTAACATCACCCTCGTAGGCCCCTCGTTGAACTTTGAAACGTGTAACATCTGCTGAATGGACCTGTCGCCAAAATTCCTCCCTGTCCGAGATGATAGCATCCATGATCTTCAGTTGTTGCAGTTCCCATCGTATCTCCTCCAGCTATCCTGTAGTGTTTTTTAATTTAGAGATGTAATCAAAAATTTTCTTCGAGAGTCGATTACTGTTCATCCTGTAAAGATGTCCCTCAAATGTTAGTCTTCTCTTTTTAATTGAAACGGTAATTTCTTCTATATGACGGTAAATGTCTTCATTTCACCTCTTCATTCACCAATTTTCTTTATTCTTTTGGAGACCCAATATTTTTCGAAGTATTTTTCTTTCTTTTTTCTCTAGTTCAACTTGGTTTCCTTTATTATTCAATGTTAAGCATTCAGAACCATATAATACCTCTGGCTTAATGACAGTTGCATAGTGTTTAATTTTTGCTTGGAACGATATCGATCGTTTGTTGTAACGGATGTGAGTAAATTTATAGGCAAATTCCATCTTCTTCAATATCTCCTTGCATGCTGTGTTATCAAGTCCATTTGATTGGATCCATTCACCCAAATACTTAAATTTATCAAATCTCTGAATCTGACCATATTGTGTTGATAAATAATTTTCCTTATTATGTTTGTATTCAATATACTGTATTTAGTTTTTTCATATGAAATGGTAAGACCAGTTTTAATTGCTATTGCATATAGTGTTTCAATAATTATTTGTGCTTCAAGTTTGTTCTCTGAAATCATCGCTATTTCATCAGCAAAGGCAAGACATTGCACTTCAAATCTCCCTCGGCCTTGTCCCAAATGGATCCCTTCAATGTTCTTCTCTCGTAATATGGTCTCCCATTCACCCATAACTTTGTTTAATACCAAATTAAATAGCATTGGCGAATTAATACTTGTATAATTATTATTTCAAATAGGGAGGATTTCAGGTTGGGGTAGGAGTTCATTGAGGACTGCACTGTCCAACTCACCAGCAGAGTCTCTGTGAATGCGTCCTCTTCCAGAGTTGTCGGGGCTCAATTCCCGACTTGAAGTTGAGGAGACGTGGGACAGCGGTACTCAGGTCACGCGTTGCTGGTGCTTCTTTCTCTCTATGTCGTTCTCCCTGTCTTTTTATTGTGTTGCTACTTGCTTGTGGAATCTACTGAGTATTTGTTTTGATTTAATGGATAGGGTTGTGTGCATCTTATTTGTACTTGTGTGATAATGATTGCATCGTCTGTTAGGTCTTCATGTCTTGTAGTCCTGGCTGCGTGATTCTTATTCCAGGAATAAGGACGACGTAACAATATATTGGAAATGACTGGTCGATATGTGATGTGGTGTCCGATGGTAGAGGCTTGTATGCTGCTTTGTCTGTGCCCTTTCGAGAACAGACACATCTATACATAGTATAAAATAAAGTCTTCGATTTTGTCTGTCTATTTGTCCGGGCTAATCTCAAGAACTACTGAACAGATTTTGATGCGGTTTTCACCATTCTATAATGCATGTTTTGAGAAAGGTTTGTATATGTAGAAATATTCATCTGTCACCAAAGGAAGCCGTGAAAAACAATTTTAAGTGACGCAAGTCAAAGAAACACCAACATCCGTGCGTCTTTCAGCCAGGGTGTCCAGCGATCTTGAAAACCTTGAAAACCTGGAAATAAACTTGAATGAAAACAAACCTTGAAAAACCTTGAAAAAACCTTGAATCGCCCCAAAAAACCTGGAAAAGGCCATTTCAATCTTTAGCTGACACGCGTGACTTGGTCAGCTAGCAATGTGTAGACTGTTTATTAGTTGGTTTGGCTGTAAGCGATGTTTATTGTTCGCTGTTCGCTCCCTCCTTGATACATTTATGAAACGGATTGTTAAGCCCGATGTTATGCTGACAAGTTCTAATTTGCAAACCCTTGAGTTAAGCTCAAAGAATTTGATTCATGCCAAAAAGTTTGACATTGGGTTCGCTGCTAAAGACGAGTTGTCCAAGGTTAAAAACGTGAAGGAATTAGACATTTAAATAAATAAAATCACATACCGTGGATTCAAGAGATTTGGGACAAATTAAGGACTGTAAGGTTATTCTGGGAGAACCACTTACTTCCCAACATAGGTTTCTACTAACAGCCCTAAAACTGAGAAAACATATTAATATAAAATGACCAAAAATTGAAAATATTAAATGGTATGAATTGAATAGTGGAAAAAGTAGTGTTTTGAAAAATTGTATAGTGGATTATTTTATGTAAAACCCCCATCTCAGGAAAACAACCTAACAGTATTACGGTCAGGCTTTGAAACATTCTGTGTCGCTACAGCGAAACGTGAATTAGGTATTAACAAAGGCGACCTACATAATGCAAAGGATTCCATATGGTGGAACAACCACGACAAGAACAGCGTAGCTGAAAAGAAACGCTTGTTTGGAATTTGGCAGAATACTGGTGCTGAGTAAGAAAAAGACAATTACAAACAGGCAATGAAAACTGCAAAGAAAACAGTTGCAATTGAAAGAGAAAAAGCTGATTTTCATTTCTACCAGCATTTAGAATTAGCCAATAGCAACAATATAAATAAGCTAGCCAAGTACAAACATAATGACTGCAAAGACTTTAAAACCCCAATATACATTAAAAATAAAGAAGGCAATTTATTAACAAACGACAAGGACATTTGTGAAAGATGGCATGAGTATTATTATGATTTATTAAATGAAGACACCACACCCGGGAGGCTGGAGCCGTTTCATGATGATGATGATGATGATTAAATGAAAAATTTCCCAGGCGACAAGAAGTGAAACTACCTATTATGCAAGGACCTATTAATGAAATCACAGAGGTGGAAGTTAGGAAAGCCATCACTAAAATGAAGAATCATAAAGCAACCGGTACAGATGAGATACCTGCTGAACTCTGGAAATCTCTTGAAGTGGATGGAGCTGTATGGCTTTCAAGGTTATTCAATGACATGTTAGTTCACGAACAGATGCCAGATGTCTGGAGAAAGAGTACGTTGGTCCCGTTCTACAAAAACAAAGGAGATGTTCGATCTTGTGGAAACTTCCGCGGTGTAAAACTTGCATCACACACACTCAAGATCTGGGAACGAGTCCTTTGTGAGCACCTTCAAAATTTGATAAAGTTAACGGATAATCAGTTTGGCTTTGTTGCTGGAAAAGGAACCATTGACGCAATCCATGCGATAAGGCTGGTAATTGATAAAGCTTGTGAAAACAAGCAGAGTTTATGTATGGTTTTTATAGATCTCGAGAAAGCCTTCGATCGCATGCCAAGACCATTAATATGGCAAGCATTAAGGTCGCAAAACGTTCCTGAACTATACATAAAACTCATAATGGATATGTATAATAATGGTGTGCGACTTCCACCACAATAAACCCAGTAAGACAAATATGGAACTTAAACTAGATGGTGAAACCTTACCAAGAGTAACAAAATTAAAATATCTAAGTTCTGTCATTGCTGAAGATGGTAAGATTATTATTATTATTATTGCCTTTATTGGTGGCGCAGTTAGGGCTCTTGGCCCTCTCTTACACATAACCACATTAATACTATTCAATAAACATATTATGGCGACAAAATTAAACAATAATAATTTACATTGATAATGACTTTCACACTCTCATTCACTCATCCAGTCACACTTGTTGTCGGTCAGCAGTGTTCAGCAGGCTGCCCCAGCAGGTGGTCTTGAATTTAGATAGTGAGGTGGTGCCCCTGACACTGGCTGGAAGGGTATTCCACAGCCTAGACCCCACCACATGAAAAGAGTTGTTGTATATAGAGGAGCGATGAATAGGAATTGAGAGGGAAGAACCAGAGCGTGTATTATTACCACGGAAAGAAGACAAGTACTTGAATTTATTTGATAAGTATAGTGGTCTATCGTCAGACAATAATCGGAAAATCTGGACAAGAATGTGATATGATCGACGTAGTTTAGGTTTCAGCCAGGAAAGAGCGCAATAATAGGGAGTGATATGTTTATCATAGCTCAGACCGTAGATAAATCGTATGCAAGAGTTGAGAGCTCGAAGTTTCAAAGTTAATGTTTTGGTTGCGTCTACAAGAATAACGTCACAGTAGTCAAGAATAGGAAGTATTAGTGTCTGTATGAGTGGGATTCTTACTTTAAATGGTAAAATATCTTTTTTTCTTCTGAGGGAGTGGAGCGTTGCGAAAATCTTCTTGCATACACTCTGTACGTGTTCAGACCAGTTAAGAGTCTGATTTATTATCACACCTAGATTTTTGACTGTAGGACAGTATGGAATTTAATTGTTGTTCAGTACAATTGGGGGAATAATTTGATCTCGGAGTGACGTCAATAGTTTTTGAGAGCCAATTATGATAACTTGTGTTTTGGAGGGATTCAAAAAAAGGGAATTTTCCTGAGAATATTTTCCAAGTCGTTGAAGGTCAGCGTTGATAGTTTCAATTGTTAATGGAATGTCATTTGTCTTGCAGTGGGAGTATATTTGCAAATCATCTGCATATAGGTGATATTTGCAATTTTTCAAATTAGATGAGATGTCGTTGATATATAGTACAAAAAGCAAGGGTCCTAGTACACTATCCTGTGGGGCGCCTGACTTTCTGCTGAGAAGTTTTATCCTGGATTACAACACGTTGCTGGCGATTATTCAGGTATGATGCGAAAAAGTTAATTGTCTGCTGGTCGAAGTAATAAAATTCCATCTTTTTCAATAGTGTCTGAGTTTTTATGGTGTCAAAAGCACTGCTGAAGTCAAGAAGGGTGAGGATTGTCACCAGTTTTTGGTCCATTGCGTGTCTAATGTCATCAGTCACTTTGAGTAATGCTGTTGCAGTGCTATGTCCTTCTTGAAACCTGATTGCAGAGGGTCTAAAAGAGAACGGCTATTCAAATATTCAAGTACTTGCTCATGAACCAGACGCTCGAGGGCTTTTGAAAGTGCAGGTAGAATGGATATTGGCCGATAGTCAGATGGAAATAAAGGTTCGGTTCTTAGGAATAGGGATGACATTGGCTTGTTTCCATAGGGAGGGAAAGGTGTTAGTTGTAAGACTATGGTTGAATATGTGAGTAATAATTGGTAGAACGGCACCGATGATATTATGTATGAAGGATATGGGAATATCATCAACTCCTTCGCTTTTGATTTTATGGAATATAGTACCCTTTTTACTTTGTCTGTCGTAACCGGATGGAAAGTAAAGAGCGGGTGGTCAGGTAGTGGGTGAAAAGGATCATGGGGTGTTGAATTAGTTGGTACTCTCTCTTCAGTGAAATATTCATTTAACTCATCAAGTGGTATGTCTGGTACATGTGTCTGTTGCTGCTGTTTGCCTATACCTAGAGAACGCATATTATTCCAGGCATTCCTTGTATTCATCTTCTTTGTCATGTTTTGTATGTAGGAGAATTTGGCGTTTCTTACGAGCTGCTTAATACGATTTCTGAGCACACGATAATTTTCAAAATCAGTTTCGTCACGTGTACGTTTAAAACGCCGGAACAGTGCATCACGCTGTGCCATCATAGTTTTAATCTTTTCATTTAACCATGGGCATGCTGGGCGAGTAACTTTGATCAAATGTTTAGGGGCATGTTTGTCATACAGACTAATTATAAGAGAATTTAACTTGTTTACTTTTGCGTCAATGTTATCTAAGAGTAATATGTCATTCCAAGGAAGGTTGTATGCGTCATGTTTTAAGTCATCCATATTAATATTTTTCATGTTTCTAGTGGTAATTTATTTAGGTGTGTACTTTGGCACACGTAGGGAGTACGATAGGTAAATTAGGTCATGGGTGGAGATAGATGGTACGGGTATTTGCCCGAAAGCTTCTACTCAGTCGAGATTGCTTGTCAATGAGTGAATGTGGTTCGTATTTATCAGAGTAAATGTGGTTTGTAGCTTCCAGGGGAAGAATAGTCATGTCGCAGGAAGCGAACAGGTTTTGTAATTGTTTGGTCTCGTATGTCTGTGTCAGTAAATTTGTATTGTAGTCACCTACGGCTATTACGTGTTCGTAGCTTGGAAGTAAGACGAGCAAGCGGTTTTCAAATTCACTCATGTTTGTTATTCTTGGCGGCTTATATACAACAGCTTTTGTTGGCCAACAATTACTTCAAAAAACATGAATTCCGGTCCTGGTTGTGTGCTAAGTGTTGATACACATATTACCCGTCTTTTTAAGTCGCTTCTACAGTACATGGCAACCCTGCCTGCTCACCTCCCATCATTTCTGTCTTGACTTTCCAGCGAGTACCGATTTAGTTCTACCATGCTAGACGGGATGTCAGGTTTTAACCAACTTTCACTTATACAGAGAATATGGATATTGTTTTCGTTTATTATTGTCTGTATTTCGTCGTGATGCGCGACCAGAGACAGAGCATTAATATGGCAACATTGTAATGAATGCTTGGATGAGGAAAGTGCCTGTTTAAGTTGAAAGCCAGTGGTGTAAGGCGAGGGAGGGGGTTGGTGTGGGCTAGGCTGGCCAAGGTCAGTTAGATAACCGCCGATATAATTCATAAGGCCACGTCTGGGTGGAACAAATGGCGCGAACTAACAGGAGTTTTATGTGATCCAAAAATACCCATGAGAACCAAGGGTGAAGTTGATAAAACTGCCGTAAGACCAATCCTACTCTATGGTAGTGAAACATGGGCTACTACAAAGGCACATGAGCAAAAGCTACAAACCACAGAAATGCATATGTTACGTTGGGCAGGTGGCGTTACTCTCAAAGATAAAATCCGTAATGACATGTGTGAGGCAGTTTCAAAGTAGCGCTTATAACTGAGAAACTTTTTAGAGTCCAGGCTAAGGTGGTATGGACATGTTATGTGAAGACCGGAAAATCCATGGGTACACAAAAGAGAGAGAGCAGCAGACCTCAAACAACAAGGATGACGAATGTCCAAAGGGACATGAGAGTATTGGGTCTATCAGCTGATGATGCTTTACAACGAAACGACTGACGCCTCAGAATTAAGAAAGCCGACCCCACGTAACGGGAAAAGGCGAGGAAGATGACATACCCTAGATTCAACAAGTTTCAGGCACATATTTTGCCTGCTATGGATAGCATGGAAATACGAGGCCCATCCGGTAATTAAGTTTCCCTATTTTTTTTAGGTAGATTTCATTAGAAAGCTAACTATTGCAATGGGTCCCATGTTTCGACTTCCGGAAAATTTCGACATATATTCGCGTTTCACATCCCCCAGACCCCAAAACCACCGTCAGTTCAAAAGTTTATATATAATTTATGTATATATATATATATGTATATATATATGTATATCAGTTTCTTGTGGACACGATAACTGCCGTAATTTTGCACCAATTACTTCGAATTTTTTACCTAAGATGTATACCTATAAAATCTCGGTCGAGTTCGTTACTGGGCTAAATCGGTCGAAGGGGGTGAAAATGGGGGGCTTTTTTCGAAAAAGTGAAATTTCGCTATAACTCTCTTAATACGTGCAATATCGAATCCATTCAAAGTTCATAATATGTGTCGGATAAGTGCCAAAAATTTATGTCAAATAAGATTTTTGATAGCACCAACCATTGACCAAAGGGGTGGAAAAAAGTGGTTTTTTCGGGAAACATTAATCATATCTCTCTTAATAGGCACAATATCAAAACCGTACAAAATGGACAATATTCCCCTAATAATTACCTAAAACTTTTGTCTGAAAGAATTTTTGATATGACCCACCATTACGCCAAGGGACGAGAAAAATGATTTCGGAATTATAAGAAAATGCCAAGAGCTATCAGTGGTTGCCATGGCAACACTACTAAATTGATGAGGCATGGACCATCAGACGTTGCCATGACAACGCACTTGCACGAGATCAGATTCAGTATTTCCATCTGATTAAGTGGTTGGTTGGTTGGTTCTTAAGTTTAGGGGCTGCGACAACGCGGTCATGTAGCCCCGTGTACTTTGGGTGTGTGTAGAATCTGTCTGATAACCGGTGTTAATTGTGATGACTGTATTAGTGTGTGTTATCTGTTTGTTAATTTAAGTACTGCAACTAACAATTTTTCAGATAGTTACTACTTTTGCCGCCAAGCGCCACTGTCAACGACTACGAGGCCAAGTTCAGAACTGAGCTACTAGACGCCGCCGCAGTCGGCTCTTGGCAACGAACATAGAAACCTAAGAGCGTTGTATACATTCTTAACCTATCCAATTTAGCTTCACACAGGTGCAATTAGTGGAAGGATCTTTAACATGCCATAAATCTATGACATGGGACCGCCGGCTTTACTTCCCCTCCGAAGGAAGGCATACTGAGGGATATTTAACGCTCTTAAAAAATCCGACGGCTTCGGCCGGGTTTGAACCCGGTATCTTGGGCATAGAAGCTCAGCATGTTACCGACTACGCCACCAAAGCCGCCTGATAAAGTGGGAAGCGGCTTCGGTGACGTAACTGGTAGCATGCTGAATGTCTATGCCCAATGTCGCGGTTTCAAAGCCGGCCGAAGTCGTCGGATTTTCTAAGAGCACTAGAATCCCTCAGTATGCTTTCCTTTGGAGGGGAAGTTCCAACGTTCGTTGCGAGTTGATGGTTGGGGTGGCATCTAGTAGCCAAGTTCACAGCTAGGTGTCGTTGACGGTTGTACCTGGTAGCAACATTAGGAACTACTGCTTGAAATTGACCGTCTGCAGTACTTACATGAATTAAGACTAATACAGCCATTACAATTCACACCGTGTATCAGACAGATTCTACACTCACCCAAAGTACACGGGGTTAGATGACCGCGTTGTCGCAGCCCCTAAACTGAGGAACCAACCAGAGGTAGATTTCGTTAGAAAGCTAACTATTGCAATGGGTACCATGTTTCGACTTCCGGAAAATTTCGACATATCTTCGCGTTTCACATCCCCAGGCCCCAAAACCACCGTCAGTTCAAAAGTTATATATAATTTATCTATGTATATGTATATCAGTTTATTGTGGACACGATAACTGCCGTAATTTTGTACCAATCACTTTGAATTTTTTACCGAATACGTATACCTATAAAATCTCGGTCGAGTTCGTTACTGGGCTAAATCGGTCGTTGGGGGGTGAAAATGGGGGGCTTTTTTTTTTCGAAAAAGTGAAATATTGCTATAACTCTCTTAATATATGAAATATCGAATCCGTTCAAAATTCATACTATGTGTCGGATAAAGCTCAAAAATGTATGTTTGAAGAGTTTTTTTTTATAGCACCAACCATTGACCAAAGGGGTGGGAAAAAGTGGGTTTTTCGGCAAACATTAATCATATCTCTCTTAATAGGCACAATATCAAAACCGTACAAAATGGACAATATTCCCCTAATAATTACCTAAAACTTTTGTCTGAATGAATTTTTGATATAACCCACCATTATGCCAAGGGATGAGAAAAATAATTTCGGAATTATAAGAAAATGCCAAGACCTATCAGTGGTTGCCATGGCAACACTACTAAATTGATGAGGGATGAGCCATCAGACGTTGCCAAGATAACGCACTTGCACGAGATCAGATTCAGATTTCCATCTAAGTGTGAAGCGGCTTCGGTGACGTAACTGGTAGCATGCTGAATGTTTATGCCCAAGGTCGCGAGTTCAAAGCCGGCCGAAGTCGTCGGATTTTCTAAGAGCGCCAAAAATCCCTCAGTATGCTTTCCTTTGGAGGGGAAGTTCCAACGTTCGTTGCGAGTTGCTGGTTGCGGTGGCATCTAGTAGCCAAGTTCACAGCTAGGTGTCGTTGACGGTAGTACCTGGTAGCAACATTAGTAACTACTGCTTGAAATTGACCGTTTGCAGTCCTTACCTGAATTACAGACTAATACAGCCATCCCAAAGTACACGGGGTTACATGACCGCGTTGTCGCAGCCCCTAAACTGAGGAACCAACCAAAATCTCTGCGGTAGATATAATTTTGCGTGAAGAAGTAACAGACCATTACATAGTTGCACATCAGTGTCGAAACCTAGCATAAGGACAGTGTGACCACAAGTATAAAAATGGACCCCAAATGACAAGAAGGTTACCGTTCCCATAAGACAATAAAATGTTTAAAATAAGCATAAAATGACGAAAAACAAAGTTAATTAAGCTCCAATTATAAAATACCTTCTCGCATTAAATGAGGTCTGATCCTTCTACGAAAATCTGCATATTCTGCCTATTTTCGCCTATCCCCAAGTTTGTCCGGTGAAATCTACCTCCGCCTTCCGGCGTGCCGAGAGGACTTTTTTTATAAGAAAACACAGTTACATGAAAACCTTTATTGGCACCAGATACAGCAATGTTCAAGCTATTTTTCAACATAATCACCACCAGAATTGAGACACCTGTCATATCATGAGATCAACTGTTGTATCCCTGTGTCGTTGAAGTCTGCCGCCTGTGAATGGAACCAGCGTGAGACATTCATCTTCAGCTCTTTGTCAGTGTGAACATGCTAACAAGAAAACAGGAATTTCTTGAAGAGCAAGAAAAGATGGAAATCGCTGGGAGCAAGATCAGGTCTGTACGGTGGATGATCAAACAGCTCCCAGCCAACCTCCTGCAAAAGAGTTGCTGTGCGCCGAGCCGTATGTGGTCGAGCATTGTCATGAATCAGCACAACACCTGCACTGAGCATTCCACACCTCTTGTTTTTAATGGCCGGTAGCATTTTGCATTAATAATAATAATATTGTATGGCCTCGGTGCCAGGTGCAAGCTTTGTAATTTGACACCCAGAGGGTAGCTTGCATGTCGAATTTCGTTCTTCCTTGAATCACTATGAAAGTCAAGGAGGTTAGATATCTAAGCTCCTTGAACATTATAGCACTTTCTAGTAGAGAAATGAGGAACTTTGTGTTGGCGGAAACTCCCGAGATTAATTTTACCATTATGAACACGGCGTACTGAATTCAAATGGGTTCTTTGACATGCCAACATCGTATGACATGCATGTCGTATTTTGCCGCCTTTCAAAAATCACTTACCACGGCCAGGAGCGAACCTGCAATCTTGGGGTTAGTAGACCGACACGCTATCCACTCACCCACCGTGGCAAGCTATTGCATTAAAACAATCAATCACAGACCGAACCTCGCAGACTGTGAGAGACAGAATGAGAGCAACCATTTTCAGCCACTGTTGCTGCACTACTGACACCAGCCAGGACTTGCCTTACCGGTATTTGATTACTACGCTGCTCCCGTGGCGTTGGAGTAGCGTGCCTGCCTCGCTCCAAGAGGCCCTGGGTTCGATTTCCAGCTCCATCAGGGAATTTAGAAACTGACTTGAGGGCTGTAACGGGGTGCACTCAGCCTTGTAAGAACAATTGAGTAACCGTCTGACAATGAGGCAGCGGCCCGGTCACAGAGACCAAGGTTAAGGGCCGAAGGGACCCGATGCACTGACCACACGTTACCCCATACTCTGCAGCAGGGCCGTGCAATGGGTGAGGTGAAGCAGTGCTAGCGAGGCTGCGAGCGCAGCCCTACCCTGCCCATTTCTGAGCAGTGCAGCATGACAGCACATTAGCACTGCAGCGGTTAGTCGCACAAGCACTGTCCATTTGACCGGGTACTGCAGTACATTTAGTACTGAGCGCAGAGCCTGGACACTAGGCACACTAAAGCCAAGATTTTGTCATATGCGTGTGGTCTGCCGTGCTCATGACGTATTTCGTGCATGGGGAGGACAAAAGTAGTATTCTGGGAGAGTCACACATTAAGGAAACACACCAAAGACATATATGACATGATACTTGGGCGTACATGAACCAGATCTGCAACAAGGATACAGGAATTTGCATACTCTTTGGGTGATGCAGCAGGTGTAGCGAAATATTATAATCCTAAAAATAGAATCAAGCATATTGGTAATCATGCATGTGACAGTAACTGGGGCCAGTATTGAGTCAGAAGAGTTAAAGTACATTTTTTAATTTGTTGACGTAATGTCACAAACCAGCTGAGGTAGCTATACACGTTAACGTGCATAGCCAGATTACGAACTCGAAAGACCACACACAGCCATTCCATACCTTACCTCATTAATTTCATTTGTCATTAACTCCTCTCATGAGATTGGCATCATGATGGGCATCTAGCTGTAATATCATTCCCACAAGGAAACTGTCTCACCACATCTCCTACCTAAATAGCAACCGGAATAATTATCGGTAGAACAAAAAAAACTACATTAGGACTGTAAAGCTGTATTTCAATAACAAGATTCTGAATTCACAAACTGACTAGATTGATGCTGTTCAGGGGTATGTGAATTCGAGAAACATGCGTTTGTAAATTTATCAGGATTTTAAAATGAACAACATCTCGTCGCAACCTAAAGTAATTTATGTATTTTATTTATGTCTTTATGTTGATATGAAATCCCTCTAACTTTTGAAGTTTTAGGAGAATTTTCATTATTTTAACAGTATGGAGACTAAGAGATTCATTGTAAAACAATTTTCCTCTGAAAATTACAAAATATGCTGTCTGTCTTTCTACCAGATTGTCGGTATTTCTTTCCATAGAGCACCTAAAACTGTTTGTTAGCTTTTGGAACTATTCGGCTTTAGGGTTATGGTATGTGAACCACCTCCTTAACTTACCAGGGGCTATGTAATGCCAAAAATACGAAGAAACGTGTATTGTTATAGTTCGTGCAGTGTAGAAATTGCATGGTTTCGTGCAATCGATTGCACTGACAATGAAAGAGACCACCTTGTGGTGTACAGGCTAACATTCTTGGATGTCGCCCTGGAGGTCCGGGTTTGATTCCCTGCCCTGGCAAGAAACTTAATTTCAGTTTGAGGTACTGAAATGGTATCGATGATTTATGTAAGTCATCCAAGCAGTGTTCATTTCGAGGGCTTGCACCAGGTCAGTGGGCTACAAGAGTTTCCTTTTTCTACATTATTCTTCTGCAATTCGAACATTGATGTGGAAACTCTGAGAGCAAATCACTACGTAGAGTTGTTAGAATAGCTTCTGTAAAATATTCTCAAAGGTCAATGATACAAGTAACCCTCGTGAGTTAATCCAATTGCATTCTGTATTTATATGTAATCCACATATCCTATTTAAAACATTTGATTTTCATTGCATAATAAGTTCCGGGCATAGGAACAACTCGATGCTAATTTTGCAATTTTCAGTGAATGAACATCCAAAGTATAGTAATCATCATGTAAGGAGACTGTGCCACATACAGAGAGTATATACAGAGAGTGCAAGAATTGCTTGAAAGAATGGTGACCATCAAATGCGTAATTTGTGTTCGTACAACGGAGGAGGTTGTCAGGACGGTGATGATGATGAAGAGGGTGTTAACAATGAAGACAGTGATTTACTAGTTAGGAACCAAGGGAATATAAATAGCCGACACTTACGACTGAAGCGGATCTGTGGAAAACACAAAATGAACTTGCAGGTTGATTGCAGAAGTACAGAAACTATCTAATCACCATATTTTATGGAGAACGACTAATCCAGAAGTACACATGAAAGGGAGTAGCCTAGCACAAATAGGTGGAAGCAAAGGTTGCTCTTGTGTGAGACCTCCATGGGCTTAGCCAGGACTCTGTATGCTGCAAACACTGCGGAGTGCCTGAAACCCTAGATCACGTTCGAAAACCATAATTAAGAAGGGGAGTCACTACAAACGTTAGGAATCACCGAAATACAGTACTGTAGATCTAAGATACAGCTGTAACGTTTCAGAAATGTTACGTGATCCATGTGTTCGTGTATTCCTCATGTTAGAAGCAAAAATACAATGGACATAATTATTATTGGCCATAAGAAGGATACAAGGTGTTTGCTGGATCCCACCATCAGATGTGAAGTAACCATCGGCATAAAAAGACAGGTCTTTAGAGCAAATGATAGGCTTCAAAGAGAAGTTTCGAGTAAGCGAGAGGAACAACATCAACATTTTTTAATCACTTATCAAGTTTGGGTATGCCTAAGTATAAATTACCTAATTTTGCTGTCAATGAATCCATTCAATTTTTGAGAATTCATCTACAATGTACTCGGGAACAATATGAGACGTAGTCTATTGGTACCTAATATCATTTATTGCTTAACATATTATAATAATAATACTACGGTAGTCTAATAATTATAATAATATGAAGAGAAGAAAAGAACGGCTTTGAGAAATCCTGCCGGGACAGTCTGGCCACGCGCGCCTGAACTGACGAGTTCCAGCATAGACAGGGTTGACAGTGTGAGGCTGGGTCATGAGGCCCTAAAAGCCCTACGAACATGTAGAGAAACTATCTGTTTGTGCGAGAAAAAAGAGAATAGCGTTTTATGGCCATATCGCGAGATTACCTTCCACAAGATTGACCAATCGTTTGCTCAGTTTCTGGCACAACAAGAAGGTTCGTACCATATGGTTGACGGAAACTGAGAAGGATATTAACGAACTGGGAATATCAGATCTGCATGACAGGCAGGCTGTGGGGTGTGCTTTGAAGGAAGTCCATGGTTTTCAGGAGAAACCTCAGAAGAACGGTACCCTGTAGACTACTGAAAGAAAGGAGTTACACCGGCAGAAAATGCGTCAATACTGGGCGAAGATCAAGACCCTCCAGTTGAATAAATGTGGTCCTAAGTAGGCCAATTCGAGAGGAGAAAAGACAGTCAAAACTCGCGACTCGCGAAATAAAAAAAAATAAAAAAACATTGGTTTATAACATGTTTTACATAAAAATATCTTATAATTACACGTTTCAATCCACGGAACACAAGCATAAATCACAAATTTAGCATCTTTTTTGTCGTTATTCACAAAAAAACAGACTTTTTCGGCACTTAATAAACACATTAACTAAATTTGAAAATTTTAGATTGTTTTTTCATAACATTTATTGACCAAGTTCCAAAACGGAATTTTTTTCTGCCTTATCATATCTGAAAAAATCCACAAGGTTTGGAATGTTGTCGCTAGATGGTATGAGTTGAACTGGTTCGTAAACGACTTGATAGGTGGCAGACGCTAAGGGAGAGGAATAAAATTATTTTTAAAAATGTTTATTTTTATATACAGTGAAACCCCTCAAATCCGAACCCCAGAAATCCGAAATCCCGGGTAATCCGAACGAGTTTTCTTCGACAATTTTAAGTTTGAAAAACACACGGAAAACAGAGAAACTTATTTATTTAGTTATAAAACAATTACTTATTCTACATTATAACCTTATTTTTAAAAATTAGTTGAAAAATTAACAAAGAAGTAGAGTTAGCATACGTAACAGAGTGTAACTGTGCCTACATACTTATCTCATCCCCAGGGGCCGATAACCTAGATGTTAGGCCCCTTAAAACAACAATTATCATCATCATCATCTTATCTCATCCTGGATTGAAAATCGGAAAAGTTGGTTATTGTAATTTCTTAGGTTAATCACTTTGCAAGAACAATGAAATAACAATAGAAACACACAAAATATCACTTAATCTTTCACTTGAAATCAGTTATCTTCAATTGTCGAAGTGACGAATACCTTCCCGGAGAGGCAATTACGCATGGACATGACATCGTTTGTCGTGGCTGCTTCGTGTTTTTCTACGAAGCGCAATGCGATGTCCAGAGCAGATGCAGCCTCAGTATAAGTCGCACTGTCTGTCCAAGTTTCTTCTTCCTCACTGTCACTAGCTACATTGCTGTCATGTTGACTCACTATTTCATGTTCGGTGCATTCTTCATTGACATCAACTGTCGTCCACTACTCTTGAAACGGTTATTAATGCCCCATGTTGGTAGCGACAAATGAAACGGTTTGACTGCCCCTTACTGTTGGGTGAGAAATGTAACTGTTTACCTTTGCCTAAGCTATGTTGTTTTAATGGGCGCCAAGACCTCAACGCAATGTTGAAATCTAAATTTGTATTTAACAACGTCTAGCTCTGGCAGAACACATTCAAGACTCGATTCACTCAGATCGTGGTATGATTTGATCATTAACCCAACAAACAATTGTATCAGGAGAAGGAATTGGTCTATATCTAATGCTACCTACTGAAAGCAAAGATTGCATTGTAAAAGGAATGAATTTATTATATAAAACAAGTATAGCAAAATTAATAATAATAATAAGTATAAAATTTAAATTGGAGCGTTGTGATTTGAATATTACCGATAGAAAATTACGTGAAAACGTAGTCTGATAAATTGATTTTACTCTTATTTCCAAGCTATGAAGTTACTGAAATATGAAATATAAAACAAAGAAAAATGAGAGATTGCGTATTTCTGCGTCATTTGCGCTTACCACTGGAAATTGCCAAAGCATTTCCCTCGTACTGGATGATGCTGTGTGCTTCCCACAGTCTCCTGGACGTCGCCATCTTCTTCGTTATATGATGATATTCTCGTAGATTAGATAATTCTATGGTCCGTACATCGGACCCAAACACTCGTATAACCACACTGGTTAAGTTTTACAAAAGTTAGTCCTCCACTCCATGGAACATCGGAGCGACTCCCGCGTGAACCATACTTGGCAAGTTCAACACTGATAGTCACTAACTCCCCTGAACATCGGAGCGACACGCACTTGCAACCACACTCCGCAAGTTCTACACAGATAGTCCACGTTCCACGGCGCGTCGAACGATATATCCATACGCCGGCTCCCCCACTCTTCAGTCCCAACTAGCTTACGTCGTCTCCACTGATTGGCTGACCCACCACGCGATCTTCCCCTCCTCCGGGTCATTACACTCGGCGGGAGGGTTCCGTTCCAACAATTCGCCTTTCCTTGACGATGCGACCCAGGATTGCGTCATGCTTTCCGACAAGATTAAGCGTGTACTTGAATTCCCAGTGAGTCACGTCTCTCAAATACCCTAACTGACGAAAACTCCGTAAAATTCCGTAATCATGTAATTTTCTTTGATATTGTCGTTCGTAATAATTTGCTTGATAGCGTTTTCTAAGACATAGAAAACCTATCTGAATGCTAATAATTTTTATAAAATGCTCCGAAAATACCTTAATAAAAATTATAATAAATTAATAATAATAATAAATTAACATGAACAATTCTCTTGGCTGAACAATTTGCCGCGTAAATAATTACAGAATGGCTTCCAACTGACTTATGCCAGTTGCATAAAAACCCTTCGAAAAACACGTTACATATTCGCCTCGGATCATCGGATGATTTACCGTGACGACGGTCCATTATCCGATTATCCCAGACACGTTAATAAACCCCATCCAAAATACATATTACATAAATGAAATCTCCCTAAATTACAGATATATACACTCATAATTTTTCTTCACGCACTTTGCGTCAAAGTTTGTTGTCACTATGGATTGCACTTTGCAACCAGTCCAATGTTTCTCATATAAAATAGTGTTCCACGGATATTTCCGCCTCTCAAATTCCTCTGTTGGAGAAATAGACATAATTAATGTGTGAGCACTATGTATTTATGATGTCATATCACACGCATTGAAGGTGTTCTGATATATTTATATCACCATAGAACTTCCTAATTTCACTGGAGGTCCCTTCCTTATGGTGACATTTAATTCCACTTATCACTGAGCACACGATCACACTATTGTGGCAGCGCCTCGTGACCATAATACTTAATCTCTCTTTAAAGTAGAATAAATTAATATTGACTTCTGAAAAAAAAAACAGTAAATGCGCATTACATATAACACCAAATATTTCTGTGCCGTAATCGCCCTGTCTTGTTAAGTTCCCATAGACCATATTCTACTTAATACTAGTTCTCAACACAGACCATTTCTCCTCACACAAATAATACCTTTGTACAAATTACCTTAAATTACACACTTACAAAAATCTTACATGAGTTTCATGAAGGACTGTCTCGCATTCTGATGGCCCATCTTTTGCCTCGTGGACGCCTTAAGCAAAAATACCATGTACAAGCGCTCACCCATCTCTTGGAGGCAAATGGGAATTCACCAGCGCTACCAAATTCTGGCCTTGGTGTATCGAGACATTTTAGTGCTCAAGAGCATCCGACAATCCCGTCATATTTCCCTGTACCTTAAAAACTCTCATTTACTTACATACTACCCCCCTGTGCGACTTCTGATATGCCTGCCTGGAAGACCATCTTCCACGCACCAAATACCACACTTACTCATTTGATAGGCTGGCTCGCCAGCTAAACACACTCACTTTATGACACATATTTTCGTAGACTATGAATATTATACGTCCCGTATAATCTGTTTCCCTCACTATTCTCCAGCACATATGCTGTTTTCCCAATACGTTTGGAAACTATAAATGTTCCTGCGTCACCTTCTTCCAACCTTGCAAGTGGCTCCCTTAAATGAACGTCATCACGTTGCTCTACCTAGCATATTTCTCAGTGTCCGTAACGATGCCCTGTTGCTACTGTCCACACCTGCTAACCCTACCTTCCTATGGTGTCACACCTCTACTCGACACTCTATGACCTAAAAATGTCACTTCTGACTGACAGAATGACGACTTAGACAGCTTCAAAGTGAACCCTGCCTGATCTAACTTCTGAAAAACTATATCTAAATGACGTAGATGCTCCTCAAAACTGCGTGAACTAATTACCATATCATCTATGTAAATGGTTACAAACTCTCCTGTGTCGTCCCCTAATGCGATGTTTAAAGCCCTAATTAAAGCTGCTGAACTACTCTTTAACCCATAAGGTGTTCTACAAAATTGATAAAGGTTATATTTATGACTAAAAGCTGTAAATGGTCTATCTTCGTACATAAGTGGCACTTGCCAAAAACTGGAACTCAAATCTACACAAGTGAAATACTTCTTCCCCTCAAATGTTTGCATTAATTCCTCTATTGACATAGATTTCAGCTGATCTGAACTAATTCTACTGTTAACCAAACGAGCGTCTAAACAAATATTAACAGTGCCGCCGGTCTTGGGTACCGTGATCAAAGAATTAACATATGGACTGTTAGAATGCTCAATAATCCCATCTTCAAGCATCTGGTTAATTTGTGCCTCAACTGCACTCTGATAAGCGAAAGGTACAGGATATCTATGTCCTGTGAATACTGACCTATCAATAACAATCAATGAATGTGTATAGCAATTGGCCATACCAATGCGATCCTCAAACACTCTCCTATTACACCATAACACATCATAGAGCCGAACACACTGTTCATCCTCTATATTTCCCTGAAATGCAGCCTCACGTAACGAGTCCTCTAGACTTCCGTTCGTAATCACACTGCCCACAAAACATGGAGAACCCCGCTCTACGGCTGGCGATATCTCATTTAAAGTACAAATCACACCTACAATACTACTTCTCTGAATATGGTCATTGAACGCTACTTCTACTTCAGAATCTCCCCATTTAAATTTCAAACTCCCTACATCATAACATAAGTTACCAGACACTCTACTTAGCCACTCTGATCCCAAGATAACACTGAATACTAAATTTGGAATTACAAGGCAAATCTGCTTCTCTACATGATTATTAATTTTAATGTCTACTAAAACTTGCTTAGAAATTACTTTAGACCTCTTCCCAACAGCTGTGATAACAAAAGTGCTTTTAATTGGCATCTCCTCAAAATTTACTCCAGTTCCTTTCATTTTATCATAAAATGCACTACTTATGCAACTCTTCATACAACCACTATCAATTAAAACATCTGTGTACGCCTCGGACACGTTAAATTTAACTATGGGGCTCTTACTAACCACTTCCTGAATAATACCTTCATCATTTAGTTCATGTAATAATTCATTTCTCACATTTAGGTCATAGGGTTCCTGTATAATTGTATGGACAGGGCATGCTACAGACTGAGATTCTGACCTTACTTCGCAGCCTGGTTCGCGTTTAAAGAACCGCTACAGCTGGTCGTAGTACTAGTTACTACTGCACTGGTCTGGTTGTTCTGGGCTGTGTTGTCATTGTTTGGCTGTATATTACTACCACTAGGCTGTCCTCTTCCTTGACCCCTATTCTGGTTGTAATTATTGTCATTATAATTTCTTCCTTGATTTCCCCTGAAATCATTGTTTCTCCCTTGATTTCCCCTGTAATCATTGTTCCTCCCTTGATTTCCCCTGAAATCATTGTTCCTCCCTTGATACTGATTACCATAGCCATTTCCTCTGTTCTGATTTAGCTGATTATTATTATTTCTATTTTGAGCGTTGGCTCCTTCGCCACCGTTCCCTTGAACTTCCTGATGCCTGGCTTCATTAGGTCTATTATTATTATTACCCTGGTTCCTATTGAAATTGTCCTCATAACCCCGTCTCCCTAGTGCATCAAATGTGCTTAACAAATTTTCTACTTGTGATATTGTCTTTACATTCTGGATACAAGCAGCCTCCTTGATCCTATAGGGAAAGTGCCTAAGTAGCAACCTTACCACATCACTTTCCTCCTTCAACCCATCCAGATATTTACACACTAATACCTGCCCTAAAAAGTATTCGGTCATGGTGGAGCTTCCTTTAGGGTTATATTTACCACACACTACTCCCTCACGATGCTGCGACTGAATAACCTCATTCCAGAACTTTTCACAGAATTTCATTTTAAAATCATTCATATCAGTAAACTTGTCTCTGTAGACAGCAAACCAATTCCTCGTTTCCCCCACGAACACTTGTTCTAAAATTTCAACTACCTGGCACCACTCAATACTACCATTTTCCAACCTCTCCCCAATTTTATTTTCTATAGTGTCCATGAACTCCATTGGGCACCCCTGTTGATTGCTGAACTTACCCAGTTCTACCTCCCTGTGTGTGCTATTCACAAAAACTGGCCTATTCTGACTATTTTCTTGCCTGATCCTAGCTTTTAATTTTAACTCTAATTCTGCGATTTTCTCCTCAGCCTTCCTCTCAATACTGTTTACTGTTAATTTAATGTTTCCTTCTGATTCTTCTACTTTATCATATAGCTTTGCTTGTTTCTCCTCAATCTTGCTAATGCTCTCTCTATTACTCTCTCTTAAATCATTTACTTCTGCAACTATTTGCGAGTGGACTTTCTCAATTCTACCCCCCAGCTGTTCCTTAACCTCTTTAGTTGCTACCTGAATTTTGTCAATTTCTCCCCCCAATTGCTTTTTGACCTGCTGTGTTTCCAGTTGCACTAGTTCTTTTAAATGTTCAGCCTGTGTACTGATTCTAATTTCTAACTCCTCCTGTACTTTTCCTAATTTCTTGTCTACATCTGCAATGATCTCTTTAACCTTCTCTTCCATTACTCCTCTGATTTCTCCTCTAATCTGCTCCATTTTCACACTAATTTCCTTGTTGTTCTTATCTAATTTTGCATTATTCTGTTCTAATTTTTTATTTAAAGCTTCTGTACTTTCTTTATTTTCCCTACTGTTTTGTTCTAATTTTGCATTGTTCTGTTCTAATTTTGCATTTAAAGCTTCTGTACTTTCTTTATTTTCCCTACTGTTTTGTTCTAATTTTGCATTATTCTGTTCTAATTTTGCATTTAAAGCTTCTGTACTTTCTTTATTTTCCCTACTGTTTTGTTCTAATTTTGCATTATTCTGTTCTAATTTTGCATTATTCTGTTCTAATTTTGCATTTAAAGCTTCTGTACTTTCTTTATTTTCCCTACTGTTTTGTTCTAATTTTGCATTATTCTGTTCTAATTTTGCATTTAAAGCATCACTACTAACTTTGTTCTGATACATAAACTCGAGAAGTAAAGTTTTTAATTCTGGTTGGCCGCCTACACTCCCTGTTTCAGTATCGGGATTTACCTCCGCTACCCCGGTACTACCATCACTCGACATACTGCTCGTATCATCATTCTCCAGTTGATGACCACTACGTAACCTCATCTGTCTTTCTTTCTCATCCCCCATAATGATATACACTGATAAAGACAAATAACCCCCAAAATACAGGCACAGAAATATATACCCTTCTCCTTCCACAAATGTTATTAGGTTTTCAGCCCCAAGTTGTCGGCGACAAATGAAACGTTATTTACTTTGCTCCACGTTGAGCGTACAAATGAAACGTTTATTAATGCCCCATGTTGGTAGCGACAAATGAAACGGTTTGACTGCCCCTTACTGTTGGGTGAGAAATGTAACTGTTTACCTTTGCCTAAGCTATGTTGTTTTAATGGGCGCCAAGACCTCAACGCAATGTTGAAATCTAAATTTGTATTTAACAACGTCTAGCTCTGGCAGAACACATTCAAGACTCGATTCACTCAGATCGTGGTATGATTTGATCATTAACCCAACAAACAATTGTATCAGGAGAAGGAATTGGTCTATATCTAATGCTACCTACTGAAAGCAAAGATTGCATTGTAAAAGGAATGAATTTATTATATAAAACAAGTATAGCAAAATTAATAATAATAATAAGTATAAAATTTAAATTGGAGCGTTGTGATTTGAATATTACCGATAGAAAATTACGTGAAAACGGAGTCTGATAAATTGATTTTACTCTTATTTCCAAGCTATGAAGTTACTGAAATATGAAATATAAAACAAAGAAAAATGAGAGATTGCGTATTTCTGCGTCATTTGCGCTTACCACTGGAAATTGCCAAAGCATTTCCCTCGTACTGGATGATACTGTGTGCTTCCCACAGTCTCCTGGACGTCGCCATCTTCTTCGTTATATGATGATATTCTCGTAGATTAGATAATTCTATGGTCCGTACATCGGACCCAAACACTCGTATAACCACACTGGTTAAGTTTTACAAAAGTTAGTCCTCCACTCCATGGAACATCGGAGCGACTCCCGCGTGAACCATACTTGGCAAGTTCAACACTGATAGTCACTAACTCCCCTGAACATCGGAGCGACACGCACTTGCAACCACACTCCGCAAGTTCTACACAGATAGTCCACGTTCCACGGCGCGTCGAACGATATATCCACACGCCGGCTCCCCCACTCTTCAGTCCCAACTAGCTTACGTCGTCTCCACTGATTGGCTGACCCACCACGCGATCTTCCCCTCCTCCGGGTCATTACACTCGGCGGGAGGGTTCCGTTCCAACAATTCGCCTTTCCTTGACGATGCGACCCAGGATTGCGTCATGCTTTCCGACAAGATTAAGCGTGTACTTGAATTCCCAGTGAGTCACGTCTCTCAAATACCCTAACTGACGAAAACTCCGTAAAATTCCGTAATCATGTAATTTTCTTTGATATTGTCGTTCGTAATAATTTGCTTGATAGCGTTTTCTAAGACATAGAAAACCTATCTGAATGCTAATAATTTTTATAAAATGCTCCGAAAATACCTTAATAAAAATTATAATAAATTAATAATAATAATAAATTAACATGAACAATTCTCTTGGCTGAACAATTTGCCGCGTAAATAATTACAGAATGGCTTCCAACTGACTTATGCCAGTTGCATAAAAACCCTTCGAAAAACACGTTACACTCTAGACAACCTTCTCCAGCATCCTCACAACCTGCTATAGGCTATGGATATTTTTTTTGGCTAATCCGAACAAATTGAAATCCGAACTGACTACAGCCCCAATTAGTTCGGATTTGAGGGGTTTACTGTATAATATATATATTTTTTTTTTTTTTTTTTTCTTCACACATCTCGTGTGTGCTTACAAATGGAAGAACGGACCTTTCAACGACAAACTTGGAACTGTTGTGTACAACTTTGAAAGTTAAATAATATTAAGTGTCTTAGAACTGTTGTCTGCATACAACTCTCAGTAACTAATTATTACTGACATAATAACTTAGGTTGGTTGGTTCCTTAGTTTAGGGGCTGCGACAACGCGGTCATGTAGCCCCGTGTACTTTGGGTGTGTGTAGAATATGTCTGATAACCGGTGTTAATTGTGATGACTGTATTAGTGTGTGTATCTGTTTTTTAATTCAAGTAGGGACTGCAACTTTGAATTTTCAAATAGTTCCTACTTTTGCCGCCAAACGCCACCGTCAACGACTACTAGGCCTAGTTCAGAACTAGCTACTAGACGCCACCGCAGTCGGCTCTTGGCAACGAACGTAGCAACCTAAGAGCGTTGTTTATATTCTTAACCTATCCAATTTAGTTTCACACAGGTGTAATTAGTGGAAAGATCTTTAACATGCCATAAATCTATGACATGGGACCGCCGGCTTTACTTCCCCTCCGAAGGAAGGCATACTGAGGGATTTTTAACGCTCTTAAAAAATCCGACGGCTTCGGCCGGGTTTGAACCCGCTATCTTGGGCATAGAAGCTCAGCATGCTACCAACTACGCCACCGAAGCCGCCCATAATAACTTAATAAAGCCATGTGAAAAAATTCAGTTTCACTCAAGAATTTTGACTTCTCTATTCATTATCCATCCACTCTTACATAAAATACTAAACAAACAAACAAACAAACATGATTGTAGTTTTATACGACTTCAAGTATGTGGAACATAAGCCATACAACCTACAGTTATATAAGGAATCTAAATCACCGAGACATGACTAATTTTCCATTATCTTTTATCTTCCAAAGTTATCTTTATAAGACTCAAAGAGACCATTCATCTTAACAATTCTATGTTGCAGGTCTAATTTGCGAGCTCATCAACGAACTAGGAACCATCACGAATGGGAATGGCGCTGCTCAGTTTGTAGCAAAGCCTTTTCGCAGCGTCGTTACATGGAACGTCATGGACTTGAGGCATGTCAGAAATATCGCCAAAGCCAGAGGAGAAGCTCTGCAGCTATACAGTCATTGGCTGAATTATACAGAGCAAAGCAAGCAACAAAATGCAATTAACTTTAGGACTAAATTGTGTGAAAATCCATTACAATAAAAACTTTAGCTTTAATGAAGTGATAATGAAATATATAAAAGGGTGTACAGTTAAATCTATTTTAAAAGGAATAACACATATATGTGTTATTTACAGTATTTAGGATACCTGATAATCTGTCCAGTAAGAAAGTGGTCAAGTTTAGTGGATTACAGTATCAGCAAGCCTTTGTAAATGCCATATGTGGAATCTGTTATGTATATATCAAGAAATTACAAATGAAGGGTGGCATTCCATTATTTATTATTCTCAAGAGAATTAAATCTTATAAATTTATGAAATGGACTATTTTGTATTATACTCAAATAATTAATATTAGTTATAGGAAACATTATATTTATGTTTTATGTTCATTCAATTCTTTAATTAAGTAAAGATTCATAAAAACTTACCCTTACATTTCATATCGAGCTTACTACCAACTTGATAATCAAGTTTGATGTTCAGTACAAATTAAATGTCTATTCTGTACAAATTAATAGCAGGTTTCTAGCACATACCATTGTTTAGGAACATGAAAATTTATATTTTCAATTCTTCACTAGGTAATAGCTAAAGCAACAGCAGTATGAGTTAAGCTTCCTAGCTTATCAGTATTTACTGTCACTTGTAGTTTTTAACTGAGTAGATCTATTCCCCTTCATTTCTGAAATGTAGTATGCTTTTGAACAAAGTCACGATCCTTTTGTCACCTAAATGCACAAGCTAGTGTCTAGAAGTATGTTTCTGGTATACAGTTGGCATAGGATTGCTTGGAATGTAGGAAGTGGAGAACACAAAGTGTAACCTCTCTTCCTAAAATCATCATTACTTTTCAGCCATATAAACTATATGTGGGAAGTAATAGAGGCATGGATAATATATCCCTCAACAACACATATGGTTGATCGTTTATGAGCTATGCCTGTTTATGTTATCAGCTACAATGTTATCAGCTACAATATGCCAATCATTTTGCAGTCAGGCATGTATCATTTGATTTACTACCAATCATTATGAATTTGATGATGCTATTTTTCCTCGTAGAACAGGTGTTTAGTCCTGCACACTCCCCAGATCTCAATCCACTGGACTGTTACTTGTGGTGGCATCTCAAGACCATTGTTTATGGAACACCCATTATAGACATTATAATGCTTAACCAGTGGGTGGAAGATGGTTGCCATCAAACTTATGCAATGTCTGAAGTATTTGATCATGTCTGACAGTCAGTTATACATGATGTTGAGGCGTGCATTCAAGCACAAGGGGGACATTTTGAGGAATTCTTGCATTGCTCGGGAAGTTCATCTGAAGCCCTGAGTGAGAGCGCTGTCGGCGCCTGTGAGCGAGGGAACAAGGGTGGGAGAGCACGTGATGGGCGGGGAGAGAGTGTGATAATTAAGCGCCGATGCCAAATCAACAATTAACTACATCGACTGTGTCCGTATCAGATGTCTGTTGTTTAAAATAACACACACCTAAGATAGTTGTTGGAATGACGTGATTTAATGTGTTACATTTTACATAATTTTAAGGTTGAAAACTTTTATTAGTAAAGTAGGGGTTCTCATCTTAGCAAAAACGCAAAATTAAGCAATTTTCTCAATTGACCCAAACGTTGAAGGACTAAAGGGTCTGGAATGGTTTCAAATTGTGAGTCTTGGAGAGCTCTATCAAACTACACATGAATCGCGTGATGCAGGTTTTATGAAATATTAGTTTTTGATGCCATACTACAGATAATAGGTAGTGCCACGGTGGGTGAGTGGTTATCGTGTCAGACTGCCAACCCCAAGCTTGCAGGTTCGCTCCGTGATAAGTGATTTTTGAAAGGCGGAACAAATTACGACACGCATGTCATATGTTGTTGGCATGTCAAAGAACCCATTTGAATTCAGTAGGCCGTGTTCATAATGGCAAAATTAATCTCAGGATTTTCCGCCAACACAAAGTTCCTCATTTTTCTACTACGGTACTAAACGCTATAGTGTCAAGGAGCTTACATATCTAACCTCCTTGACTTTCATAGTGCTTCATGGAACAATTTATTTATTTATTTATTTATTTATTTATTTACATAGGTCCCAATGAGCCTGAGCTCGTGTTAGGGACAATCAAGTAACATAGTTACAGCATGGCATATATATAATTTTTGTAACATTATTGTTTAGTTTAATAGTAGGCTAACTTATATTAGATTGCTAGTGACTAACTTTACAGAGATAATTCGGTATGATACATTGCATTGCTTAAGGCTATTGGATATGGGCTATTCATTCCTTAATAGGAAGTCTTTTGTTTTCCTCTTAAATGTTTTTATAGAGAAACTTTCCCTTATGCCTAATGGTAGCGAGTTGTATTCTTTTATTATAGAGGACATAATTCCTTTAGTTCCAAATTTAATGGATTGGGAATGGCTGGTGAATATTTGATTTACTCCTCTTGTTGCATAATGATGAATGTCATTTGCATGGGTAAAATGGATGTGTGTGTGTATCAATTTGTTTTCTAATTTGTATACAAATACTGTTGCTGACATAGCTATTTGTTTTTGCAGTGGCATAATTTTAGTTCTTGAGTATAATTCATTTGAGGGTGTTAGCCAAGGAAATCCAAAGATAGATTTTATAGCACGTTTCTGGAGTATCTCAAGTTCTTTTATCAGCTCCTTCTTACAATATCCCCATATGAAATTCATGTTCATTAGATGTGAATGTATCAGAGCAAAGTATATATTTTTCAATTGTTGGCTAGTAAGACAGCTATATCTTAATCTGAAAATAATACCAATTATAGGGCTGATTTTATGTTTTACATTTTCTACATGATTTTCCCAGGTTAGTGTACTATCTAGTGTGATACCTAAGTAAGTTGCCGATTTAACCCTTTCTATTTCTTTGTTGGCTATGTTGACTATGTTTGCAGTCTCAATCTTGTATGATGGTTTATGGAAGAATAAATATTTTGTTTTAGTGATATTGATAACCATTTTGTGTGCTCTCAACCAATCCACCAGCTTATTGAGATCATAATTAATATTTAGCATAATTTCCTGTTCAGATGTTCCCAGATAGAGTATAAAAATATCATCTGCAAATAGTTTAAGCTTGCCTTTCAATTCTAATAATACTATATCATTAATATAGGCCAAGAAAAGAATTGGTCCTAAGACAGAACCTTGAGGTACTCCTGTGTCAATTCTCATTTGAGATCCTTTTACATTATCGATTGCAACATATTGTTTTCTGTTAGTAAGGTAGTTCTTGAACCAATCATGTGCCACTCCTCTGATGCCTGCAAATTCTAGTTTATTAAGGAGAATCTTATGGTTAACCAGATCGAAGGCTTTTTGAAGGTCAATTAGTACACCAGCAGCTAGTTTGTTTTCATCTAATGCCTTTTCTACATCAGTTACTACTTCAAATATAGCACTATCCGCTCCTCTATTTGGAATAAATCCATATTGGCAGTTTGCAAAGTAATCATTTTTCATGAAGAAATTCATAAGTCTTCGTTTAACAACGCTTTCTAGAACCTTGCTGATGGCAGATATAATATTAATGGGTCTGTAATTTGATGGGTGGGTTTTGTCTCCTTTTTTGTAGATCGGGACCACCCTAGAGACTTTACAGACATCGGGGAATATACCAGTCATCAGTGAAAGATTTATTATTTTGACAAGATATGGTGTAATGCCCTCAAGACACAATTGTAGCATGACATTAGTAGTGTTGTCCTCACTTATATTGTTTTTGTGTTTTAGGGAGTTTATAATTGATTGTATTTCATTAGCATCAGTAGGTAACATAAAGATTGTCTTAGTGCTAGTAGTATTTTTATAGCTTGTAATGTCCGAGGTAGAACCGTTTCCTTGATTTTCCCATATACTGTTAGCAATATTGACATAATATTTATTAATTTCATCACATATATTTTCCTTTTTTTCGACATTTGTGCCGTCGACTATAAGTTTGACAATTTCATTTTTCCCCTTCTTTGGCCTATTTAACATCTCATTAACAACACTCCACACTTCCCTCTGATTATTTGCATTTTGAATTTTTTGGTCAAAGTAGTCTCTTTGTAGGTTTCTCTTAAGTTTTGTTACTTGGTTGCTAATAATTTTATATTCTTCTAAAATTTCTGCAGATGGATTTTTAACTTTGGTTTTTGTATATATCTTATCTTTCCTGTGTATTAGTGCTAAAATATCTTGTGTGATCCAGGGTTTTATTGGTGGGGCACTTGGCTGCTTATTCGTATATTTCATAGTACAGGCTTCTATTCCTTTATTAATAAAATCACAGAATTTATTGTAGTAGTCATTGATGTTAGTTTCATTGCATACAAATTCTTGAGTTATTAAATATTCATTAAGTTTTTTGTAGTTTATTTTATCCTTTTCTATTGGCCTATCATCACATATTGAGTTCCTGTTTATCTTTTTGTTTCTCATTTCACAGATTAGTAAATGGTGATCACTCAAATCATTATCAATATTATAGACATTACATATTTTGTCACAGTCGTTCACCAATACATGATCAATTAGAGTAGAGCTAGTTTGTGTTACACGAGTTGGATATTTTGTATTACATAAGACTAGACCATATGATTTGACTAGGTTAATATAACTACTAGTATATCTGTCCCCAAATAATAGATCGATATTCATATCACCTAGTATTATAACAGGATTCGTTGAGTAAGAACTAATAATTACTTCGAGATCAGTTAGAAAGTGTGGAATGTTGCTTTTATGAGGGTTATAAGCAGTGATTATATTGTATTCTTGATGGCCTTTTCTCACAGTAATGTGCAGTATGCTGTGGGTGGAATTTATTTCCTTTACAAGGGTACTGCTACATTTGTTTGAAATATACAAAGATACACCCCCTCCAGTTTGCTTTCTAACTATGTGATATGCAACATATTTCTTAATATTGAAAAACATTTTTGTTTGTTCTGTTAACCAATTTTCTGAGATTGCTAGGACATCTACACCTTTGATTCTGTCTAACATTATTTGGATATCATCGAACTTGTTTTTTATGCTATGTGCATTTATGTGTACGCATTTTAGTGTACTGGTATCGGTTATTATCTGTTTACTGTCCTTAATTTTATAAAATTCAACATGCAAGCTGCCCTCTGGGTGTCAAATAACAAAGCTTGCACCCGGCAGCAGAGGCCATATGATATTATTATTATTATGTGCTACATTTATTATTGGAAATAAAACAATAACAAATTAGTTAGAAATTAACACCATTGTTCATGAAATATAATCCTGCGAAATGGAAAATAATGACAACCTATGCCTAGCACACATTTCTTAAGCAGTCAAAGAAAGAAAGAAAGAAAGAAAGAAAGCACAACTAATACCGCTGGGATGTCATCCTCACGTACACGCGCAACCCAGCACCAGAGTACAGTGTTGTGAGACCTTCAGCTATTAGGACAAAGCTGCCTGCGATAAAGCCACAATGCTTGCATTACAAAGTTCATTTGTTTTCTCTTTCGAGAACTTTCGATTGTATTACAAAGTTCACCGTGCGGAAGCTGGCGGCGGAATGACAACGATGAATAAACTCTCTCCTTATTGGTCTCTAATTAAATAACTGTGCAAGTCACGCCTTTCGCGGCAGCAAATAGTAGTACTGTAGATCCTGTAACATGTTAACTAGAGAGACAAGGGGAATCCTAGTAGTTCGCATATTTTCCGGGGCTTCAGATGAACTTGTCGCGCTGTAGAATGAAATATCACTGCTATGGTTAAAGCAATTCAACATGGGATGTGCCAGGTAGGGTTAATATCAATAATACCGGTACAACTTTTGAAAGTCTGTAACTCATAAACAATCGACCTTACTTATACTATACTTATATTATAGTTTATAGTGTACGAGAATTACAGTATTAATTACTAGATTTTTGGGAGTTTTATACATTCTGTGTATTCTATGTATCTGTAGTGTATGGTACATCCTGCCAATAGAGCAAATTGCTCCGCTTGCAGTGAAATTAATGATTGATTAATTGATATGTCTTAGGGACATTTTGGGGTATACTACCCATATCCAAATTACTTCTCTTAGCTTAAACTGGAACTGGGCAATGTATTGTATTGATGTCAATAATATAACATCAATTGACCATTTTTCAGGTTTACTCTTAAGAGTAATTTGCATTTGATTGTTCCCCGAGTTTACTGCTTTTAAACAAGTGACTTGACACCCCTCACAACCATAGTTTTGGATATGTCTTAGTTGATGACTCAAACTGGTCTTTTGCTCATGTGCCATAAGATTGTGTTCATGCACTATCTCTAGGATAACTTTAGACTTAGGATACTTGCATGATTTTTTAAAATAAAGGTATGAATCTCAATAATAAAATATAAGGACAGGATGAAGAGTGATGTGTTAGCATTAATGAAAGAGCAATTACCACATTGCCAACAAACTGGTATGGCCAACTAACATGAATTTCCAATTGGAAGTAGAAGAATTAATTTACCTATTATGTTAATTCTGACACATAGAAGAAATTGAGAAGAATTTATTCTGTAATGAAATATTTACCATATGAGTGAACAAATGCTAATTTAACACTCTAGAATAAATTTCAGCATGTGTAGCCCATGAGGGTAAACATTTATTTAAGTTGTATATACCGTATTTTAATGTAGAAAAAATGCCAGATGAAATGATTCTACCATGTAGAGTGGCTGGTAAATGAATGTCCCTTAAATATGGTATCAGTGGCTGAGAAATTATTTTACCATCTGATATAACTATTTATCATATAACGGATTGTTGGGAATTATAAGAGTGTTGGAGAAATACTTCCGACTGTATTAGTACCATACAAAAACCTATTCAAAGTTTCTTTTTACAATATTTCTTTTCAGTTGCTGTGAAATTATAATAGTAACAAAGTAAGTAAAAGTTTATAAAAGAAAGATATGTATTGAAGAATCATAGGTGCCAGGAATTGAACCTGAACCTCCATGATGGCAGACAATAATGACATCCACTGCACCACAAAGTGTACTGCTTTACAGGGAGGTAAGGGCAAGCACTTGGCCACAAAATGTCTAACTCCAGTCTCGTTAATAGTTAAAGTGTCACGTGGTGAACTGTTTCTAAGTTAGCATGACACACAGTTGCCCCCACTTTGTCATTATTGTTTCATTCCCAACAGAATTTTTGACAATATTAAACCAGTCTAACAATTCATCCTTGTAGTATTTGTGGGATCTGTTGTTTTACACTATATCACAATATCAACACACAGGAAAGTAAACCAGATGTTGTTAATGTCCTGAAGGCATTAAAACTTCACACAGTGTTCTTCTTGATGTAAATGCCTTATCTTGTCATTTTTCATTGTACAGGGTGACACATAGGAACCGGATGTTTTTGAAATGAACAGTACTCGGTTGATTTACGAGGGAAACTTATTTTATTGTTACCACATTTTAGAATACGTTCTACCATTTCATTTACTATTTGCCATTGTTAGGTGTGAAAGATAATGTCACTCAGGTGGCGGCCATCCTTTCGAATACAGGTTTCAAGTCGTCGCGAGAAAGCATTCATAACTCTGCCGAACACCGGACGTTTTTAAAATGGATTGTACTCAGCCGGGAGGAGCGGCAGAGGGAGGGGAGAGTAGCCATGCTCCTCGGCATAGCATACCATGTCACTCACACCTATGCTTTGGAGCCTGCCAGGTCAGTCGTGAGAGTCCTCACCTCTTCGACTTTCCTCAATTGATGTTAGGTTTTATTCGTTGGGTGCACTTAGGCTAGTCCTCTTAGCTGGGTATCTGCTACCGGTGAGGTAGCCTATAGTTAAATTAAAGAGACTAGGCTTCAAGTTATTTTTTAAGCCAATAAGAGAAGAAGCAGCCGCGGCTTCTCCGTGCCAGCCGTCTCAGGCAAGGCAGCCACCCATACATAGGCGTTAACAGCTTAGCGGCAACTCCAGTCTCGACAAGCATTGTTGGACGTTTTGGCGGGCTGGTTTTAAAAGTGGCAGTTAGGCAATTGTTGGTAGGCTATGGCGCAGTGGTCCGTGCAACACCGCGTGTACGCACATGAAACCTATGTGCTATAAAAAATGGGGAGTCTGTTGTCACAACACAGCGGATTTTTCGCCGCCATTTCAATATCGGTCGGAATACGATCCTGAGATGGGTTGAACCGTACAGAGCAACAGGAAACATCATGAAGAAGAAACTACCTCACCGGTAGCAGATACCCAGCTAAGAGGACTAGCCTAAGTGCACCCAACGAATGAAACCTAACATCAATTGAGGAAAGTCGAAGAGGTGAGGACTATCACGACTGACCTGGCAGGCTCCAAAGCGTAGGTATGAGTGACATGGTATGCTATGCCGAGGAGCATGGCTACTCTCCCCTCCCTCTGCCGCTCCTCCCGGCTGAGTACAATCCATTTTAAAAACATCCGGTGTTCGGCAGAGTTATGAATGCTTTCTCGCGACGACTTGAAACCTATATTCGAAAGGATGGCCGCCACCTGAATGACATTATCTTTCACACCTAACAATGGTGAATAGTAAATGAAATGGTAGAACGTATTCTTAAATGTGGTAACAATAAAATAAGGTTTCCTCTCAAATCAACACAGTACTGTTCATTTCAAAAACATCCGGTTCCTATGTGTCACCCTGTATATCAACAAATTCAACACAAATTTTCAAACACCTCTAGCCATAAAAGTTCCACTCATTCATACTAGATGAAAAGGGAAGGTCCCCCAGTTTGCACCCATGGAGCCTTATTCACCATGTTCCACATTTTTACTGAGGGTGCAGATCTTGCAGATAACTATCCACACTCTGTTGTGGCCAGCAAACCCAAACTTCAAGGCCAAGCACACTCTTCTGATGTAAACAAGCCTGTCAGAATACATCACTGCTCCTCCAGCTACTTCAGAGGCTCGTAAGTGAATGACCAGAAAGGTAGCCAGACTGTTGTGGCCAGCAAACCCATACTTCAAGCCCAAGCACACTCTTCTGATATAAACAATAGCTTATTGTCAAGACTGTCAGAATACATCACTGCTCCACGAGCTACTTGAGAAGCTCGTGTGTGGTCTGCAAGCCGGCCAGACTCTGTTGTGGCCAACAAACCCATACTTCCGAGGACAAGCACCCACTTCTGTGTAAGCAGTAATGCCAAGACTGTCGGAATATATGATCCTGCCCTCACTTCATTATCCCCACTTCCATGCATACTTGCCCGTGCACTTCCCTAGCTTGTGCCTCTCCATTGTGTTTTAAGACATTCAGCAGCCATGTTTCGTATCATTGCCATATTTATTTACACATGGTTTCATGAAAAAAAAGACCTAGACATCATTGTATTGTGTAGAATACAAATAAAGAGTTTTGTGCAGTAGGCCATCCACACTGTATATTCTTGTGGTCACCAAGAAATAGGATAACATCTTATTTACCTCTGGAGATCCTAGGATTCATTTGATAATTTCTGTTTGTTGTTGTGTGTTTTTTTTAGAGGAATGTAATGCAAAAAGTGTTAATACAAATTATTCAGCTGTTCCTTCATAACTCAAGTAAATCACAATGTACTTTAAAGCTTCTAATGAACATAGTCTTATATAGAGTTGGACTGATATGGCAATAAAAAAGAAACTATAATGCTTTCAATATAAAGACAGTTTATTTATCCCTAATTGTTTGATCAATGATTTGTTACATTCATATTATTCTATCGATACTTTGTTACAATTCATTAAAAATCTATTTGTAGCAAATAATCTCAAATTATTCAGCCTTACCTCTTTCTTGATCATTCCACATTACCATTAAGTTAGTTTGATTTGAATATTTAAACTTGTTACCAGTAATGTATTATGCCAATTGCTAAAGGCAATTCTGCTGTCTCCTTTGGAATAGCCAACTATGACACAAACCAAATACCTATTACATCCCATCTTTACTTACGTGCTGGAGATTGAGCCTTGACAGCTGAAATTAAGTTTGTTAGATCCATCTTGAGATGAACCATAAAAGATAAAGTGATATCTATATTGATGAGCAATTTTAAAAAAATGCAACACCTCGATTTTTGCTGTGGATGTACTCTCAGTTAGACCACCAAGTACTGACAATCCATGAAACATAGTGGCTAGCTGATCCAAAATCCAGTAAATTGAACATGATTAAGCAGATCCCCTTCTGACCTTCACAGAACAAGTCTGCAATTTAAAAAGTAGACTGAAGTTAGGTCATGTGTTCAGCCACCTGAATGTGATGAAAAAGGAAATATCTCTCAGTTTGTAGCTGTGGAACTGTATTCACCATTTTAACCAAGTGTGTGGATCTTATATACCGGTATCTATGGAAAAACCTTAACCTGAAGTAATTGCAATCTCAACTTAACCATTGACAAAATTTGGTTGCTTGTTGTCTACATAATGGGAGACAATGGACTAGAGCAAAATTTCTAAATTGAGAAGTGTTTTAAAATAATAATAATAATAATAAAGAAATTTTGGGTCATGACAGTTAAAACAAGTGTTTTATTTTTGCTTGTAACAGGAATTAGTGCCCCATGTTGGTAGCGACAAATGTAACAGTTTGGCTAGCCCACACTGTTGGGTGATAAATGTAACTGTTTACCTTTGCCTAAGCTATGTTGTTTTAATGGGCGCCAAGACCTCAATGCAATGTTGAAATCTAAATTTGTATTTAACAACGTCTAGCTCTGGCAGAACACCTTCAAGACACTATTCACTCAGATCGTGGTATGATTTGATCATTAACCCAACAAACAATTGTATCAGGAGAAGGAATTGGTCTATATCTAATGCTACCTACTGAAAGCAAAGATTGCATTGTAAAAGAAATGAATTTATTATATAAAACCAGTATAGCAAAATTAATAATAATAATAAGTACAAAATTTAAATTGGAGCGTTGTGATTTGGTTATTACCGATAGAAAATTACGTGAAAACGGAGTCTGATAAATTGATTTTACTCTTATTTCCAAGCTATGAAGTTACTGAAATATGAAATGTAAAACAAAGAAAAATGAGAGATTGCGTATTTCTGCGTCATTTGCGCTTACCATTGGAAATTGCCAAGGCATTTCCCTCGTACTTGCTGATGCTGTGAGCTTCCCACAGTCTCCTGGACGTCGTCATCTCCGTCGGAATTTGATGATATTCTGGTAGCTTAGATAATTCTATGGTCCGTACCTCGGACCCAAACACTCGTACAACCGCACTGGTTAAGTTTTGCAAAAGTTAGTCTTCAACTCCACTGAACATCGGAGCGACACGCACTTCCAACCGTACTCCGCAAGTTCTACACAGATAGTCCTCGTTTCACGGCGCGTCGAACGATATATGCACACGTTGGCTCCCCCACTCTTCAGCCGGCTTCAGCTTGCGTGGTCCTCACTGATTGGTTGACCCACCGCTAGTTCCCCTCCTCTGGTTTCTTTACACTCGGCGCGCGAGAGGAAGAAGTCGTTTTCCGTTCCAACAATTCGCCTTTTCTAGACCTTGCGACCCAAGATTGCGTCATGCTTCTCGACAAGATTAAGCGTGTACTTGAAATCCCAGTGAGTCACGTCTCTCGATATACCCTAACTGACGAAAACTCCGTAAAATTCCGTAATCAGATAATTTTCTATGATATCGTCGTTCGTAATAATTTGCTGGATAGCGTTTTCTAAGACATAGAAAACCTATCTGAATGCTAATAATTTTTATAAAATGCTCCGAAAATACCTTAATAATAATTATAATAAATTAATAATAATAATAAATTACCATGAAAAATTCTCTTGGCTGAACAATTTGCCGCGTAAATAAATATAGAATGGCTTCCTACTGACTTATGCCAGTTGCATAAAACCCCACGAAAAACACGTTACATATTCGCCTCGGATCATCGGATGATTTACCGTGACGACGGTCCATTATCCGATTATCCCAGACACGTTAATAAACCCCATCCAAAATACATATTACATAAACGAAATCACCCTAAATTACAGATATATACACTCATATTTTTTCTTCACGCACTTTGCGTCAAAGTTTGTTGTCACTATGGATTGTACTTTGCAACCAGTCCAATGTTTTACATATGGAATAGTGTTCCACGGATATTTCCGCCTCTCAAATTTCTCTATGTTGGAGAAATAGACATAATTAATGTGTGAGCACTATGTATTTATGATGTCATATCACACGCATTGAAGGTGTTCTGATATATTTATATCACCATAGAACTTCCTAATTTCACTGGAGGTCCCCTCCTTATGGTGACATTTAATTCCACTTATCACTCATCACACGATCACACTATTGTGGCAGCGCCTCGTGACCATAATACTTAATCTCTCTTTAACGTAGATTAAATTAATATTGACTTCTGAAAAAAAAACAGTAAATCCGCATTACATATAACACCAAATATTTCTGTGCCGTAAGCGCCCTGTCTTGTTAAGTTCCCGTTAACCATATTCTACTTAATACTAGCTCTCAACACAGACCATTTCTCCTCACACAAATAATACCATTGTACAGATTATCTTAAATTACACACTTACAAATCTTACATGGCGAGGCCGTAAAAAAAATCACGTGTGCTGATATGTATGAGTTTCATGAAGGACTGTCTCGCATTCTGATGGCCCATCTTTTATCTCGGGGACGCCTTAAGCTAACAAGCCCTATACAAGCGCTCCCCCATCTCTTGGAGATAAATGGGAACCCATCAGCGCTGCCAAAATGGCCTTGGTGCATCGAGACAATTTAGTGCTCAACAGCATCCGACAATCCCGTCATATTTCCCTGTACCTTAAAAACTCTCATTTACTTACATACTACCCCCCTGTGTGACTTCTGATACGCCTGCCTTAAGACCAGATCCTCCCACGCACCAAATACCACACTTACTCATTTGTTAGGCTGGCTCGCCAGCTAAACACACAACACACTCACTTTATGACACATATTTTCGTAGACTATGTATATTATACGTCCCGTATAATCTGTTTCCCTCACTATTCTCCAGCACATATGCTGTTTTGCCAATACGTTTGGAAACTATAAATGGGCCCTCGTAGAGATAAAAGAACTTGGACATGACTTTCTCTAGCTTATTTGACTGTTTCGGCACTCTAAGTAAGACTCTGTCTCCCGGCTCGAATAGGTCAAATTTAGTTTCTCTTTGTTGGCGAATTCTCTTTTGTGCTGACTTAGATAAATTCTGTTTCGCCAACTGGACAATGTAATCCATCCCCGGTTGCTTACCCTCATTTAATCCCAACACCCTTGCTAGTTCATTTTGTGGTCTTTTTCCGAAGTGAACTTCGTATGGCGTCAATTTCGTGCTCTACCTAGCATTTCTCAGTGTCTGTAACGATGCCCTGTTGCTACTGTCCACACATGCTAACCCTACCTTCCTATGGTGTCACACCTCTACTCGACACTCTATGACCTAAAAATGTCACTTCTGACTGACAGAATGACGACTTAGACAGCTTCAAAGTGAACCCTGCCTGATCTAACTTCTGAAAAACTATATTTAAATGACGTAGATGCTCCTCAAAACTGCGTGAACTAATTACCATATCATCAATGTAAATGGTTACAAACTCTCCTGTGTCATCCCCTAATGCGATGTTTAAAGCCCTAATTAAAGCTGCTGAACTACTCTTTAACCCATAAGGTGTTCTACAAAATTGATAAAGGTTATATTTATGACTAAAAGCTGTAAATGGTCTATCTTCGTACATAAGTGGCACTTGCCAAAAACTGGAACTCAAATCTACACAAGTGAAATACTTCTTCCCCTCAAATGTTTGCATTAATTCCTCTATTGACATAGATTTCAGCTGATCTGAACTAATTCTACTGTTAACCAAACGAGCATCTAAACAAATACGAACCGTGCCGTCGGTTTTGGGTACTGTGATCAAAGAATTAACATATGGACTGTTAGAGTGCTCAATAATCCCATCTTCAAGCATCTGGTTAATTTGTGCCTCAACTGCACTCTGATAAGCGAAAGGTACAGGATATCTATGTCCTGTGAATACTGACCTATCAATAACGTTCAATGAATGTGTATAGCAAATGGCCATACCAATGCGATCCTCAAAAACTCTCCTATTACACCATAACACATCATAGAGCCGAACACACTGTTCATCCTCTATATTTCCCTGAAATGCAGCCTCCCGTAACGAGTCCTCTAGACTTCCGTTCGTAATCACACTGCCCACAAAACATGGAGAACCCCGCTCTACGGCTGGCGATATCTCATTTAAAGTACAAATCACACCTACAATACTACTCCTCTGAATACGGTCATTGAACGCTACTTCTACTTCAGAATCTCCCCATTTAAATTTCAAACTCCCTACATCATAACATAAGTTACCAGACACTCTACTTAGCCACTCTGAACCCAAGATAACACTGAATACTAAATTTGGAATTACAAGGCAAATCTGCTTCTCTACATGATTATTAATTTTAATGTCTACTAAAACTTGCTTAGAAATTACTTTAGACCTCTTCCCAACAGCTGTGATAACAAAAGTGCTTTTAATTGGCATCTCCTCAAAATTTACTCCAGTTCCTTTCATTTTATCATAAAATGCACTACTTATGCAACTCTTCATACAACCACTATCAATTAAAACATCTGTGTACGCCTCGGACACGTTAAATTTAACTATGGGGCTCTTACTAACCACTTCCTGAATAATACCTTCATCATTTAGTTCATGTAATAATTCATTTCTTACATTTAGGTCATAGGGTTCCTGTATAATTGTATGGACAGGGCATGCTACAGACTGAGATTCTGACCTTACTTCGCAGCCTGGTTCGCGTTTAAAGAACCGCTACAGCTGGCCGTAGTACTACTAACTACTAAACTGGTCTGGTTGTTCTGAGTTGTGTTGTCATTGTTTGGCTGTATATTACTACCACTAGGCTGTCCTCTTCCTTGACCCCTATTCTGGTTGTAATTATTGTCGTTATAATTCCTCCCTTGATTTCCCCTGTAATCATTGTTCCTCCCTTGATTTCCCCTGAAATCATTGTTCCTCCCTTGATACTGATTACCATAGCCATTTCCTCTGTTCTGATATAGCTGATTATTATTATTTCTATTTTGAGCGTTGGCTCCTTCGCCACCGTTCCCTTGAACTTCTTGATGCCTGGCTTCATTAGGCCTATTATTATTATTACCCTGGTTCCGATTGAAATTGTCCTCATAACCCCCTCTCCCTAGTGCATCAAATGTGCTTAACAAATTTTCTACTTGTGATATTGTCTTTACATTCTGGATACAAGCAGCCTCCTTGATCCTATAGGGAAAGTGCCTAAGTAGCAACCTCACCACATCACTTTCCTCCTTCAAGCCATCCAGATATTTACACACTAATACCTGCCCTAAAAAGTATTCGGTCATGGTGGAGCTTCCTTTAGGGTTATATTTACCACACACTACTCCCTCACGATGCTGCGACTGAATAACCTCATTCCAGAACTTTTCACAGAATTTCATTTTAAAATCATTAATATCAGTAAACTTGTCTCTGTAGACAGCAAACCAATTCCTCGTTTCCCCCACAAACACTTGTTCTAAAATTTCAACTACCTGGCACCACTCAATACTACCATTTTCCAACCTTTCCCCGAATTTATTTTCTATAGTGTTCATGAACTCCATTGGGCACCCCTGTCGATTGCTGAACTTACCCAGTTCTACCTCCCTGTGTGTACTGTTAATTTAATGTTTCCTTCTGATTCTTCTACTTTATCATATAGCTTTGCTTGTTTCTCCTCAATCTTGCTAATGCTCTCTCTATTACTCTCTCTTAAATCATTTACTTCTGCAACTATTTGTGAGTGGACTTTCTCAATTCTACCCCCCAGCTGTTCCTTAACCTCTTTAGTAGCTTCCTGAATTTTGTCAATTTCTCCCCCCAATTGCTTTTTGACCTGCTGTGTTTCCAGTTGCACTAGTTCTTTTAAATTTTCAGCCTGTGTACTGATTCTAATTTCCAACTCCTCCTGTACTTTTCCTAATTTTCTGTCTACATCTGCAATAATCTCTTTAGCCTTTTCTTCCATCACCCCCCTGATCTCACCTCTAATCAGTTCGAATTTGTCACTCATTTCCCTGCTGTTTTGTTCTAATTTAGCATTTAAAGTTTCAGTACTCTCTCTATATTCCTTACTGTTTTGTTCTAATCTGGCATTGTTTTGTTCCAGTTTAGCATTTAAAGTTTCAGTACTCTCTCTATTTTCCTTACTGTTTTGTTCTAATCTGGCGTTTAAAGTTTCATTACTCTCTCTATTTTCCCTACTGTTTTGTTCTAATTTAGCATTTAAGGCATGTGTACTTTCTTTACTTTCCCTACTGTTTTGTTCTAATTTAGCATTATTTTGTTCCAGTTTTGCATTGTTTTGTTCTAATTTAGCATTTAAGGCATCACTACTAACTTTGTTCTGATACATAAACTCGAGAAGTAAAGTTTTTAATTCTGGTTGGCCGCCTACACTCCCTGTTTCAGTATCGGGATTTACCTCCGCTACCCCGGTACTACCATCACTCGACATACTGCTCGTATCATCACTCTCCCGTTGATGACCACTACGTAACCTCATCTGTCTTTCTTTCTCATCCCCCATAATGATATACACTGATACAGACAAATAACCCCCAAAATACAGGCACAGAAATATATACCCTTCTCCTTCCACAAATGTTATTAGGTTTTCAGCCCCAAGTTGTCGGCGACAAATGTAACAGGAATTAGTGCCCCATGTTGGTAGCGACAAATGTAACAGTTTGGCTAGCCCACACTGTTGGGTGATAAATGTAACTGTTTACCTTTGCCTAAGCTATGTTGTTTTAATGGGCGCCAAGACCTCAATGCAATGTTGAAATCTATATTTGTATTTAACAACGTCTAGCTCTGGCAGAACACCTTCAAGACACTATTCACTCAGATCGTGGTAAGATTTGATCATTAACCCAACAAACAATTGTATCAGGAGAAGGAATTGGTCTATATCTAATGCTACCTACTGAAAGCAAAGATTGCATTGTAAAAGAAATGAATTTATTATATAAAACCAGTATAGCAAAATTAATAATAATAATAAGTACAAAATTTAAATTGGAGCGTTGTGATTTGAATATTACCGATAGAAAATTACGTGAAAACGGAGTCTGATAAATTGATTTTACTCTTATTTCCAAGCTATGAAGTTACTGAAATATGAAATGTAAAACAAAGAAAAATGAGAGATTGCGTATTTCTGCGTCATTTGCGCTTACCATTGGAAATTGCCAAGGCATTTCCCTCGTACTTGCTGATGCTGTGAGCTTCCCACAGTCTCCTGGACGTCGTCATCTCCGTCGGAATTTGATGATATTCTGGTAGCTTAGATAATTCTATGGTCCGTACCTCGGACCCAAACACTCGTACAACCGCACTGGTTAAGTTTTGCAAAAGTTAGTCTTCAACTCCACTGAACATCGGAGCGACACGCACTTCCAACCGTACTCCGCAAGTTCTACACAGATAGTCCTCGTTTCACGGCGCGTCGAACGATATATGCACACGTTGGCTCCCCCACTCTTCAGCCGGCTTCAGCTTGCGTGGTCCTCACTGATTGGTTGACCCACCGCTAGTTCCCCTCCTCTGGTTTCTTTACACTCGGCGCGCGAGAGGGAGAAGTCGTTTTCCGTTCCAACAATTCGCCTTTTCTAGACCTTGCGACCCAAGATTGCGTCATGCTTCTCGACAAGATTAAGCGTGTACTTGAAATCCCAGTGAGTCACGTCTCTCGATATACCCTAACTGACGAAAACTCCGTAAAATTCCGTAATCAGATAATTTTCTATGATATCGTCGTTCGTAATAATTTGCTGGATAGCGTTTTCTAAGACATAGAAAACCTATCTGAATGCTAATAATTTTTATAAAATGCTCCGAAAATACCTTAATAATAATTATAATAAATTAATAATAATAATAAATTACCATGAAAAATTCTCTTGGCTGAACAATTTGCCGCGTAAATAAATATAGAATGGCTTCCTACTGACTTATGCCAGTTGCATAAAACCCCACGAAAAACACGTTACATGCTGAAGGAATACAAATTCTTTATATATATATATCCTCGTGGTATCATCGTCGTCGGCTGTAACTCGATTCCGAGTACACATACTTCTTTCTGCATAGAACTTTTCAGACTAGCTTGTGGATGTGTTTCTGATGACTAAACAGACCAATCCTGGCATAAAACATGCGTCCACATAAATTGCACTCAATGGTCAGGGGTTGTAATTGACGAAGCTTTCTTGCTTGTCGCTTGGCCTCTTCATGTCTGCGACGTTCTTCCTCAAAGAAGTTGACAGCGGTCGGTGTAGTGTTCTGCCACAGTAAACGGTCCGCAGCGGATGTTTCCCATGAGTGGATATGTATACCAGTCCTCGTCATGATGTGTTTTAGCTGTTCTTTAAAACGCTTCACAAGGGCCCCATGAGGTCTAATGCCGGAGCAAAGCTCACCTTAAAGGAATTGACGTGGAAGCCTGGTATCACTCATGCGGTGAACATGGCCTAACCATCTCAGTTGATGAGCGATGATAGTTGTCTCAATGCTATTGAGATGCGCTCTCTCGAGAACTGCAGTGTTGGTCACGTGGTCCTCCCACTTGATATTCAAGATGTATCTCATCTTTTGTTGGTGGAAGGCTCAAGTTTCTTGATATCACAGCGATAGTGTGTCCAAGTTTCACAGCCATACAGTAGCGTTGAGATGACGACAGCTAGGTACACCATGAGTTTGGTATGCATCTTTAGGTCTTTATTCATGAAGACTCTATGCATTAAACGGCCAAATGCTGCATGGGCAGCCCCAATTCTTTTGTCAACATCCTGTTTCCAAGTGCACTGTTTAGACAAGATGCTACCAAGATATGAAAAATGATCAACCTGCTCCAGTGTTGTTGAGTCTAAGATGGAGATATTGAACTCAGGAAGAGGTAATCCTGGGGCAGGTTGTGCAAGTACCTTTGTTTTCTTTGCATTGATGGTAAGACCAAAGAGATCACACGCAGTGCTAAAGCGATTGACCGATTGTTGAAGCTCTGCATGTGTCGGAGCAGGAGATGCAGTGTCAGCATACTGCAGTTCTGTCACTCTGGTAACTTGGGTATGTCCCTGTGAACGAAGTCTTGCCAGATTGAAAAGACCTCCATCAAAGCGAAACTTAATCTCTATGCCTGGGTTGTTGGAAGATGATTCATACATCATGGCAGCCATGTACAATACAAAGAGTGTTGGAGCAAGCACACAGTCTTGTTTCAAACCGTGAGTGATTGGAAACTGATCGGATACAGAGTTACCGTGAAGAATCTTCCCAGACATTCCATCATAAAGAGCTTTAACTAATTCCACATAGCGATCTGGACATCCAAAGTGCGCTAATACTTTCCACATAGCAGATCTTGGTACTGAATCAAAGGCTTTTTCCAGGTCATAGAAAACTAAAAACAGAGGCTCCTGTTGCTCTCTGCACTTTTCCTGGAGTTGTCTGGCACAGAATATCATGTCTGTTGTGCCCCTGGAGGTTCGGAAACCACATTGAGACTCGGGCAAAATCCTCTCCGAGATACTTTGGAGCCGGCTTAGTAGAATTCTTATGAGAACTTTACCTACAATGGATAATAGCGATATACCACGGTAGTTCCCACACACACTACGATCGCCTTTCTTGAAGATAGTGATGATGGTAGAATTCTTCAAGTCGTCAGGTACTTCTCGAGTTTCCCAAATTAAGAGGATAAGTGTAAAAAGTCGAGTCTTCAAAGCCATACAACTCCAGAGGAATGTTATCAGGACCAGGAGCCTTTCTCGGCTTTAGTAGATCAAGCGCTTTGGTGAAATCTCGGAATGTTGGCAGAACCGCCATCCATGGTTGTTGGGGCTGCTGAGGGACGTTGCGAAGAAAGTCCTCGGCAATGTTGGAGGCATGATTTAGAAGTGCAGAGAAATGTTCCTTCTAACGCTCCAAAATTTGTCCTTGATCAGTTAAAATGGCAGAATTGTCAGCAGTTTCCAATGTACCTGATGATGATCGGATTGGGCCGTATACCTCCTTTTTGCCTGCATAAAAGTTTTGCAGGTCATGGGCATCAGATAGTCTTTGCAGTTCTTCAGCTTTTCGCTGCCACCAGTTGTTCTTTATTTCCCTGATTTGTGCCTGACATTTCCCCTTAAGTTGCGCCTCGTGGTATACCAAAAAAATTTTTGGACAGGAAAGAAAGGATAGCAACCCGAATCAAGGACAAACACAATGACAGGCTGATGCAGATGGAGGGAGAGATAAAAAGAAAACCTGGGCAAACTAAAAGAATATACAGCTAGACCATCAACTATCTTCAAGCTGGGTATTCATGACACATGGTGCATAATAAAATAAATTAAGATATGCAATCTAATTGGTAATGAAATTTGTCTTTGTGTACATGTTAGTACATGGTATTGGCCTCAGTGCTCTGAACATAAAGCACACAGACACTCATCTTCTGGGTTATGAAATCTCTTATTTTGACAAATTTTGTAGTGGAAGCCATGTACCACTAGACGGGTCATCATATGTCGAAGCTCATAGCCATCTTGTTGCCAATCTGTATTGGTCTTTGTGTCAGTAATGTAGAAGTCACTCCATATGTTGCTCTTCTTCGTGTAAAGTTTCATCAGCATATTTTCATAACTGGCTGTGGTTGGCAGTAGCAGTTCGTACCAAAGTCCCTCTATGAAACAACCTGCTAGCATGTTCAAACACATCTTCGATAGACACATGATTTTCTTTAGGAAGACAGATTTGACTAGGTATATTATTTAGCTGCAGCATCGCAATTAGTGAGTCAAGAATCCTAACTAATTGCAAGTTATGGTGAGTCACAAGGAAACTTACATTATTATTAGTATTATAGAATGTAGGCTGTCAACAAATTCCATGGATTCATGAAATATAAAGGAGCGATGTCATCAGCTGTCAGTCAGTGAGTATCCTTAACACCTTCAGCCTGTCACTATAATAAGCTCTCTGGTGAACATTTGACAGTCAGATATGTAAGAAATGATTAGTGACTATATTACGAAAGGTGAACAGTGACTGCTGTCATCAGCTTGAAGTGTGAAGATGAGATGTGCGGTGTAACGGTCTCCATGGCAACAGCCCCAGCAGTGTTGCAATGTATGCAGAGACAGCGGTGAGCACATGGCTTGAGGCAGTGTTCTACTGTGCCTTGACTCATCACTGTCATCCCATGTATGGCTCAACACACAACAGACTGCCAGGCATGGGGGCTAACTTCACCATTATTTGTGTCTTCCTGCAAGCCTCTTGGAATGTTATGAACAGGGTTAGGATCTTTAGGTGCAAATTTCAGATGAAAAAAGGAAGGGAAAAGGTGCTCAAATAAGGTTGAAAATAAAAGGGGCAAAAAGGTGCTGGTTTATTCGACTAATTTTCTCTTTCCTCTATTCTAGTTTATTGAATTACAAACTGTTGATGTTATCCAATAACTTTCTTCTTCTATACCATTTCATGTTACAATGTTGGTGTTCTGTGTTCACTGGTGTGCCTTTGGTGTACAGAAGTTCAAATCGTGTCCGTTAGTAATGGCTACCTAATGTAGGCTATATTGCAGTTTGTTCACAAAGAACGTATTTAATACAGAGTATTCCAAGTGTTATCTGGTGATTTGAGTGCAGACTTCAATAGGTTATGGGCCCAGATACGTGTTGAGAAATTAAGTGTGTGATAAAACGTGTCGGCGTAGTATATTTCTGTTCGAAATCTTGACGAAGCTGACTGAGGTTAAGCACGTGTTGATATCGTTGCAGTGCAAAATGGATTCAACAAGGTTTATCAACATCGGACTTCTGGAAGGGAAATCAAATTGGAGCTTTGATGTTTCTAATGTGTGGAACTCGACCAGACATTGCCTATGCTGTTGGAGTGGTGTCAAGGAGTCTTGAAAATCCAACAGAATGTGATGTGATCAAGGTGAAAAGGATCTCCGTTACCTGAGAGGCACTTCAGATCATGGAATCATCTACAAGAATGATTTAAATAAAGGTGTCCTAGAATGTTACAGCGATACAGATCATGGGGGTGACCTCGGTTCAGGACGATCGACTTCAGGTGTACTTTGTCTCTATTCTGGTGCACCTATTTCATGGATTAGTCAACGACAACCTTCAGTTGCAATATCGACTACAGAAGCTGAGGTTGTAGCAGCCAGTGAAGCAGCACGAGAAATCATCTGGGTCAAGACTCTTTTGACTGAATTTGGCCAGTTGAATGCAACACCTGATCTGCAGGTTGATAATGAAGCTGCAATTCGACTTGCTCAGAACCCAGAGTTTCACCGAAGAACCAAACACATCCGTGTGAGACATTTCTTCGTTCGTGAACTGGTAACTGCTGGTGAAATTACTGTTTCAAAAGTGGATACAGAGAAGCAGCTCGCAGACATGCTTACGAAACCATTGTTTGCAACTCGACTCCAACAACTGTGTGACAGCATGGGGGTCCGCAAGTTATTGAATAAAGGAGAGTGTTGATATTATCCAATAACTTTCTTCTTCTATAACATTTCATGTTACAATGTTGGTGTTCTGTGTTCACTGGTGTGCCTTTGGTGTACAGAATTTCAAATCGTGTCCGTTAGTAATGGCTACCTAATGTAGGCTATATTGCAGTTTGTTCATAAAGAACGTATTTAATACAGAGTATTCTAAGTGTTATCTGGTGATTTGAGTGCAGACTTCAATAGGTTATGGGCCCAGATACGTGTTGAGAAATTAAGTGTGTGTTAAAACGTGTCGGCGTAGTATATTTCTGTTCGAAATCTTGACGAAGCTGACTTTGAGGTTAAGCACGTGTTGATATCGTTGCAGTGCAAAATGGATTCAACAAGGTTTATCAACATCGGACTTCTGGAAGGGAAATCAAATTGGAGCTTTGATGTTTCTAATGTGTGGAACTCGACCAGACATTGCCTATGCTGTTGGAGTGGTGTCAAGGAGTCTTGAAAATCCAACAGAATGTGATGTGATCAAGGTGAAAAGGATCTCCGTTACCTGAGAGGCACTTCAGATCATGAAATCATCTACAAGAATGATTTAAATAAAGGTGTCCTAGAATGTTACAGCGATACAGATCATGGGGGTGACCTCGGTTCAGGACGATCGACTTCAGGTGTACTTTGTCTCTATTCTGGTGCACGTATTTCATGGATTAGTCAACAACAACCTTCAGTTGCAATATCGACTACAGAAGCTGAGGTTGTAGCAGCCAGTGAAGCAGCACGAGAAATCATCTGGGTCAAGACTCTTTTGACTGAATTTGGCCAGTTGAATGCAACGCCTGATCTGCAGGTTGATAATGAAGCTGCAATTCGACTTGCTCAGAACCCAGAGTTTCACCGAAGAACCAAACACATCCGTGTGAGACATTTCTTCGTTCGTGAACTGGTAACTGCTGGTGAAATTACTGTTTCAAAAGTGGATACAGAGAAGCAGCTCGCAGGCATGCTTACGAAACCATTGTTTGCAACTCGACTCCAACAATTATGTGACAGCATGGGGGTCTGCAAGTTATTGAATAAGGGAGAGTGTTGATGTTATCCAATAACTTTCTTCTTCTATAACATTTCATGTTACAATGTTGGTGTTCTGTGTTCACTGGTGTGCCTTTGGTGTACAAAAGTTCAAATCGTGTCCGTTAGTAATGGCTACCTAATGTAGGCTATATTGCAGTTTGTTCATAAAGAGCGTATTTAATACAGAGTATTCCAAGTGTTATCTGGTGATTTGAGTGCAGACTTCAATACAAACAAGTACATCAAATTACTCATCAAAAGAATGAAAAAACATGAACAATGTCTGGATTCTTCTGAAGACTAGACTCAAGTTTGTCTTCCCCCACGGAAGTAAATATATCCCATTGTTTTTCCTTTTCCGGACCTTGTTCTTCTAATCGTTTAATCACTGCAGTCAGGTACTTGTAACTATGGACACAATATAGTTCTGTCTTCAAATGATGTATTTTCGCCAGGAACAAAAGTTGCTGTGTCTTGGAAATTGTACCTGCGTCGGCTGGACCCAAAGAAAACACAAACTCTCTATCATCATCATCATCATCTAGTTTCCACTCCAGTTTCCCGGGTGTGGTTTACGAGCGCTCTCCATTTTATTCGATTCATGTAGGCTACCACTGCTCCTTCAAGACTTCATCCTAGTTGATTCCCTTGGATGTGATATCTTCCTTCACTTGGTCCAGCCATCTCCTCCTAGGTCTTCCAACAGGTCTCTTTCCAGTAATCTCAGTATGTACCGGTAACCATTGTTTTGCAATTCTTCCTTCTGTCCTACGTTTGACGTGACCAAATCATCGCAAACGTGCCCTAGTTATGGTCTTCTTCAGGGACTGATTTATTTCAGCTTGTTCTCTTATATTCTTATTTCTTACTTTGTCTTTCCTAGTTCTTTGAAGCATGCTTCTTAGAAACTTCATTTCTGAATCCTGAAGTCTGCTGTCATCTTTTTTGGTAGTTGTGCATGTTTCTAACCCATAAGTCAATATAAAGACAAAGTATGTTCGAAAAGAAAGTTTGTTTTGATTTTAGTGGCACTTGCTTATTCCAGAGTGGATATCGAACTTGCTGATAGAATTGACTTGATTTCTGAATACAGTTATTTAATTCAAGCTGTATTGTTGTCACTTGATATTATGCATCCAAGGTGCTGATACTGGTTTACTGTTTCCAATTGTACACCCTCCAGCATTATATTATCTTTACTTAACAGACATTGCAGCAGTTTTTGTAGCACTTACTTTCAGTCCATATTTTTTCAAATGATCATTCCAGACATTCAGCCTTTCCTGGACTTCCAGCTCACTATTTCCCCAGATATCATCCACAATAGCAAATGCTTTAAGATCCATATTGGTGTTCTGCTTCACTTCCTTTATGATTTCATCCATGATGGTGATGAATAGTAATGCCTTGTTGCTCTCCTCTAGATGTCTGGAACCAATCTGAATATCCATTTCCTACTTAAACACAGCTGTAGCAGTCATCGTAAAGCATTTGTACTCTCTGAATGAGTTCCATAGACACATTCTTCTTTTTAAGACACTCTCATATAGTTGTTTTCTACGGACACTATCGAATGCTTTTTCGATGTCTAGAAACACAAATGTCAAATTACGATCTTTCTCCCAGTGCTTTTCTAATATCATTTTCAAATGATGTCTATAATTGATCTATCTTTCCTAAATGCATATTGATCTTCGTGCAATTGGGGTTCAATAATTTTCCTCAATCTTTTCTCAAGAATCATCTCAAATATTTTTAAACCATGGGACAGTAAAGTAATCCCTGTATAGTTGTTGCACTTTTTTCGACTTCCTTTCTTAAATAGGGGAACTATAACTCCCTTCTTCCAGTCATCTGGTATTATTTTATCCTTCCATATTGCCCTTATCACCCTGTATAGCTATTGCATTCCTTGTGAGCCAGCAGCTTTAATCATATCTGCACTTAGTTCATCAAAGCCGGTAGCTCGTTCATTGCGCATACTTTTATGGGCTGATTCTACTTCACTCCAAGTTGGTGGCATTTCTTCAGGTAAATTATCACTTGACTGAATCTGTGCATTTTGTCAAAATTCTCACAGAGCAGCACACTCAATCCACGATCACCAGCGAGTAATAACCGGGGTACTTAGAAGGGTCAGGCCAGTGGTTTCCTTGTAGGTAACAACATGATTCGGAACTTCCTGTAGAATCTTCTTCAGGGCAGAGATGAATTGATTTGCGATGTCGTAAGTTATTTGTTCCATATGGATTCACGAACCCTGTAAAGGGCATGAACCAAGCATGTCACATGCTTCAACTTAGGAAATAAAGGTTTCGATTGGTTAACATCTGAAACCATGTATGGAGCCTGGTCCGTAACCACAAGAAGAAGTTTTTCAAACTCGATACCAGTAGGCCAGAGTTTTTGGCAGAAGTCCATAATTGATTGCATTACTGTAATGGCATTGGCTTTCTGCAGCTCATACATTTTTAACAACATGGGCTTAACGTTCTCCCTTACTAAGGGAAAAACTAAAATGCTCAAAACATACGTTCCATTGAGTCTATGGTTTCATTCACAATGATTCCCACATCGCAATCAGACACTTTCTCCTTGATTCTTTGTATGGTTTCTCGGTAAACAGACTCCATTTAGTTTTTTCTTACTCATCGGGCATTGACATCTTTGTGTATATTTCAATAAATCCCTTGAAGGCTGGATGGTTCACCTTATTGTTTCGAATTCCTGCTTGTGTAAGAGCTGCACACAAATCAATGTTTAATTCCTTCCAATTTTGGCTTTTTGAAGAACTCTGTTGAAATGCATTTTGTAATAGTGTAACGTGTTTCTCGAGGGGTTTTTATGCCACTGGCATAAGTCAGTAGGAAGCCATTCTATATTTATTTACGCGGCAAATTGTTTAGCCAAGAGAATTTTTCATGTTAATTTATTATTATTATTAATTTATTATAATTATTATTAAGTTATTTTCGGAGCATTTTATAAAAATTATAAGCATACAGATAGGTTTTCTATGTCTTAGAAAACGCTATCAAGCAAATTATTACGAACGACAATATCATGGAAAATTATGTGATTACGGAATTTTACGGAGTTTCGTCAGTTAGGATATTATGAGAGACATGACTCACTGGAAATTCAGATACGGGCTGATTCTTGTCAAGAAGTATTACGCAAGCGGGGTTGCAGCGTCAAGAAAAGGCGGATAGTTGGAACGGAAATAGACTTCATCATCCGCGCGCCGTGTGTAATGAGCCAGAGAAGGGGAAGTAGAGCGTGGGGAGCAGCCAATCAGTGGAGACCACGTAAGCTGGAAGTCGGTACCGAGGTGAGGAGCCGACAGGGGCATATATCGTCCAATGTTCCGTGGAGTGAGGGACAATCTGTGTAGAACTTGCCGAGTATGGTTGCTCGCGGGAGTCGCTCCGATGTTCCGTGGAACGAGGACAATCTGTGAAAGACTTGACTAGTTCGGTTGCAAGTGTGTGTCGCTCCGATGTTCCGTGGAGTGGAGAACTATCTGTTTAAAACTTAACCAGTTTGGGTGTACGAGGGTATGGCTCCGTTGTTAGGACCATAAAGTCACAAAATCTACAAGTATATCATCAAATATCGACGGAGATGGCGACGTCCAGGAGACTGTGGGAAGCACACAGCATCATCCAGTACGAGGGAAATGCTTTGGCAATTTCCAGTGGTAAGCGCGTGTGACGCAGAAATACGCAATCTCTCATTTCTCTTTGTTTTATATTTCATATTTCAGTAACTTCATAGCTTGGGAATAAGAGTAAAATCAATAATTTATCAGACTCCGTTTTCACGTAATTTTCTATCGGTAATATTAAAATCGCAACGCTCCAATTTAAATTTTAAACTTATTATTATTATTAATTTTGCTATACTTGTTTTATATAATAAATTCAATTCTTTTACAATGCAATCTTTGCTTTCAGTAGGTAGCATTAGATATAGACCAATTCCTTCTCCTGATACAATTGTTTGTTGGGTTAATGAACAAATCATACCACGATCTGAGTGAATAGATTCTTGAAGGTGTTCTACCAGAGCTAGACGTTGTTAAATACAAATTTAGATTTCAGCATTGCGTTGAGGTCTTGGCGCCCATTAAAACAACATAGCTTAGGCAAAGTCAAACCGTAACACTTGTCACGCAAAAGTGAGGGCTATAGAAACCATTACATTTGTCGCTACCAACATGGGGCATTAATTAACATTAAAATAGGTTGCAGCGATTTGTTTGCTTGAAGAATCTTATTTACTTGATGCTTAGAGCTGGCAATGTGTTTGTTTGATGCGATCTCGCTGGTGTTTTTCATCTAACAAAATTCCTGAATCACAAATAGTACATCGCATAACAGGTCCATCAGTGTCTATGAAATCTTGTTTGAATTCCTGAGCCAGAGCAATAAATCGGGCACTGGACACCTTTGGCATGGTAAAATCTAGTAGTACACTCGTTTAGTAATGTAACAAAGTGCTAACAGCAGTTCACTTGCTAACTCAATGCGACTATCACACAACTCACTCTTGGATGTCACTCACTCACTTGCTGTCCACATTCACTTATAACACCGCGACAATCACCAGAATGTTCTCATTCATGCTGGAACTGCAATCTCAGCGATTTCTAGTAGCTTCGAGCAGAGCCCAGTCTCAAATCTCGGAACTACGCGGATGTGGTTGCTGAAATCTCTGCGTCACCAGCCTCCGCCTCCATTCGAACAGATGACGTCTCTCACAGTAACAAACTCTCATTCACGAACAGCAGGCTACTGATTCTGGTGGGATAGAATCACTCATTGTCAATTGCATTATTGCGGGCTACATTATAGCAGTAAAGCGAGAGAAAGAGGTTTTGTCGAACACACAATTTTCCTTTGTTGGAGGTGTGCTTTCAACTCCCGCGCGGTGTTTACTGAAAGAGGTAGGCTTACTATTCGCACATACACAGCAAGCTGAGGAGACGTTAATTGAAAGTTAAATATTTTACATTGATTAGAAATCTTATAGAATAAATAGGAATCATTAAAAGAAAAAAAGGGGAAAAGGGGATTATGGGTATGGTTGGGGAAAAAGGTCCCAAAAAATGGAAAAAGGTGCTTGAAAAATGCCTCTTTTCTCAACTAGAAATTAAATTTCACACTGTGATATCTTTCCGAACAGCTTTAATTTACCCTAAGAAAAATGGTGCGCACCTAAAAATCCTAACCCTGGACTTATGAGTCATGACCTGTCCCAGTGGCTACGCAGCGTTTCCCCACGTGCTAGCTGTGACAGACATCAGCGTTCATTATTTTGTAATTCAGAGTATAGCTGGTTTAGCCAGCGTTGCCTGGGTGGTGTTCAAAGTCGAAAGAGTTACATGTACTAACATTAGTTGCAATTACCTTTAAAAATACTGGTTGCAACAATGGAAAAAATTGCTGTACTAAATACATGTTGACACCTTTCACCCCTTAAGGAATTTCTCAAGCACACCCTTTATATGGATACCAACCAGCAAACCCACAACTAAAATCAAGTAAAAGCTTCCTCAGAACAACAGAGGCTCTTGTTGGGACACGACAGCAATCCCGAACTGATCAATGGGGTGCAAGGTTTAACAGCCCTGAGGGTTGGCTCTCACATTGTGAAAAGTTACCCGCAGGCTACACAGAGAAATGGATCACATGGAGATCGCTCAACCGACTAAGGTCAGGAGTTACTACTAGATGCAAGAGTAATTTAATGAAATAGGGTTTCAATGTGGAGCCACCGCTGTGTGAATGTGGTGTATTGCAGACTTACTCCCACCTGCTCCAGTGTAGCCACTGCCCAACAACTTGCACATTGGAAGACTTGGTATGTGCAACACCAAATGCAATAGAGGTTGTTAACTTCTGGGTGGCAGCAGTGTAAATGAACTGTCAAGTAATGTAAATATGTTCTCTTGTAAATATTATGCATTATTGTCCATATTAACTTCATTCATTGTAAGTGCTTTTGACACAAATAAATAAACCCCCATAAGGTACTTCGGGATGCCCAGGCTAATTTCCAACTTTTTATTTAACTTTTTCTCAGAAACTATTAACAGGAACTAATGTATTTTTTTTTCAGAGATGTTCTACAAGTCTCTCTCCTTACTTTGATATAGTGTTTTGAAAATAAAAGTATTTTTGAATTTGCATGAATCTTTTTAAATTGAATAATTTTAACAGCATTTTCATGAACATTTCTGCCAGGCAAAATTAAACTGAAGTAAATTTTGAAAAACGGGCAGTTAAAATATAACACATATAAGGATCAACTACATCTAAAAATGTCAGCTTTTTTGTTGTTGTTAAAAACTTCCAAGAAAATGGGAATTTTTTAATTTAGAAAAGCGTTTCAGTGAGAAATTGGAATCAAAGATGTTCCGGCTTTTAGAAAATGACATTACTATAGGATTCCCGTTGTTCCATTTGAAGCACTAGCATCCATTGTGCTGTTGTTTCTTGTCCCTTGGCCCTTGCTTCTAACACAGCCTCATTCATAAATGTTTAACTCCCTGACTCCCTCAGTTGAATCGATTATTTCAGAAACCAGGCAAGCACCCAATCCATAAAAATAAGTTACCGGTATTGACCCAATATTGCTATTTAGGGGTAAGCACATCAGTAAGTGCAGAAAATAGACAAGAACTGTTATACAGTAATATGATTTTGTACAGGAATTCTTTTATATGTGGGTAAGTTTTTGCTACCCACAAATGAAAAGCCACAAATCTAAACTACCGTATACATTATCATGAAGGCGAGGGTAATATATCCTCAGATGAGGTGTATAGTTTTCTACTTAACTACATTAATGAAGAACCACCAGAGACTGTGAAAAATCTCATCCTGTTTAGTGATGGGCCATCACAACAAAATTAAAATTACCCAGTTGTGTGATTTTTTTATGAATCGCTTGTGACAAAGGGCGTTTGACAGTATCACTCATACGCTCCATGCGACAGAGACTTCGGAGGTATAAGGTGTGTGGTGAAGAAGGTATATTGTATTTACACCCCCAATGAGTGTATTGAAGTGATACAGAAGGCCAGTAAAACAAATGGTTTCACTGTTTACAAAATTACTCCTCAAGACATCATCAGTTCCAAACACTGGTGGCCACTTTTGTACAAAAAAAAACAAACAAACTGTGACGAGCAGTGGCATAGTCAGAGAGTGTTACTGGGAGTTAGAACTCCCCCTTTTTGGAATTTTTACAAAAACAAATAACTGATCATAATAATAAGGTATGCTAAAAAAATCTTAAATTAAATAAAAATGTCTTATATTAAATAAAAATTTCTTAAATTAAGTAATAACACTTGCAGATGATTCTATAATTCATGCTTTGTGGGAAATCAGTATGTTTGTGATTTGTGTCTTGTGTACGTGATTTTTCTACACACGATTTGAAAAACAACAAATCTAAACTATACGTTAATCATGAAGGCGAGGGGATTAAATCCCCAGGTTAGGTGTGTAGTTTTCTACTTAACTACATGAATGAGGAGCTACTGTACAGGAGATAGTGAAAAAGCCTGCTGCTTGCTGGTGTATTTTTTGTCGGCTATAGGTTCGGCTCCCCACTGAGGCTACACATGTCTTCGAGACAGCGCATATCCACATAATATCCTCCAGGGTTGCCAATCCTGTCTTTTCCCAGCTAAATATAGCGTTTTTCAAACCGAGCCTAGCCCCAGATAATTTTAAATCCCGCCTAGCTGCGCTATTAACTTTCTTTCTTTTCTTAGCAGGGGGGAAGTTGTATATAAATGAATCTAGCTTTAACTAGCACTAATTCGGAAATCGTTAACTTTTTGAGCGTGAATTAGCAGAGTTGCTTCATATTACTGAATCCTGCAATTCCCCGAATTATGGTTATCCCCAAGTTACTAAAACCCCTCCCATTGGTCAATCAAGGTAGAGCGTGTTAAGTTAATTTGTATTTGTTTTTATACACAATTAATGAGTCTTACGTTTTACTCATTGTTAGAATACAAAATGAGTAGAATCAAAGTATATTGCTCAGTTTACTGCAGCAAGCCGATGTATTAGAGGGCTACGGATATATATTTTCATTATATTACAAAAGATGCAAACAGCAACTGCTGAAAGGTGGCGACAGAGGCGGCCCTAGCAATATGTCTAATATAATGTACTAAAATCTTACATTACCATACATAACAACACGTAGTATGGTAGTAGTAATGTTCTAACAGTAAAGTAATGTTTCAATTTCTCACGTAGCTTGCAACACAGACACAAATCACAACCCACATACACCCGCACGCGATCAAACGCCAAGAAAATAGGAGGCGGACAGAACCCTAGATGTAAAGATATTAGTTTCAACTCGTCTTTAATATTTACACAACATTGCGAATTTCACGTTATATGTCTATACGTTTGAAATGCACGCACCCCAGCTCATTTATAATAGAATTAGTTTTGACGGGTAGGGTCAAGTAGTAGGCTAATAAGATGATTGGGTTTTATTTTTTGCGCTGTCAAACTATACTGTAGTTGCATTTTCTGCGCCCCCAACATGACAGTGCCCGGTGTGGTCACACCATTTGCACCACCCTAGGGCCAACCTTGGGTGGCGATAACGAATAAACACGGAGAATAGGAACGAGTTGGAATACAGTTGGTGTGGACATTGGGAGACAGTCTAGCCACTTAAAGTACCGGTAATAATAATAATAGTCTAATAATAATGGACTAATGGGCCCTAATTACCTGTGACAGAAAAGAAGCAGTGATAAAACATGTTTGCAACATTCTTATGCACCTGCCTTACAAGAACATTGAAGCTGCTTAATTGTTAGCGTTCTCCTTTCAATTTCTATTGTAACCATGTGGGGCGAAGCAGATAAGGCCGACATCAGGAGCAAAAGAGCGTAAATTGCAGTGGCGGCTGATGGATAATTGTTCTGGGTGTTGCGCTATTTTCATTAAGGGGGAATTAAGTTGGTACATGGGCACCCGCAGGATTTTTTCAAGGTTGAGGGAGTAATATGTTTTTCATTTCATTACCTCGTCACTAGGTGTTATTGAGACATACACCCCCGCGCAATTTTCGTTTCATTTCTTACTTGCTTCGTGGTATTCATAATTTGGCTGCTCTTAAACCGTTGGGTACATGATCTTTATGGCATGAATGGGAGGAATATTTTTTTTAGTTCAGAGTTTTTGTCCATAGGAGTTATTTGTGAATCATCGTCATAAATCATTTTTTTTATTTAGTCAATTTACCCTCTAGGTTGGTGGTTCCCACGGACTCAGCGAGGGAACTCACCACTACCGCCTCTATGGGCAGTGTCCTGGAGCTTGGAACATCTGGTCGGGATGGATACAACTGGGGAGGTGTGATCAGCACTTCGCCCAGGCGGCCTCACCTGCAAAGCGAACAGGGGCCTCATGAGGGAGGGGAAGGGATGGAAGATAGGATGGATAGGATAGGAAGAGGGAAGGAGGCGGCCGTGGCCTTACAGTAGGTACTGTACCCTTTTACCTACCAATACCTGTTGAATCCCTGGATAGCAGCTGGATCGTAGAACCTGAAAATTCCCCGGCTCTAAAGACCCCCAAGTTCTACCAACAGACACAGGGATAATAGGGCCACTCGAATACCTAACAGGATGTATTAAGACTGACCAAAGCTCAGAAAAAGAAAAGACTAGCTCAAAACACAAGAATTCTTCAAGAGGAAGAAAGAATCTCAAAGGTGTGGTAAACACTAAAATACCTAGCGATGGCCCCCTTAATACACCCTTCCATCACCTCTATAAAGCATCACGCAATAATTAAAACCAAGTAATAAATAGTTTATTGTAAGAGTAAACAAGACAGAAAGAACAATCAATTTTGTCGATACCACGACCAATCAAAAACAATCTCATTGATTATACTGGATTGTCTTTCAAAAAAAAATGTTACCCATTATCTCAACTAACTTTTAGTTGATTAAAATATAAGGCATATTAATAATAATAATGATCAATCCCATAGGATAAGCACTTACAAAAGAAAAATATTATAAGACTTGAATACATTAAATTCATTTCGGTTCCTTAAATGAAATAACATCTTATACAAAAATATCCTGATTATAATTGATAATCCTACACGACATCTTCAGTAACATTATATGTTCTTGTTATTAAATGAAGAAATTCATATGGCCTATTTGCAGAATATAATTTACACAAAATTCCAGAATAATTTCAATTATTCTCTTCCCACTGACTTAATGTCACGACATTCATTTCTGCTTAATATTGTTTCATTTCTTGTTTTAGGGTAATTCTGCCGAACAATTAAGCTAAGCAAAAATTAATCATAAATTCAGCATTAAATAGTTATCGGTTTCCTTGTTAAACATACATCTTATGGCAAAATCGTTATATTAATTTTACTGGAAATATTGAACCGGATATCCACTCAAGATTCTCAATAATACTGCTCAGAAAAATATTAATCTTCACACAGGCATTTTCACGATAACAGCGATAAAGTCAACTATGACCAAATATTAACCATACTAGGTTAAAAACAACACCTCTCTAGGTTAAAACCCCAATCAATCTAATCCTGATTGGCACACCTGGCTCAATCCTCAACAGGAAAAATATGCTTTACAAAGCATTGTATCAATATACTTAAACACAAAGACATTACTCATAGTACATGCCTCTCTAAAGTCGAACATGCACCTATAATAGGAGCCTTACTGTTATAAATCCACAATTATGAAAATCAGCTGTTTATAGAAAAATCCTGAACTCGAGTGCGAAAGAATAATATGATTCTGTAACAGATTACCAACAAAGCCCAGTGGATTTCAGAAATATTCCACCTATCTTTAAAAACTTGCCTTACATTGATGTATTACATGATCCATAATTCTTAAACGTATGACTTATAGTAAGTCGTCCCTGGGATTATCCTCGCAAATTTGGATGTCGCTCAAATACCCTCTTAATAGAGAAAAACTATTGCACCAAAGGCAATGATATCAATTTAATCCAGTGTTAACTTCATAAGAAAAGAAAAGTATAACACTCCCCAACCACACAAACTGAGGTTGTAAAAGCGATCTATAAAGATAAATTCAATCACAAAATAAGATCTTCCCTGAATTTCCCGAACGCGAAAATGTCGATGGATTAGTCCTACAGCATGAATCTAGGTTAGCAACAAAGGCTAAGCGACTAATGACCCATTAGGCAATCCATTTCGAAAATCACGCTCAGAAAATGCAAGTTAAATCTATTAATGAACTGCAGAAAAAAAATATTGTCAAAGGACTCGAAGTAACATTCAGAATAACAGGATCCGAAAACTTCCTAATATCGTAATAAGAATACGAAAAGGAAAATTCCCCTTCAAAGAATACGATGATCCAAGCGAAAGTGCTTAAAGAACAACACTAGAATATGAAAAACTCAATCAAAGTTCTCAAAAGAAAATTGTGTTACCAAAATGTTCTTACACAGAAAAACTGTAGATCTTCTTCCTACATTTGTTTCTCGACAAATAAGAATGAGCATATTAGTTTAAATACTGTAAAATACTACTGAAATTTTTAATTTATTCATTAAATTACACAAAGGATGCACTCATTTTTATGAGTCAAAATCCTGGCATCATAGAAGGTCAGTTTCGAAATAAACATCGAACCTGCACTTTCTACTCAACCATTTAATCTACAAAATCAAATATGGCAATATGTGGTAGTTCAAAATGTCCACGCTACGCTACTGTAACAAGTTGAAGTGATCTGTACCTTTGGCGAATCTAGATGAGGAAAAAAGGATATCGTTGGCCATACTAAGCTCCAGACCAACAGAACACATGCTGGACTCCAACTGGGTTTCCATAGAATGAACCAAAGTCCTCCTAGGCTCGAACAACACCCGGTCGGTCGAAATAGTTCCAACATATCCTGGCGATATCTTCCCATACATATTCGAATACCGACGGACGGACCGCACACAGTTTATCAACTCGTCACGAAGCGAGGGTGAACTCGAACAGTCGCTAAATAGTTCCAATATATGAACGCGAATGCGAGCAAGTTCACAAGGGTCCACGTGGCCCCTTGCATCACGAGAGTCGCTTGCACACTTCATGCTAAATGAAAGTTGCTGCCAACATGTCCCCGCTACACTCTGCTAATGCAGTATTCTTATATCAATCTAGCCTACCATCGTAATGGATATAAGCTTCATAGTGTTCCTTCCCTCTGACACCTTGCTTGGGAATGTGCTCTTTTCAAAAAGTATAAGCACTGTGAAGAGTGAATCAAGTCTAGGCTGCATTTCCACGACGGTTTATATGCAGAGTTTTGTGACACATTACAGCCAAGCTGGCGGTCGGGATTATGAAAGTATCCATCCGCATGGCTCGTTAGTTGCTGTAGATACACGGTCGCAAAGATAAACTATTACATGTTTAAGACCATGTCTGAACCCTATTAAACACGTGTATACTTCACGTAGAATGCTGAACGAACTAGCGTATACACTCCAGCGCGGTCACACGTTTTTTTTAACTACCGTTAGCTGGCGACTTCACTTTCACTGTTTTCAGGCTCAAACCTCTACGCTGTCGGTTTCTCTACTCATTGCTCTCTGCAGGAGGTCGTCTTGGTCTCACATCCGCTCCCCCACTCCTTCACACGTCACGACTCGATACGAAATATATCGCAGTCGAAACGTAATCAGCAGTGAGTTAACAGATCATCTTCTGTTCTTCATACTTTCTTAATAATAGCTTTCTGCCATGGAAATATACATACAGACGTATGTAGCTGCTTACATACAACGCCAAATATGCTTTAATTTGTCTTAATCACTCTCAGGTGAATCGATCGATATAGTGTTAGACACAGTCAACATGGTTATTATCGATGACCTTCGGGTTTCTCGTCGGAAACACGAGCTCTGCCGATCTCTTTCTTGATAGCATGACTTTTGCTCGCTGTAGACCCGCTGTAATTATAGACTTCAGAGGCTAGTTAGGAAGTTACAGGGTGTTCCCAAAATACTGTAACCATGTCTGTACTTAAGACCTTTATGAATAATGGTGCATTTTCCCTTTGATACCTTAAATAAAAGTCTCCTCAACTATTATTTACACCATTCCAGGTAATCTCGGCATATGTAGCATTATTCAGTCAACACTCAGACTATCTTCTTCACATATCTTTTCAGGTTTTTTTTGCATTGAAACGACCTATCATTTCTCTTCCATTTAGGCTTACTACCTCATAACAATTATTTCCTTTTATTATAGTGACTTCTCTGTCATGGTAATCTCTTTCTTGTAGTCGTGAACAGGTAGAATGCGTGACATCTCAGTGCTTAATTTCTTTTTGAAAATGTTTTTCCTTTGTCCCGGTCAGGCGTTCTTTCTGAACTCCGACCTTCTCTGCTAGTGCTGGGTTGTGACTTATCTGGATTTTCATCCTTTCTTTCCTTCGATTTTCTTCGTCCAACCTCCGTGGACTTATCTCGCCCTCTCTTGAGCATCTCCTGTTGCACTTTCTTATCGGATGCCTCCGTCCGATAATTGTTGTATCTTGAGTACCCTTGATTTTGTCTCTTATCTCTGTTTTCATGGGTATCCCTATCATTCCTATTATATCTGTTATCTCGATTATTTTGATCATATCTGTAATTCCTGTTATAAGGTGTTTCTCGATGATCATTCCGGTTTCGATCATTATCTCTTCGATAGAAATTTCTCTCCTCGTAGCGACGTTGCCATGGCCTCTCCTGGGCGTCCCTACGTTGGTTTTCCCGTCTCCTCTCTTCCTGATGGGTATTTCTAATAGGACCCATTCTATCATCTCTTCTTTGCCCAAAACGATCCGTCTGCTGTGTACGGTTCATCATTACCGCGTTTACAACTTTCGATTCTTGCCTGGCATTTTTGACTATGGTAGGTTGCGTCATCATACTCATATGATCTAATCGACGTAACAAGTCATCTAACGACGTTAAAGACGATACTCCGGAAGAAATAATTTATCTCCTTACTTCCGCAGGCAATTGACGTGAGATAGCTTCAAGGAGTTCTTCCTGGGTTAACGGCGGCTGAAGAAAACGGAGTTTTGCTAACTGACACGCAAAGTACTCAGCATAGCTGGTTGGTCCTGTACTGGAGTACTTGCGTGAATAGACTTCCGATCTCACATTTTGTTGGACCTCGATCGACCAAAATCTTTGTATGAAGGCCTCCGAAAACTGTTCAAAATTGTCAAATGTGTAACGAAAAGATCAGAACCATTGTAACGGAGCATCGGTAAGAAACCTTTCCACCATACGTAGCTCACGATCACGTGGCACATGTGACTCCAAAAAGTAATCTCTTAATGCCCTGACAAATTCGATTGGTGTCATTCCATCCAAGTTGCTAAACTTCCTAGGTTTGTCATCAAAGTTTCGTATTATGGTTACATTCGGTGTCCTTTCCAATGATTTCGAAGTATAATCACCCACGCCTACGTTGGGGTTCGGAGAACTAAAAGTTTCCCTGCTTGTTCGAATGGGACTCGAATGTTCCATTTGACTGAGCCGAACGTTGGGTTCGTTGTTGGGAGATTCCTGCATCATCCTTTCCCTACCATCAGGTACTATCACTTCAGGTTGTTCAACTACAACTCTAAAATCGGACTGTAAAAGTGATCGCAATTGATCTTTTAGCGTATCTAAATTGATATGCCCCTCTAGATTAATTTGCTCGAGACCCTTTCTAATTTCATTAATCTCGGAAGTTTTCTTCTCCCTGACCTCATTTAACTCTATCTTACTTTGGTCGACTTTAGTTTCAACACTGTTAATACGTTTCTCTAAATAGGATATGTTATTAACCTGTGTATTTTGAATTCCATCCATTCTTTTGCTTAGATCTTCCCTAACATTTATTATGTCTTTGCTATTAGTTGCAAGACCAGTGGCAAGTTTAGATTCTAACTTGGATTTCTCAACTTTAAAACATTCCTCATTAATTTTCATGATATCTTGACGAAATGTTACAATATTATCTCTTATGATCCCTTTCAAATCGATGTCAAAATCATCCCTGAGAAGTTTCGTATGATCAGTGACTTGAGCTCGGAGTGTCCCCATTTCACATTTCAACTGCTCCAGGCTATTCTGGGTCTGATTAGTGTCATGGGAAAACTGTAGCTGAAGTGCTTCTAATTTTTTTTTACTGAGCTTCACACTTTTTTCACAGTCTAGTCTAATCTCAACTTGAAACTCTTTATTAGATTTTTCTAGCTCCATTAACTTAATCTCCGTCTGATTTTGACTAGATTCGATTTTTTGGACCTCTAGCTCCATTATATTTTGACTGGATTCTATTAATCCCACATCTGTTCTTAAATCATTGATTTGGGATTGCATAATCCTTACATTAGAGTTTACATCCTTTACTGTTTCCTCAATTCCCCTTTGACTAGTCTGAACATTGTTAAGATCTGTTTGCATTGAAGTTTGACTATTTTGCATTGATGTTTGACTAGTTTGGATATTGTTAAGATCTGTTTGCATTGAAGTTTGACTAGTTTGGATTGATGTTTGACTATTTTGCATTGATGTTTGACTAGTTTGGATTCTTTCTTGGGCAACCTGTACCAAACCAACATTAGCCCGTAGTGTACTGATATCTAGTTGTGTTTTTCTATTATCGTCCTGGATATCTTCGATATTAGATTCTACACTGGTAACCTTCTTTTCTACCCTTTTAGAACTGTCATTGATAGCCTTCAAGGAGGATTGCATAGTATCAATTTCCCCCCTGATACCTTCAGCAACTGCATCTTTTATCACTCCCTGACTTTGAATAACAGTTTCAGACATATGGTCTAATGCAGATTTAGTTTGGACCTTAATATTTTCTATGTCCTGATTCAAATTGTCCATTTTATGTTGAATAATTTCAAACATCTTCTTGACGTCACCAAGAGTCACCATATTACTTTCAGACATGCTTCACTACACTTCACAAGAAATAAGAATACCACACCAACAAAGCACAGCGAGAACATCTACAAACAACCACCATTTACCATACATGCTCATTCTTATTGTCTGGCGTTACCTTAAAATAAGCTTATGTCTAAACACAAAGTGCCCCATTTGATTTGGGATCGACCATATACAAGTGCGTGTTGGTTTATATCGGTGAAGGTCTATGATTCTACCATTACTTAAATTTTAAATTTACTACAAATACTTCTATTTTTAATGATGTCAGCAATGATCATCAGCCGGAAACAAGTAGAACAAATTATTAACAAAGCGTGTGGCACCACTCCAATACATAAAATAAAATAAAAATTAATAATGGTTGCAATACCACTTGTAAGTCAAGTGCCTCGAGTATCCTCGTAATTGCTTTGTTCCATAGGAATTCCAATAGTTCGTGCCAAAATATTGGTTCACCATTATTTTATCGCCTTGATTCATAGTCACACAAGAAACACGGTGTTCCAATTCGCGATCTGTGTTACATGATCATAAAACTAATTTCCACTTTGTACTTTCAGTTTCAATTTTGGCAGAATTATGGCATTCAACTCCCTGGTATTCGCTCTGGTATTCCAGGTTTTCGAAGCCCCTGAGCTGGGCGCCACCTAATGTACCCTTTTACCTACCAATACCTGTTGAATCCCTGGATAGCAGCTGGATCGTAGAACCTGAAAATTCCCCGGCTCTAAAGACCCCCAAGTTCTACCAACAGACACAGAGATAATAGGGCCACTCGAATACCTAACAGGATGTATTAAGACTGACCAAAGCTCAGAAAAAGAAAAGACTAGCTCAAAACACAAGAATTCTTCAAGAGGAAGAAAGAATCTCAAAGGTGTGGTAAACACTAAAATACCTAGCGATGGCCCCCTTAATACACCCTTCCATCACCTCTATAAAGCATCACGCAATAATTAAAACCAAGTAATAAATAGTTTATTGTAAGAGTAAACAAGACAGAAAGAACAATCAATTTTGTCGATACCACGACCAATCAAAAACAATCTCATTGATTATACTGGATTGTCTTTCCAAAAAAAATGTTACCCATTATCTCAACTAACTTTTAGTTGATTAAAATATAAGGCATATTAATAATAATAATGATCAATCCCATAGGATAAGCACTTACAAAAGAAAAATATTATAAGACTTGAATACATTAAATTCATTTCGGTTCCTTAAATGAAATAACATCTTATACAAAAATATCCTGATTATAATTGATAATCCTACACGACATCTTCAGTAACATTATATGTTCTTGTTATTAAATGAAGAAATTCATATGGCCTATTTGCAGAATATAATTTACACAAAATTCCAGAATAATTTCAATTATTCTCTTCCCACTGACTTAATGTCACGACATTCATTTCTGCTTAATATTGTTTCATTTCTAGTTTTAGGGTAATTCTGCCGAACAGTTAAGCTAAGCAAAAATTAATCATAAATTCAGCATTAAATAGTTATCGGTTTCCTTGTTAAACATACATCTTATGGCAAAATCGTTATATTAATTTTACTGGAAATATTGAACCGGATATCCACTCAAGATTCTCAATAATACTGCTCAGAAAAATATTATTCTTCACACAGGCATTTTCACGATAACAGCGATAAAGTCAACTATGACCAAATATTAACCATACTAGGTTAAAAACAACACCTCTCTAGGTTAAAACCCCAATCAATCTAATCCTGATTGGCACACCTGGCTCAATCCTCAACAGTAAAAATATGCTTTACAAAGCATTGTATCAATATACTTAAACACAAAGACATTACTCATAGTACATGCCTCTCTAAAGTCGAACATGCACCTATAATAGGAGCCTTACTGTTATAAATCCACAATTATGAAAATCAGCTGTTTATAGAAAAATCCTGAACTCGAGTGCGAAAGAATAATATGATTCTGTAACAGATTACCAACAAAGCCCAGTGGATTTCAGAAATATTCCACCTATCTTTAAAAACTTGCCTTACATTGATGTATTACATGATCCATAATTCTTAAACGTATGACTTATAGTAAGTCGTCCCTGGGATTATCCTCGCAAATTTGGATGTCGCTCAAATACCCTCTTAATAGAGAAAAACTATTGCACCAAAGGCAATGATATCAATTTAATCCAGTGTTAACTTCATAAGAAAAGAAAAGTATAACACTCCCCAACCACACAAACTGAGGTTGTAAAAGCGATCTATAAAGATAAATTCAATCACAAAATAAGATCTTCCCTGAATTTCCCGAACGCGAAAATGTCGATGGATTAGTCCTACAGCATGAATCTAGGTTAGCAACAAAGGCTAAGCGACTAATGACCCATTAGGCAATCCATTTCGAAAATCACGCTCAGAAAATGCAAGTTAAATCTATTAATGAACTGCAGAAAAAAAATATTGTCAAAGGACTCGAAGTAACATTCAGAATAACAGGATCCGAAAACTTCCTAATATCGTAATAAGAATACGAAAAGGAAAATTCCCCTTCAAAGAATACGATGATCCAAGCGAAAGTGCTTAAAGAACAACACTAGAATATGAAAAACTCAATCAAAGTTCTCAAAAGAAAATTGTGTTACCAAAATGTTCTTACACAGAAAAACTGTAGATCTTCTTCCTACATTTGTTTCTCGACAAATAAGAATGAGCATATTAGTTTAAATACTGTAAAATACTACTGAAATTTTTAATTTATTCATTAAATTACACAAAGGATGCACTCATTTTTATGAGTCAAAATCCTGGCATCATAGAAGGTCAGTTTCGAAATAAACATCGAACCTGCACTTTCTACTCAACCATTTAATCTACAAAATCAAATATGGCAATATGTGGTAGTTCAAAATGTCCACGCTACGCTACTGTAACAAGTTGAAGTGATCTGTACCTTTGGCGAATCTAGATGAGGAAAAAAGGATATCGTTGGCCATACTAAGCTCCAGACCAACAGAACACATGCTGGACTCCAACTGGGTTTCCATAGAATGAACCAAAGTCCTCCTAGGCTCGAACAACACCCGGTCGGTCGAAATAGTTCCAACATATCCTGGCGATATCTTCCCATACATATTCGAATACCGACGGACGGACCGCACACAGTTTATCAACTCGTCACGAAGCGAGGGTGAACTCGAACAGTCGCTAAATAGTTCCAATATATGAACGCGAATGCGAGCAAGTTCACAAGGGTCCACGTGGCCCCTTGCATCACGAGAGTCGCTTGCACACTTCATGCTAAATGGAAGTTGCTGCCAACATGTCCCCGCTACACTCTGCTAATGCAGTATTCTTATATCAATCTAGCCTACCATCGTAATGGATATAAGCTTCATAGTGTTCCTTCCCTCTGACACCTTGCTTGAGAATGTGCTCTTTTCAAAAAGTATAAGCACTGTGAAGAGTGAATCAAGTCTAGGCTGCATTTCCACGACGGTTTATATGCAGAGTTTTGTGACACATTACAGCCAAGCTGGCGGTCGGGATTATGAAAGTATCCATCCGCATGGCTCGTTAGTTGCTGTAGATACACGGTCGCAAAGATAAACTATTACATGTTTAAGACCATGTCTGAACCCTATTAAACACGTGTATACTTCACGTAGAATGCTGAACGAACTAGCGTATACACTCCAGCGCGGTCACACGTTTTTTTTAACTACCGTTAGCTGGCGACTTCACTTTCACTGTTTTCAGGCTCAAACCTCTACGCTGTCGGTTTCTCTACTCATTGCTCTCTGCAGGAGGTCGTCTTGGTCTCACATCCGCTCCCCCACTCCTTCACACGTCACGACTCGATACGAAATATATCGCAGTCGAAACGTAATCAGCAGTGAGTTAACAGATCATCTTCTGTTCTTCATACTTTCTTAATAATAGCTTTCTGCCATGGAAATATACATACAGACGTATGTAGCTGCTTACATACAACGCCAAATATGCTTTAATTTGTCTTAATCACTCTCAGGTGAATCGATCGATATAGTGTTAGACACAGTCAACATGGTTATTATCGATGACCTTCGGGTTTCTCGTCGGAAACACGAGCTCTGCCGATCTCTTTCTTGATAGCATGACTTTTGCTCGCTGTAGACCCGCTGTAATTATAGACTTCAGAGGCTAGTTAGGAAGTTACAGGGTGTTCCCAAAATACTGTAACCATGTCTGTACTTAAGACCTTTATGAATAATGGTGCAGTACCATCCCGGCATTTGCCCGAAGACGAAGTGGGAAACCACGGAAAACCACTTCGAGGATGGCCGAGGAGGGAATCGAACCCCCTCTACTCATTTGGACCACCCGAGGCTGAGTAGACCCCGTTCCAGCCCTCATACCACTTTCCAAATTTCGTGGCAGAGCCGGGAATCGAACCCAGGACCTCCGGGGCGGCAGCTAACCATGCTGACCGCTACGCTACGGAGGCGACAATCAGTTTTTTAAACAGGCAAAATTACTTGTATCACCATGTAGGCCTACCGACAAAAATAAAAGTCAAGCAGTTCATTAAAATGGTAATGTTAATCCAGTTCGCCGATTTTCTAAATAACTGAAGATATTCTCAAATAATCCAACATTTCTAAATTAAATAAAACTGTGGAATTATCCCTACATGTAAATCAGTTAACCATCAGTAACTTCAATTTATGAAATAAACTGGTGTGACAATTTCATGGGGGGGGGGGCACGGCGCCTCCTTGTGCCCCCGCCCCCGCTCCTGCGGACGCCCATGAGGTGATAGGTCTGCTTGAGATCGGAGAAAACTGTATTCAATTGCGCGGTAAAACGGATGTACCGGTACCTCATTCATAACGAATGCCGCAGTTCAGAGACATCACATTTTCATCGGATTAAATGGAATATAAGGTAGCCTACATGAAAACCTTCATGAGAACAAAACAATGTAAGTTATATACGAGGGCGAGTATCTCAAGTACGCCCAACATTGCATAACATAGTAGCCTATCGGCAGTTGACGGAGCATCTCGGATGTCTCCGGCCGCGCCTCGGCTTCCTGGTTACAATGAGCTGGCAACGACTAGCCGTGTTAACTGTTGGGATAGGGCTTACCCGATCTAGCATCTCTGCCATACCCTTCACTATTGAGATCTGGTCGGTGCTTGGGGCTGGCAACGACCAAGCGGACTAGCGCTCCTAGGCGGCTGGCGCGCTTCGCTTTCTCAGTCAGTTCACAGTACTGTAACTCACTCTGAGATTTCCTGAATTATTAAAGAACAGAATTATGAATTTCTATACATATAACAGGAAACATACAGCTTTTAATACTAAAAATATTATCACGGTATTAATTGTTTTTCATGAATTAATCTGGTCGTTGTGCAACACTGCAACCTTATTACCGGCCGCCACTGGTAAATTGACCATAAAGTTTCATCATTGTGTAGCCTATTCTTTCACGAGACATGTTTGCAAATAACACTTCTAGTTAACCCCCCCTGGCACTACAGCCCATTCAGGGCCTAGGCCTACCAACGAACCTCTACATAGCCATTTGGCCTGCAGATATTAGGGTGCCGCGTGGTCAGCGCATCGGGTCCCCACGATCGTTAATCTTGATTTTCGTGACCGGGGTGCTGCTTTACTATCCGAAAGCTACTCAATTGTCCTCACGAGGCTGAGTGCACCCGTCCCAGCTCTCGCGTCAGTTTCTAAAATTCCTGACGGAGCCGGGAATCGAACCCGGGGCATCCGGGTGAGAGGCTACCCCAACACCACGGGGCTGGCAACACTTCTAGTTATCAAATCGAATATTGCTTTGAAACGTAACAGCGTCATGATTTGAAATGCACAAAACCAAATCCAAGCAGACAATCAATGCTTGATAATACGTTATTCACACAACATCCAGCCGTACACACAAATTAATTAGATCGCGTGTATCGCACTGTTATACATAATATATCACTGGTAGTTTAGGGATCGCATTCACTGATTATAACGGGATAATACGAAAGTGTTCCATAGCAATCCTGTGTTATCCTACGTATACCGGCCATGTTGAACCAACCGCAGCGCCCCAGGTGATAGTGAGAATGTGCACTCCCACGTTTCATTCTATTACCAAAGTTACATTGTTGGGTGTAATGCATTTGCAGAGCCCAATAAAGCAATACTTCATAGAAGATGTATTTTTTACTGTGGTCAGCGAGTAAACAATAAAACGAAAGAAAGAAAAAAAAAACAACACACCCCCTTCTAAAACAATGTTTAGGTTATGTGCGCTAAATTTTTCTAAATTTTCTCCTGTTGTAGTAAATAATGCTGCAATATCAAAATGGTTTTCAACAGACCTAACTGTGAGTATTCGCGAAGTTAATACCTTCTCAAGAGTGGCTTTTTCTTCCGTTATCGATTTGTTGATTTGTTAACCCCTTCCTGTCCTGATGTTGGCTATTTTACTTGGCTCTGTAGGTGGAAAAGAATGTTCTACAGGAGGTAAATAATGCTCCGCCGGAGGAAAAGATCATCACTGTTGACGGAGTCGGCATCAATTACTTGAAAGTTGGAAGCGGGCCACATCATGTCCTTTGTTTCCCTGGAGCACTAGGTATAAGAACGCATAATTATTAAATATTTTGAATTCTGTTACTCCTACGTACTGCCCATTGCAAGGTAGTGTGAAAATACTCCGTCGTCAGCAAAACTTTATCATAATACAGCCTATTCATGATTGAAGCTCCAGAAAATAATGGGCACCTCCCTTTGCCACTGTAGCTGTAAAATTAAAGCACACAATTTGTGTGTATGTACAGAATTGTTTCAGTTTGTGCAGTAGTCAGTTATAGACCTTATTCGCTTAGTGCACTCTACTACATGGTAACGAGCGCAGGTCAATTCACATAGTTCACATACACAGCTAACTTATCATCAGGTTCGTGGAAAAACTTTGATTTGCAAATCTTGTGATGATATCCATGTAGGCTACAGTATTGCCGAAGAGTTGACAAATTGTCGAAGATCCTGATTTGTGTTGGTCCATGTTCTGCTCACAATTTCTTCGGTGGAGTAGAATTCCATCCATATGTCATTCCTTTTTGCCATTCCTGCATCCAAGAGTTTCCTCCAGCTATCTGTAGAAGGCAGAGCGAGCTTGAATCTCAAGTCTTCGATTAAGAAAGGCTCCCTGGCAAGTTCATATACCAATCTCGAGTGAGTAAATCTTGACACACTGATGGCTGTGTTTAAGAATTGTGGCTTGACTTTTTCCAATGAGTGGAGGTCGTTCATTGTTAGCCTTTTACAGGTGATGTCAAATCCATAGGTTAAAACATGGATTACTTTTACTTTAAATAGTGCCATAGCTGTCTGAAGAGAGAGTCGATTTAGGTTCTTGATGTCATATATAGCTGTAATGTTACTGAGTACGGTATTTGTTGAAACAGATGACCTCGCTGTTCTGCTCTTTAAAACAACAATCATCACCATCTGGGTAGGCCTATGTGTTGCCATGAAGGTCTTGTGTAGCAAAACTGTAGACATTTTGTCTTGTAATGTTGGTGGCAGCAGCAACATTGGGGACATTTGCCCCTAATGATGTGAATGATATAGAAAATTAATTTTAAGATGAATACTACTACTACTACTACTACTACTGACTTACATTTAACTTACATACTAGAAGAAATCAACAATTTAAAAAAAGAAATGAATGATGGAAATAAAAGAAGGAAGGAAAAAGGAAGTAAAGCCATAAAGAGCAGATAGGAAAGATAATATGGAGAGGTCCTGTCCTAAAGTCGATGGAGAAAGGAGAAATACTGGGCTCAGCTCAAAACTCCTTCAGGGTCGCCAACTCTTGAAGTCACCAGCCGTGATCCCTTTATGTTGTAGAGCAGGGCCATCCAGTCATTGCGCTCGGGGAGCACTGTGCAGTCAGACTAGTGCTCCGTCCCCTACCACCACTACACTGTGGCAGCGAGGAGACCTGAGACAAACGAAGATGTTCAGACCGCGCTGACTAGATACGTACGAATTCAAGATTTGATTGCCGTTGAGCGTGGCTGCGCCAGCATTTGTTGATTATTGTAGCAAGAGCCCCGCGGGTGAAGCAGGTGTCACAGTGATGACAGAGTGCTGTCTGCATATAAGTCAAGCAGCATTGTGCGCGCTACTTATCTTAGAAGCGCAGATAAGCGTCACAGGAGCTCATGTTACCACGGACAGTTAAACGATGACTGAAGCTACAGGAGCTGAGTCATATCCTACTCGCACAACTGTACCTGTCAACGAAGCAGAGTGACGTGTGACACAAGTAAATGGAGAATAGCTCCCATCTCGACTGCCGGCAATCAATTCGTGAAAGGGTAATACAGTCGTGCAGCCAATGGCTTTTGTGGGATTTTTGACATCATATTGATAGTGATAGTGACTAGCGACTGATGGATCGGCTGGTCACTTCGGCGCGGCGGGAAGACTGTGCTCTCAGCCAGCGAGGCTCCTCCCACCACTACCTTCCACCAAAGTGCTCGGAGCACTGGCTTAGAGCGAGGATGGAGCGCTGTGTGGGTGGCCCTGTTGTAGAGCTATCCAGGGTCTACTTTGTATGGTGGGATCTCTTACAGTAGGCAGGGGACAGAAAGGAAGAAGAAGAAGAGATCTAATTCCTCTCTAGGCCTTGCGTACTGTAATATCTTTGGGCTCAAAAGGGAAGAAGAGTTGAGCAAGGGAAGTGGATGGGAAAAATGAAAGGGAGAAACCCACACAAGTATATAGATGCAATTCAGGGGAGGTTCCTCAGTTCCCAACCGATGTCCCACAAGTTATGAGCTACTGGAGCATTAGTTTTATTATTAATTATTGCGGTATAAAAAATACTGTACAATTCAAATTCAAAAGGTTACTACGAATAATACCCATTTGTGGTTTTGAACAGGAAATAGGAGAGAAAATGCAAAATCAAAGGAGGGAAGTTGTTGTTTAAGGGGTGGAACAGCGAGGTCATCTGCCCCGAGGGAAGAGCGAACTTCCCATACCAATATTTATCATTTAAACTTCTCTATAGATCTTGTGAATAAAAAGGGGAATGAGAACTTGTGGTACGTGGTATGGACGATATAAATACGCATTCAAAAGGGGATACAAATTTCCACCGAAAGTAATTCTTGAAGGTCCCTTGGCAATGGCGGCTCTTAGATGAAAAATCAGGTGGAGAGCCAAACTCTAATTTCAGCAATGTGTTTGTGACATATTATTTTTCATAGTTTAATGCTAGAATGTCTACTTAACACTAAAAAGTCAAAATCGCTTATTTTTTATTGATTAAATGAATCCTCCGTTCTCTAAGGTCGGCAAACTTATCTATGATGTCATAGAAGGTCTTCAATCAATTTCATCTACAACTAGTTGATACCCGTCAAAACATGACGGTCATTGGGAAAATACTGAAGGATTCTCTTATACAGTATGCATTTTTGGAACGATTACTTGTTGACACTGTTGCAACTTTATGGGCGTAGAAAATCGACTTCGCAACATATAACTGGCCATGACTGAAACCTTGATGAGGCAAATAGAGACCTATATGTTCCAGAGCTTCCCTTAAGCTTTATTGATTGTGATAAAATACGCCAAGTGAATTGGAAATTGGAAAATTGAAGTGTATTATCGGAAGATGCTAAGTCAAGTCGAAGGATTATAACTCTTTGCCCATTAAGTGATTTGCCTCCACATATACTTGCTCTAAAAGTTTGAGCCATAGAGCCACAACAATATTTCCCCCCTTTTTCACTGTCATAAACGCGGCGGGATCCGCCATTTCTCTGGTGGAATAGAAACATTGTGCTCAAGCGCTGGGGCGACAAATATTACATTTTTCTTTCATAATTTAAAAATACACTCTAACATATATTTTCCTTTTAAAGACACTCTGCAAATCTACATTCTAAGAACTCGCGTTACAATGTATTACGAAGTCAATCGGTTAAGACGTTATATCAATCTCGCGGTAACAAAAATCAGCTTAGTGTTTTAAATACCAAACATAGATTGTAAAAAAAGATAATTCAGTCGAAACCCATCAAAACATGATGGTCGATGGGAGAATATTTACTGAGGAATTTTCTTATATATATTCTTCGTACGATTACTTTTAGGCACTTTTGATACTTAAAGGGTGTCAAAAGATTGCACTCTCGATGTTGCAACATACTGCTGGCCATGACTGAAAACTTGATGAGGTAAATTGAGACCTATACGTTCCAGAGTTTCCCCTTGAGTATTGATTGTGATAAAGTATGCCAAGCGAATTGGAAAATGTTGCTTCTTAAATGAAAATGGTAGTGTTTTTCGGATGGTGTTAAATCAAGTCGAAGGATTTGACCCCTCTGCCTGAGTTTAACTGCACTTATTATTTCCAAATCCAAGCAATATGGTTGCATTTAGGAGCCCTTGGGAAATGTTCAGATTTCTAAGGAGCTTAACTATGAGTCGAGCTTTTGGACTATGTGGAGACATATCATTTAATTCCAAGAAATTCAAGAATTATGTAGGAAATTGAAATAAACGTATAGGTCTCAATTTTCCTCATCAACTTCTCAGTCATGGCCAGCAGTATGTTGCAATGTCGAGAGTGCAATCTTTCATCTTCAGTATTTAATCTGTTAATGCTGGTGTATGTTTTTGAACTAAGTTACTGGATAGAAGGCATAAGTTGGTATAAGTTGATTTCATTACATTGTTAATTTTTTGGTGTAAGAATTCCTCAGTATGCCTTCCTTCGGAGAGAAAGTAAATCCGGCGATGCTATGCCTTAGATTTATGACATGAAAAAGAATCTTCCGCTAACTACAGTACATTTGTGTGAAGCCAAAATTTGTAAGTTTGATTATTTGATAACCCTATATTAGTTCCAAAGTTCGTCGCCAGGTGCTGACTGCGATGACATCTAGTAGCCAAGTTTGCAGCTAGATGTTGTGGACGGTAGCATTTGCTAGCAAAAGTAGGAACTATTGTACTTGAAAATTTGATTGTCTGCAGTCCTTACCTGAATCACAAATAACACACACTAATACAGCCATCACAATTATTAACACTGGCTCTCAGACAGATTCTACACATACACCCAATGTACATGGGGCTACATGACCGCATTGTCGCAGCCCCTAAACTGAGGAACCAACCAACCATTGGTATAAGAATGCAAACTTTCGAGACATTTATTATATCCTTCGTAGAAGTAAATGTTTCAGTCACGACATCCTCATGCGTTGCAAGTTTTGTGGCAGTCTGGCTCGCCCCTAACTGTTGGGTGAGAAATGTAACTGTTTACCTTTGCCTAAGCTATGTTGTTTTAATGGGCGCCAAGACCTCAACGCAATGTTGAAATCTAAATTTGTATTTAACAACGTCTAGCTCTGGCAGAACACATTCAAGACTCTATTCACTCAGATCGTGGTATGATTTGATCATTAACCCAACAAACAATTGTATCAGGAGAAGGAATTGGTCTATATCTAATGCTACCTACTGAAAGCAAAGATTGCATTGTAAAAGAAATGAATTTATTATATAAAACAAGTATAGCAAAATTAATAATAATAATAAGTTTAAAATTTAAATTGGAGCGTTGCGATTTGAATATTACCGATAGAAAATTACGTGAAAACGGAGTCTGATAAATTGATTTTACTCTTATTTCCAAGCTATGAAGTTACTGAAATATGAAATGTAAAACAAAGAAAATGAGAGATTGCGTATTTCTGCGTCATTTGCGCTTACCACTGGAAATTGCCAAAGCATTTCCCTCGTACTTGATGATGCTGTGAGCTTCCCACAGTCTCCTGGACGTCGTCATCTCCGTCGAAATTTGATGATATTCTGGTAGATTAGATAATTCTATGGTCCGTACATCGGACCCAAACACTCGTATAACCACACTGGTTTAAGTTTTGCAAAAGTTAGTCTTCAACTCCACTGAACATCGGAGCGACACGCACTTCCAACCGTACTCCGCAAGTTCTACACAGATAGTTACTAACTCCACTGAACATCGGAGCGACTCGCACGCGCACCCATACTCCTCAAGTATTTCACAGATTGTTCTCGTTCGACGGCGCGTCGAACGACATATGCACCTGTCGGCTCCCCCACTCTTCAGCCGGCTTCAGCTTGCGTGGTCCTCTACGGATTGGCTGACCCACCACGCGATCTTCCCCTTCTCTGGGTCATTACACTTGGCGCGCGAGAGGGAGAAGTCGATTTCCGTTCCAACAATTCGTCTTTTCTAGACCTTGCGACCCAGCCTTGCGTAATACTTCTCGACAGGAATCAGCTTGTATTCGAATTCCCAGTGAGTCATGTCTCTCAAATACCCTAACTGACAAAACTCCGTAAAATTCCGTAATCACATAATTTTCTATAATATTGTCGTTCGTAATAATTTGCTTGATAGCGTTTTCTAAGACATAGAAAACCTATCTGAATGTTAATAATTTTTATAAAATGCTCCGAAAATACCTTAATAATAATTATAATAAATTAATAATAATAATAAATTACCATGAAAAATTCTCTTGGCTGAACAATTTGCCGCGTAAATAAATATAGAATGGCTTCCTACTGACTTATGCCAGTTGCATAAAACCCCTCGAAAAACACGTTACAGTTTGATTATCACCATCCATAGAGAAGTAGTCGCCGTTAACATGCAGCATAAAATCAGAAAATTCTATTTCACCTGGTTTCAATCGTGTGTTTTTATGTAAGTGGCATATTTTGGAGAAGAGCCAGAGAGAAGAGTATTTAATATAATTGTGAATAACTGTTTGGCGAGAAGCGTGCGACAGACCTGAAGTCTCCATGAAGAATAACTTTCCCACAAAAAGGAATGATGTCATTACGTATCTTTTAGAAGTAGGTTCACACACATTAATGAATAAATGTTTGCCATTGGGGCTCCATCCCAAATTATGAGCCGAGCTAATCGAATAACGTCAACTGGATTTTGATATGCTCTTGCAAAAAATTGTTTTGCAAGAATTCACTTGATTTGCAGATCTGTCTCGATTAGCTTCTGGAGAATCTAATATATACAACTGGCCGCAAGAACCGCCGCTTATAATTTTGGAATATAATGAAGAAATGCGATGATGTGCAATTCCATACATTTTAAAACAATTGAAGAGAACCGAAGGGTATATTTAGGAGAAGGAGAAAAACACCAGGGTCTGACAATGGATATTAGAAAAGAAGAAGTAACATTAGCACTTAGGAAAATGAAAAACGGAAAGGCAATAGGACCCAATGAAATACCAGTTGAAGTGTGGAAGTATCTAGAGAAAGATGGAATCGACATGTTGCTGGATTTAATGCAAAAAATATACTCTCAGGAAACAATACCTGATGAATGGAGAGAAAGTATTTTAGTGCCTATATATAAAGAGAAGGGGGATATTCAGGACTGTGCCAACTACAGGGGCATTAAGTTAATGTCCCATACCATGAAAATCTGGGAAAGAGTGATAGACAAGAGGATCCGGGAGGAGACTAGCATTGGCGAGCAACAATTCGGCTTCATGCCAGGAAAAGGGACCACAGACGCAGTGTTTGCCCTGAGACAAGTAATGGAAAAGTATCGTGAAAGACAGAAGGGATTACACTTCGCATTCATGGACCTAGAGAAAGCATATGACCGGGTGCCCCGAGGAGAAGTCTGGAGATGTTTACGAGCGAAGGGAGTCCCAGACAAGTACGTGCAGTTGGTTCAGGAAATGTACAAAGACGCAAGAACACAGGTTAGAAGCAGCGTTGGACTTACAGATTGGATTCCGGTTCGAGTAGGTTTACACCAAGGTTCGGTTTTAAGTCCATATCTGTTTGACCTAATTCTGGACGAAATGTCTTGTGGATTACGAGACCAAGCCTCCTGGTGCATGATGTTTGCGGACGACATTGTGTTGTGTAGTACCACCAAAGATGTCATAGAAGAAAAACTGGAACAGTGGAGGGCAGCCTTGGAAGACAGAGGACTCAGGATTAGCAGGAAGAAGACAGAGTATATGAGGTTCAATACAGACCAAGACTGTGAGATCAGAATGCAAGGGGAAACGTTAAATAGAGTGGATGAGTTCAAATACCTGGGTTCGGTGGTGACTGGAGATGGAAATCTGGATCTGGAAGTGTCACACAGGATTCAGGTAGGATGGATGAACTGGAGGAAAATGTCAGGAGTGCTCTGTGACCGCAGGATCAAGCCTAAGGTTAAGGGGAAAATATATAAAACTGTCGTAAGACCTGCATTGCTGTATGGCTCTGAAACATGGCCTGCACGCAAAACACACACACACAGGCTTGACGTCACGGAAATGAAAATGCTAAGGTGGATGAGTGGAGTGACTAAGCGTGATAGAGTGGAAAATGTCAAAATAAGAGGAACATTGAAGGTTGTGGAAATATCTAAGAAGATACAAGAAAAGCGACTTCAATGGTACGGGCATGTGAGAAGAAGGGAGGAATCCTACGTGGGGAGGAAGATGCTAGACATGCAAATACAGGGAGTGAGAATGCGAGGCAGACCTAAACGAAGATGGATGGATTGTGTACAGGAGGACCTCAGAGAAAAACTGTTGTCAGAAGAGGATGTGCATGACCGGACTAAATGGAGGAGAGCTGTCAGAAACATCGACCCCACATAGGAGTGGGAATGATGTAAAGAGAAAGAAGATGGACCGTATGCATGTGGCACAGTAACATTGGTACCGGTACCAAATGAAACGAAGTTCATAGCAATGTTGTACTGCCGATTATTATCTCTGAAATTCCTTGAGATATCATCTCCAGTGAAAAATTGTTGCAGCCTGTCTAATATTTTATATTTAGTCAAATCAATTACAACCATTACAACCGCAAAGGTCAAAGTAACCAAGCGTAGATTTCTCGCAAGAGAATAATACAGTGCAGAACAATGTTTACATTTGTCCATTAAGGACCCTGCACTGTATAGCATATTATCTGGAATTGCTTCTGAAATTGCATATTTATATTGGATTTTAAAAGTGGCTTTGTATTTTTCTCCGATTTCTCTCTTTTTTTTTTGCGGCTAAGTTCTTTTTCGTCAAATGGGTTTATTTATAGTAGCATTTTTCCCCAAATTAACGTCATATTCAAAATCACTATAGTGGCCTGCATCAACACAACCGCCAAATATTAAATGGCAAATAATACTTCTATTGAAAAAATAAACAGCACGGTTAGATTCATTGTTATGTACTCTAAACAAATAATCAATAAACAATAATATTCACTGATACTATGAAGTTCAGAGACTTTCATTCTGAAGTAGGATGCTGATGAGAATGCGATGAGACTGATCGCCAATAATAAAATCCTTATAATTATCCCTGCCAGCAACAATTTTTGCAATTTTCTTGCAAACGCAGCTTAGGATGAAGTTCATCATTTTGAAATAAACAGCACGAAACTGCTCTAAATAAGCAATTTCCATCACCTGTTGTAGGTACAATCCTTTGCATTTCCATGACAGTAAATTATGTAAGGGAGCATAGAATCAGTTCGCCAATTACTGGAATGAGCATAGACTCACTTCGCCAGCCACCGTAATGGAGGGAGTCTTAGAATTATAAATGTTCAGTGCATGTCAAAAATCATATTAACACAGGGAAACCCACTCTTAAGACTACATTCTGAGCTATCACCCCGGATTACGGGTTCGATCCCTTCTCTGCCAAGAAATTTAATTCTGATCTGAGGGCTGGAACGGGGTGCACTCTTGAGGCAAAATTAAGAATAGCAAGGTTTGATTCCCACCTCAGTAATCTTGGATGTGGTTTTCCATGGTTTCCCATTGCAACTCCAGGCAAATACCGGGATAGTTCCTAACTTAAAGTCTCGGTCGTCAACTCCCCATTCCCCACCTTAATTAAAAATCTTCTTCTTCTTAGCGTCATCCCGTAGGAACGGGGTCCGCTTTTTGGATCAATAAACGCCATTTCTTGCGATCTAATGTTTCGCGCGATTTCAAGTTTCTTGATCGTAAATCTGCGTTAATAGTGTCCAGCCACCGCAATTTTGGTCTCCCACGCTGTCTCTGCCCGTCAACCGTTAGATGGTAGGCCGAGCCAATGACTGAACTTTGTGGTGCACGGACAACGTGCCCATACCAACGGAGTTTCCATTCCTGCATTTTCTCATTGATTGGAGCCACACCAGCTGTATGTCGAATCGTTGTGTTGGGGATACAGTCGAGCAGAGAAATGTCTAAAGATCTTCGCAGCATCTGCATTTCCATGACATGAAGTGAGTGCTCAGCACTTCTAGGTGCTGGCCAACACTCGTTACCATATAATGCAACTGGTCTCACCATTGTGCGGTATATCTTTGATTTTAGGCGGATAGGAATCTTCTTATCACAAAGAACACCGGTGACATCTCTGAATTACTAATGCACACATCAATATAGCCATCACAATAACACAGGTTATCAGAGAACATTTCATACACCCACACAAAGTAGACAGGGCTGAGTGACCACGATGTCCGTGTTCATCAAGTGAATTATGTTCGCCAATTGTCTCTCATGGCGGAAGCGATTGTGGCCATTTTAATTTAATAATTTAAAAGTATATGGCAACGTAAATCGTGGAGAATTCCTTACTTTAAGTGAATAATAAAAGTAAAATATGTTTACACAATGTAATACCAACAGCAAGAAGGAAGAATTCATGTCTGAGGTGGGATTCGAACTACCTCGATGATGCATAATGAAATTCGTAAACTTTAACGCTGGCCCTGAGCCACCCAGACAATAGAAAGAAAGTGCAATATTAAGGTACTTAAACAGCATACACACTCAACTGACTGTTGAAGTTCTTCAATACATCCCTTATTTTATAATTCTATTTCAATGTATATTGTGGAAACATCTTAAACAATATTTGGGACCCTCTTTAATTCTCATAAACAAAGATTTCAGTAAGATGCGGTGGGATGCGACATTTCGCTCGTGTAAAAAAAAAGCCATTGTGCGCAAGCGCGGGGGCGACAACTATTGCATTTTTCTTTATTAAAGAGAATTCGTTACATTAGGGGTATTTTAAAAGTTAAGTATGATTTGTCTACGTAATTCCAATATCAAGAGAGAAGAATACGGAAATTAAAAAAATATATCGAAGGTGGGGATCGAACACCTCCCATTTTACAATGCACAAATTCAGAGTTCACAACGCATCCGCTGAGCTACCAAATCACTGGTCATATGGCGCAATATTGAGTTAGGTAAGCATTATACACACTCAACAGTCAGTATAAATTCTTCTACATTTCCTGTCTTTTATAATACTATTCCGGTTTATATCTTGGAAACTTCATAATCAATATTCCCGTCCTTTATAATTCTTATAAATAACTATTACATTAAAACGCGGTGGACATCCGCCATGTCTGTCATTAATCGAGGTGATTCTGCACATGCGCTTGAGCCAATAATTTTGCAGTTTTGTTTATAAATTTAAAAATATATGGTAACATATTTGTTTATTTTAAAGACACTCTGCAAATCTACAGGCCTAGAGCTTTCAACAGATTGCTCTACGAAGTGAATCGGTTCTATCGTTCCTTCAATCTCGTCGTTACAAAAATCAGCTTAGTGTTTTAAATATATAGATTCATGGTGTATGGAGATGATAGCCAATGATGTAAGTCTAGACTGAGATATTGTGTTACTTGTAAAAGTTTTGAATCTTTTCAAACAAGAAAAGCTGCATTCCACTGATGCACTTGTAGAAATTATTGCCAGTACTAAAGAGAAAGTTTGTAAGTCTCTTCTTTTCATGGAGTTCTTGATGTATTTCTCCCAACTATTTTTACTTTGCAGGATTCATCAGCATGGAAGAGTAATAGTTCATTTCTTAAATGTGGAGTATTGCTGAATATGTGTGGATAGCTTAGTTGTAAGTTCTGCAGGGGTGTGAGAGGAAAATGTTTGTTATACAGCTCAAATTTGTTGGAATCTATAAGACCTAAGAATTGTAATTTGTCACAGCCATGCGTCATCATGGCTGTGATGTCATCGACTTGGATAGAAAAAGACGGAACATTATTAAGTCCATTTTTAATATGATCTCTGATGTATTCTGATATTACGTCAGTTATTTAATTTTGAATAGTTTTCTATTTACCAGCGAACATACTTTGAATTTTCTTTTAATCATTTTGAGGTTCAAAGGGCTTTTCAGATATCAGTATCTTCAATAATTCCTTAAAGTTCCCACCATTTTAAGTGGTCTCGCATCCGCCATGACCTCTAGAAGAGAGTTCCTGTCAACTTAAATATGGAACAGCTCTAATCACAAGCCTCAGAATCTGCCTATTTAAAGTCACATTCTCATATTTAAGTGCACATATTCTTTCATTTTCTCTCAAAGTGTCAGATATCGTGTTTGTATTTCTTTCTGATGTTCTAAGTGGTAACTGGCACTTTAAATGTTGCTCACTGTCTTTGTGTTTGTTCAACCCACACGTAATGTTTCGGAAATCACCAAAACCTTAATTATTCCAGCAGTGGCGGCTGGTGACATTGTTGCAGCGTTGCACAACTCCCAATAATTTTACACCTAATTCGTCGTTTCTTTTCCTTTAATGTTTTAGTTTTATAGATCTAATGCACTCAAAAATGTGTTAAAATCATCGATATTCTGATATTATTTATCCTAATGCTTCACACTGTACCTATAAAAGCTCCCGCCTTCAAATCAAACTCCAGGGGGTTAGCTCTCTTGTGGCGACTCCCAAGTAGACACGCGGCCGGCAGGGACGAGGCCAAGCTTGTACGTAGCTTGCTGGCCAGCATGGGTAGTAGGGAGTTGCAGACGAGCTGCCAGTCCCTGGCAACACTCAGTTCCAAATGGCACCGTTAGACTACACCACTCTTTGGAAATGACAACACCCTCGATTTCTCTTACCCCGCGAAGGGTAGTTTAGATAGTTAGTTATTGTTGTTTTAAGGGGCGGAACTACGAGGTCATCTGTCCCTGAAGGGTAGTTTCTTTCCCACACCACTAGGGAATGCTACACCACCCACAACAGTACAAATATCGGAATTTCATAGGGAGACATTAGTTGGTTCACACACAATTATTTTTAGATGTTTTCTCATCATCATCATCATCATCATCATTATCATTTCCCCTTATCCAGCTCCTGCCGGGTCGGGGTATTTATGGCACTTCTCCACTTTCCTCTTTCCTTCCACAATTCTTCTTCCACGATCTTGTCCCAGTCCAGACTTCTTTTTCTCACGCTGTTCTTCACTGAATCGATCCACCTTGTTCTAGGTCTTCCCCTTGCTCTCTTACCCTTGCACTTGGCCTCCAGCATCTGTCTTGGTATTCTATTTTCCTCCATCCTCTTGACATGTCCAAACCACCTTAGTTTATTCTTCTCAATTCTCTCATTTAGTTTTCCCATCCCAACTTCCTTCCTAATATCTTCATTCCTCACTGTCTTTCCTTGTCTTACCTATCATACTTATTAGGAATTTCATTTCACTGGCTTGGATTCTACTCTCTTGCCTGCTCGTCAGGGTCCAAGTCTCGGTTGCATAAGTTAATATGGGTACATCATAACTTCATTTAATATTTTTGTCAATTGTTCTGCGAAGCGAGCCTAAGAACGCCACCATTGCTATAATTACAGTAGATAATTGGCTGAACTATTTTGCGACGTATTGTTGGTGTACTGTAGCGGTTTATGTTTGCTTTTATCACTCTTGTTCTTGCGGGATTTGGGTTGCGATTAGTTCTGTGTTTAGTTGATTTGAGTATTTTGGTTCCAGGCAGATACATAACTGCATTATTATTAGTAACTTAGTAGTATTATTATAATTGTTTGGTTGATTGTGAGTAGACCTATGCATTCACTACGAAATTTCTAGGCTACCAAATTCAGTGTTTTGTTAGTTTACCTTTCGCGCCACTTTTCGATATAGCACCCAGATTTATCATCCGTGCATCTTGTAAGTTAGTATTTTATTTTAACAGAATGTTTAGTTTGAAACATTATTTGTATTGTGGAGTGTGAGTGAAAATTAATAGAGTAAGTAATTTACTAGTTAGGCAGTTTTCCCAGCTCTCTGATGACGATAAACTCACACTAAAAACACTCGGAAGACCATTACCGGATAAGTATTGTCCAAAATATAAGTATACGAGGGCGTTTAAAGGAGATATTTAAGGCAATAATAATTGGTTATGTGAATGTGATATTTAAAAACGCTTTATTCTGTTTTCCATGTTTGTTGGTGGAGAATCCACGTGGACCAAAATAGGAGTTACGGAAACTAATCCCTAAAATAAAGAAACATGAATCTTCAGCTGAGCGGCTTCGGTGGCGTAGTTGGTAGCATGCTGAGCCTCTATGCCCAAGATCGCGGGTTCAAACCCGGCCAAAGTCATCAGATTTTTTAAGAGCGTTAAAAATCCCTCAGTATGCATTCTTTCGGAGGGGAAGTAAAGCCGGCGGTCCCATGTCATAGATTTATGGCACGTTAAAGAATCTTCCACTTATTACACCTGTGTGAAGCTAAATTATAGGTTAAAAATTTGAACAGCGCTCTTAGGTTCCAACGTTCGTCGCCAGGAGCCTACTGCGGTGGCGTCTAGTAACCAAGTTCTAAACTAGTAGTTGTTTACGGTAGCCTTTGGCGGTAAAAGTAGGAACTGCTTGAAATTCAATGCCTGCAGTCCTCACTTGAATTAAAAACAGATAACACTCACTAATACAGCCATCACAAATATCACCGGTTATCAGACAGTTTCTCCACACACCCAAAGTACAGGGGGCTACATGACTGCGTTGTCGCAGCTCCTAAACTGAGGAACCAACCAACCAATCTTCAGCTGTTTGAAATTGACACTTTTTGGAACTGTTAACGAAGCTGCACAATTGGACAGTGTCAATAGAAGGTAAATTGCGGAATATAACGAAGAAGTTAGGCACAATAGGTATGTGTTAAATATTGTAATAAACTGTATTCGTTTCTGTGGCTCTTTCGAACTGACCTTGCGTGATCATGATGAAAGTGTAACATCAACAAATCCAGGTGTTTTGAGAGAACTAATTAATTTTAGCGCTGAGTTGGATGCTGTGTTAAAGGTCATTTGATAAGGGCAACTGTTTTCAAAGGAACGTCCAAAACAATTCAAAATTAACTTTTACAGATTATGTTGGAGGTTTGCCAAGAAGAAGTATCAAAGCAAATAAAGGAATCGGAAATTTTAGCCATTATTGCAGACGAAACTAGTGATATTTCAAACATATTTCAGATGGCTGTTGTGCACCGATACGTAGTAAGAGGCAAACAAAACATGATGCACACACATTAGCAGCGTGTTTACTGGATGAATTAAAGAAGCAGAAATTGAATGAAACTCAGCAAAAATGAATTGCGCAGACGTATGACAGAGCGCTCTTCATGGCTGGTTCCTCTGATGGGGTTCAAGCTATAGTAAAAAAAAAAAAAGACTGATAGTCAGTCTGAAAGACTAGACTTTATATAATTTTAAATGCTACAAATGCTGCGTGAACTCAAATTCCGTTAGCAAGTGCAAACCAAGGTCAAAGGAGGTAGCTGGCTAGATGACGTCACGCTCACCGGAGCGCGGGGAAAGGAAGAAGCTCAAGCAGTACTGTGACATCACATACCTCAGTGCATTCTCGGTACATTTCGTCCCGTCACCGTAACGTAACGCCAGACCCCAGCGTAATTACGAAGTCGACAAGATCATTTAAAATGATAAAAATCCTATCCTTATGCAGAATATGTGCCCGTCTTTGTTAGTAATAACATTTTTTGTTGACGTATAAACTTTTCGGTTGCCATGTTTTTATGTTGAGAATGTTTATTATCCCGGAGATTGAGACCCAACCTTAGACAACCTGCTGTGTTTAAAATTCTTCTCATTAACTCAGGCATAGGGCTTAAATACATGCATCTGATTTTTTTATGGATTCCTATAGGAAGAAGCCCAAAAGAGCCAATTTGTCTATTTGTCGAAGGTACAGTTATTTTTGAATACCCATGTATTTCAGTTTTTATAGAACTGTAGTTTATCTAACGTTAATTCATTTTTGTTGCATGTGTAAACTTCCCATATAAAATTGCGACATCAGAAATTTTGGTGCAACACCCAGCTTTACATACCACCGGCCGCCACTGTATTCCAGACACCACATTTGTTACTGTAAAGTAAGAATGGCCAACAGAACAGTTCTTTATTAAGAATACAACTCCTGCACAACTATGTGAACTGTTTGAACCAAGATCCCTTACGATGAAGGCTATAGAACTTACTGGTTTTCTTGATATCTTTCTTTAGTGCACAGTTCTACTAATTCCTTTGGCCGTCCACAATTTAATAAATCTCTTTTGTCTTTGTCTTTCCACCTACTGAAGGGAATTTCTAATAAAATTAATACCTTTACTTTCACTGGAAACATTATGCACTAAAAGCTATCAACTTTCATCAACAACAGGGTATGTAACGTTATAAATAAATACTATTTAGTGGGAAAATAAATCAAAGCTTCAACATAAAAGAAAAAAAAAGCCTGTCGCAATGTAAACTTTCCTCAACTGAACTAGACGTATTGCCTTGCAGACACAGCAACGTCTTCACTCGACTGTCTAACGGTAGGTAATGACGTCAGGTTACCATGGCAACGAGACGAAGTGGCTGACATAAACAAGTTATTTCATCTCCTGCAGCTTCCCTTCCAAGTTACGACATTAGTACAATCTAGCGACAGGAAGTATAACTGACACAAGGACGTCATGCAGCCTAGCTTGTGTTCCATCTAGCGACGGAGTGTAGAAATAACAGTACACTACATGAAAAAGTAGCCCAAGACAATGGCAACATTTTCATTTAAATAAGAAAAAATAATGTTTATTTTACGAGATGACTAGTGAAGAGGCTCTTCACTCTCTTCACCTGAATTGCCGCTATTGTCCCTTGGAGCTAGAGGAGTGCACTCTTACACTTATCTGCTGATATTTGGTTCTCCTTGTTTGTTCTCCTGCACTTCTAAAAGTCTAATGTGATCAGTTGAGACATTAAATACTGATTGGATTGGAATACATTCATTCAGTGCCTGACAGTTAGTTATTGAGGTTTTAAGGGGCGGAACTACGAGGATATTTGCCCCTAAAGTGCCTGACATGTCTTCAAGTCTATTCATTCCATATTTTCTGACTATTACCTATATAAATAAAGTAATCTTTTTGTCTGAGCATTTTGAATTCTCGGCTAAAACTCCATATTTCATTGTGAGATGTCTGATGACCAAATAAACTTTATGTTCAATTTTTGTCTGTTTGTTATTCTGTAAGTTGGCATCAAATGAATGCCACAAAAATTAGTGTTTAAGTGAAAGGTGCCCCTAAAATAACATTTGAGAACAAATTATTTATGTAGCCTGATATAAACCAAAAATACAATAAAAAAGTCTCCTTGAACTGCATAATCCGACACTATACACCAGTAATCAAATCCGAAGCTCTCTACGCTTCAGAAACTCTCATTCTTCAACACAAAACACTAAAAGGACAATTGGAAGCAAGGAACGTACAATAATGAGATAAATCTTACGGCTAAGAATCAAAAATGTATTTCATTTTCCAAAGCCAAATGCAAAAATAAATAAAAACATCTCCAAACTCACAGACACAATACGTATGTGAAGAATCCAATTCATGGGACACTTAGAAAGAATGGACGCAAACAAACTAACTCACAAAATTCACACGTACTTGAAGAACAAAACAGCTAGATCGAATTGGTACAAACAGACTGAGAGAATTAGGATCGCCAAATCTACTGGACTGGACTGAACTCAGGGAACTTGCACTCACGTGGGGGTTTTGAGGATGAGAGGGAGACTAACCAACATACACTCACCGGCGATAAAAGCGAAACACTACGAATTTCAGACTAAACACAATGTATGACCGTTCCAAACCTTGTATTAACCTAATACTATGGCATCACAACAATATGGCAATGTATCATAAGTGAATTACCTTAATTAGTACAATATTTGAAAAACATTATTGATCAAGACAATCACAACAGTGCACAAACACGAATTTGGAAATGTCGAAACCTGGAATCCATCGTACTGTAACACTGTATGATTACGAATATTGTAGACAAACCGTAATGTCCACAAAAATACTCGGCACGAGAATTCACAGCAATAAACCTTAAGATAGCCGTTTGTGGTTATTCTTGTCCAAAGGCGGGAAACTGTAACATTAGTGTTGTAATTGTCACGATCAACAATGCTTATCAATATTATTGCGCTGAAACTTCTCAAATGAGCTAATTAACTCATGTTTAAGTCACGACACATTGCCACGTCGCTGCAAAGTTACAACATTCAATTTATGCCAGGTATGAAACGGAGAAACATTGCGTTTATTCTGAGATTCGCAGTGTTTCGCTTTTTATGCCGGTGAGTGTATATGGTCCATGCAATGAAAACAAACCCATTCATTGCGTATGAAGGAATACTGGGCTAAAAGAAAGGCCAATAAATGTTAATTTCTCATAGTCGTAAGTGACCCATTTGCGATGATGAAGAAGAAGAAGGGAAGGGTATGCGGGTTAAAAGGAACTCAAATCTACTTCCAGTAAAGCAATTCACATCGATTGAAGAAAGTTTGATAATAAATGTGAAGAATATACTCTGGTGGACTGTAATTTATCGTGCTGGGATTTGAAATCACTGGACTTCTGTGGAACATTTTAGTAATTATATTATTTACATAGTTATATACAGTGATAGCCTCCGTGGCTTAGGCGGCAGCACGCCGGCCTCTCACCGCTGGGTCCGTGGTTCAAATCCCGGTCACTCCATGTGAGATCTGTGCTGGACAAAACGGAGGCAGACAGGTTTTTCTCCGGGTACTCCGGTTTTCCCTGTCAAAATTTCATTCCAGCAACACTCTCCACTATCATTTCATTTCATCTGTCATTCATTTAATCATTGCCCCAGAGGAGTGCGTCAGGCCTCGGCAGCCGGCACAGTTCATATCCTCGCCGCTAGATAGGGGCTTCATTCATTCCATTCCTGACCCGGTCGGAGACTGGAAGCAGGCTGTGGATTTTCATTTTCACATAGTTATATACAGTACATGTTGATACAATTGATACACTGTCACTCGTTCGATATAATTTTCCAAGACTGCATGTCGGCAGGTCTGCTTCGCTCTCACCCCCGTGGTGACTTGCTTGAGCACAATAGTGTTACTGGCGAAGGAATGTACGGTACTTGGGCGCGGGGTGGGGCAGGTAGCACACCCCTCACGACCAGTGGAATTAATAGGACTCGCCACAAAGGCAAGGCGAGGCCTGTCACAGTTTCAGTACTTGTTCCTAAACATCCATCTTTGGACATGAAGCTGTAGGCTCAGACATGAATTTGTGGAACGCACATGGAGACGGCTGAAAATCACTGAGCACTACCGCAATAAGGCAACTGTAAATCGGCAATTTGACATGTAAGTTGAAGAACAAAAGGAGGAAGACCTATTTGCACATTCCTTGTAGCTTGCCACGGTGGGTGAGTTGTTAACGTGTTGGTCTACCAACCCCAAGCTTCCAGGTTCTCTCCTGGCCGTGGTAAGTGATTTTTGAAAGGCGGAAAAAATTTACGACACGCATGTTATAAGATGTTGGCATGTCAAAGAACCCATTTGAATTCAGTAGGCCGTGTTCATAATGGCAAAATTAATCTCGGGAGTTTCTGCCAACACAAAGTTCCTCATTTCTCTACTAGAAAGCCCTATAGTGTTCAAGGAGCTTAGATATCTAACCTCCATTACTTTCATAGTGCTTCAAGGAATAACGAAATTCGACATACAAGCTACCCTTTGGGTGTCAAATAACAAAGCTTGCACCCGGCACCCGAGGCCATACGATATTAATATTATTATTATTTATTACATTCCTTAGTAACTACAGAATCAACTGTTAAAGCAGACAATGTAGACTTTCACAGGGTGCCTGAACATTTTCTAAATATTGCATTCTGGAGCTTGAAAATTTTCCATTAAAATACATATTTTCATTTCGTTGTTTGTGTAGCACAGTTTTCTTTTAATGAAAGGAATTGAACACGTTTTAGCATAAGCACGGGACCGCCAAATATTTCCATTGAAGACAAGTTTCTGTTTAATAATTTAGACAAATTAGAGAAGACTGAAGGATGAATTCTGAGGAAAATACTGGGAGCTAAACGAAATAATAACGCAGAATATAGGTTACGACCAAATAGAGAATTATATTTGAAATTTGAAAAATTAACTGATGTAATGAAAATGAGAAGATTACAGTTTTTTTGGGCACATTTATAGAATGGAAAATACTAGACTAACTAAACAGATCTTCAACTTACTGAATAGTTACAAATCCAAACCCATATGGTTCATTGAAATTGATAAAGTTTTGACAAACGCCAGAATTCAGACAGACACAATAGCAAACAGATCACACTTCAGAGAATCTATTCAAAAGGCAGAATTTCAAGAAAGACAGAAACAAACAACTCGCAGAAAGTGGACTCAAGAGGAGAAAGATCGACACTCTAGAAGAATCAAAAGTTCTCGAAAGAGAAACAAAATGAGTATTGTCCGTTGAGCCATTATAATTAACACTAAAAGTGATAAAAATGTCCAGCATAACTCGACACATTGCTAGCAATTCGCCCCAGCGTGCCAATTGGGCTCTTCAGTTGGTAAAGGCACACCTACCAAGACGCGTAGCAGGTACACAGATGCAGACTTGCATTGGCCTTCTCGGTGTGTACCTGCTACGCGTCTTGGTAGGTGTGCCTTTACCAACTGAAGAGCCCAATTGGCATGCTGGGGCGAAACGCTAGCAATGTGTCGAGTTATGCTGGACATTTTTATCACTTTTAGTGTTAACTCTAGAAGAATGAAGGAAATTTGGAAACAAAGGAAATTGAATACAATAGCCAACATTGATTCATCGTACCCTCCAAATGGGTTATTTGGAAAAAAAAAGAAGAAGAAAGGGTCCGTTGAAAGCAGGTTTTACTGTATTTGTATTTCAGGCGAGAATTGATTAAATAGCCTACATAACTTGCAGCTTATTAAGCTGATTAAGTCTAGATTTTTCTTTACTTAGTAGCCTATGAAAGTTAAGTTAATGTAGTTCCTCTGTTTAGGATCAATATGGACTGACTTCAAACCTCAAGTTGAGAAGTTCAACAGGTCGGAGTTCACACTGGTAGCATGGGATCCTCCAGGCTATGGCAAGAGCCATCCACCAACAAGGGAGTTTCCTCCAGATTTTTATTATCAAGATGCAGACTGGGCTGTAAAACTAATGAAGGTGTGTACATTACTAGTTGAGGTGAACCTACCCTTGACACTTACAACTACGTTAATACAGATAAGACAGGATTCCAGTAATAATCAATTCCATTATTGGTCTGTATTGACAGTTAATTATTCAATGCAAATTATCGTTGATCCGCCCTTTCAATACATATCAAGAACAGAGAATAATTAACTTCCGAAACATGTAGGTAAGGTTATTGGTTTTACGTCCCTTTTAACTACTGTGGCTTTTAGAGACGCTGGGGTGCCGAAACATGTACTTGTAGATGTGTAAATTGATATGTATTGAAAGGGCAGATCAACTATAATTTGCATTGAATAAGACATGAATTTTATACCTTTCTAGGGACAATACCAATTGAAATTGCTGTCTATTATCACTAGTGTGCTGGATATATGTGCTCAATTATGTAAATATGTGTGTTTGTTTCTTGTTCATTGAACGATGGCAGCCATGTTGCTCAAGTGGCGAGCATTCATCAACTGTTATCTGGACGGAGACATGACGACACATCTACGTCACGGTAGTGTTGCCAACATGTCATCATCATCATCATTTTCCAAGCGCTCGCCATTTCTTTGTCAGAGTAGAGTTGCTGTTCTTCTAAGTCTTCCCATTTCATATTCCGTTTGTTGACCTCAGACTTCACTGTGTCTATTCATCGATTTCTTGGCCTTCCTACCGGTCTCCTCCCTCTCACTTCTCTGTCAAAATAATTTCTTGGTGTTCTATTTCTGTCCTGTAGGGGCCGATAACCCAGATGTTAGGCCCCTTAAAACAACAATTATCATCATCATATTTCTGTCCATTCTCATGACGTGTCCAAACCACTGTAATCTGTGTCTTCCTAAGAGTTCAGTGACAGGTATTTTGATACCAACTTTCTGCCTGTTAATTTCATTTCTAATCTTATCTTTCCTGGTCGTTTGGTTCATTGTTCTGATGAATTTCATTTCTGTTGCCTGGATTTTACTATTAGCCTTGTTGAGTAGGGTACATGTTTCAAGTCCTTAGGTGAGAATTGGAATCAAGTAGGTGAGGACCATGCTTAATTTTTCTTTCTGAGGTATTTTGTCATCCCATAGTAGATTTCTCACTTGACAATAAAAAAGAGAAGCTCTTTGGGTCCTGCTAAGGATCTCTTGCTTTATAGTGTTGTCCTTTGAGACAACACTTCCAAGGTACTTAAAGTTAGAAACAGATTGCAGCTGAGTTCCCTCCAGAAAGATGTTTGGACATGAGCCTTTCCTGTTGATTGTCATTTCAACTGTTTTTGTTTGACTGATCTTTAGTCCAAATTCTTTTAACTTGTCATTCCAAAAGTTTAGTTTCTCCTGCACTTCTATTTCTGTGTCACCCCATATCAGCACATCATCTGCAAATACCAGAGTGTTTGGCTCATTGTAATGTTCTTTGACAGATTTTATGTCCGATCCATGGTGATGATGAACACGAGTGGTGACAAGGCACTTCCCTGTTTGACTCCTCTGCTTGTTTCAAACCAATTTGATCTACCATCCCCTACTTGAACACAGCTTAGGCACTCTTGGCAGAGCATCTTTACTTTATCAATTAGATATAAAATACACCACCACATGAGGTCTTGCCTAGTCTTGTGTGACTAAACCCATTGGTCTAGGGAAAGATTAATGCGTGACTATTTCCACTGTGCATGACAAAAATCAATGGCTAACGCAGCCCGCAGACTAAAATCATTGTCAAAACCCATTGGATAGGACAAAACAAAGGTTAGAATGGCCCGGTTGAGGTGTAGCCTTGGCTGCGGGAAGCTAGCTACTGTTGACGACACGTTAGGCTGTAATCATTGTCCAAAACCATTGATCAGGACGAGTTAGGCTGTAATCATTGTCAAAAAGCCATTGGATTGGACGTGTTAGGCTGTAACAATTGTCAAAACTACTGTTCCTTTCATTTGAACCCCTCACAGAAGACTACCTACACCACCTTTAATACCGTATGGGTGGGGCTTCATTGGGTTTGGCAATAATGTACTTGTGCATATTTCATGCGGATAGTGAGTGACACAGCTGGAATTTTACTGTATAAATCTTGGTATAAATTGGGATGGTGGGTGGGTTATAGACAGCGGAGGATTGAACTACATCCTTTCCACATCTATTTTGAATCATTACCGAAGGTATTTATGGCTAATATCAGTAGTTTAGTAAATTTTTCCGGGGGTTCACCTCTCCTCAACTGCTACCGGTGTGTACTATTATTTTCATTGCTGGATGAAGTTTTAAGTACACTGAGAGTACACCTTTGTGTGTTTTGTTTAATGAATTCTAAATGTACAAGCAGATTAAGATAGATATGCTAGTTTGCAAAAATATGTATACCGGTATCGAAGGGAAATTAAGCAGCGGGAAGAGGGAAATTCTGAAGTAGGTAATAAAAGGGCCAGTATCGATTGAACCTAATCTCCTGAATGAATTTTTTATAAATACTGTTAAAAATATTACTAATCCTGATGACAATATACAGGGTCTGTCACTCAAAGTGACGGCGCGAGGCGTGTCCGACGAGCACATGGCAACTCTCTGAGTTTGGGCTCGAGAGAGCATCCATACGAATCGCATGTAAATAACAAGCACACATAATCACACATAATCAAAGTAAAATCATTTCTCAACTTGTCATAGAAGGTTGAAAATGTCCTCCACCTGCATCTATACATTTCTTGCATCGCCTAAGGAAATGTTCATTCACACGCATTAGTTCATCTACCGAAATAGCCCAAATTTCTCTCATGATATTTTGTTTTAATTCATCTAGAGTGTGAGGGTTAGAGGCATAACCCTTATTTTTTAATTTTCCCGGTCAATAAAAATTGAAGCAATAGGATTTAACACTTAGCAATAACACGGTATAAACTTATAACACTTGTAACTTAAAATAGGCTATAAACGAAGTAAACTTAACTCGGAAAATCATTCGTCGCAACTGTCTCAGCTCCGAGTTGCCATGTGCTCGTCTGACCTTCAGCTCAACCTTCTCCTGTGGCACTACGCAGGCCGTGTAGCCGGCCCCACTTTGAGTGAAAGACCTTGTAGATTTTATGGTAGAAAACACTTACATGAATACTAGGAGGCCTGTGCGAGAAATCTTGCAGGAGTATAAACGACCCGTCTGGTTTTACTGTTATGCGGGCTTCTTGTTTATTTGTTTAAACTCACTTTTTAAACAAATTGTCAATATTTATGAAATTGGGGTGAAATTCGTCACTGCTGCGAATAATTCTTTTTCTTTTGAATGTATGATCGGTTACTCGCGAGTGCTCCATGAGTATAGACCACCTGCCCGGATTCATTGTTATGCGGGCTCAATGCAACACAGTTCTGGCCGGGGCTATCATCTTGTTTATTTGTTTAAACGCACTTTTTAAACAAATAAATATACGAGGCTGAAGCAAATATAAACAGGAATTTGAATGTAACACTGCTGTTAGTAATAAATCTGAGGCGGGGCTTTGCCAGGATGTTGGTGGGGTTTGCCCGCACATGCACGTTAGGGAGCTGGGCTGCTACAGTACGCTATGAGTGAGCAACAAGTGCACACGTCTGTTGCACAACACATCATTATTAGATTTCTCGCAAAAGGGGCCACCAAACCTTCGGAAACTTTTAAGACGGTTCCGCGTACAGTTTGGGGAAGAAACACTGTCGCAGACTCAAGAGTATAAGTGGGCTAAAATAATTGTGGCAGGAAGAGAAGCTGTGGAAAATTAACCTCATGAAAGGGAGCCGCGGACAAGCAACAATGCAGACATTGTTTCCATTCATGACATTATTGAAGAATATTGGCGCATAAAAATTTCTGAAATTGTTTTAGCTGTAGGAATAAGCGTATCTCAACAAGCGACACCGTCAACCACTCCGAAATGTCATTCTTCTCCACGACAATACAAGGCCGCATACTGCCGCTTTAACACAGGAAAACTGGAGGAAATTCATTGGACACCTCTGGAACACCCTCCATACAGTCCAGATTTATCACCCTGCGACTACCATTTGTTTGGACCGCTCAAACAAGACCTAGGAGGACAGTGGTTTGATGATGATGCAAGTGTAGAAGAGTTCATGAGCAAATGGCCTTGCATATGTCCCTCTTCTTTCTATCAGCACGGCATCAGAAAATTGCCAATCCAATGAAGAAAAAGTGTATCGAAGGCACGACACTATGTAGAAAAGTGATCTCTATATGTGTATTTTTTTTGGTTGATGCAATAAATTTTAAAAAATAATTCCCAGTTATATTTGACTGACCCTCATACTTCCGTTGACTTTTCAAGAATTGACAGATTTTTCCTGTAGTGTTGAGACGATTTGGAGGATTTTGGCACTAGCCACACCTTGTAACTTCCTCTGGTTTAAGAGCTTGAGTTTTGTTTTATATATATGATGGTGATGATGACAATGATGATGTTAGGTAGGCTTAATCATCCAGGACATAGAGCTAATGGATTAGATTTTGTATGGTAACAAGACGTGGCAACTGATGAGCTCTTCAAAATAAAGGGTGTGAATTTTAAGACATCATTTTAAGGTTGTGCCATGAATAGGGTCTTCCGTATTTCTCTTTCTTTATAATAATTATGTTCCAGAAAATCTCAAGGAAGTATCATAAACAACGATCAGTGCTACACGCTTCTTGTTCTGTCCAGCATGTTTCTCCAGGACAAAACCAAGTCTGTGCGAGAGCCAGGAAGCGCATCTAAGTAATTACAAACCCGAATGGCCTCATGAAATACATCAAGCATAACCATGCATTAACTCTCGTGTTTAAGTTAAATAAGAGTTGGTGAAAATGGTCCTTAGTGTGATTTATTCCACTATTAGCAATTTAGAGGGCAAGATGTCCTCTATTTATCTGACATAGAATTTTGGACCTAGAAGTTGTACTCATTACTCTATGGTCCCATCAACAACAAGTAACTTAATGGAAGCTAGTGCTATCTATAGCTGACCTGCTGTAATTTAATGTTATTCAGTCCGTCAACATGATTGTACCCAATTGTAATGGGTGGTCCTTATCCTGAAAAAAATTTAGATGAGATTAATGAATACACTTCGATGACCAATTCCGATCGTCAAGCGATCATCAGCAGATCCTTTACACTTAGGCTGTTAAATCTATGCCTACAAGACAGGTATGGAAATTAAATATCGGTATGATGGAGAGCTATTCAACCAGACCAGACTTCGTTCCAAAAGATTAACCAATATTCACCAGGTTACCGAATTGCTATATGCCGATGACAATGCCTCACCAGCCCATACATCTGAAGAGCTGCAACAGTCTGTCAACTGTTTCAGGAGTGCATATGAACGTTTTGGCCTTACCATAAACATTCAGAAGACCAACATATTAGCTCAATCTGTTCCTGGAACCTCTATCCCAGGTTTTGATATTACTATCTCTGGCACATCTTTGGACCAAGTCGATCACTTCTCCTACCTTGGGAGTATTCTGTCTGTACTGTTGAGAAGGATGTGGATAACAGAATCCGTGCTGCGCATGCAGCGTTTGGACGTCTCTCACGCCGTGTATTCCAGAGTAAAGATCTAAGAATCTGTACAAAACTAATGGTATACCAGGCTGTTGTCATTTCTACGTTGCTTTATGGATGTGAGACCTGGACCCTATACCACCAGACCCAGAAAAAACTGGAACGCTTTCACCTGCAGAAACTCCGTTCCATTATGCACATCAAATGGGATTACTATATAACGAATGCTGCGGTTCTCGAGAGAGCAGAGATGAAGAGCATACAGACCATCATCATTAGTCACCGGCTTAGATGGATCGGTCATGTCCAACGCATGAATGATGACAGACTCCCACGGAAAATCCTTTACAGTGAGCTCAGCATGGGCAAGAGACCTCTAGGAGCACCTCGGAAGCGTTAGAAAGATCAGCTTAAACAAACCTTGAGGAGTGTAGCCATTGATCCTGATAATTGGCATACACTTGCGGAAGATTGCGCACGTTGGCGTGCAGCCACCTCAGCTGCGGTTTCACATTTTGAAGAAGAACGCCGAAGGCAGGAAATGGAAACTCGTCAGAGGAGAAAGCTGAGCCAGATATTGCCACGTCCTCCACCTTCCATCATCTGCATTGTGTGCGGCCGTATGTTCTATGCCAGAATTGGTCTGTTGAGTCACCAGCGACATCACCATCGAGTGAATACAAATTAGTATTGCAGAAAGAAACATACACTCGGATACAAGTATTGGCCGACGACAAGACAGTATGGGTTATGGTAATTACAATATAAACACTTTTTAGTTGCAGTAGTAATTAAACTAGCACAACCAGTCAAGGTATGTGATTTTTTTGTTGAGATACTGATAGTGGTGATTGATTTTCAAGTTTGCTTTGTATTCTCTCAGGATGGTAGTATGGGGGAAGAAATAGGGTTGAGGTGCAGAAAAGCCATTAATAATAATAATATCGTATGGCCTCGGGAGCCGGGTGCAAGCTTTGTTATTTGACACCCAGAGGGCAGCTTGCTTGTCGAATTTTGTTGTTCCTTGAAGCACTATGAAAGTCAAGAAGGTTAGATATCTAAGCTCCTTGACACTATAGCGCTTTCTAGTAGAGAAATCAGGAACTTTGTGTTTGAGGAAAATCCCGAGATTAATTTTGGCATTGTGAACACGGCTTACTGAATTCAAATGGGTTCTTTAACATGCCAACATCGTATGACATGCGTGTCGTGATTTTTGCCGCCTTTCAAAAATCACTTGCCACGGCCAGGAGCGAACCTGCAAGCTTGGGGTTAGTAATCCGGCACGATAACCACTCACCCACTGTGGCCAATGCAGCTAGGTCTCAGTTGTGATCTACAGTATTCTGCAAGAAAGAAGTTAGTGTAGCGACAAAACTCTGCCTGTATCGCTCAGTATATAGACCGACCTTGCTGTATGGAAGTGAGAGCTGGGTAGATTCAGGATATCAGATACATAAGCTAGAGGTAACTGTTATGAGGGTAGCATGAATGATTGCTGGGAGCAATGGCAGTAGGGTACTCGTAATAAGGAGATAACGGCTAAGTTAGAAATGATCATGCTAGATGAAGCTGTTCATATGAGCTGACTCAGATGATGGGGGAGGAGAAATTACCTAAGAGGTTAATGAGTTCGGCTGTAGAGGGTAAGATAACCTAGGAGACGATGGTTAGATTCAGTTTTGAATGATTTCAAAGTGAGAGGTGTAGAAGCTAGGGAGACCACAGTGCTAACTGCTAATAGGGGATCATTGAGGCGACTTGTTCACAAACAGAGGCTTGCAGACTAGACTGGATGCTGGGAAAAAAAAACAGTCTCAAATAAAAATGTACGTATGATTTTGTTAGTCCAATGTTTATTTTCTGAAATATTGTTTAAAACCTTCCATTGTACATACTAGAGTATATTCTGGGGTAAGGATGAGTAAGGAAAGAGTTGCAAGAAGGGAATTAGAAAGAGAAGTCGAGGGAAAGAGACCAGTTGGAAGACCGAGAAGAAGGTGGTTGGACAAAATTTTGAAGGACATTGGAGAAGCTGGATTGGATGTGGCAGAAGTGATGGAACAGGAAAAATGAAAGGACAGAAAGGAGTGGAGGAGGCTTGTAAACCACACCTGGGTGACTGGAGTGGGACTTCGATGATAATGATGATAATTCTGGGGCATAGTGGCACAGTGGTCTAGCTGCTTGCCTTTCACCAAGCCAGACCGGGTTCTATTCCTGGTCAATGCATGTGAGATGTTCCAAATGAAATATCACGTCCTTTAGTTTGTATTCCACATAAAAATGGAGGTCCTGTGTTTCATGATCGCAAGTTTTATGGTCACATAAAACTACAAGCTTACTTCCTTACAGTACTATATATTCTGTTGATCCTGTCCTCACTCTTTTAAACAATCCTTCAACACCTTTTAGCATTAACTTTCTTTCTATGCTTCCAGGCTCTTAAGATTAGTAAGTATTCTCTAATGGGCTGGAGTGATGGTGGAATATCATCCATGATTGTTGCTGCCAAAAATCCTCAAATTGTCCGTAAGCTTGTCGTTTGGGGCTCAAACGCATATGTCAATGAAGAAGATTATAATGCATATGAAAGTAAGTTGTCTCTTTATTTGCATGTAGGCTAGAAGCACAGACTAATACTGAGCCGTAACCATTATCACGAAGAATAGAAGTTAAAGTGTATTCACACACTGAGGTTAACCCTTTTAGTTCCAGGGGGTGATATATCGGTCAAGGTCACTTCTAAAAACGCCATGGGCCGATCCTTCGGCCCCATTTTTATAATTTTTTACTAGCCCAACAATGCTATCAGTGCCATAACTAGGGACCGGATTCTTAGGTTTTTACCTATTTTTTTCCTTACCTCTAAATACAAAAATACTTCAATACCTTACAGAATCACTCTCAAAAGGGCCATGAATTCTGGAGTACCTAAAAAAAAACTAAATGATATGCTAGTACCTAAAAATATCTAATTGCAGTTTTGTTCAATTTATTGTAGTATATTTGAATTTTTAGTTCATAATTTTTAAATGTAAATCTGAAGATAGTGTTTATTCTTTGCTCTAGTTGATTGAAAGGAATCCTACCTGCCAGAAAATTAAAATATTTTCAGCATTTTTCGGCTTACATCTTATTGTTTGGTTATTTACTTCAAGGAATGAGGGAATAAATAATTTCCAAGAATCCTATTTTCTAAATAAACAAAGTTAATTAGCAGGCTAGAGTGTAAAACTCCTCTGACATCCTTGGTTTTATTGAATTTGAATAATTAACATATTTAAGAAGAGCTAATATTGCCTAAAAGTATGAAGTTCTCGGTGATATTTTGGTTACGTATCATTATGTAAAATATTTACGCTCTCGTTTGTATGTAGGATCTGAAGATGAACGCTCGAAACATGTCATCCAATTAAGTACGTATTTGTACATAACAGCGTGTTAGTTTGTAGGGTATGTAAACTACTTGATCCCGCCTAATGTAATTGGGCACAATTTGTGTTGACCAACTGAAAAGCTTTCTTTAATAGAACTAGGCAACATTGAAAAAGGGCTTCTATCACTACAAGGGAGATAATTGGAAAGAGACCAAGAGGTAGACCTCGAGATGGGTGGATGAAGCAAGGGAGATAATTGGAAAGAGACCAAGAGGTAGACCTCGAGATGGGTGGATGAAGCAAGGGAGATAATTGGAAAGAGACCAAGAGGCAGACCTCGAGATGGGTGGATGAAGCAAGGGAGATAATTGGAAAGAGACCAAGAGGTAGACCTCGAGATGGGTGGATGAAGCAAGGGAGATAATTGGAAAGAGACCAAGAGGCAGACCTCGAGATGGGTGGATGAAGCAAGGGAGATAATTGGAAAGGGATCAAGAGGTAGACCTCGAGATGGGTGGATGAAGCAAGGGAGATAATTGGAAAGAGACCAATAGGCAGACCTCGAGATGCGTGGATGAAGCAAGGGAGATAATTGGAAAGAGACCAAGAGGTAGACCTCGAGATGGGTGGATGAAGCAAGGGAGATAATTGGAAAGAGACCAAGAGGTAGACCTCGAGATGGGTGGATGAAGCAAGGGAGATAATTGGAAAGAGACCAAGAGGCAGACTTCGAGATGGGTGGATGAAGCAAGGGTTGATGATTGGAAAGAGATCAAGAGGTAGACCTCGAGATGGGTGGATGAAGCAAGGGAGATAATTGGAAAGAGACCAAGAGGCAGACCTCGAGATGGGTGGATGAAGCAAGGGAGATAATTGGAAAGATACCAAGAGGCAGACCTCGAGATGGGTGGATGAAGCAAGGGAGATAATTGGAAAGAGACCAAGAGGTAGACCTCGAGATGGGTGGATGAAGCAAGGGAGATAATTGGAAAGAGACCAAGAGGCAGACCTCGAGATGGGTGGATGAAACAAGGGAGATAATTGGAAAGAGACCAAGAGGCAGACCTCGAGATGGGTGGATGAAGCAAGGGAGATAATTGGAAAGATACCAAGAGGCAGACCTCGAGATGGGTGGATGAAGCAAGGGAGATAATTGGAAAGAGACCAAGAGGCAGACCTCGAGATGGGTGGATGAAGCAAGGGAGATAATTGGAAAGAGACCAAGAGGTAGACCTCTAGATGGGTGGATGAAGCAAGGGAGATAATTGGAAAAAGACCAAGAGGTAGACCTCGAGATGTGTGGATGAAGCAAGGGAGTTAATTGGAAAGAGACCAAGAGGTAGACCTTGAGATGGGTGGATGAAGCAAGGGAGATAATTGGAAAGAGACCAAGAGGTAGACCTCGAGATGGGTGGATGAAGCAAGGGAGATAATTGGAAAGACACCAAGAGGCAGACCTCGAGATGGGTGGATGAAGCAAGGGAGATAATTGGAAAAAGACCAAGAGGCAGACCTCGAGATGGGTGGATGAAGCAAGGGAGATAATTGGAAAGAGACCAAGAGGTAGACCTCGAGATGGGTGGATGAAGCAAGGGAGATAATTGGAAAGAGACCAAGAGGCAGACCTCGAGATGGGTGGATGAAGCAAGGGAGATAATTGGAAAAAGACCAAGAGGCAGACCTCGAGATGGGTGGATGAAGCAAGGGAGATAATTGGAAAGGGATCAAGAGGTAGACCTCGAGATGGGTGGATGAAGCAAGGGAGATAATTGGAAAGAGACCAAGAGGCAGACCTCAAGATGGGTGGATGAATCAAGGGAGATAATTGGAAAAAGACCAAGAGGCAGACCTGGAGATGGGGGGATGAAGCAAGGGAGATAATTGGAAAAAGACCAAGAGGCAGACCTCGAGATGGATGGATGAAGCAAATCCACAGAGCCTTGGCTAGGAGGAGCGTAGAATGGAGGACAGTAGTGGAAGAAGAATGGTGGCAGGGCAGACAGCTATGGAAGGGGCTTGTTCATTCCCACACCCGGCCTGCTGAAGTGGAGAATCGATGATGATGATGATGATGATGGCTTTTATCTTTTACTTTTATCTTCATGAATGATCAGTAGGCTCTAGCAATTGGTAACACTTAAAGTGGGTAGCTATATTCATTAGAAGTTTCTCTCTAATATAAAATAGTCACATAGAACATAAATTTAAGAATAGGCACTAGAAAATTTTAAAATGTTAGCAAAGCATAGCCAACTCCGTACAGGCCCTAGGAGTAGTGAAGGTAGAGGCTTCCACTTTTTGTGACAACATCACTAAATGGGATGGAGTTGTCAGCTCCATGCCCGGCCAACTTTGCTCCCAGGAATTACCCTGGTACTCATTTCTGGTGTAGGCTGAGTGAACCCCAGGGCTATTTGTGTTTCAAAAGTGGTAGTATTGTTTCTAAAATCCACTACCTGGGTGGGGATCGAACCCACTCCCTTTCAGTTAGAAGCTCAGCGCCTCTACCGACTACGCCACGCAGCCCCCGCTAAAATGTTGGCACTTATTTTAATTACTAAATAGTTTTTAGAAGAAATTAAATAACAATGTTAGCGGTTTCGGTGGTGTAGTCAGTAGCATGCTGAACGGCTGTGTCCAAGGTCGCGGGTTCAAACCCGGCTGAAGTCATTAAAATCCTACAGTATGCCTTCCTACGGAGGGGAAGTAAAGCCGGCGAGCCCATGTTATAGATTTATGGCATGTAAAAAAACCTACCACTGCAATTGGTGGTGCGTAGCAAAATTTTTAGGTTATGTTTGGCTGGTTAGGAAACGCTCTATTCAAGGTCCAACGTTCGCCGCTAGGTGTTAGTAACAGTGGCGTCGGGTAGCCAAAGTTGGAGCTACTTTCATTCATCTTCAGTCATTTCATCTCTCATTAGGTTGGCATCAGGAATGGCATCCGGCCGAAGAAACTATCAGCCACGTGGTTCATCGCATCTTATCCCAGACCCCGTTGGAAACGGGACGAATAAGGGATCGACATAGATAGAGATAGTTATTAATATTTATGTAAAATTAAAAACTGGTTATTAATAATAATCAAATATTAATATATGTATTAATCATCATCATCATCATCAGGTTATAGTTCCAGTTTCCCAGGCACTGTTGATAAGCCTCCTCCAGTCCATTCTGTTCATAAACACTTTGCTCTCCATGTTGTCTTCAAGTGTTCTTCCCATAAGTGTGATGATCTTAACCATGTCCATCCAACGGGTTCTGGGTCGTCCCGACGGTCGCCTTCCTTCCACTCTCCCTATCCAAGTTTACTCAAGCTATTCTTGACAGTTCCATCCTCTCTACATCTCCAAACCACCGTAGTCTACATGTTCTGATCCTGTGATCCCAGTCTCTCTCCTTACCTTCTCGTTTCTTATCTTGTTCAATTTGGTCCTTTTGGATATTGGACCTAAGGAACTTCATCTTCGATGCCTGTATTCTTGACATGTCTCTTGATTTAATATGTATTAATATTACTTACCAACGCACTTAACGTATGGAGCAGAAACTTGGCCGATGACGAGGAGATATGGAAGTAGAATACAGGGAGCTGAAATGAAATTCCTGAGGAGTATGGTACAGAAGACTAGTGAAAAATGAAGACATTCAAAAGGAAGTGAATGTACAGAAGATGAATGATAAGCTGGTGCAGAACAGAATGAGATGGTATGGACATGTGAAAAGGATGAATGATGAAAGAATGCTGAAACAAGTGAGGGAGAGATGGATGACTGGAAATAGAGGACGAGGAAGACCTAGAGTACAGTGGATGCGTTTGGTGAAGGACAATGTGAGAGAATGGAACCTGGAGTAGAGTTCAGTGGTTGAGGAAGGATGGTGGACAGACAGAGTAAAGCGGAAGGGTGTCATATTTGCTCTGACCCGGTGGAAGCTGGAAAACAGAAATTGATGATGATGATACAGTATGTACTAGGGCTGTTTTTTAAGTAAGGCCCGTTTTTTTAAGCCTGTAGTTAGTGCGCACGCCGCAACAAGCGGCATCCTTTGCGAACGAGCAGGTGTCAGTTGCAGCTGTGTAGCTAACCTGTACGCTGAACTGTGCATCTTTACAATGTTCAAGATTATTGATTCGCCTGCCGCGTTTGAGGTACGATCTGTGATACGTTTTTTGAGTGCAGGAAACATGTCGGCTGCAGACATTCATTGTCAGCTTTGTGAGGTGTATCGTGAT